>CM066343.1:8146540-9346540 GCA_033807585.1 Hydrophis major
TTTTATTCGCTACCCCACCCCTACCCAAGACACAGGCCCTAGGATTTCATGTAACAACACTGCCCCCTGGTGTCTACAGTGAAGAGTGGGGGTATATTTAGGGAAAATTCTTTCAGAGCAGATATTTCCTCAATTTCTCTATGGCAGGTTGGATATTTAGAAGGATTATCCTAAACTTTCATTTCCATTCTTCTGCCATGATACTAAAGGACCATGTTTCATTCCAGGATTTTTGAAAGCCAAATCATCTTGTAAACAGGGAAGGTTAAAAATTGGAACCTTCCAGCCATTTTCATCATTTTTTTCACTCCCCACTCCCAGAAAACTTTCTCATTGGATACCTAAAATAAAAGATTCCTAATCCTCATTGATTGAACTAGGATCTGAGCTGCTTTGAAAAAAAGAATGGTGGTTTTTTGTTTTGTTTTGTTTTTTGGTATGGGTTCTGATCCAGTTCTTTTTGTATGTTGTGCAGTAATAGACTGCAGTGCCTTCAGCTTTGAGATTTATTTGAAGATACAGCTGGCTTTTTTGCATTGATCCTGGACATGTTGAAGCATCCCTTCACTTTGTCTATTGGAACTGGGATTTATCCTTGCCCCCATTCCAGAGAAAGGACACCACGTTTATCCACAGAATCTTTTTAGCTCCCCTTAAGGAATTGAAGGGAATTAACAAGAATTCAGGAAAGTGCACAAACATTGTGGGTGGGTGGGTGGTGGCCTTACAAGGGAAACTATGGGCTTCCGTTAAAGGGAAAATAGTGCCAAAATTTACCTATCACTTGAGATAAAAACTGCATACACATATATATTTCTTTGTACAGACTTTACACATGTGGTTTTCAAATAATATTGCAGTCCTAATAAAAGATGATGCCGGACATGTTTTTTTCCCCCTCTAAGGAGATTGATGAGGTTTACTTTGAAATAAGGAAAACAAACACTTTGAAAAGCTCACCACTTCTTTTTAAAAAGTTTTTAAGAAGAGACTAGACCAGAGATGGCAATTGCATTGAGAGCCGGATCAGTGTTGTGTTTGACCCCTGAGGGTTGTGTGGCCAGAGTAGGCATAGCCAGCTTGACAGCACTCATTGAGGCTCTGTTTTTTGGCCACAATGACCTCCTGCCACTGTCTGCCAGTAAAAACAGAACTCAGGGAGGCCGCAAGTAGCCTTCCCAAGCTCTGTTTTCACTGGCAGAGGCACTGCGGACCTGTCCTTCATTGTATACTGGGCAACCCTATGTGCCAGATCTAAGCACCCTGCAAGCCAAATCCCCACAGGCCACTTCCTGGTGGCCCTATGGGCCTTGAGATTGACACCCCTGAGTTAGATAGTCACTTGTCTGAAATGGTATAGATTCTCCTGCTTGTGATGACCCAGGGCATAGTACAAAGGCAACATAGTCAGATAAGCAATAAGATTCCCTCTATTATCTCCAACTGTGGCACGCAGCCTGCCTTTCTTATCAACTGTCTTCCCAGCTGTGGCTAAGGAAGGAAATCAGGGCCCCCTCCTCCCCTGTATGCCACACAACCCCTGTTACTCTCTTCTCTGTTCCTCCCTGCGCGCCCTAGGATGAAGAGAGGGTGGAAAGGACAAATATATGTGTCCCAGAATAATATTGCAGGATCCAATCTGGGTTGGTCACAGGGACCAAAGATTTAGTCTTCCCAGCCAATGGTGGGTTTCAATTTTTTTAGCAACTGGTCCTTAGTGGGCATGCTTTGCTGGTGCACATGCTCTATTTCTGGTGCATGCACGCTATGTGTGCATGCAGAGGGGTTGCTAGTAACCTTCTTCTGCAAATCTGCACTCTCCCTGTATCTTCAACAGTTGATGCATGGCAATCAGCTGTGTTGTGCAAAGCAACTGAGGTTGAAAAGCACGAAATAAAGGTCAGTTTAGAGCCAGTGCGTGTGGGAGGGCCCAGCAGCTGATTGTCAGATCAAACCAGTTAGCTCACAGGTAATCATTGGAGCTACCGGTTCAGTTGAACCAGGCCAAACCAGTAGAATACCACCACTGTTCCCAGCTTTTGGACTCATGTTGGAGCCCACTGTAAGAGAATTCTCCAAATAAAATATTTTGGTCCATATGTTTCCTTTATAATTTGGTGTGAAAACATTGCCCTCCCCAGTGTCAAAGATGGGGAGAGGATCCATCTTCCTAATTATCTAAATAAATTCTTTTGGTCCAGATGTTCCATAACATTTCTATGTCCAGATTAGATATTTAGAAGGATTCTCCTGAAGTTTTATTTCCAGACTTCTGCCATGATACTAAAGGAGAATATTTCATTTCAGTTTTTTTTTCTCTGAAGTCAAATCGTCTTGAAAACAGGGTAAGTGAAACTCCAATTATGAAGCTATTGTCCTCATTTTTCATTGTCTTCCAGCATACTCTCTACCTAGGAGCCTAGAACAAAAGAACCATACAAGAATCCAGAATCTGGAGCTGAATCAAGTTGCAGTAATCCAGAATCTGGAGCTGAATCAAGTCGCACAGTTCCTCTGAAGAAAGGAAGGTTTTTGTTCAGCTTCTGATTTGCTCACTATGTCAGTTATCAGAATCTCTGAAATCCATTCCAGTCCTTTTTCTGGAGCCTGTCTCACCCAGTTCATCCAAGAGGTACTAAAAGTGAATCCAGAGTCTTGGAAGGAGAAATGGAGAGACTCCCCTATTCCTTCCAGACTCCACCAACTGGGCCTCTGACCAAAACCTAAAAAAAAACTAAAAAGAAAGGAGTTTCAGTGACATCTCATGTATAGAAAAGCAGCAAATGAAGGGAAATGCTATAGAGATGGAAGCATTACCTCCAAGAACTGCTGTTAAGACCAACTTTGGCTACAGAATCATTGTTGCTCCCTCTAATAAATGGAGTGGAATCAAGCAGAAAGGATTCAGGAAAGTGCTCAAATTTTGTGTTGTAGGAAACCACCTGGCTACTTAAAAGTGGAAATTGTGTCCTGATTTACATACTGCTTCAGCTAAAAGAGCTTTCCAGGGTGTTCAGCTGTAAATTTCTTTGCACACACATTAAAACTTGATTTTAAAATCACATTACAGAAACACACACACACACACACACACACACCACAGAATCAAGACAAGACTGTTTTATAATTATGGTTCATTACATAGTGATCCAGATGTTCTTCCAGTGGACAAAGAGTCACTTTGTATTCACTAGTTTGAAATGCCAAACACACACACACACATACAAATGTATGTGTGTATATAAGTGTGTGTGTGTGTGTGTGTGTAGTATATATATAGTACATATAGTAAGGAAAAATTGCCTAACAATTCTTTAACATTTTCAAATATAAAAAAGTCATCTCTGCATTCACATGTTAGATTTTTTAACATGCCTAAAATACACACAGATATATGGGGGGATGTCTTTATAAATATCAAGATAAATATTTTTCATAATTTGTACAATGGGTAGCCTTACGTAGAATTCTTGCTTTGCAATGTGGAAGCTGTGCAGCTGAATTTCCTTTCTGTTAGTCACATTCCAAAATCTGAAAGTCTATAAGATGAGACCATAGGATTTCTTTCATGTCCTTATAGAAGAAAGAACCCGAGAGACGAGAAGGTGTCCCATATACCAAAGTTAATACATTGACCACATCATGTCATAAATTCTCCTGATTTATAAGTGGTGGTAAGAATAACCATCAAGCAATGATGACAAGGCAGGAAGACAATGCCAAACATATAGATCCAGAAGGCTTCATGGAGAAGAGATTTCCAATCGCCAATATCTGGCAATCATAATACTGACTAACTAAGGGGACAATGCTTCAGGCATTAGAGGATTTTAAATAGATTCATGTAGAAGGAATTAACAAGGACAGAGTCTTGGGTTTAAGCACACTGAGTGCTGTGTTCAAGGACTAGCAGCAGTCCTCCCTCCGGTCCACCGCCTACACAGGAGCGCCGATCCCATTGGCTGATGCCGTTTGACAGCTGGCTATAAAAAGGAGCTGTCAAACGGCATCAGCTGTCACCGCCAGCTGGCTGTCAGATAGCCTCGGCAGCTGTGGCAACCCTTTATTCATGAGAATAAAGCTTATTAGCCTTCAGCCTGTCTCTGTCTCTGTCTGTGACCGCCTCTCTACAACACTGACGACAAGGACAGGATGCAGCAAAGACGACCAGGCAGGACAATTGAGCCGAAGTCACAATAAGAAAGAGCTGAAGCCGCTAAAAGCGGATTGAAGTCACTGCCGCTGACGGTCTCCAAAGAGGGTGAATTTTAAAGCTCCCTCAGCTGATAAGCCGAATGCCGCTGACAGGCGCAGCCAGAAAAGCTTTTCTAAAAGCAAAAACTCGATTTTTCCTCAGTTGAAGGAACCAACGCTGCCACTCCAATGGCCTCAAATCCGACATTCCCTCACTTCCAGCCGGGGGCAGAGACATGGGAATCATACATGAACAGATTCGAATGCTTTTTGAATGCCATTGATTTGTCTGATGCTACGGACCTCAGGAAAAGGTCCTATTTTTAAGCTTCTGTGGGGCTACAGTCTTTGACACAGCCTCTGCGCTAGTGTCCCCACGTTCCATAAAAGCTATTCCATGGGATGAGTTGAGGGAAATCTTGTCAAACCACTACTCCCCCAGACCCTCTCAGATAGCTAGGAGACTGGCTTTTAGGAGGAGAGTTCAAGCTGAAGGGGAAACTGTGAGTCAGTACATGGCAGCTTTAAGATCAGCTGCCATACACTGTGGATTTAGGGATTACCTTGAGGACATGCTGCTTGACCAAATTGTGGGAGGAGTTAGGGACCTAAAGCTACAGAGGCAGTTATTGGCTAAAAAAGATTTAACCCTAGCCTTAGCTATTGAGGAAGCTCTGGCTGCTGAATTGTCTAAAGTATCAGCAGCTGAGATTCAGGGGCAGGCTACAATCCACTATGATGAGGTCTCCCAAGAAAAAGAAGAAGAACCTCTTGAGGTAAACCGCCTCACATGTCCAAGATGCCCCCCCCCCAGGGCCACCTAAGAAAGACAAACAGCAACCCCCTTGTATGAGCTGTGGGGGTAACCACCATAGATCAACTTGCAGGTTCAGAAACGTTATCTGTCTGAACTGCCAGAAGAGATGGCACATAGCCAGGGTTTGTCAAGCTGAGCAGGCCTCCACACAAAGACCTCAAGTTTCTGCCTCCTTCCAAAGGCAAGTGAAAAATTGCTACACTTGTTACCACACAAACAATACCAACCACAGGTCTAACAAAATAAGCATTTCTCTTTTTATAGAAGGTAAGCCCTGCCGAATGGAGGTAGACACCGGGTCAGCCCTCGCCATCATTTTGTGGGCCACCCTGAAGAAGTTGCTGCCCGCTCTCAAAAAAGAAGCTGATCAACTGCCACCTGACTCTTCGGGACTACCAGGGGAAGACCATTCCAGTCCTGGGTAAGGGAAAATTCCACATTCAATTCCAAAACTTTAGAGGTCACTTGCCACTGGTGGTTGTAGATGGTGCCCTTCCTAGCTTGCTAGGATTAGATTGGTTCCCTGCCCTAGGCCTTAACGTTACTCTGTGGTAAATTCTGAAGTAGATGCCCTTTTTAAGGACTACTCTGATGTTTTCAACAGTGATCTGGGTTGTTATTCAGGCACCCCCATATCTTTCGATGTGGGCCCACAAGCCACCCCAATTCATTTAAAACCTCGGAGGGTACCTTTCGCCATTTGGCCTAAATTGGATGCAGAATTAGACAAACTTATTAAACAGGGGGTGCTGGAACAGGTAGATTTCGCCAAGTGGGAAACGCCCATAGTCACCCCCTTAAAAAAAGATGGCAGCGTGAGAATTTGCGCTGACTATAAGACATCCCTCAACCGTTTCCTCCAATTAGTACATATCCATTACCTGTAATCCAACACCTGCTCCACTCTTTTGAGCCAGGCACAATTTTTGCAAACTTAGACATGTCCCAGCAATTTCCCGTGGACCAACACACTGCTGACCTACAAACTATAGTTACACTCAGGGACGCTTTTAGATGTAAATGTTTACAATTTGGAGTTAGCGTAGCCCCAGGTATTTTTCAATCACTCATGGAAAGAATCCTCCAGGGCCTACCAGGGGTGGTTCCATACTTTGATGACATTTTGGTTTCTGCCACCAACAAAAGGCAATTGTTACTCAGAGTGAGATCTGTCCTGGACAGGTTTAGGCAAAACGGGCTTAAATTGAAAAAAGACAAATGCACCATTGCCACCAAACAAGTTGACTTCCTGGGTTATCGAATTGACACCTTGGGAATTCACCCCATAGAAAATAAAGTTAGAGCTATTCACGAGGCACCCACACCCTCTAACAAAACTGAGTTGCAGGCCTTTTTGGGACTCCTGAATTTTTATGCAGCGTTCTTGCCTCACAAGGCTCTGTAGCTGAGCCCCTTCATAGGCTATTAGATAAAAAGGCCCCCTGGCACTGGGGACAGAGAGAAGCCAATGCTTTCCAAGCAGTTAAGTCTCTTTTAACTTCAAACGCTGTGATAATCCAATTTAACCCAAACCTGCCTCTGGTGTTAGCCTCAGATGCCTCACTCTTTGGCATAGGAGCAGTATTGAGCCATAGGCTCCCAAATGGATCAGAGGCACCCATTACCTATTTTTCAAGGACATTTTCTACTGCAGAGAGGAACTATAGTCAGATCAATAAGGAGGCCTTAGCAGCTGTGGCTGCAGTAAAAAAAATTCCACAAGTTCCTCTATGGCCATTGTTTTGAGCTTGTAACGGATCACAAACCACTATTGGGACTGTTAGCTGGTGATAAACAAACCCCACAGGTGCTATCCCCGAGAATGACCAGATGGACACTGTTCCTGGCTGCTTACTTGTACACACTGGTACATCGCTCAGGGAAGAACCTGTGCCATGCTGATGCCCTCAGCAGATGCCCCCTGCCAACACCAGTCGAGGACCCTGCTCCCATCCACGCAATCTTCGACTGCAATGAGCTTGTCCTTCCAGTCTCAGCTATGGATGTTGCTGCACACTCTAAAAGAGACCATGTTATTTCCCAAGTCCTGGACTGGGTAGGGAGGGGGTGGCCTGATATTCAGTTTGCCCCTGAATTCATACCATTTAAGACCCGCAGGCAGGAGTTGTCTTCATTACAGGGCTGTCTGTTATGGGGGACAAGAGTGGTCATACCCCCCACCTTGCAAGAACCAGTTTTGAGGGCACTACACGAGGGTCATCTGGGTGTTGTAAGGATGAAGGCCTTGGCCCGCAGCTATGTCTGGTAGCCAGGATTGGATGCCCGGATTGCCAACTAGGTCAACACATGCCAGCCCTGCCAGGCAACAAGAGCAGCCCCACCAACAGCTGCCCCAACCAAATGGGAGGATACGGGGGCCCCTTGGGCCAGGCTGCGTATAGACCTGGCTGGTCCCATGCAGGGAAGGACATTTTTGGTTGTTGTAGACTCATTCTCCAAATGGACTGAAGTGGCCTTGTTACCCTCCACCACAACTTTGGCTGTCACAAGGGCCTTGACCAGACTGTTTGTTACACATGGACTTCCTGACACCCTAGTTTCAGACAATGGCCCCAAATTCAGTTCTAATGAGTTTGCCATCTTCGCAGCCAACCTGGGCATCAGGCACATTTTCACAGCCCCCTTCCATCCCACAAGTAACGGGATGTCAGAGAGGGCTGTTAGGTCTGCCAAGCAAGCTCTGGCCAAGTTGGGCCAAGCAGACTGGCACTCTAAACTGTCCACTTACGCAACACGCTACACCATGCCCCACCACCAACAAGTCACCTGCTGAACTTTTGATGGGCAGACGCCTCAGGACCACCCTGGACAGGTTGCACCCCCACTACGCCCCTAGCACACCACTGGCTACTGAAAGCCATGCCAGGGAATTCGCTCTGCAAGACCTGGTTTACGCCAGGAACTATGCAGGGCAACCCTTGTGGCTGCCAGGGTAGATAGTTTCTGTTACAGGGCCCAGGTCTTACAGAGTCATCCTGGAAGACGGTCAAATTTGGAGAAGGCACGTGGACCAGCTAAGGAGACACTGGAACAGGCTGACTGCCGAAATCCCGGTCTACCAGCCACTGGACGACCCGGTCTACCAGCCACTGGACGACCCGGTCTACTCACTGCCTGCCGCAGCCAACCCACCGAAGGACCTGGTCTACCAGCCGTCCGACAAACCAACCAACCGACTGCTGCGAGAGGACTCACCCGAGCAGCAGCTGGACAGCAAGTCTGGGATGGCCGACAACCCTCTGGAGGCTCCTGTCACCGCCTGGGAAGAACAGGACTTGGTAGCAGCCGAAAAGCCCCTGGAACTTCGACGATCAGGCCATGAGCGAAGGCGGCCGTCCCGATTGCAGGACTACACATGCTCATGGCCAGGAGGAAGGAGTGCTGTGTTCAAGGACTAGCAGCAGTCCTCACTCCGGTCCGCCGCCTATATGGGAGCGCCGATCACTCCCATTGGCTGATGCCGTTTGACAGCCAGCTATAAAAAGGAGCTGTGAAACGGCATCAGCTGTCGCCACCAGCTGGCTGTCAGATAGCCTCGGCAGCTGCAGCGACCCTTTATTCACGAGAATAAAGCTTGTTAGCCTTCAGCCTGGCTCCGTCTCTGTCTGTGACCGCCGCTCTACAACACTGAGTATAAATTAATGGAGAACGAATGAAAAGTGCATAATTTTTAGAAAAGAATGAGACTGTGGAAGTTTAGCAATATTGAAAGAAAAAAAAGGGAATAACTGAAAATATGTGAAAGATGATCAGAGGCAGAGAAAGTTCTTGGTGGGCTTCAGATTCACTTCCTCTCACTGTGTCTCTTGCACAGTAATAGACTGCAGTGTCTTCTGGTTTGAGGCTGTTCATTTGCAGATACAGCTGGTTTTGGGCATCATCCCTGGAGATGGTGAAGCGGCCCTTGACTTTGTCTGAATAGTGAATGTAAGATGAGCCTTCACTTATGTAAGCCACTCATTCCAGGTCTTTCCCTGGAGCCTGTCTCACCCAGCTCATTTCATAGTTGCTGAAGGTGAATCCAGAGGCTTGGCAGGAGAGATGGGGGGACTCCCCAGGTCTTCTCACATCCCCTCCAGACTCCACCAACTGGACATCAGATCTGACACCTAAAAGCAAAAATGTTTCAATGATATTTCCTGAATATAAGAACAAAAAAATGAAAGGAAACTCTGCATAGAGGGAAACATTACCTCCAAGAGATACTAGTAAGGACACCAAGCTCAGCCACAAAATCATTATTGTTTTGTCAGTAATGAATGGATAGGAATTGAAAGAAAAGGATTTCAGAAAATGCACAAACTTTGTGTTGGTGGGTGTCATTGGAAAAGGAAACCAACTGTTGCCTTTAAAGGGGAAATTGTGCCTCGATTTACATACTGGTTGAGATAAAAGAGTTCAGAACAGGGATTTCAGGAGAAGGCGGAGCTTCGTTTCAGCGATACAGCTGCGAACTTGGGGCTCTGAGATTGCAGCCAATATTTTCGCCCCTGGTCAGTCCCAATGGACCTAAACCATCCCGTAGAGACGGAGATTGAGAAGGGTACTGTCCCAGGATCCCAGAGATATCGCAAAATCTCTGGTTTGATCCGGGAGAAGCCCTTTTGCTGGCGGCGGAGAGGCAGCCCCAATAGCTGCTGAAGTCGGGACAGCTCCGGAAAGAAAGTGGCTGGAAAGAAGTGTGTCGGCTGGGTGAGAAATTCCTTTTGTGTTGTAAATTCGCTGAGGCTTGAAAGGGCATCCTGAACAAAGAAGAAATCTGTGAGGCTTTTTTTTTTGACCGAACTGTTTGAGCGGCGTTTTTTAAAGTGATGTCAAATTGAGGCTTGGATTCTTTTTTCTTTTTCTTATTTTTTTTCTGGGGACTTAAGTGTGACTTTGTAGGTAACCGGATTGAATTTTCTCTTATATATATTTTTATGCTCCTTTTGATTTTTTAATTTTTTCTAGGATAGAGGCTCCCTTTAGCTATTTTCTTTTTCCTTTTTTTTGTATATATTACTCATTTTTTCTGGCTGGGAGTGGGGAAGAGCATTAAGAAATATTGCAACACTGCCAACTAGAGACTTGAAAATATTTTAAGACTCCTCAAGGACATTTCAACGTGATAAGATAGAGGGAGAGCATAGCAAAATATTATTACAGGTGTTTTCCTGGACTCTTATCAAAATTTCAACATTTGAGGCTTAGCTTTGAAACTGCTGGAGAAGAAAGTCATAATAAGAGCCTTGGATAAATAAATAAAGTGCAGTGTGCTCATATATATATATATATATATATATATATATATATATATATATATATATACACCCCATTCGCCAGCCTTTTTGTAAATCTCAATTCTAGTAATATTCTTATTTTTGCCTTTTATTTTAAAGGGAAAGTCTCAGAGTTTTTTCTTTATTTTTCTTTTTTTATTTTTATTTTTATTGGGACTTCTTTGCTTTTTCTATCCATGTTTTTGGACCACTTTGTTTTTCTTTTTTGATTATTGAGATTAAGGTGTGAAGAACCTGAAGGAATTTCTTTTTTTCTTTTGTTTTTTATTTGCTCTTAATCAATAATATCATTTTTGGGTTTGTTTGTTTTCTTCCTTTCTATTTTTCCTTTTTTATGGTGGACTACTTTGTAATTGGATTAGGGTCTAGAAGAACCTGAAGATTTTTCTTCTTTCTTTTTTCCTTTTTCTTGTTTGGTTTTGGGTTTTTTACTATTGGATTTTTCCATTTTGGATTATAATTGACTATTCTACCAGTTGGATTAAAAGTCAAAAAGAATTTGAAGCTTTGGAGGCATTAAAATGAGCAGGAAACCAATACCAGTTGGCATTTCTACTTCTACCTCTGCTTCCCCACCAGCTGGAGGACAACGTTTAATTCAGACAATGTTGAAGCAAAATAAAGAACAAGAAATAGTAAATTTACAGATGATTATGCAAGGAATCCAAGATCTCAAGATAAAGTCAGACATCATTGAACAAAGAATAGAGAAGACTGATGAAAAAGTGGAAAACATCAAACAAATGATGGGGAAGTATGAGGAGAGATTCCAAAAAATTGAGGAAGAAGGGAAACAAAGAGAGGAGAAGATTGGAAATATTGACAGAAGATTAACAGTAGTTGAACAAGAAAAAAATGGGATGTTGAGGTGGGAGATGGAAAGGTCATAATTTTATCTCAGATTTCAAAATATAGAAGAGGAAAAAGGAGAAAATTTGGCTGCGATAATGATAGAAATTTTGGCAGATGGTTTGGAAATTACAGAGAAAAAGATGATGGATGGAGTAGATGAGGTATATCGAGTTTATACAAGATATGCGATGAGAAATAAATTACCAAAGGAAGTCCATGTTAGATTTCCCAAAAAATCCATCAAAACACAAATATTACAAGTGGTAAGAGAGAAAACATTGAAATACAAAGGTAAAGAGATTGTGGTTTTAAAACAAATACCCAGAAGAGTGAGAGAGATGAGAAGAGAATATCGATTTCTGACCAAAATGCTACTGGAAAACGAAGTGAATTATAGATGGCTGATTCCAGAAGGATTAATGTTTACGTGGCAAGAGCAGAGACATAGAATTGATTCAATTGAGAAAGCAGAACTTTTTCATGCAGAATTTTTTGGAAGAAGAAGAGAGGAGGCAGAGAAAAAGGTCTCATTAATTGAGTTTCAAGAGGAACAACTGGAGACTGAATAAGAGAAAGGAGCTGTAGGTGGACAGGTGGACAGTAAAGAACAGCGTGAAGTGAGATCCACGAGAGCTGTTAGACCTAAATATAAAGCATAATCATGGAAGAAAGAAAACTGATTACAATGAACATAAATGGACTTAATTCAGCTGTTAAAAGAAGGAAAACTTTTCATAAATTAGAGAAATTAAAATTTGATATAATTTGTCTACAAGAAGCTCATATTAAAAAACAACATGAACAATTGTTAGTACAGCCAAAATTGGGGAAAATATTTACTTCTTTGACTCAATGTAAGAAAAGAGGAGTGGTTCTATACATTAAAGAGGCCATCCCAGCAAAACTGATCTACAATGATGAAGATGGAAGAGTATTAATGGTGGAAATAATGGACAATAATATAAAAATACTCTTGATTGCAATTTATGCTCCGAATGAAAAACAAGAAGAGTTTTATAAAAAGCTACACATAAAAATAACTGGACTGGACTATGTTAATATAATTATGATGGGAGACTTTAATGGAATTGTGGACAATAAATTGGACTATATAGCAACAACAACCAAGCAAAATAGAAAGGCTCTCCCTAAATCTTTTTTTAAAATGACAAACGAACTATCTTTAAAAGATATTTGGAGAGAATATACTTTTTATTCAAATAGACATTTATCATGGTCCAGATTAGATATGATTTGGATATCAAAAGAATTAATATCCAATATTCAAGAAACAAATATTGAAACAAGTACTTGGGCAGATCATAGCCCAATGACAATTAAATGGAAGGGACAAAAAAAAAAGATTGAGATGGACATTAAATAATACTATTTTAAAGGAGAAAGATTTTATACAATAGATGGAGAAGGAATTGACTTTCTTTTTCAGAGAAAATAAAAAAGAAGATACTTCAATGCAGAATGTTTGGGATACAATGAAGGCATATGCTAGAGGTCTGATAATAGATTATACAAGAAAAAAGAATATTAGGAAAAGGCAAGCTTCTAAGGTCTTGGAAGATGAGTATAAAAGACTTGAAAAAGAATTACAGAAAATGCCACAGAAAAAAGATATTAAATTGAAGCTGGATGTAATTAAACATAAAATGGAATTAATAGAGAAAGAAGAATTGGCACAGAAAATCAGAAATTCTAAACAGAATTACTTCAAAGATGCGAATAAACCAGGTAGATGGCTAGCATATAAATTGAGAAAGGAGAAGGAATCAAGAAAAATATTGAAGTTAATAGATGATCAAGGCCAAGTTTGTTATGGTAATAAGGAGAAAAAGGAAATTATTCGAGATTTTTATGGGCAACTATATAAACAAGAGAATATTGATGAGGAAAAAGTCAAACAATATTTACAGAATGCTAATTTACCGAAGATACCTAAAGAGACTGAAGAAATGTTAGAAAGCAATGTAACAATGATGGAATTAAATGAAGCATTTAAGAGACAAAACAATGGGAAAGCACCGGGTCCAGATGGGCTTCGGGCAGAATTCTATAAAACATTTCAAGAATCATTGAGTATCCCATTGTTAGAAGTCATGAATGAAGTTATGTTAAAGAAGATGATACCCAAAACATGGTCAGAGGCTTATATTACACTTATTCCAAAAGAAGAGGCTGACCCACTGCAAATTAAGAACTACAGACCCATCTCCTTATTGAATGCAGACGATAAAATCTTTGCTTCAATTTTAGCAGAAAGACTTAAAAAATAGTTAAATAATTTTATTCACCCAGATCAAAATGGATTTCTGCCAAAGAGACAAATCAGAGACAATATGAGAGTAATCTTGGATACTTTGGAATACTATGAGGCTCATCCTGAAAAGCAAATGGCTTTGATATTTTAAGATGCTCAAAAGGCATTTGACAATGTGAATTGGAGATTTATGTTATTACTATTGGAACAGATGGGTTTTGCTAAAAAATTTATTCAAGCAATCGAAGCCATACATAATAAACAGACAGCAAAGGTAATGATGGAGGGGGAACTTACAGATTTTATAAATAAAAAAAAAAGGCACATGACAAGGGTGTCCCCTATTCCCTTTGCTATTTGTGTTGACCTTGGAAGTGTTGAATAGAAATATTTGGGATGATAAAAGCATAAAAGGAATGAAAATTAAGAAGGAAGAATTTAAACTACAAGCTTTTGCTGATGATTTAGCTTTTATTCTGGAAGATCCGTTAGAAACAGCTCTAAGGTTATTGGAAAAGATAGAGACATATGGTGAGATGGCTGGTTTGAAAATAAATAAAGATAAAACAAAGATTTTGACAAAGAATATGCTTTTGAGACAAAGAGAAGAACTGGCAGATCTTTTGAAAATTCAAATTACAAATAAGGTTAAGTATCTGGGGATATATTTGACAGCAAGATGTAGCACATTAAAAGAGAATAATTATATTAAACTCAAACAACAGATAGCTACAGATTTGAAGAAGTGGGAAAACTTGCAATTGTCATTAATAGGGAGAATTTCAACAATCAAGATGAATATTCTACCTAGAATTTTATTTTTATTCCAAACAATACCAATTAGGCTTGGAAAAGACTATTTTGAAGATTTAAATAAAATCATGTTGAAGTTTATATGGCAAGGTAAAAAAGTGAGAATAAAACTAAAGCTTTTGCAAGACGCTAGAATTAGAGGAGGTTTTGGCCTGCCTAATTGGGAATTGTATTATCAAGCTGCAAATCTGATGTGGGTCAAAGAATGGATAACATTAAGAAAGCATAGGTTTTTGACATTAGAAGGGCATGATTTACTGTTGGGCTGGCATGCTTTTATATGGTATAAGGGAACTAAAACACAGGGTTATTTTAGAAGACATTATATGCGGGAGTCTTTGTGGTTAAACTGGGAGAAGATAAAAAGACAATGTTATTTGAAAATTCCAGTTTGGTTATCGACTATTGAAGCATTTTCCTATCCTATAATTTATAAGAAGGAACAAACAGTTAGATATGGGGAACTTTTGGATGAAAAGGGTGAACTTAAATCGATACAAAACTTAGAGGAACAAGGTATAAGGATGAATTGGTTTTCATATGCGCAAATACATTCAAGGTATGATGAAGATTCTCAAACGGAGGGATTCTATGATAAGCAGACTGATTTAGATAAGATCTTGATGGGTACCGATGAGAAGGTGATTAAAAAATTATATGGTTATTTACTGGGAATGAAATTAGAGGAAGAACAAGTCAAAGAAACTATGATTGTTTGGGGGAAGAATTTTGGATATGGGATTGATCTAGAGAAATGGCAGAAATTGCGGTCTCAAAATTATAAAATGACAATGTCAACAACATATAAAGAAAACTTGTATAAGATGTTTTACAGGTGGCACTTTCCCCCGACAAGAATAGCAAGAATGTTTAAGAACAAATCTGAAAAATGCTGGAAATGTCATCAGATACCCGGCTTGTATTACCATATGTGGTGGACTTGTGAGGATGCTAGAAAATATTGGACTATAATTCGCATGTGGTTGGAAAAAATGACAAAGAAACACATAGACTTGAAACCAGAGATCTTTTTATTGGGAATTTTACCTGATATATATCGTAAAGATTTGAAGTACCTGATTGTAAATGTATTAACAGTGGCTAGGATTGTATTTGCTAAAAATTGGAAGAATGAGAAAATACCATTACAGGAAGAAATTATTAAGAAAATATTGGAATGTGCTGAGATGAGTAGATTGACATTTGAAATCAGAGAGCAAGAGGATAAACAATTTTATGAAATATGGGATCTTTTTTATCAATGGTTAGATGATAAAATATGATAATAGAATATTTAGAATGCTAGACAGTAAGGAATATCTTTATTTTGCTATTTTGCTATTATTTTGTTATTCGACATTATATTTATAAAGGGTTTTTTAGGATTGATTTGATATGATTGTACGATTTGTTATAGAGTAAACTGGTTCAAAGTATTGTTAGCTCATTAAGCATGAATGATTAAAAATATAGTCAAAAACTTTTTTTTTTAGTGATATTAGGATATATAAGTTTGGATTGACAATATGAATTGTTATGTAACATAATTGTAATTGAGACTACAGAATGAATGCACAAAAATGATGAACCAACTGACACACTGGATGTATATATAAGAGTTGATGTTTTTATGTTTTGTTTGTCTTGTTTGTTTGTAGAAAATTAATAAAATCTTTTTCAAAAAAAAAAAAAAAAGAACAGGGATTTCATAGCTTTCTTTACCCGATCACTGCACTGTTTGATGTTGATATAATTTCCCAGGTCAAAGAAAAACTAAAGTAGCCTTTATAGAAGAGTAATTGAAACAAAGACCTGCAAAATTTCACCACTTTTCCAAACTGATTCAAGGCAAAGAGATTTCATAATAAGGTCAAGAGGAATAGTAATAACAATTGTAATAAAAAATATTATCCAATCAGTCACTGCAGATTGAAAAATAATAATAAACCACAGGAAGGAAGGAATAAAGAAAAGAAGGAAGGAAGGAAAGAAGGAAGGAAAAAGTGAAGGATAAAAATGTGAAGAGACACTGAAAAAAAACCAAAAGCTTCCTATTTTTATATGTATTTAATTTACTATATAAGTACATTTACAATACGAACACTTAACTTTGCAGTTATAAAAAAGATAACCATGAAAAAAAACATGACTGCATGTTTTTTCTGTTTCAAAATGTTTATAAAGTTTCCCCCCCCCTATACCAAGATATTACTACCAGGCAATGACGGGAAAACATGATTCTATATAGACAGACTTCTGGGGGGCCATTTTCAATATATAAGATTTGGTAGCTTTGGTACTAGCCAGCTGTGGGGAAAGTGCATGAAGTATCAAATGATTTAAGATAGATTAATGTGTTGTGGGAAGAAATATCCATCTGATTCAGTTCCAAGTAAGGAGAAAGACATGGAGGTTGATTGGAAAGATGGTTTATTGATGACATAGGTTAGAGGTCCTAGGCAGCTGACCACATAGAATGGAAAGTGAGGGTTATTTATACCTTTTATTGGGCCTTGCCCTTGAGCTTCCTGTTCCTGTGCAAATAATGTATTCTACTGGCTGCTGTAGGGGTCATGTGCAAATCCTAAAAGTTTGTGTGAGATTAGTTTGGTTGAAGCCTGGGCTGATGTAATGTCCTTAGGAGGTTTTGCAATGCAGTGAGCCCTGATGCTAGATGGGTTAGTCCTATTATGCCCTGAAGGGTCATGGCTTAATCCTCTCACCTTGGACCTGAAGGTCTTTTGTGTTGTAGATAGTCTGGCCCAGTCCTTCTTAATGGGCACCTAATATCTGCTGGGGGTAGGGAGCTGGGACTGAGTATCTGTCTTCCTTAAGATTTCCATTTCTCTTTTAGGGAAAACATAATATTCTGCCATTTTAATTTTTCCTAAATATTTCATTCTTCTCGGAGGGATGGGTGATAACTTTCACAGAAGAAAGAATGTAATGTACATTGAAGGTAGATTAATGTTTTTCCATTATATGCAAAATATCTATGAAAGGTTTTCTAATCAAGGACTTTAGTTTAACTGTTCCATCATTTCTTTTTTGCATGGCCACAAAACCTGACAAAACATCCCTCTATGTTGTTTTAATTTCCATCAGATATTTGAACTATCTGGACAGTTTTACTGAGGACAAAACTATCAATGATACACATCCCTTTTTATAAAAAAATTCTGTTTCATAGGGGGATTGTAGCCTCCTGAGAGGTGGACTTTTCTTCGGGGATTGTCAGGGAATAAATCCACAACTGTCACACCTCCAAAATTAGACGATATCTATTTAAAAATGATTTATTCCCATCCTCACCCACAAGCCATGGAGTTTCATGTGTCAACTTTGCCCCCTTGTGTCCACTGTGGGTCCCCACTACGATAACGCAACTTACGGGACCCCGATCATATCGTCTACAAACGGCAGACAGTAGGATGTGGAAACCCCACATAGACCAACTCCGTTCCCGATTAGTGCCGGAACCTCCAGCTGGGGGGGGGGAAGGAACATGGAGGAGGACAAAGAAGAAATCAAAACCCAACAGCCCAGGGGATACTCACCATCCGATGGAGAACTGGACCGGGGAGCGGCCTCACCACGTGACAACACCACGATGGAGGCAGATCCAGGGAACCCGGAAGACAGCGCCGATGAGGGCAACCCAGAACTACAGTCTTCACTATCCAGCCCAGCGAACAGCCCACCGGAGCCAGAACCAGAACCAGAACCAGAACAAAACCCGGTGGAACAGTGCAGGTCAAGCAGACAGGTGAAGCGGCCTGCCTATCTGCGTGATAGGCAGGCCCCTCAGACAGAACCAAGGGGGGAGGGGTGTTATGGATTAAACCATCGCAGCGATACAACCGAAACAGCTTCATCTTACAACAGGCTTGTAATCCTACAATTCTTATTGGCCCGTGAATAGCGAGTCGTGACTGGTCAGGCTTGGCCAGTCTGATTGGCTGTTAACAGAAGCCCCTGATTGGATGCTTGTGAAAGCGATAGACTCAGTTCATTGGTTGTTTAACAGCAGCAAGCTCTATAAAAGAGCTACTGCTGCCCAGGTTTTCTGCTCCAGTCTTTCCTGTTTAATAAAGAGTTGAAGTCACAGTCCGATGTCTCATCTCCATTCTTGCACCCATGCCCAGGACTTAACAAAAGCAATGACTGCTGCACACTGCTGGCTCATATTTAGCTGGTTGTCCACTAAGACTCCAAGTTCCCTCTCACAGTTACTGCTATTGAGCCTGATTTCACCCAGTCTATATATATACTTTTCTTGCCTAAGTGTAGGACTTTACTTTGCAAACTGTGAAGTTGAAAGTGGAATTTTGAAGCCATTCTCCTCATTTGTCATTGTCTTCCAGCATACCTTGTAAATGAAAACCCTGAATAAAAAAAATCCTACAACTCTCACTACAGTGGGTGGTGGTGAATCCTAATTAGCTAATCCATGATCTGGGGCTGAATCAACTTACAGAGCTCTTTGAAGAAAAGAAGATTTTTGTTTAGATTCAGATTCATTTCCTCTCATTGTGTCCCTTGTACATTGTACATTGTACATTGTACATTGTACATTGTACATTGTGTCGGGCCGGGCCGCTCTCCGCAGCTCCCTCCTGGGCTTCCCGGGTTGGTTGAGCTGCGGGTTTCGCCGCTCCCGCTCGGTCTTCCCGGGTTGGTTGAGCTGGCCAGGCTGTCTCTTTCTGGCGAGGTTTCATGCTGGCTGCTTCCAGGTTAGTATGGCTGGTTTATTCTTTCTCGGTTTTGGTTCCCTGGGTATTCCCCCCCCTCTTGGTTTGTGTTGTGGGGGTTGGTTTTGCTTGGTTGCACGTCGGTGGTCTCTTGGGTGGTCGTCCTCGATCTTAACTGGTTGATGTGGCGTTTCCACACTCGTCCGTCGGTTGTTTGTAGCCGGTACGAGTGTGAGCCTGTTAGTTGTGTTATGATGGCCGGTACCAATAATGGGTCTCCTGTTAGGTTTTTCGCGTAGACGGCGTCACCTGGTGCGAAGGTTCGGTGTTTGCTGGTTGAGTCTGAGGGTTTCTCTGGGTTGTACGTGGGGTGTAATCTATCGAGTGGAGACCTTATTTTCCTCCACATTAGCAGTTCAGCTGGGCTTTTATTTGTTGTGGTATTTGGGGTTATGTGTTGGATGAAAAGTAATTTGTTAATTTTGTCCTGGATCTCCCCGTGGTCTATTTTCTGGATGGTTTTCTTTGTGAATTGAACCATCCGTTCCACCCTACCGTTCACCGCCGGATACACTGGTGCTGTCAGCACGTGTCGTATGCCCCTTTCCGCAAGGAATTTTTCGAATTCTAGCGAGGTGAATTGGGGCCCGTTGTGGGAAACGAGGACGTCTGGGAGGCCGTGTGTTGCAAAAAATTTGCCGAGTTCTTTGGTCACGGCCTCCGTGGTGGTTGTTCTCATGTTGCTTACCTCCAGCCAGTTGGAGTAAGTGTCTACGGTTATTAGGAAAGTGTGTCCTTTTGTGGGCCCGGCGAAATCTATGTAAATCCTAGACCAAGGTCTCCTGGGGGTTTCCCACTCTAGGATGGGTGCTGTGGATGGGCTTGGCCTAGTTTCCTGGCATCGTTGGCACCTTGCTACCCAGGCCTCGATCTGTTTGTCCATCCCTGGCCACCAAGCGTAACTTCTTGCCAGGGCTTTTGTCCTAATGATGCCCGGGTGCCCCTCGGGTAACAGTTCCAAAACCTTCCCTTGTAGTTTTTCCGGGATGACCACCCTATCCCCCCATAGTATGCACCCTTTTAGTAACGAGAGTTCCGTTTGCCGGTTGCGGAATGTCCTGACGGACTCGTCATTATCCCTTTCCAGCCACCCTTTCTCTACCCAATGCAAAACCCGCGCCAGACGTTTGTCTTTATTAGTTTCTTGGGCAATGTCTGACGCGGTTATGGGTAGGTTGGGTAGAGTCTCTATACTGAGGGTGGTCGTCGTAGATGCTGGGTCGGTGTCAGGTTCTGGTAACAGTGAGCGGCTTAAGGCGTCCGCATGGGAGATAGTCTTACCCGGTCTGTGTGTGAGTCCGTAATTGTAGGCAGCCAGGAACTTGGACCACCTTGTCATTCGGGGAGACAGAATGTTCGGGGTGGCCCTGTTCCCTGCCAGGATTCCAAGCAGCAGTTTGTGGTCGGTGATGATGGTAAATGTCTAGCCGTAGAGGTATTCGTGAAATCTTTTTACTGCGGCGACGATAGCCAGAGCCTCTTTGTCCAGCTGGCTGTAGTTCCGCTCCGGTTTGGTGAGGGCCCTTGAAAAGAATGTGATGGGTGCTTCTTTTCCATCAGGGAGAGTGTGGCTGAGGACAGTGCCGACGCTGAAGGGTGATGCATCGCATGTGACGGCTAGTGGTAGGGTCTCGTTGTACTGGATAAGGACGGCATCCGAAGTGAGGAGGTCCTTTGTTTTCTTGAAGGCGGCTTCCTCGCGTTTCCCCCAAGTCCAGGTCACCGCCTTGTCCAAAGGCCTATGCAAAGGCTCCGCCACCGTCGCCTTTTGGGGCAGGAAGACATTATAAAAGTTAAGCAGCCTCAGAAACGCCTGCAGCTCTGTCTTCAACTTGGGTGTGGGGGCTTCTTTGATGGCTTTGATCTTTTGGTTGGTGGGGTGAATGCCGTGACGGTCTAGGAGATATCCTAGGAATTCAACCCGTTCCGTGTATAATTGGCATTTTTCCCTCTTTACTTTGAGCCCGGTCTCTTTGAATTTGGTTAGGACCTCCCTTAGGCGACTCTCTAGTTCGGCTTGGTTGGTTGCCGACACTAAGATGTCATCGAAGTAAGGTACCACCTCCTTGATGCCTTGTAATAGCCTTTCCATTAGGCTTTGGATTATTCCAGGCGCCACGCTGACTCCGAATTGGAGCCGGTTACATTTAAAGGCTCCCCAGTGGGTGACTATGGTTTGCGCTTCTGCCATTTCCTTGTCGACCGGCAATTGTTGGTATGCCTGGGCGAGGTTGAGTTTAGCGAAAACCTTGCCCCCTCCCAATGAATGTAGTAGGTGTTGCACTACTGGGACGGGATAAGTGCTTTGTTGCAAGGCGCCATTTAGGGTGGCCTTATAGTCCCCACAGATTCTCACCGACCCATCAGGCTTGATCGGGGTGACTATGGGGGTCTCCCACCAGGCGTGGTCTATGGGTTGTAGGACCCCTTGCTTGACGAGCTTGTCAATTTGCTCGTCTATCTTGGGTTTAAGCGTGAATGGCACCCGCCTTGGTTTTAGGCGTTTTGGGGGGATGTTTGGGTCTAGGCTGAATGATATAGGGGGCCCTCGGTACTTGCCTAGGTTTCCGTTGAACATCTCTTGGAATTCCCGGGCTAGTTGTTGCTCCCAGCTGTCATCGGTGATGTGGTCGATTCCCGTGACTGCGATGCCGAGCGGTGCGAACCATTGCAGTCCCAGTAGGCTTGGGCGGTCGCGATCGATGATGGTCAGGGAAAGCCTTTTGGTGCGCCCTTTGTAGGTTACCTTGAACTGTCCAGTTCCGACTACAGGGATGCGGTTTTCCTGATAGTCTTTCATGATTAGTCTCTGGTTGTCTAGGCCTTTTCTCTGGATGGTAGGCACCAAACATTTTATTTCTTGCCATGCTACCATGGAGAGGTAGGACCCGGAGTCCACCTCCATTTTACATGGCTCGCCTTCGATGCCTACCTCCACATTGACCTTCCGGGCGTCATTGGTTGTGGCGTGGCCGATGGTGACCATCTGATGGGTCTCCTCTCTTCGCCGGGTCTTGCCGCCTCATAGGGATCGTCCGTTCCGGTCCCATCTGTTGTCAGTGGGGCGATCTCTGGTCCGGGGTGGTGTGCTCTCTCGTCTCCGTTCGCTCTGGTCCCATCGTGTAGGGCTGCGGTTCTTTTTGAGATGGCAGACGCGGGCGATGTATCCCTTCTTGTCACAATGCCGGCAGATTGAATCGAAGAACTGGCATTTGGACCTGGAGTGGTCACCTCCGCACCCGGCACAGGTGGTCCTCGACTTAAGACCCCGCCGGTTCCGTGGGTCGCGGCTTGCCTGGAGACGGTAGATTTCCTCCTCCTCGTCAGAAGTGCCCGATGCTGAGTGGACGTCACCCTGGTGGGTGGTCGTCTCCGGTTGGGCCTCGGCCGACCTTGCAGGGTCGTTGTTCCCGCTGCGGTCCCCGGCATTCGGTCAGCGCATGCGGTCGGCGGATGTTCGGGTAGCTTCGGCGGCTGTGGCTTCGGTGAGGGTATCTGCGACAGTGATGTTGCCCTTGGCTATGAGCCGACTCTGGAGGACGGGGTCCCAAAGGCCAAGCACGATTCGGTCTCGCAGGGCTTCGTTCATGTTGTCGAATTCGCACAGCCCCCCTAGGTGCCGTAGTTCTGCGACAAAGTCGCTGAAACTCTCACCCAACCATTGGTCCCGACGGTAGAACTCGTGTCGTCGGATGAGGATGGGCACGTCTGGAGCGTAGTGTCGCCGGAGTATTGGCTCAAGGACGTCCCAGTCCATCATGGTCACATCGGCGGGTTTGGCAAGCACTTTGGCCATCTTAAACACTGCGGTCCCGCAGTGGGTCAGGAAGACAGCTCGCTTCTTTGGGCCGGTGGCGTCCTTCAGGTCGCTGTACTCGAGGAACATGCGGAATCTGTCGGAGTACGATTCCCAGTCCTCGCTGGCGGGGTTGAAGGGTGCGGGGGGCGCGATGTTCGCCATCGTGGAGTTTCATCTGGCTTCCGTCGGACACGTGCTTCAGTTTAGGATCAGGATCCCACCTTTGTCGCCAGTGTCGTGTCATCAGAAATGATGCCAGGAGTCGGTGACTTAGTATCAAGCTCTTTTATTAAGTTAGGAACCGAACTGGGCTAAAGGCAAAAACTCGCGGATTTTTATTTCCAAGCCGCGGCGGCCATGGCCAATGGCACCGCTTTGAATCTCCCGTGATCCGAATGGACCAATCACGGGAGATTCCTAGCGAGCCAATCGGCGCGGCTCGCCTAGCCAATCAGAGTGCCCCGCGCTTTGGACAATCAAAGCGTGGGGATCTCAAGAATGCTAATGAGGGGACAGAACAGAAAGATTATCCTGAAGTTTCATTTTCAGATTTCTGCATGGTACTAAAGGAAAATACAGGTAGACTTCAACTTATAAAAATTCGCTTAGTGACCTTTCAAAGTTACAACATCAATGAAAAAAGTGACTTATGACCATTTGTCACACTAATGAGTGTTGTAGCATCTCTATGGGCAACTGCTTAAAATTCAGAAATTTGGAAATTAACTCATATTTATGATCTTTGTGGTGCCTTGTGATCTTGTGATCACCTTTTTCATCCTTCTGACAAGTAAAGTCAATGGAGAACCCAGATTCACTCAAGAACTGTATCTAAATAAACAACTGCAGTAATTAACTTAAACATTCTGGCAAGAAATAGGTGTGTGTGTATGAATGGTTATTCTTAAACTATGGTCTGTTGATTATGTCAGTGCTCATGTGATCTTCAGTGAATAAATAAGAATAGGTTAGAAAGCACAAATGTTTGGATGTCCACAAGGCATACAGTCAAAAATCAAGAAATGCTTGACCAACATTTTCACAATGGACAAATAAATATAAATGGATCAGTTTGTATTCAATAGTTTGGATTGCCACAGATGTATATTAAGCAAGGAACAATTGCCTATTGTCCCTTAATTTATAGGTGTTTTTGGATTAAAAAATGTCATCTCCACATTCGCATTAAAGTTTTTTAACATACCTTAACATACACACAGACACATCTATAGAGGGATGTCCTAATAAATACCAAGACAAATATTTTTCATTATTCATACAATGAGTAGCCTTACATTTGATTAAGTAGAATTATTGCTTTGCAATGTGGAAGCTGTGCAGCTGAATTTCTTTTCTGTAGTCACATCAAAATCTTGAGGTTTACAAGACAAGATCATAGGATTTGTTTTGTTTCCTTGTAGATGAAAATGAGGTAATAGAATATGTCCATTACTCCAAAGTTAGTATGGACCATAACATGGCAAAACATCTCCTGATTTATAAGTGGCAGTAAGAATAACCATCAAGCAATGACAAAAAGGCAAGAAGCCAGTCCAAAATATACACAGAAGGATCAATGGGAGGAGAGATTAGGAATTGCCAATATCTGGCAGCCTTGGCACAGCCCAGTTGAGTGGGAAAGTTACAGGCATCAGGGAATTTTGTACAGATTTAAGAAGTATAGAGACTTGGGTTTAAGCATTCTGAATATAAATTAATGGAGAAGAAAGGAAAATGAATAATAATGTAAGAAAGTATAAAACTGAGGAAATTGAGCAAGGAAAGAAATACAAGTATTGCGTGTAAATAAGTGTAAGCTGTTCAGAAGTAGAAAAAGTTCTTGACGGGCTTCAGATTCACTTCCTCTCTCTGTGTATCCTGCACAGTAATAGACAGCTGTGTCTTCTGTTTTCAGATTGTTCATCTGCAGATACAGCTGGCTTTTGGCATCATCCCTGGAGATGGTAAAGCGTCCCTTTGACTTTGTCTGAGTAGTAAGTGGAAGGAGATGAACCTGCACCTATATAGGCTACCCATTCCAGGCCTTTCCCTGGAGCCTGTCTCACCCAATTCATGTCATAGCTGCTGAAGGTGAATCCAGAGGCTTGGCAGGAGAGACGGAGGGACTCCCCAGGTCTTCTCACATCCCCTCCAGACTCCATTAATTGAACATCAGATTGGACACTTAAAAAGAAAGATGTTTCAATGAAATTTTCTGTATATATGAACAGAAAATGGAAAGAAACTCTAGATAGAGTGTACCATTACCTCCAAGGAGTACAAATAAGAATAAAAAGTTTAGGCACAGGATCATTTCTCCCTCTCTCTGATAAATGGAGGGTTATAATGATAGAAAGGGATTTGGGAAAATGCACAAACTTTGTGTCAGTGGGTGTTAATTGTTGCCTTTAAAGAGGAAATTATGCCTTCATTTACATATTGCTTGAGATAAAAGTGCTCCTCAGAGCAGGATGTTCATAGTTCTTTTGAACAGGCCCTGCACAATTGGTTTTTAAACAATTTTCCAGTCCAAAGAAAAATGAAGAAGCCTTTACAGAGGAGTAACTAAAATGTAACTAAAATAACTTGCAAAATTTTACCACTTCTCAAAAGTAATTCAAAGTAGCAAATCATGAACAACCATTAAGATGAATTGCCTCACAGAAGGCTTCCTGGGAATGGAGATTTGCAATTGCCAATATCTGGCACTCTTGGCACTGCTCAACTGAGAGAGACCTTCAGGCATCTGGGGCTTTTATATAGATTTATGTAGAAACTCTTGAGAGGCATGAATGCTCAGGTTTAAGCAGATTGGCTATAAATTAATGGAGAAAGAATGAAAATTATATAATGTAGAAAAGAATGAAACTGAGGAAATTTGGCCATATTGAAGGAAATAAAAGGACTGAGTGTAAATAACTCAGAGGAGAGAAAGTTCTTCACAGGCTTCAGATTCTGTTGTGTCCGCGAAATGATGCCAGGAGTCGGTGACTTAGTGCAAAAGCTCTTTATTGGTTAGTTGGAACCGAACTGGCGAAAGGAAAAAAGCCCGTGGCTTTTATTCCTTTCGCCGCCGCGGCCACGGCCAATGGCACCGCTTTGAATCTCCCGCGGTCTGAATGGACCAATCGCGGGAGATTCTTAGCGAGCCAATCGGCGCGGCTCGCCTGACCAATCGGAGAGCCCCGCGCTTTGGCCAATCAAAGCGCGGGGATCTCGAGTATGTTAATGAAGGACAGAACACCCCTCCCCTCTTGGTTCAGTCCTTACATTGCGTAGTCACGTAGGTAGGCGGGGCTCCGTCTGGTCCTACTTGACCTGCGCAATTCAGTCGTAGGCTGGATCCTGGCCGGTTCGGTCGGGATCTCTGCTGCTCCTGCTGCCGTTGTGGGAACCGGCTGGTCGATCGGGCCGGTCCCTTCTCTGTAGCTCCCTCCTGGGCCTTCCGGGTTGGTTGAGCTATGGATTTCGCCGCTCCTGCTCAGTCTTTCCGGGTCGGTCGAGCTGGCTTGGCTGTTCCTTTCTGGCGAGGGGTCGTGATGGCTGCTTCCCGGTGAGTATTGCTGGTTTATTTTTCTTTGGATTCGGTCCCCTAGGTATTCCCTCCCCCCTTGGCTTGCATTGTGGGGGTTGGTTTTGCTTGTTTGTGCGTCGGCGGTTTGTTGGTTTGTAGTTCTCGACCTAAGTTGGTCGATGTGGCGTTTCCACGCTCGTCCGTCTGCTGTTTGTAGCCGGTACGAGTGTGGGCCTGTTGCTTGTGTGATGACGGCTGGGATCCATAGAGGGTCTCCCGTCAGGTTCTTTGCATATACGGAGTCCCCAGGTGCGAATGTTCGGTGTTTGGTGCTTGAGTCTGGGGGCCTCTCCGGGTTATACGTGGGGTGTAACCTGTCGAGTGGGGACCTTAGCATTCTGCCCATTAGTAGTTCGGCTGGGCTTTTATTGGTTGTGGTATTTGGGGTTATGTGTTGGGTGAAGAGTAGTTTGTTGATTTTCTCTTGGATCTCCCCGTGGTCTATTTTCCGGATGGTCTTTTTAGTGAATTGGACCATCCGTTCCGCCCTACCGTTCGCCGCCGGGTGCACCGGTGCTGTCAGTCTTCATGTTGTCGTCTTCATGTTGCTTACCTCCAGCCAGTTGGAGTAAGTGTCAACTGTTATGAGGAAGGTGTGTCCTTTTGTGGGCCCGGCGAAGTCTATATGGATTCTAGACCAAGGTCCCCTTGGGGTTTCCCACTCTAGGACGGGTGCTGTGGGTGGGCTTGTCCTAGTTTCCTGGCATTGTTGGCACCTAGCTACCCAGGCCTCTATTTGTTTGTCCATCCCTGGCCACCAAGCGTAACTTCTGGCCAGGGCTTTAGTCCTTACGATGCCAGGGTGCCCCTCGTGTAGCAATTCCAAAACCTTCCCCTGTAGCTTTTCCGGAATGACCACCCTGTCCCCCCATAGTATGCACCCTTTTAACAACGAGAGTTCCATTTGGTGGTTTCGGAACGTTTTGACGGACTCGTCGTTGTCCCTTTCCGGCCACCCTTTCTCCACCCAATGCAACACCCGCGCCAGACGTTTGTCTTTATTAGTCTCTCGGGCAATGTCTGACGTGGTTATGGGCAGGTTGGGTAGAGTCTCTATACTGAGGGTGGTCGTCGTGGGTGCTGGGTCGGTGTCGGGTTCCGGTAGCGGCGAGCGGCTTAAGGCGTCTGCATGGGAGATCGTCTTACCCGGTCTGTGTATGAGTTCGTAGTTGTAGGCTGCCAGGAACTCGGACCACCTTGTCATTCGGGGAGACAGAATGTTCGGGGTGGCCCGGTTTCCTGCAAGGATTCCCAGCAGCGGCTTGTGGTGAGTTATGATGGTGAAAGTCCGGCCGTAGAGGTATTTGTGGAATCGTTTTACGGCGGCAACTATAGCCAGAGCCTCTTTGTCCAGTTGGCTATAGTTCCGCTCCGGTTTGGTGAGGGTCCTTGAAAAGAATGCGATGGGCGCTTCTTTTCTGTCGGGAAGGGTATGGCTGAGGACAGCGCCGACGCTGAAGGGTGATGCGTCGCATGTGACGGCCAGAGGTACAATTCTCGTTGAATTGTATGAGGACAGCATCGGAGGTGAGGAGGTCCTTCGTTCTTTGGAAGGCGGCTTGCTCCCGTTTCCCCCAAGTCCAGGTCGCCGCCTTGTCCAGGAGTCTATGCAAGGGCTCCGCCGCCGTCGCCTTTTGGGGTAGGAAAACATTGTAAAAGTTCAGTAACCCCAAGAACGCCTGTAGCTCAGTCTTTGATTTGGGGGTGGGGGCTTCTTTGATGGCCTTGATTTTTTTGCTCGTGGGGTGAATGCCGTGCCGGTCTAGGAGGTAGCCCAGGAATTCCACTCGTTTCGTGCAAAGCTGGCATTTTTCCCTTTTTACTTTTAGTCCGGTCTCTTTAAATTTAGTTACGACCTCCCTTAGTCGACCTTCTAGTTCGGCTTGGTTGGCTGCCGACACTAGGACGTCATCGAAATAAGGTACCACCCCCTTGATACCTTGCAATAGTCTCTCCATTAGGCTTTGGAATATGCCCGGTGCCACGCTGACTCCGAATTGGAGTCGGTTGCATTTGAATGCCCCCCGGTGGGTGACAATGGCCTGCGCTTCTGCCGTTTGCTCGTCGACCGGCAACTGTTGGTATGCCTGGGCGAGGTCGAGCTTGGCGAAAACCTTGCCCCCTCCCAGTGAGTGCAGTAGGTGTTGTACTACTGGGACGGGGTAGGCGCTTTGTTGCAGCGCGCCATTTAGGGTGGCCTTGTAGTCCCCACAGATCCTCACCGACCCATCGGGCTTGATCGGGGTGACTATGGGGGTCTCCCACCGGGCGTGGTCTATGGGCTGCAGGACCCCTTGTTTGATGAGCTTGTCAATTTTCTCGTCTATCTTGGGTTTCAGTGCGAATGGCACCTGCCTTGGTTTCAGGAGTTTGGGGGGATGTTAGGGTCTAGGTCGAACGATATAAGGGGCCCTCGGTACTTGCCTAGGTTTCCGTCGAAGACCTCTTGGAACTCCCGGGCTAGTTGCTGCTCCCAGCCGTCATCGGTGACGTGGTCGACTCCCGTGAGGGCGATGTCGAGCGGGGCGAACCATTGCAGTCCCAGTAGGCTTGGGCGGTCGCGGTCGACGATGGTTAGGGGGAGTCGTTCGGTGCGCCCCTTATAAGTGATGTTAAAGCTTTTGGTGCCGACTACCGGGATGCGGTTTCCCTGGTAGTCCTTTACAATGAGTCTCTGGCTGTCTACGTTCCTCCTTTGGAGGGTAGGCACCAACCGCTTTATCTCTTGCCATGCAATCATGAAGAGGTAGGACCCGGAGTCCACCTCCATTTTGCATGGCTGGCCCTCGATGCATACCTCGACGTGGACCTTCCGGGCGTCGTTGGTGATGGCGTGGCCGATGGTGACCATCTGGTGGGTCTCCTCTCTCCACCGGTTGTCGCCGCCTCGCGAGGATCGTCCGTTCCGGTCCCATCGGCTGTCCGAAGGGCGATCTCTGGTCCGGAGTGGTGTGCTTTCTCTCCTCCGGTCGCTCTGGTCCCATCGTGCCGGGCTGCAATTTCTTTTCAGGTGGCAGACATGGGCGATGTGTCCCTTCTTGTCGCAATGCCGGCAGATCGATTCAAAGAACCGGCATTCTGACCTGGGGTGGTCGCCGCCGCAGCCGGCACAGTTGGTCCTTGACTTACGACTTCGCCGGTTCCATGGGTCGCGCCCTGCCTGTAGTCGATGGATATTCTCCTCGTCATCGGAAGTGTCCGATGCCGAGTGGAAGTCGCCCTGGTGGGTGGTCGTCTCGGGTTTGGGCTTGGTCGACCTTGCCGGGTTGTTGTTTCTGCTGCGGTTCCCAGTGTTCGGTCTGCGCATGCGGTCGGCGGAAGTTTGGGTTGCTTCGGCAGCTGCGGCTGCAGTGAGGGTGTCTGCTAGGCTGATGTTGCCCTTGGCCATTAGCCGGCTCTGGAGGGCGGGGTCCCACAAACCGAGCACGATTTGGTCTCGCAGGGCATTGTTTAGGTTATCGAATTCGCAGAGCCCCCCTAAATGCCGCAGCTCGGCGACGAAGTCGCTGAAGCTCTCACCCGACCTCTGGTCCCGCCGGTAAAACTCATTGCGCCGTATCAGGATGGGTACCTCTGGAGCATAGTGCCGCCACAGTATGGGTTCGAGGACGTCCCAGTCCATCGCGATGGCATCGGCGGGTTTGGCCAGCGCTTTGGCCATCTGGAAGACCTCGGTCCCACAGTGGGTCAAGAAGATGGCGCGTTTCATTGGGCCGGAGGCATCCTTCATGCCGGTGCACTCGAGGTACATGCAGAATCGGTCGGCGAATGATTCCCAGTCCTCGGTGGCGGGGTTGAAGGGTGCGGGTGGTGCAATCTTCGCCATCTCGGTGGTTCATCTGGCTTCCGTCGAACACATGGTTCGGTTCAGGGTCTGGATCCCATCCTCGTCGCCAGTGTTGTGTCCACGAAATGATGCCAGGAGTCGGTGACTTAGTGCAAAAGCTCTTTATTGGCAAGTTGGAACCGAACTGGCGAAAGGAAAAAAGCCCACGGCTTTTATTCCTTTCACCGCGGCAGCCGCGGCCAATGGCATCGCTTTGAATCTCCTGCGGTCTGAATGGACCAATCGCGGGAGATTCTTAGCGAGCCAATCGGCGCGGCTCACCTGACCAATCGGAGAGCCCCGCGCTTTGGTCAATCAAAGCGCGGGGATCTCGAGTATGTTAATGAAGGACAGAACAGATTCACTTCCTCTCATTGTGTGTCAAGCACAGTAATAGACTGCCGTGTCCTCTGGTTTGAGGCTGTTCATTTGCAGATATAGCTGGCTTTTGGCATTGTCCCTGAAGATGGTGAATCGCCCCTTCACTTTGTCTGAGTACTACATAACAGTGGCAGTGGGACTTATTAATCTCACCCATTCCAGGCCTTTCCCTGGAGCCTTTCTCACCCAGTGCATATCATAGTTGCTGAAGGTGAATCCAGAACCTTGACAGGAGAGACGAAGGCACTCCCCTGGTCTTCTCACATTCCCTCCAGACTCCACCAACTGGACCTCAGATCAGACACCTAAAAAGAAAGATGTTTCAACTAGGATAACCCACTAGGATAAAAAAGAATTTGGGGAAATGAATAAACCTTGTGTCGATGGGTGTCAACTGTTGCCTTTAAAGAAGAAATTATGCCTTCATTTACATATTGCTTGAGATAAAACAGTTCCTCAGAGCAGGATTTGCATGCTTCTCTTTGCACAGGCCCTGTACAGTTAATTTTTTTACACAATTTTCCATTCCAAATGTAAATGGAGCAGCCTTTATAGAAGAGTAACTAAAACAAAAACCTGAAAAATTTCACCACTTCTTGAAAATGATTCAAGGTAACATATTAGAAAACAACAACATATCTGAGTTCAAGAAAGGTTTTATACTTTCCCTCTCCCCTTAAAAAAAAACTATTTGAAGGAACCCAAAAGAACTGAATGCAGACCAAAATCATTTTTGTTATTTTGAAGGTACTTTGTGTGGTCTTTTTGTTCTTACTTATTCCAAGTTGATTAAAAATTAAAATAAGGAAGGAAGGGAGGGAGGGAGGGAGGGAGGGAGGGAAGGAGGAAGGAAGGAAGGAAGGAAGGAAGGAAGGAAGGAAGGAAGGAAGGAAGGAAGGAAGGAAGGAAGGAAGGAAGGAAGGAAGGAAGGAAAATTAAAAATGGAGATATTGGCTGAAAAGAAACAAAAGAAAGAAATGGCAATAGGATGTTGTGTTGTAGGATCCAATCTGGGTTATTCACTGGGACCAGAGATTTAGTCTTTTGAGCTTTTACACTCATGCTGGAGTTATTCTCTGGGAATTTCTATTAGCATGAGTCCTAAAAGCTTGGATGACTAAACAATTAAAACTGGTTTAGAAAGCACAATTTGTTGGATGTCCACAAGATACACAGTCAAAATAATACATAAGTGTTTAACCAACATTTTCAGATTGAACAGAGAAAGAAAACGAGTCACTGATTTGGAATGTCACAGATATACCAATTTTTGCTCATTGTCCCTTAATTCATTGATGTTTATTGATAAAAAAATCATCTCAAGATTTAAAAGAAAAATAACAAAGGGAGGGAGGGAGGGAAGGAAGAACATTAAAAGTACAGAATGAGACTGAAAAGAAACAGAAAGCTTCTTATTTCTTCTGCAGCAAATATAAGTATATATGAAATATTAACTATTATTTTATGTATATTTACAAAAAAAGAGCTCATGATTTTCTACAATTCTCCCCCCCCCCCATAATAACCAGAAATCATGATTCACTGTATTTCTATTTCCTGCAAATGCGTATAATGCATTTTCTAATCAAAGATGTTAGTTGAGGCTTCCCTTCAGGTTCTTTCATCTTCACTGCCCATCTTTCCATTGTGGGTTGTGTTGAGTGGTTCCATTTTTGGAACAATCTCCTTGCAGTTAGCACATATAAAAAGAGAGCTTCGTGACTTTTTTTCCTAGTTGCCTGTCTAATAGTCCAAAAGAAAACTCTTTGAGTTCAACTATAGTTTATTCATTCAAAATATTCTGGATTAGTGTATATATCTGTGTCCAACATTTTTTAGATTTGCTTTCTTTTCCGGTCCATGAAACCTGATAAAACTTCCCTCTATGTTCTTTTGATTTTCATCAAAGATTTAAAGTACCTGGACTGATTTTTCTGGTGATAATGATACTTATAATTTTATAAACATTCTCATTTTCACAGTGAGGATTGTAGACTCCTGATACATGGAATTTTATTGAGAGATTTTGAGGAAATAATAACAAAACTAATAAAAACTATACTTTCTCCAAAATTAGACATTATCTAATGATGATGATAATGTTGTTATCTCTTGGAGGGGTCTGCGGGAATAAGAGGCAGGACACAGCAGGGGCAGGTAAAACTCTTTATTGTCTTCAACTAAGTAAAAGCTATTCAGCCGTGGCTGGCTCCAGCTTTTGAAGCCAGCACTGTCCAAAGCTTCAGCCGCTGATGGGGCTTTATTTCTCCCACCAGTGGCTGGGCCAACTCCACTCTATGGCCATATTTGGTAATACGAAACACCCCTCCCCTCCTATTTAGAGTTCCTCCAATCAGCACTTGTGTATCTCACGTAATCACTTAGGTAGGCAGGGCTTCAATGGGTGTGACTGGACCTGTGTACCTCAAATGTTCTTGGTGCAGTGGCCCGAGCAGGCGGGTCCACTGCTGCTCCATTCTCTGCTGTGGAAGCATCTCAGAGACATCTTGTGTTGTGGCAAAGACCATTGAGCTTGAGGCCTCAGACATACCTCACAGGACTTCCTCTTCATATGGTAGATGTCCCCATGTTCTGTTCAGGTTTGAGGCTAGCCCTTCAGTTCTTGTACTGGGTTCTGCAGGTAGGGCCTAAGCCAGGGACTGTTTCGTTTGTTCATATTGATTTTCTGGCCAGTTGTCTGTGATAGGAATCTGGCCTCTGATTTGGTCGATATGTCTTTCCCACTGTTTTCCTTCCTCTGTCTCTAGTCAATAGGATCTGGATTCGGTGACCACGGTGATTTTGGTGGATACCATGTGGGTCCTCCTGTGTAACTGTGTGCATAGTCTGGATCCCCTATGGAAAAGTTCCTACACAGTTTGGCTTGGTCTTTTGAAGGTGTCCCATGAGACCATGGATATGTAGGACCCCTAGTCTACTTCCTACTGGCAGGGTGTGCCCTCATTGGATACAGTGGCCATTACCTTGTTTGCCTTGTAGGCATTGGTGTGTCTCACCTTGGCCTGTGCAGAGCCAATGAAGATGAAGTGTACTTCTTCTTCCATGGCATCATCTCTCTTTTTTAATTTCCTATCAAGAACTTTCTGCCCTCCCCCTTGATGGCAATTTTTGCCTCGGTGATGATAGTGCCCACCTGCCTTGCTTGTTGGTTGGTTGAATGGCCCGGCATACCTCCGCGATGTGGCCTCTGTGCTCACATCTTTGGCAGATAGTGTCTTTAAAATGGCATGCCGAACGGTGGTGATATCCTCCAAAATCCCTGCACTGTTTATTTCCTGTTTTCCCATCTGGCTTACCAGACTTCACCTTGTGCACTTCCTGGTCTTTGTCCTCACTTGCTTCAGAGGCAGATTTGCTTCAGTTGGGGTGGCAATCAGTTTTGGTTGCATGGATTCTCCCCATCCTCTGATCTGTGCTGCCGAGTTATCAGAGGACTCTGCAGCTCATGCCTCATCAATGGCCTCTTTGAATGAGACATCCTTCCAAGCCAAGAATTTCTTTTGTAGTGCTAGGTCCCTCATTCCCAGGATGATTCGGTCTCAGATCATTCCTTCATTGTCTGGGAACTTTAAGTTTTTTGTTATCTTCTGCAAGTTGACTACAAATGTGTTTATCATCTCCTCCTCTCTCTGGCTCTGCATGTAAAAGACATACCAGTATGGAGAGGGGGTGTAATGTCCCTTGAGTGCCTGTTGGAGTTCGTCCCAGGACACACTCCACAGGTCATCTGCTACTAGGCCATCTGCCATTTCATAGATTTCAGTGTCACAGTAGGTCAGGAACAATGCTTCTTTCTGTGCACTGGGGGCTGCTTGGAGTCTGTTGACTTCCAGGTGCAGATCGAATTGGCCCATGTATGAGGACCATTTCTTCTTTGCTGGATCGTAGGGAATTGACATCGGGCAGTGTGCCAGGCTGTTGGCCATTGAGCCATATTGGTCAGCAGGGTCGCAATCGTTGCAATGCCAGTAGAATGGCATCTGAAAGCCCACAAGGTGTCCTTTGTTCTCTCCACAGCTCAGAATCCCACCTTTGTTGACAGTGTTGGTGGGGGGGGGGTCTGCGGGAATAAGAGGCAGGACAAGGCAGGAGCAGGTAAAACTCCTTATTGTCTTCAACTAAGAAAAAGCCACATAGCCACGGTTGGAGCCGGCTTTTGAAGCCAATGCTGTCCAAAACTTCAGCCACTGACAGGGCTTTACTTCTCCCACCAGTGGCTGGGCCAATGAGTGGAGTCTGTTAGCCAACTCCACTTTGTGGCCATATTTGGTGATATGTAGTGTTATCCATTCTGTTGCTTTGATGCTTGGTGATTCTCTGAGCCAGGTCTCTCCACATCTTCTGATCTTGCACTATTTCTTTTGAGTTTTTCTATGCTCTGGTTAGTGTCAGAGCAAACTGTCCAGCCAACATGTTCTTTGATGGCCGAGATTCCTTTTACCACTAACTCTTCCTACCATAATTGTTTTTTCCAGTGAATTCCCCCACATGACATGGCCAAAATAAGTGAGACAATATATAATGAGACTTGTTTTATTGCCTATCAAACTCCCTTTGTACGTAGGCAATGGTGTTTGATAGGACAATGTTTCCCTATAGTTTTAAACATGAGGAAGGTAGAAACTTTCCTAATTCTGCAACAGCATTCTTTCGGTTCATAAATTTTCTCAATATCTTTATGGCAGTTTGGATATTTAGGAAGGTTATCCTAATGTTTCATTTCCTGCCTTTAGCCCTGGTACTAAGGACCACCTTCCATACATTGTATTTTTTTCTTGAAGCCAGATCAACTGATAAAGGGTGAAACTGAATAGAAGGGAATCAAAAGGAGATGATTGGGAACATGGACCCAGTATGTGCTGTTGGAAACCAAACGTTGCCTTTAAAGGGGAAATTGTGCCCTAATTTAATATTGGTTGAGATAAAAGAGTTCCACAGAGGAGGGATTTCATAGTTGTGTTTACACACTTCTGGCACAGCTAATTTTTACTAACTTTCCAGCCAAAAGAAAAATGAAGGCAGCTTTTACAGAGGAATGATTAAAAGAAGGACTTGCAAAATTTCATAACTTCTCAAAACTGATACAAGAGAAGAAATGATGAACAAGCAAAAATGATGAACAAACATTTGAAATATACACATTAGAAAACATTTAAAGTGCCAGACATTTGAATTCAGGAAAGGTTTGAATCATTTTTCCCTTTAATAGAACCGTTATAACAAATTCAAAATAATTAGTGGTAATCTGCTATTTTATGTGATCATTTTTATCTGCTGTTAGTTGCAAAGAATGGATGTGTCAGGATGGGCAGCCATAAAAATAGAAATAATTACCATGGCCAAAGGAATAGTGAAAACAATTGCAATATGAATTTTTATACAAATATTCACTGTAGCTTGAATAATGATAATAGTAAACCATTTTGAGGGAGGGAGGGAGGGAGGGAGGAAGATTAAAAATGGAGACATTGGCTGAAAAAAAACAGAAAAAAGAAATGTATGTTGTAGTATGTTGTATTGTGGGAGCCAATCTGGGTCATTTACTGGGACCAGAGGTTTAGTTTTCTGAGCTTTTGGATTTGTTCTCCATACGGCAATATTAAAATAACTAAAGAGTATAAGTATAAGTAATTCAGAGGAGACAAGGTTCTTGCCTGCCTTCAGACTCACTTCCTCTCACTGTGTCTCTTGCACAGTAATAGACTGCTGTGTCCTCCAGTTTGAGGCTGTTCATTTGCAGATACAGCTGGCTTTTGGCATTGTCCCTGGAGATGGTGAATCACCCCTTCACTTTGTCTGAGCAGTAACCGGAGGTTGAAGCAACCAATTCCAGTCCTTTCCCTGGAGCCTGTCTCACCCAGCCCATGTTATAGCTGCTGAAGGTGAATCCAGAGGCTTGGCAGGAGAGATGGAGGGACTCTCCAGGTCTTCTCACATCCCCTCCAGACTCCACCAACTGGACCTGAGATCGGACACCTAAAAAATAGTTTTTCAATGAGATTTCCTGAATATAAGAACAGAAAATGGAAGGAAACTCTTGACAGAGTGTAACATTACCTCCAAGGAGTACAATTGAATATAAAAAGATTAGGTACAGGATCATCTCTTCCTCTCTCTAATAAATGGAGGATATAGGATAAAAAAGGATTTAGGAAAATGAACAAACTTTGTGTTGGTGAGTGTCAACTGTTGCCTTTAAAGGGGAAATTGAGCCTTCATTTACATATTGCTTGAGATAAAAGTGCTCCTCAGAGCAGTATTTCCATAGTTGCCTTTGCACAAGCCTTGCATTGTTGATTTTTATATAATTTTCAAGTCCAAACATAAATAGAAGAGTAACTAAAACGAATACTTGCGAAATGTCACCATACCTCAAACATTATTCAAAGTAACAAATCATAAATACATTTTTATACCCCTTTTCCCCTGCAATTCACATGACCTTTTGAAGAAACCCAAAAGAACTGAATACAGAGCAGAAAGAATAATTTTTGTTTGGAGACTATTTTGTGCGGTGTTTTTGTTACTTCTTAATTGCCCAGAGTTGATTGTATAAGATGGGCAACCATAAAACTTAAAATAGTAACAAAGGAAGCAAGCAAGCAAGCAAGGAAGGAAGGAAGGAAGGAAGGAAGGAAGGAAGGAAGGAAGGAAGGAAGGAAGGAAGGAAGGAAGGAAGGAAGGAAGGAAGGAAGGAAAATTAAAAAGTACATAATAGTCTTTCTGCAATTATTTTCAAAAAGAATACTTCATGACTTTTTTTCTATTTGCCTTTACCTTCAAAATCTTCTGGATGAAATTCCAGATTTTTCATATCCACCAAATCTGATAAAATGTCTCTGTATATCATATTCATTTCATCAAATTTTTCCTGGACAATTTTTCTGGTGACAAAAACCAATGACACACACACCTTTTATGAAAATTCTGTGCTTCACAGGAAGGATTATAACCTTCTGAGATGTGGAGTGTTCTTGAGAGATTTTCAGGGAACAATTACAGAAAGAAAATCCAATGATAACACTTCCAAAATATATCTATGAATCTATTTAGAATTTATTTATCCCTGCCCAAACCACAATGAGGCCATGGAATTTGATGTGGCAACACTGCTCCCTAATGTCAAAGGTGAGGAGAAGACACATCTATCTTAATCTCCAAATAAATTATTTTGTTCCAGATGTTTCCTCAATATGTGAATGGAAGTTTGAATATTTAGAAAGCTTATATCGAGTGTTTAACGAACATTCTCATATTGAACAGAGAAAGAAAATGAGTCACTGTATTGTCACTGATTTGAAATGCCACACATGTACCAATTTTTGCTCATTGTCCCTTAATTCATGGATGTATATCGATAAAAAAAATCATCTCTGCATTCACATTATATATATTTTTAATATACACACAAACACATGTTAACATGGTCTTGTCCTCACAAGCATGAAGACAAATATTTTTCATTATTCATACAATGGGTTGCATCACCTGTGATTAAATAGAATTCTTGCTTTGTAATGTGGAAGTAGGGCAGCTGAATTTCTTTTCTGTTAGTCACATTCCAAAATCTAAAACTGTAGAAGATGGGACTATAGGATTTCTTTCATGTCCTTATAGAGAAAAGAACCTGGTGGGTTTGAATTGTTATGAAGCACATCATGTCAAAACTTCTCCTGATTTATAGGTGATGGTAAAAGGAAAGAACAAGTAGTGACAACCAAGCAGGAAGACAGCACAAAATATACCGACCCAGAAAGCTTCCCAGAGAGGTCGTCCTCTCTGGGCTGGTTGAACTGGCTTGGCTGCTCCTTCCAGGTGAAGCTCCCGTCTGCAACGGTTTGAGGTCTACAGGTGAGTATGGTTGGTTTATTGTTTGGGGTTGGCTTGTTCCAGTTGGGGTTGTTCTGCCTGCATTTTAGGCCTTTCATCTTCCCCTTGCTTGGTTGTTGCGTTTCCCCCCTCCCTCTTGTTTCTTTAGTAGTTGTTCGCAGGGTATCCAGACTGTCAGCAGCTAGTCTTGACTGTAGCTGGTCGATGTGCCGCTTCCAGTTCCTTCCATCGGTGGTTTGCAGTCAATACGATCGGGGGCCCGTTACCTGGGTTATTTGTGCCGGTACCCAGAGTGGATCTCCTGTGAAGTTTTTTGCGTAGACTGTGTCTCCGATGTTAAATGTTTGATGTCTACTGGATGAGTCTGGGTTTTTTTCTGGGTTGTATGTGGGGTGCACTCGGTCTAGTGGGGACCTTAATTTTTTGCCCATCAGTAGCTCTGCTGGGCTTTTATTTGTGGTTGTGTTGGGTGTAATGTGCTGTATGAATAGCATTTTATTTATTTTTTCTTGTATTTTCTTGTATTTATTTTTTCTTGTATTTTTTGGATGGGTTTTTTTGTGTATTGAACCATGTGCTCTGCCCGCCTGTTCACCGCCAGGTGATCTGGCGAAATTAAAGCGTGCCTTATTCCCCATTCGGCTAGGTATTTTTCAAATGCTAGTGCCATAAATTGTGGACTGTTGTCTGACACTAGCACATCTGGCAACCTATGTGTTGCAAAAAGTTTGTTCAGTTTATTTATGATGGCTTCTGTTGTTGTTGTTTTCATGGTGCTTACTTCCAACCAGTTGGAGTAAGCATCCACGGTGATGAGAAACGTTTGTCTCTTGGTGGGCCCGGTGAAGTCTAAGTGGATTCATGACCAGGGGCCTCTGGGGATTTCCCATTCTAGGACTGGTGTGGTGGGGGGGTGGACCACGTCTCCTGGCACCTTTTGCAACTGGCTACCCATGTCTTGATTTGTTTGTCCATCCCTGGCCAACAACATAGCTCCTGGCCAGGGCTTTCATCTTGATGATGCCCGGGTGCCTCTCATGCAGCATTGTAGTATCCTTTTTTGTAAGGTCTCTGGTATAACCACCCAGTCTCCTCAAAGTATGCACCCCTTCTGTGTGGACAGTTCGGTTTGCCAGTTCCTGAAGGCTTTGAAATGATCATTGCCAGTTCCTGAAGGCTTTGAAATGATCATTGCCATCGTTTTCCGGCCATCCTCTCTCTACCCAGCTCAAGACCCGCACCAGCCGTTTGTCTTTATTTGTTTCTCGGGCAATGTCTGATGCAGTCAGGAGTGGGCTGGGTAGAGTCTCTATTTGCAGAGTTGTTGTTGTGGGCACTGGGTCGTCCTCCAGGTCTGGTAGGGGGGATCAGCTCAGTGCTGGGCCGGTGTGTCAGCTGGTAGCTGTAGGTGGCAAGGAACTTGGACCACCATGTCATCCTGGGTGACAGGATATTTGGGGTGGCCTTGTCCCTTGCCAGTATCCCTAGTAGAGGTTTGTGATCTGTAATGATTGAAAAGGTCCTACCATAGAGATACTCGTGGAACCTTTTCACTCCGGAGATGATTGCTAGGGCTTCCTTGTCCAGCTGGCTGTAATTCCTCTCCAGCTTGGACGTGTTCTCGAGAAGAAAGTGATGGGTGCTTCTTTCCCATCCAGTAATGTGTGGCTGAGGATCGCCCTGATGCCAAAGGGTGATGCATTGCATATTACCGTCAGCGACAGGGTCTCGCTATACTGGATAAGGACTACATCTGACGTTAGTGGATTTTTGGTCTGTTGAAATGCATTTTCCTCCTGCTTCCCCCAAGTCCAGGTGGCTGTTTTATCCAACAGCCTATGCAAAGGTTCTGCCGCGTTTGCCTTTTGGGGTAGGAAAACATTATAAAAGTTAATGAGTCCCCAAGACGCTTGCAGTTCTACCTTATTCTTTGGAGTGGGGGCTTCCTTGATGGCTCTAAGTTTTTTTCCTGGTGGGGTGGATTCTGTGTCAGTCTAGGAGATACCCCAAGAATTCGACCCCCTCGGTGCAGAGTTGGCATTTCCCTTTTTTAACTTTAAGGCCAGAGTCTTTGAATTTCTGCAGTACCTCCCTTAGGCGGGTTTCCAATTATTTTTTGTTGGCAGCTGCCACCAGCACATCATCAAAGTAGGGCACCACTCCTTTTATTCCCTGGAGAAGTCTTTCTATGAGGCTCTGGAAGACTCCTGGCGCGATGCTGACTCCGAATTGGAGTCGGTTGCATCAGAAAGCCCCCCGGTGTGTTACAATTGTTTGTGCCTCAGCAGTTTTGGCATTGACTGGCAGCTGCTGGTAGGCTTGAGCCAGGTTGAGCTTCGTGAAGACCCGGCCTCCACCCAGTGAGTGCAGAAGGTGCTGTACCACTGGGACGGGGTAGGCACTTTGCTGCAGGGCATGGCTGAGGGTGGCCTTATAGTCACCACAGATTCTTATGGAGCCATCTGGTTTGATGGGTGTGACTATGGGTGTTTCCCAGTGGGCATGGTCAATTGGCTCTAAGACACCTTGTGTGATGAGCTTATCTAGCTGATCATCGATTTTGGGCTTGAGCGCAAATGGCACTCGCCGTGGTTTAAGATGGATTGGGGCAACATTTGGGTTAAGGTTGACGGAGATTGGGGGGCCTCAGTACTTGCCTAGGGTGTCATCAAAGACCTCTTGGAAGTTCCTCATGAGCACTGCTTCCCAGTCTGTCTCGTTGGTGTGGTGAACGCCCATCACCTAGATTCCTAGCAGGGAGAACCGCTGCAGTCCGAGGAGACTGGGATGGTCTTTGTCTACGATCGTGAGTGGTAGTACCTCAGTGTGGCCTTTGAAGGTGATTTTAAAATGTCCGATGCCGACTACAGGGATGCAGTTTCCCTGATAGTCTTTCAGGGTCAGTTTTTGGTAGTTCAGTTTGTGGTGGCAGATGGTAGGTACCAGGCATTTAATTGTGCACCAGGAAACCATAGAGAGGTAGGATCCAGAATCCACCTCCATTTCACATGGTTGGTCCTCAATGCCTACCTCCATGCATACCTTCCGGGCATCGATGTTTGAGGAATGGCTGATAATGACCGTCTGGTGGGTTTCCTCTCTCTGCTGCACCTTGCTGAGTCGTCAGTTCCGGCCGTCGTGGCTCCATCAGCTCTCAGCTTGGTAGTCTCAGTTCCTGGGGGGGTGCCATCTTGTCGCCGGGGGCTGTTGCCTCCTCGCTGGGGGCTGTAGTTCCACTTATTCCGGCATACCTTGGTGATTTGCCCCCGCTTCTCGCAATGCCAGCAGATGGCATTGAGGAAATGGCATTCAGAGTGGGGGTGATCGCCGCCGCAGCCGGCACAATGGAACCCCAACTTACGTCCCCTCCAGTCCCACCGGTCGCATTCCACCTGGAAGTGGTGGATCTCTTCCTCCTCCTCGTCGGTGTCGGAATGGGAATCGACATCACTGTAGTGGATGGTGGTCGCCCGGTGGCTGGTCTCTGGTGTCTCTCCAGGGCTGGAGCCATCTCGATGGCCGTCGGTCAGTCTGCTGCATTCGCTTGCCTCATCTGGGCCACTGATTTGTGAGTGGCTTTGGCTGCAGTTGCTTCTGCAAGGGTGTCAGTGAGGGAGATATCGCCCTTGGCCATTAGCCTGCTCTGTAGGACAGGATCTCTGAGTCCGAGAACGACTCGGTCTCACAAGGCTTCGTCTAAGTCGGTAAATTTGCACAGGCCTCCGAGATCCCTCAGCTGGGCTACGAAGTTGCTGATGGCTTTGCCCTCATGCTGGTCTTGCTGGTAGAACTCATGCCTTCAGATGAGGGTGGGCATGACAGGGGCATAATGGTTTTGTAGGATGGGCTTGAGGTCGGCCCAATCCATTTCTTTTACGTCGGCGACTTTGCCAACGCTTTGGCCATCTTGAACACTGCAGGCCCACAGTGTGACAAGAACACAGCTTGTTTTATCTGCCCATTGGCATCCTTAAGGTTACTGCACTCCAGGAACATCTGGAACTGGTCGGTGTAGGATTCCCAATCCTCAGTGACCGGGTTGAAGAGTGTGGGTGGCGAGGTGCTGCTGGCCATCTTTCTGGTCATTTCGTGCCATTTGCCACATGCTTGTTGGTCTCTCGTCTCATGATCCCAACCTTGTCACCAGTGTTAGATCGGGTAGATCGGTTCCCACAGAGACACGAGACCAAAGTGAACAGTCAGTTCTTTATTGTAGTATACAGTTCCATACAGGACCTGTGAGCCATGCGGCTTTTCTTATAGAGCCGGCCTGCAGCTCGGAGGCCAATGACAGCGCTTTGAATCTCCCATGATCGGCTCGGCCAATTGCGGTAGATTCTTAGCACACCAATCACAATTGTTTAGTCAGCCAATCAGGTTGCAGTCCGTGCAGACCAATCAGAGTACAGGATTTGGAGAATGTTAATATAGAACACATTCCAGTTCTTTTCCTGGACCCTGTCTTGCCCAGTGCATCCAGTAGATGTGGAAACTGAATCCAGAGGCTTGGCAGGTGAGACGGAGGGACTCTCCAAGCCTTCTCACATCCCCTCCAGACTCCACCAACTGGACGTCAGATTGGACAGCTAAAAAGAAAGGTGTATCCATAAAATCACCTGTATATAAGAATAGGAAATGAAACTGAATAGAAAAGAAACATTACCATCAAAGAGTACAATTAAGGATAACAAGTTTAGGAACAGAATCATTTTTACTCTCTCTGTGATGAATAGAAGAGAATTGAAAGGAGATGATTTGGGAAAATGGACACAGTGTGTGTTGTTGGAAACCAACTGCTGCCTTTAAAGGGGAAATTGTGCCTTGATTTACATATCAGTTGAGATAAAAGAGTTCCTCAGAGGAGGGATTTCATAGTTGTCTTTACACACTTCTGGTAGAGGTAATTTTTATTAACTTTCTAGCTGAAAGAAAAATAAAGGCAGCTTTTATAGCAGAATGATTACAAGAAGGACTTGCAAAATTTTACCATTTCTCAAAACTGATTCAAGAGAAGAAATGATGATCAAGCAAAAAAAAATGTTTGAAAGATACACATTAGACAACATTTAAAATGCCAGACATTTGAATTCAGGAAAAGTTATAGATTTTTCCCTTTAGTAGAAACTTTAGAACAAATCCCAAAGAATTGGTGGTAATCTGCTATTTTATGTGATCATTTTTATCAGTTGTTAGTTGCACAGAGTGGATGTGTCAAGATGGGCAGCCATAAAAATGGAAATAATTACCATGGCAAGAGGAATTGTGTGAGCAATTGCAATACAAATTGCTATACAAATATTCATGGTACCCTGAATAATAATAATAATAATAATAATAATAATAATAATAATAATAATAATAATAATAATAAGGAGTGAGGGAGGGAGGGAGGGAGGGAAATTAAATATGGTGACTTTGGCTGAAAAGAAACAGAAAAAATAAATGGCAATAGGGTGTTGTATTGTATGATTCAATTTGCATCATTCACTGGGACCAAAGATTTAGTCTTCTGAGAATTTGGACTTGTTCTATCTAGCATGAGTCTTAAAAGTTCTCAAGACTAAACAATTAATAATGGGTTAGAAAACTCAATTGGTTGGATGTCCACAAGATTAAAATCAAGAAATGACTGCAATGGGAGGGCGGAGCTGGCATCGCGATGATACAGCATGTGATCTTGGAAGTCTGAGATCACTGCCGATATCTTTGATCCTGAATGGTCCAAATGGATCTACACCATCCAAAAGAGATGGTGAATGTAAAGAGTGCATCCTGTAGATCCCAGGAATACTGCAAAGTCCCTGGTAGATCCAGGAGAAGTTCTTCTTCCAGCAGCAAAGAGGCAGCCATTGAAGCTGCTAAAGTTGAGACAGCTCCAAAACAAAAGAGAACGGAAAGAGAAAGTGTGCCGGTTTGGTGAGATTTTTTTCTTTCCTTTAAGATTTGAAAGGACACCCTAAGGAAAAGAAAGAATCTGTAAATTTTACACAGAAGTGATTAAGCGGTGATTTTAAACAGGAAGTCAAAGTAATATTTTTTTAAAAAAAATTTTCTCTTTGCTGGATTTTTTTATATATGATTTTATATTTTGAAACTGAACTGGGTTTAGAAAAAAAACCCAGTTTTTTTCTACCTATTCTTTCTCTCCTTTTTGACTTTATAATATTTTAGGCTAGAGATTCCCTTCTAGTCATCTTTTTTTTTAATATCTCTTTCCCTTTTTAATTAATTTTTATTATATCTTGTTTGGAAAAGGAGGGGGAAAGTGAAAGCAGAAGAAACTTTGTAACACTGCCAACTAGAGGCTTGGAAATATTCCATTTTTCTTTTGATCAGACAAAGCTGAGAAAGAACTGAGACTTCTTTTCAAGGACATTGCCTGTTTGATAAGATAGAGGGAAGAGCATGGGAGAGTATTATTGCAGGTGGTCTTCTTGGTTTCTATCAGAATCTAGAGTCTGGTGTTGAAATTTACAGGGAAAAAAAGACAATAAGATTCTGGAGAAGAGAGCTATAAATTTTAACAAAAACCTTGGATAACTAAATAAGGTGCAGTGTGCTCTTTTTACTTTTTTTAAGCTGGGCTATTTCTTACTTTAACATACCCCCTCCTTACTAGCTTACTTTTTGTAATAGCTATTTGGATCTTTGGACTTTTGGAACTTGTTTTTGTCTTTCTTTTTGTTTTTGAAGTTTAATTTTTACATTTGCATTTTATTTTAAAGAAAAACTTTTAGTATTAATGCTTTTCTTCTTTTTCTTTTTTTTTAAGGGAGTAGTCTCCTTTCTTTTTTGTCTCTCCCTCCCTTGTATTTTTTTTTCTATTTACCTTCCATATTGTTTTTTTTTTTTTTTTGTATGTGGCTTTCTTTTTTTTATGCATTCTTTTATACCTGAGACTTTTTAATTGGATTAAAGTGTTGAAGAACCTGAAGAACCTTTTTTTCTTCTTTAGTTTTTTATTTTCTATTTTTCCGCCCTTTGCAAGATTTAACATTTTTTTCCTTTTTTTTTTTGTTTATGGTTTTTTTCTTCCATTTTTGAGTTTTTACTGCTATCTGACCAATTGATTGGATTAAGGTATACAAGAACCTGATTATTTATTATTATTATTATTATTATTATTATTATTATTATTATTATTGTTGTTGTTGTTGTTGTTGTTGTTGTTGTTGTTGTTGTTGTTGTTGTTGTTGTCTTCTTCTTTCCTACTATTTTTACTTGGAATTACAATTGGTTATTTCACAAGCAGACTAAGGTCTAGAACAGGGGTCTCCAACCTTGGCTCCTGGAAGCCTGGCGGACTTCAACTCCCAGAGTTCCACAGGGCTGTGGAATTCTGGGAGTTGAAGTCCACCAGGCTTCCAGGAGCCAAGGTTGGAGACCCCTGGTCTAGAAGAACCTGAAGATTTTGAATTGTCTGAAATGAGTAAGAAACTAACAGCACCTGGTCCTTCTACTTCTTCCTCTTCACCATCTGGAGGGCAACGCTCAATACAAACGATGTTACAGCAAGAAAAAGAACAGGAAAAAGTGATGCTGCAGATGATTATGCAAAGAATTCAAAATATACAAAAAAGAACAGAGAATATTGAAAAGAAAAAAAAGAGAACATTGAACAAAGAACAGGAGAAACTGATATAAAGGTGGAGAACATTCAACAAATGATGATGAAGTATAATGAGAGATTCCAAAAAATTGAAAAAGATAAACAAAGAGATAAGATCAGAGATATTGATAGCAGATTAACTATGGTTGAACAAGATAAAAAAGGGATTCTGAGATGGGAGATGGACAGATCAGAATTTTATCTCAGATTCCAAAACATAGAGGAAGAAAAGGGACAAAACCTAGCTGAGATAATGATAGAAATTTTGGCTGAAGCTCTGAAAATAACCAAAGAGAAGATGATGGATGGAATAGGTAAAGGTTTATTGAGTTTTCACAATATATGCAATGAGAAATAGCTTACCAAGAGAAGTTCACATCAGATTTACAAAGAAAGCCATTAAAACACAAATATTGCAAGTGGCAAGAGAGAAAACATTGAAATATACAGATAAGGAGAATATGGTCCTGAAACAAGTGCCCAGAAGAGTGAGAGAGATGAGAAGAGAATACTGATTTCTGACTGAAATTCTATGTAAAAAAAAGGTGAATTATAGATGGCTGATTCCAGAAGGTTTAATATTCACATGGCAAGAACAGGGACATAGAATTGATTCAATTGAGAAAGCTGAATTATTTTATACAGAATATTTTGGAGGGAAAGAGGAGGAGGCAGAAAAAGAAATGTCACTAATTGAATTCCAAGAGGACTGCCAAATAGCGACTGAAAAAGAAGAAGGTGCAGTTGGCAGAAAGGTGGAAGTTAAAGAACAACATGAACCAAGATCTACGAGAGCTGCTAAACTGAACTATAAAATATAATTATGGAAGAGAAAAAACATAAATGGACTTAACTCAGCTGTTAAAAAAAGGAAAACTTTCCATAAATTAGAGAAATTAAAATTTGATATAATCTGCCTGCAAGAAGTATATGTTAAAAAGCAACATGAACAACTGTTGATACAGCCAAAACTAGGGAAAATATTTACTTCTTTGACACAATGCAAGAAAAGAGGAGAGGTGTTATACATTAAACATATTATCCCAGTGTAATTGATCTATATCAATAATGATGGAAGATTACTTATGGTGGAAATAATGGACAATAATATGAAAACACTCCTGATTGCAATCTATGCCCTGAATGACAATCAAGAAGAATTTTATGGAAAACTACACATGAAAATAATCGAACAGGACTATACTAATATAGTTAGGATGGGAGACTTTAATGGAATTGTAAACAATAAATTGGACTATACAGCACAGAAAACAACAAAGCAAAATAGAAAGACTCTCCCTAAATCTTTTTCTTTAATGATAGATGAAATAAATTTAAAAGATACATGGAGAGAAAGAAATGCTAAGACTAAACAATACACCTTCTACTCAAACAGACATTTATCATGGTCCAGAATATATATAATATGGATGTCAACAGAATTGTTAACTAATATTCAATAAATATTGAAACAAGTACTTGAGCAGATCACAATCCAATGACAATTAAATGGAAAGGACAAAGAAGAAGATCTAGATGGACATTAAATAATACTATATTAAAAGAAAAAGACTTCATACAGAGGATGGAGAAAGAACTGGCTTTTTTCTTTAGAAAAAATGAAAAAGAAGACACATCAATGCAGAATGTATGGGATACAATGAAGGCATATGCCAAAGACTTGATAATAGACTATACAAGGAAAAGAAATACCATGAAAAGACTAGCCTCTAAGACATTAGAGGATGAGTATAAAGGACTTGAAAAAGAGCTACAGGAAATGCCACAGAAAAAGGACATTAAGTTAAAAATGGATATAATTAAACATAAAATGGGACTAATGGAAAAAGAACTAGCACAGAAAATCAGAGATGCGAAACAGAACTATTTTGAAGATGCAAATAAACCAGGTAGGTGGTTAGCATATAAATTGAGAAAGGAGAAAGAATCAAGGAAAATATTGCAATTAATCAAGGCCAAGTTTGCTATGGAAGTAAAGAAAAGGAAATTATAAGAGACTATTATGGGAAACTATACACACAAGAGAATATTGATGAGGATAGAGTTAAACAGTACTTACAGAATGCTAATCTACCCCAGATATCTAAAGAGATTGAAACAATGTTAGAAAGCAATATAACGATGATGGAGTTAACTGAAGCACTTAAGAAGCAAAACAATGGAAAGGCATCAGGCCCAGATGGACTTCCAGCAGAATTTTATAAAACACTACAAGAATTGTTGAACCTTCCATTGCTAGAAGTTATGAATGAAGTTATGTTAAAGAAGAAGATACCCAAATCATGGTCAGAAACTTATATTACACTTGTTCCAAAAGAGGAGGCCGATCCATTACAAATCAAGAACTATAAACCTATTCCTGACTAAATGCAGATTATAAAATCTTTGCTTCAATATTGGCAGAAAGACTTAAAAAATACCTAAACAATTTTATCCACCCTGATCAAAATGGATTTCTGCCAAAGAGACAAATTAAAGACAATATGAGAGTAATTCTGGACACCTTGGAATACTACAAGGCACACCCTGAAAAACAAATGGCTTTGATATTTTTAGATGCACAGAAGGCATTTGATAATATGAATTGGTGATTCATGTTAGTACAGCTGGAACAAATGGGCTTTGGTAAAAAAAAAGTTACTCAAGCAATAGAAGCTATATATCATAACCAAATGGCAAAAGTAATGATAGAGGGAGAACTAACAGACTCTATTGATATAAGAAAAAGAACAAGAGTAGGGTGCCCACTATCACCTCTGTTGTTTGTGTTAACCTTGGAAGTTCTAAACAGAAATATTAGAGAAGAAAAGGATATAAAAGGGATGAAAATTAAAAAGGAAGAATTTATGTTGCAAGCATTCGCAGATGATCTGTTTTCATTTTAGAAGACCCACTGGAAACAGCATCAAAATTGATAGAAAAGATAGAGACATATGGAAAGGTGGCTGGTTTGAAAATAAATAAAGATAAGACAAAGATTTTGACAAAGAATATGCTATCAAGACAAAAGGAAAAACTGCTGGATATATTGAAAATTCAGCTCACGAATAAGATCAAGTATTTGGGAATACATTTGACAGCAATAGGTAGTACACTAAAGGAGAATTGTTAGGGATAACATTGTTTACCCTAACTGGTTTAGGTAAAATAATAAATAAGTTATCATGGTTTGTTGGTTAAAGTGTGTGTAACTTTAACTGCAAGAATGTAATTAAGGGTGTGGTTGTAAAAGCACCATAAAAGGAGCAAGAAAAGGGCAGCTCGCTCTCTGGCTTAATGATCCCTAATTACTGGATGGATTGATGACTGAGTTTTTTCCTACTGGAACGGGAGAGAGAAAGGAGTGTTGATTTCTCAACGGTGAGAAGAGATAATACGGACTGATTTATTGTAAGTGAACTGACATTGAATACACAACACGGACTTTGCAAATTGAGTATCCCCGAATGGACTGACTGAAATGATACATGACTAATGGATTGATGACTGCGTTTTTTTCTACTGGAACAGGAGAGAGAAAGGAGTGTTGATTTCTCAACAGTGAGAGGAGATAATACGGACTGATTTATTGTAAGTGAACTGACATTGAATACACAACACGGACTTTGCAAATTGAGTATCCCTGAATGGACTGACTGAAATGATACATGACTAATGGACTGTTTTTGACTATGCTATAACTATTAAATGGAATAAACTATATTTTTGATAGCACAAACGTATCTGTTTTTACTGAGTGTTAACTAATATACAAACTTATCTCACACATTTACCTGTCTGCCTAACTGACTAATGCTGCACATTCTGTTTAGCATGTTTCTTTAACATTGGTTGGGGGACCAGGCTTAACAAGAATAACTATATTAAACTTAAGTAGCAGATAGCGCTAGATTTGGCAAAATGAGAAAATTTACAACTGTCATTAATAGGGAGAATATCAACAATCAAGAAGAATATATTACTCAGAATTTTATATTTGTTCCAAACAATTCCAGTTAGGATTGAAAAAGATTATTTTGAAGATTTAAATAAAATTGTGTTGAAATATATATGGCAATGTAAGAAAGCGAGAATAAAGTTAAAACTTTTGCAAGATGCTAGAATAAGAGGAGGATTTGGTTTGCCTAATTGGGAGTTGTATTACCAAGCTACAAATTTGATGTGGGTTAAGCAATGGATAACATTAAGAAATACTAGATTGTTGACATTAGAAGGACATGATCTGTTGTTTGGGTGGCATGTTTTTTTATGGTATAAAGGAACTAAAACACAGGAGTATTTTAGAATACATTATATATGGGAGTCTCTGTGGTTAAACTGGGAGAAGACTAAAAAGCAATGTTATTTGAAAATTCCAGTCTGGCTAGTGACTATTGAAGCATTTTCTTATCCTATAATATATAAAAAGGAACAGTTAGATATGGTGAAATATTGAATGAAAAAGGTGAACTTAAATCTATTCAAAAATTAGAGGAACGAAGTATAAAGATGAATTGGATTTCATATGTGCAAATACATTCAAGGTATGATAAAGATTCTAAAACAGAAGGTTTCTATGATAAACTGACTGCTTTAGATAAGATTTTGACTGGTACTGATGAAAGGGTGATTAAAAAATTGTATGGATATTTATTAGAAATTAAACTAGAAGAAGAACAAGTTAAAGAAACAATGATTGCTTGGGGGAAGAATTTTGGATATGGGATTAATGTAGAGAAATGGCAAAAATTGTGGTCTCAAATGACAATGTCAACAGCATATCAAATGACAATGTCAACAGCATATAAAGAAAATTTGTATAAGATGTTTTACAGATGGCATTTTCCCCCAACAAGAATACCAAGAATGTTCAAGAACAAATCTGAAAAATGCTGGAAATGTCATCAGATACCTGGCTCATATTACCATATGTGGTGGACTTGTGCGGATGCCAAAAAAAAATGGACTAAAATCTACACGTGGTTGGAAAAAATGACAAAAAAGCATATAGACTTAAAACCAGAGATATTTTTATTGGGAATTTTAACTGAAATATATAGTAAATAATTGAAATACCTGATTGTAAATGTATGAACAGTGGCTAGGATTGTGTTTGCCAAAAACTGGAAAAATGAGAAAATACCATCACAGGATTATTATTATTATTATTATTATTATTATTATTATTATTGTTATTGTTATTGTTATTGTTATTGTTATTGTTATTGTTATTGTTATTGTTATTATTATTATTATTATTATTATTATTGTTGTTGTTGTTGTTGTTGTTGTTGTTGTTGTTATTAAATATTAAAATTATTAAAATTATTAAGAAATTATTAAGAAAATATTAGAATGTGCTGAAAGGAGTAAATTGACATTTGAAATCAGAGACAAGATGATAAACAATTTTATAAAATTTGGGATCTATTCTATCAATGGTTAGACAATAAAACATAGCAATGAAATATGTAGATCTTTTGAAAATAATAAATATATAAAGATGTATTTTTTTCTTATTATATGTATAAAATGATTGTAGGATAGATTTGAGATATTAATATGAACTGTCATAAAACAAATTAAGTAAATTCTGGATTATTTTGTAAAACATGAATGAATAATAGTATAGTGAAATGATTGATTAACTATGATATTAATGTATTTAATATTTGATTGAAAATATGAGAATATATACAATGTAATTATAATTGAAGACTACAAAATGGAAGCACAAAACAATCTGTAAACCAACCGACATGCTGTATGTATATATATGGAAGATGGCTTGATGTTTTTATGTTTTGTTTGTCAATGTTTGTCTTAAAAAACAATAAAATTTATAATAAAAAAATGACTGCAACGGACAGAGAAGGATCAATGAGTTAGCTTGTGTTCAAGGGTTTGCACTTCCACAGATATATTTCAAGTAAGGAACAATTGTCTATTGTCCTTTAATTTATGAATTGTATAAAAAAATCATCGCCGCATTAATGCTGTAGATATTTTTAGCATACCAATACATACACACAAACACACAAACACATAGATATGGACTTGTCCTTATAAGCATGAAGACAAACATTTTTCATTATTGATACAATGGATTGCTTCACATTTGATTAAAAAAAATTCATGCTTTACAAAGTTCAAGTAGGGCAGCTGAATTTCCTTTCCAAAATCACATTTCAAAATTTAAAACTCCAAAAGATGAAACCACAGGATTCGTTTCATGTCCTTATAGAGGAAGGAAGCTGATGGATTTGAATGTGTATGGAGTACTTCATGTCAAAACTTCTCCCAATTTGTAGGTGGTGGTAAGATAAACAAGTAGTGACAACCAAGCAGGAAGACACCACAATATATACAGACCCAAAATGCTTCAAGGGTATGGAGATTTGTAGTTGCCAATATCTGGCACTCTTGGCATTGATCAATGGAGGGGAGGGAGCTTCAGGCATCTGGGTATTTTATATAGATTTATGTAGAAAGACTTAAGAAGGCTCAAGTTTAAGCAGATAGTGTATAAATGAATGGGGGGAAAATGAAAAATGAATAATGTAAAAAAATGAGACTGAGGAAATTTGGTCATATTAAAAGAAATAAAGATACTGGGTGTTATGGATTAAACATTGCAGCGATACAACCGAAACAGCTTCGCCTTAAAACAGGCTTGTAATCCTGCAAATCTCATTGACCCGTGAATAGCGAGTCGTGATTGGTCAGGTTTGGCCAGTCTGATTGGCTGTTAACGGAAACCCCTGATGGGACGCTTGTGGAAGCAATAGACTCAGTTCATTGGTTGTTTGACGGCAGCAAGCTCTATGAAAGAGTTACTGCTGCCCAGGTTTTCTGCTCCATTTTTTCTTGTTGAATAAAGAGTTGAAGTCACAGACCGATATCTCATCTCTGTTCTTACACCCATACCCAGGACTTAACACTGGCGACGAGGATGGGATGCGGAGACGATAGAGCCACCTAGAGCATATAATTAATGCAGTACAATGAAACTCTCCCTTTGATGGTTATCTGTGATGACTCACCATTTGGAGTAGGAGCCATCCTAAGCCATGTCCTCCCAAATGGAAATGAGGCACCCATTGAGTTCTTTTCAAGAACTTTGTCTAAAACCGAAAGGAACTATAGTCAACTTGATAAAGAGGCCCTCACTATTGTATCCGCAATTAAACGCTTCCATGAATATGTATATGGGAGACCCTTGACCATAATTACAGACCACAAGCCGCTACTTGGGATTTTGGCGGGAAACAAACCAACTCCCCATATCTTATCACCAAGAATGACACGTTGATCAGAATTTTTAGCCGCCTATGATTACCGATTTCAACATCGCCCAGGGAAAACCATTCCCCACGCTGACGCTTTGAGCTGCTCGCCACTATCAGACATTATAGAGGACCCTGCTCCAACCGTAACCGTACTACAAATAGAAACCCTCAAATCGCCGCCATTAACCGCTCGAGACATAGCTTTAGAGACAAAAAAGACCCTGTCTTGGCACAAGTCCTCAGCTGGGTAGAACACGGTTGGCCGATCAGTGAAACTGATGACACATTCAAGCCATTTAAAAATCGTCAAATGGAACTGTTCTCCCAGAAGGATTGCATAGTATGGGGAGAAAGAGTCATAGTCCCGGAGAAGCTACAATATAGAGTAATGAAATTGCTGCATGATGGACATCCAGGCATCGTGCAGATGAAAGCATTGGCCAGGAGTTATGCATGGTGGCCTGGTTTAGATAGACAAATAGAAACATTGGTAGCAAAATGCAGTAAACACCAGGAGACTCACCCTGCTCCTCCAAAGACTCCCCCAACTCAGTGGGAAATGCCTCGAGGTCCGTGGTCCCGTATCCACATCGATTTTGCAGGACCCACAAGAGGAAACACTTTCCTCTTAATGGTGGATGCCTATTCAAACTGGCTTGAAGTCCAAAAAATGGAAAGCACCACCACAGACGCAGTCATTAAAAAACTGAATAAACTATTCGCTACCCATGGACTTCCTGATGTCCTCATCTCAGATAATGGCCCCCAATTCACTGCTCTGCCATTCGAACAATACCTGGCAGATCGGGGCATCCACCATGCTTTAACATCGCCAGCTCGCCCTGCAGCCAATGGTAGGGCTGAGCGAATGGTTCAATTTGTAAAGCAGACCCTGCATAAAATGGACCACGGCGACATTGACGACAAAATAAACTGAATGCTTTTTATCCAACACATAACCCCAAACAGCACCATGAACAAAACCCCAGCAGAACTCCTGATGGGCCGGAAACTTTGCTTGCATCTTGATCGCCTCCACCCAAACTACACGCCAGAACAACCCCCGGGATCCAGCAGCAAGTGTCGGGCATTCCAGGAAGATGACCTCGTGTTTGCGAAAAACTTCTCGGGTGACCCATTGTGGGTCCCTGCTACCATAACGCAACTTACGGGACTCCGATCATATCGTCTACAAATGGCAGACAGTAAGATGTGCAAATGCCATATAGATCAACTCTGTTCCCGATTAGCGCCGGAACCTCCAGCTGGGGCGGGAGGAACATGGAAGAGGACGAAGAAGAAATCGAAACCCAACAACCCAGGGGATACTCACCATCTGTGGGAGAACTAGACCAGGGAGCGGCCTTGCCACGTGACAACACCACGACAGAGGCGGATCCAGGGAACCCGGAAGACAGTGCCCACCAGGGCAACCCGGAACTACAGCCTTCGCTATCCAGCCCAGCGGACAGCCCACCAGAGCCAGAGCCAGAACGGAACCTGGTGGAACAGCACAAGTTGAGCAGACAGGTGAAGCGGCCTGCCTATCTGTGAGAATACATCACCTCACCCCTCAGACGGAACCAAGGGAGGAGGGGTGTTATGGATTAAACATCGCAGTGATACAATCAAAACAGATTCGCCTTAAAACAGGCTTGTAATCCTGCAAATCTCATTGGCCCATGAATAACGAGTCATGATTGGTCAGGTTTGGCCAGTCTGATTGGCTGTTAATGGAAACCCCTGATTGGACACTTGTGGAAGCGATAGACTCAGTTCATTGGTTGTTTGACGGCAGCAAGCTCTATAAAAGAGCTACTGCTGCCCAGGTTTTCTGCTCTGTTCTTTCTTATTGAATAAAGAGTTGAAGTCACAGACCGATGTCTCATCTCCGTTTTTACGCCCATGCCCAGGACTTAACACTGAGTGTAAGCAACTCAGAGTAGAGAAGGTTCTTGTATAGCTTCAGATTCACTTCCTCTCAGTGTCTCTTGCACAGTAATAGACAGCTGTATCTTCTGGTTTGAGGCTGTTCATTTGTAGATACAGCTGGCTTTTGGCATCATCCCTGGAGATGGTGAAGCGTCTCTTCACCTTGTCAGAGTAGTAAGTGGTTTGCAACCATTCAAATTCTTTCCCTGGAACTTGTCTCACCCAGCCCATGTCAAAGCTGCTGAAGATGAATCCAGAGACTTGACAGGAGAGACAGAGGGACTCGCCAGGTCTTCTCACATCCCCTCCAGATTCCACCAACTGAACTTCAGATCTGACACCTAAAAAGAAAGATGTTTCAATGAGATTTCCTCTGTACAAGAACTGAAAATGGAAAGAAACTCTAGATGGAGGATATATGATAGAAAAGGATTTGGGAAAATGAACACACTTTGTGTCAGTGGGTGTCAACTGTTGTCTTTAAACAGGAAATTGTGCCTTCATTTACATATTACTTGAGATAAAAGAGTTCCTCAGTGTAGGATTTTCATAGTTCTCCTTGTACAGGCCCTGCACAGTTGATTTTTATAAAATTTTCCAGCCCAAAGAAACATGTAGCAGCCTTTACAGAAGAGTAAATAAAACAAAGAATTGAAAAAATTTACCATTTCACAAACATGACTCAAAGTAACAAATCATGAACAACCACTAAGAACCTCTGAAACAGGCATGTTGGAAAGCATGAAAACAGCAGTACAACTGAGTTCAAGAAAGGTATTATACTTTCCCCACTCCCTTTTTACATGACCTTTTGAAAAAAGCCAAAAGAACTGAACGCAGACCAAAATCATTTTTGTTTTGGAGGCTATTTTGTTTGATGCTTTTCTTACTTCTTACTTGTCCAGAGTTGATTCCTCAAGATTAGAAATCCTCAAGATAAAAAATAAAGAAGGAAGGAAGTGTGGAAAGGGAACTTCATGAAGACAGTGGTGATACCCAAGCAGGAAAAGCCCGTGGGGAACATCAGGCCAGCCATAAAATAAAATTGCGTAGGAAAAGGAATCAAATAAAAGGTATTAAAGAAGCCCCTTTGACAAAAGCCCAAATAATTTAGAAAACTAAGGAAACAAGAAAAGAAAACCCTTACAAACACAAGACATGCCAAATCAGCTAAACAAACAGACAAAAGACACAAAATATATTGCAAAGGAGACAGACAGGAGATTGCCACAAGAAAACATTAGGAAACTAATAATCCAATCAAACCACCCTGCAAAGTTTGCCTTCTGCACCCCACGGAGTCTACCCTCCAGCGGAAATGAAGACAACCCTTGACAGGATTTAAAACATAAAGAAATACAACACAAGAACACACACACAAAATGAGGAAAAGGTATATACATCAGGGGGCTTATCATACAAAGGTAGCTAGCCCCAGGAACGCAGACTTCTTTCTATCTCTCACCTTTCTGAAAAATAAAAAGAACCAGCTTTCAAGCAGTTGCCTGTGTCCTTGCACTGGAGTTCTCCCAGCAGGAAAACCGAATCCTCAGAAGAAAGGCATTTTGACAGCCTTTCAACAGAAGAAAGGAAGGAAGGAAGGAAGGAAGGAAGGAAGATTAAAAGTAAAGAAAGAGACTGAAAAGAAACAGAAAAAGAAAGTTTATTATTTCTTCTGCAGCAAATTTAAGTATATTTGCAATATTAACTGTTATTTTATATTTATAAAAGAAGAGCTCATGTTTTTCTACTATCCATTTTTTTCATAAAAACCACAAATCATGACTGCTTGTTTTTCTTTTTCTTGCAAGTGTCTGTAACTCATTTTCTAATCAAAGATGTCAGTTTAGAGTTCACTTCCGGATTCACAGTTGTCTTTGAATGCTTCTTGCACAGCTGTTTTTAACTAATGTTCCAATCCAAAGAAAAATGGAGGGAACTTTTACAGAGGAATAATTAAAAGAATGGCTTGCAAACAGGGACAGGATTCTAATATTTTAACAATTGGTTCTATGGACATGGCTTAGTTGGTGGACATAGATTGGTGGTCATGTGCCTGGGTGGGTGTGGCCAACTTGACATCACTCACATCAAGAGGCATTTTTGTTGTGAATGAATAAATGTGTTAATAAAGTTATCAAGAGCTTGAAGTCAAGTGCAGGGTTCTGGCCCTGCACTTCTGATTGGCTGTTAATGGTGACATCAGATTGGTCCATTCAGGTGAATCTGATTGGCCATTAACGAGCCTCTCCCATTGGTTAATGGAGCTAGCGCTCCCAGGTTTTCATTGGTTGAATATTTAATAAGTTGCCTATATAAGTCGGGCCATTGCAGCCATTGAGCTAAGCTGTCACACCATGTTAATAAAGAGTTTTGAAGTTCACTGTTTCACCGGCTCGTCTCCATTCTTCATGCCCCCGCTCAGTACTTAACACTGGCAATGAAGGTGGGATGTGGAGATGTCAGAACTGACTGAACAAGAAGAATGATAACCGAGCATGTGGCTGAACGCACAATGGCAGAACCATGTCCGGTGGCATCATACCACCTGCTCCATTCAACCCAGCGCAAGAAGACTGGGACTCTTATATGGATCATTTCCAAATGTTCTTAGAAACCAACAATTTGAAGGATGCCACTACTGGAAAGAAACAGGCGGTAGTCCTAACGCATTGCGGGCCGGACGTATTCAAGATGGCCAAGGCACTAGCAAAACCGGCAGAAGTGAAGTCTATGGACTGGGACGTCCTCGAAACTCTATTGAGAGCCCACTACGCGCCAATTGTTCCAATGCTCATCAGAAGGCATGAATTTTATCAAAGTTAACAGAAGGGTGAAAGTGTTGCAGATTTCATAGCGGATCTCCAGAATCTGGGAGACCTATGTGGGTTTGCCGATATTGAAGAAGCCTTAAGAGACAGAATAGTTATGGGATTGGATGCACCACACATCCAAAGCAAGTTGATGGCGAAAGGTGACATCAGCCTTGCCGATGCTATCGCTGAGGCTACTGCAGCAGAAGCAACCTGGAAGTCAGCTGCCCAAATGCACCGCAACCACGCTCCGGTTCACCAACCGACCTGCAAAATTTCACCTAAGTCAGAAGAGCAGCTTATAACGGCCCACCATGAGGACCTCTCTTCGTCGTCAGACAGCAGAGCAATGAGTGTGGCAGCAGCAGCTTCTTTTATAGAGCTGGATGCTGTCAAAGCATCCAATGGTTTAAGTTTGCCGCGCTTGGAGTGTCCAATAGTGGCAGCCCGTTAACTAGCCAATCGGATCACCCGGAATGACCAATTACGACCCGCTGTTCACGGACCAATCAAATATGCAGGATTATGAGCCTGCTGTGAAAAAGGCCAATCCGCTTTGCAGGTTTATGAGCCTGCTAGTTTGGGACACCCCTCCCCTCTAGGTTTCGTCTCAGGGGTTGGGTGATGTATTCGCGCAGGTAGGCAGGTCTTCACACTTGTCTACCTGATTTGCATTGTTCAACCAATCTTTGGCCAGATTCTGGTTCTGGTGGACTGCTCGCTGTGTTCCGCTGTAAAGGTGACCTGGCTTCTCTGCTCGGTATCCTAGGAGGTGACTCTGGGATACCTTCAATGTTTCCTTCATTCCTGTCATCTGGATCTTCTGGACTCGCTGATCCCGCTTGGCTGCTGTTGCCTGGAGAGATGACCATCTGCCACAGCTCCTCTTCAGCTGGTGAATATGCTGGGCTTGATTGTGTGGACTGTGGGTCTGCGTGTCTTGGACCAGGTGTTAGTTCGTTTTCAAAATCCTCGGTTTCTCTTCCCCCTCTGGTTTTGAGTTCAAGGTTCGTGGAGGGGGTATTTGTCAGCCTAGAATGCAGCTGGTCGATGTCGCATTTCCAAAATCTTCCATCTGTGGTCTCTAAATGGTAGGAACGGGGGCCCATAATTTGTGTTATTTGGCAGGGACCCACAATGGGTCACCTGTAAAGTTCTTTGTGAATATGAGGTCTCCTACCTTGAATGTGCAATGTTTGCTGCTGGAACCCAGGGGCTTTTCTGGAGTGTAGGCAGGGTGTAGGAGGTCTAGATGTGATCTAAGTTTCCTGCCCATTAGGAGTTCGGCTGGGCTTTTGTTTGTGGTGCTGTTCGGTGTAATATGTTGGAGGAGGAGCATCCTGGTGACTCTGTCGTGGATGTCTCCTTGGTCCATTTTTTGTAAGATTGTTTTAGTGAACTGAACCATTCGTTCAGCCCTGCCATTGGCCGCTGGGTGAGCAGGTGATGTCAAGGTGTGGCATATCCCCTGGTCCGCTAAGTATTATTCAAATGCCAAGGCGGTATATTGTGGGTCATTGTCCGAAACCAGGACATCTGGGAATCCGTGCATTGCAAACAGTCTGTTCAATTTTTTGATGACCACCTCTGTGGTGGTAGTCTTCATCTCATTCACCTCAAGCCAGTTTGAAAAAAAAAAAAGAATAGAAGCCTAGGTGCCTTAATTCAATATTCTGAGAACTCTACCTAGATGACTGAGTATTTTCATTAAGGTATCTTCTGAAACTAATTTCTGAAATCTGTTTTCACTTGCACTTCTGTCTCTTTTTGTCCTCGATTATTGTCTGTTGCCAGATTTGTTTCTCCAAAGTAGCACGTGGCCAAGCCTGAGTGAACATCCCTTTTCCTTTGGAAAAAAATTGAAATAAAGAAGGAAATTCTGTTTTAACCCCAGTTTTGTTGAGGAAATTTATATCCATCTTGTTCATAGGAATGGGGTGAGATGAAACCAGGCAAGGAGAACAGATAGAGCAAAAAACAAAAATAAAAAGGGGGAAGTTTTGACAGGGACTATTTGTCCCATGTGGGATGCAAATAGGGAAAGAACCCGCATAGACAAACATATCAGAGATTCAAAGTGTATTCCATTTTTTCATATACCATTTTGTTTTCACTTTGGAAGAATTGCATCTTTGTGTACACTGGACATCCTCTGACAATTTCTTATGGCTTCATTAAACCAGAAGCTCTAATAAATATTTATATAGTCCTTTGAATAGAGCATCATTTTATCTATATACAAAACAGCATTCAGCAATAGCACTTAGACTTAAAAACTGTTTCACAGTGCTTTATAGGGTTCTCTAAGCAATTCTTAGAGTCAGCATATTGATCCCAACAATCTGGGACCTCATTTTATTGACCTTGGAAGGATGGAAGGGTGAGTCAGCCATGAGCCAGTCTGGATCTTGGGAATTGAACTTCTGGAAGTTTCAGCAGAGTTAGCCTGCAATACTTCATTCCAACCACTGCAACACCATGGCTCTTCAATCTAACAGTCATTCCCTCCATTGAGATTATAGGTTTCTTTGCAAAAAATTGAGATTATGAGCAAATTTTATGAGTGTCAAGAATGGCATATTTAACTATAAGCATGTACAACAATAGAAAGGATTAATTTTGAATGAATGTATGTCTTACTTTGCAATGTAGACATTCTGGGGCTGGTTTTACCTGGTCACATATCCAAACTCTCAAGGTGAGACTTTTTTTTTATTTTTTTTCCCACTTAAATCTCCCTGTTAAGCAAGGTGATTGAGAGATTCCAATTGTTCTCACTCCCAATTGTTACTGGGAGGTAGGCCAAGTCAAAACACCTATTTTATATGGTATGAAGTTGTGGCAAAAGCTATCAAGGCAGGAAGACAGTCGAAAACATTCAGTCTCATAGAATTTCTGGAAGGGGAGGTTTGCAATCACCAGTATTTCCCTCCCTTGACTCAGCCAGAGCTTCAGGATTGAAGGGATTGAATCAACTTAATTTATATAGTAGAAATGAAAAAAGAGCGACAAATACAATAGAGTTAGATTCAGGAGAATTGTCAATACTGAGAATCAGAAAGGACTGAACTGCAAAATATATCAAGGATGAATTGTGGAATATCAATCTATATTTGTGCCTTGAAATACATTTCAAGTTTTTAAAAAGTACCCAGGTTCATCTACGCCCATAGATTGTTTTTTTTCTTTCTATCAAACTGCTAACCAGGTTCCACACTACTAAGGCCAGGGTCGGTCCTGAGCTTCCAAAGGAGATTTATTGGCTGTTCCTGTTACAGAAATTCAACTTTTTGTCATAAACTCATAAATTACTACAGCTTCTCTAATTAGAAGGTTCTTGTTTGGCATCAGATTCACTTCCTCTCACTGTTTTTCCTGCACAGTAATAAACTGCCGTGTCCTCCACTTTAAGGTTGTTCATTTGCAAATGCAGCTGGCTGTGGGAATCATCCCTTGAGATGGTGAAACATCCTTTGACTTTGTCTGAATAGTAAGTTGAAGGAGATGAGCCTGTACCTATGTAGGCTACCCATTCCAGTCCTTTCCCTGGAGCCTGTCTCACCCAGCTCATGTCAGAGCTGCTCAAGGTGAACCCAGAGGCTTGGCAGGAGAGACGGAGGGACTCCCCAGGTCTTCTCACATCCCCTCCTGACTCCACCAACTGGACTTGAGTCTTGGCACCTGAAAAGAAAGGTGTATCAGTAATTTGGTCTATATAAAAGAATTAAAATGGAAGGAAACTGAATAGGGAAGAAACAATTACCATAGAGGAATGCCAGTAAGGACACCAAGATTAGCCACAGAAGCATTTTTGCTCTGTGCAATGAATGGTGGGGAGTTGATGAGAAAGGATTCAGGAAAGTGCACAAACTTTGTCTTGGTGGGTGTAGCCTGAAAAGGAAAACCAATTGGCTCTTTTAAGGGGGAAATTGTGACTTGATTTACATATTGGTTGAGATAAAAGAACTCACTAATGAATTTGCTTTACAGTTTTCCTGAATACTCTCTACTGTGTTGATTTAACTTTATAACTTTTCAGTTTTAGGAAAAGTGAAAGCAACCTTTAAGTTAGAGTAATAAAAACAAAGCCTTGTACAAAAGAGATTCAAGGGAACAAATAATGAATAAGCACTAAGAACATTTGAAAGAGACATGTTAAAAATTATGAATAAAGCCACACATCTCAGTTCAGGAAAGGTTTTAAACATTTTCCCAATTTAATATGAACTTTTGAAGAATGCCAAAAAGAACTGAATGCACACCAAGATCATTCTGGTTTTAGATGCTATTTTATGTGGCTGTTTTTGTCAGTTGTTACTTGCCCAGAGTTGATTTGCCAAGATGGATAACCATAAAAATTGATGATGATGATGATGATGATGATGATGATGATGATGATGATGATGATGATGGTGATGATGATGTTGTTGATGATGATAGCAATTTTAAAAAGTTTTCAAATTTTGTAGAATATAAGTTAATAAAAAACCACTTTGTAAAAGGAAGAATAGAAAGAAGGAAGGAGGAAAAGGAGGGAGGGAGAGGCCAGGAGTGGGGATGAAGGAAGGAAGGAAGGAAGGAAGGAAGGAAGGAAGGAAGGAAGGAAGGAAGGAAGGAAGGAAGGAAGAAAGAAAGAAAGGAAGGAAGGAAATTTTAATGTTCAAAATGATGAGACTGAAAAGAAACAGAAAAAAGGGATCTTGGCATTCCTTCTGCAGCAAATATAAGTATATTTATAATACCAACCTGGTTACAAAAAAGAGCTCGTGTTTTTCTATTATCCTTTATTTTTAATCATCAAAACCACGAATCATGACTGCATGTTTTTCTGTTTCATGCAAATTTTATAAACAACCAACAACTTCAATTTAGCCTTCTTGGCAGTTATCATATATAAAAGAAAAGTTTAATGAATTCTTTTTTTCTGATTGCCTGTCTATTAGTTCAAGAGAGAAGTTTCTGCTTTCAATTGTAGCTTTACACTCAAAATCCTCTGGATTAGTGTACATATTTAATATCTAGATTTTTTTTTTTTTTTTGGCAGATGTGATAAAACACCCCTTGACTATTTTTTTTTTCATATCATCGAGGATTTTTAACTACTTGATCACTTTTTCTGTGGACAAAAGTCGAAATATTTTTTTTTTTAAATAAAACTTTTCTGTTTCACAAGGAGGATTGTAGTCTTCTAAGAGGTGGAATTTTCTGGAGAGGTTATTGGGGAACAAATACAGAAATAACAATTATAATTCCTCCAAAATTAGACAATATCTATTTAGAATTTATTTATTCCCTCACACACCCTCACCCATAAGCCATGGAGTTTCGTGTGTCAACATTGCCCCTTTATATCCACAGTGAGGAGAGAACACATCTTTCTAATTATCTGAGGAGATTCCTTAGCTCCAGATATTTCCTCAATATGTGAATGGCACTTTGGATGTTTAGAAAGATTATCCTGAAGTTTAATTTTCAGATTTCTGCCATGGTAGTAAAGGAGAAAATGCTATTTCTTTTTGGTATTGTTTTTGTTTTCGTCAGAAGTTAGATCACTTTGCAAGCAGAGAGGGTAAAGCTGGAATTTTGAAGTCATTTTCATCAATGTATATGGTCTTATATGATATTTTGTTGTAGGATATCTAAAAAAAAGAATCCTAAAAAGCAAACTATAGATTGGTGAATCCTATTTAGTTAGTCCAGGATTTGGGGCTGAATGAAGTTGAAGAGTTGCTCTGAAGGTTTTTGTTTAGCTTCAGATTCACTTCCTCTCACTGTGTCTCCCATGCAGTAATAGACAGCTGTGTCTTCTGGTTTGAGGCTGTTCATCTGCAAATACAGCTGGCCTTTGGCATCATCCCTGGAGATGGTGAAGCATCCCTGCACTTTGTCTGAGTAGTGAGTGCTGGTTTAACTTGGATGTATCTCTGAAATTCATTCCAGTCGTTTCCCTGGGGCCTGTCTCACCTAGTGCATGTAGTGGCTACTGAATCCAGAGGCTTGGCAAGAAAGACGGAGGGACTGTCCAGGCTTTCTCACATCCCCTCCAGATTCCTCCAACTGGGCCTGTGACTGCACACCTAGAAAGAAAGGAGTTTCAGTGAAATCTCCAAATACAAGAATAGTAAAACGGAAGGAAATGCTGTAAGGGGAAGCATTACCTTGAAGGATTGCCAATAAGAACACCAACTTTGATCACAGAGGCATTCTTTCTCCCTCTGATGAATGGAGGGTGTGGGGTGGGGGCTTGAAAAACCACCAAAGATTCAATATTAATCCAAGGAAAATAGCTTTATTATAGCATTTCTGCAGAAGCGGGTTCCTACCCTGGCAGATGGGAGGAACCCAGAGCAAAGTTTGCATTCTATTTTATACCCTAACCTACCCATCCTATCATAGCTTGGTTTACAATCGACCTACTGAATTTCAATATACAATTCATTATCTAATATGGGACATCAGGAAGTTAGATGCTTCCTACCACGTACATATTTTTCCAGATTTTCCCAGAGCACAACGTGTGATTGTTCAATGTTTCAATTCTCCCTCTTGCAGTAGAAAAGTATCAAACTTGCAGTTTTGAAGTTTGAGTCACAGTTACACAGTACACAATGGATTTTATTCATGTTTTCCTCTTACAATTCCCCCCTTTTCTGCTTACATTCTTGATTCAAGCTCACACAACAGATCCCCAGCCTCTTTCAGAGCCACCTCCTTCTGAAACATCATCAGAGGTTCTTCCTCCTGCTTCCCGGATCTTGAACCTAAAGTTTTCCCTAATCTTTCACACATTGCTATTACACCAGGGAAACACTGAACACAGCAACACAACATCACACAGCATATTATAATTAATATAATTCCCATGATTGTAGATCTCAACCAAGCAGTGCTGGGAAGCCAAGACCATAATGCCCCCCCCCCCCACAAATCTGGAAATGAGGAATCACCTCTTTCTAATAATGAATTAGAACCAATGCGTTCCTCCATCGTTTGCACTGTTTTTGTAATATTGGGTTGGAAATCATGGATATATACACAGCAATGGGAATGAATCAAAGCACAACACCCTTTTGCAGCTAATACAATGTCTAATGCATATCTATTTTGCAAAGCCACTTTTCTAACTTCAGAAAGTTCCGTCTTGAGCATTTTGATTGTCTTGATAGTATCATTAAACATGGCTACTGTAAAGTTATTCAGGATATGTAAATCTCTATAATACATGGCTACTCCCAACAGTGCCAGCACTTCCCGTGCTATCTGTGTTTTCAACCTCCCCCCCCAGCATTAGTCCTGAACTGATTTCTCTTTTATTCTGAATCCGTCCCTGGGGTAAGGTATTCAATTTATATATTACTGGTATCACATATCCCATGGTACAAATCCCACTCCAACGTGGTGGCATTCCTCTATACGCATGTTTCCCACACAACACCCACCTAAAATTTTCCATGGCATATGTTTGATTCGAAGTCCGAGTCCAATTGATTATATCTTCAAAATACATACATATCTGATATTGGTCATGATTAAAATAACTCAATTGATAATGAGTGTTAGAATAACTGTGGTTACTACAAGATAAAGGCATATCAAAAGTTTTGTTGCATTTTTCCCAGTCACCCACATCCACTCCTTTGGATACATTTCTCTTGAAACACACATATGCTTTTTCTCTCAAATGGACAAATACCTTCCCGGATAGGTTTCTTTTCATAGGAGTCTGTTCAAATTTATTTCGCTTTGGTCTCAAATCCTGTTGGCTTAGTGGGATTGCATGTAATGTTAAACCCTCCCCTGTCTTCCCTGGCATGTGCTTGCACATCCAGCAGTTAGTTATGTTCAATGCTTGTGATACCTTCTTCAAATCCTTCATATATGTATTGTTTTCCCATAAATCTGTCCCCAAATCTCCAGCTGGTCCAATATATGGAATCTGTCCTCCTGATGTAATCATCAGAACTATCATCAAGGTGGTTAGCTCAGTCCAGGGTCCAATCTTCTTCATCTTTTTAAGGTGAGCTTCAGCGGCTGACTGTCCACTGGAACTGCCCTCCACGTAGAATTTGGATCTGGTGCCTTCTTAACTCTGCTGTAATGCGTCCAGCCTCCTTCTCGAGTGCGAACTGCAGATTCAGTTGTCAACAGCACCTGGTACGGGCCTTCCCAGCTTGGTTGCAGCTTCTCACTTCTCCAAGTCTTTATCAGGACCCAATCTCCAGTTTCATAGGGGTGTTGGCTTCCCGCAAGTGGTGGTTGTTGTGCCAACAATCCCTATTTATAGAGAGAAAACAAAGACCTGGACAGTGCCTGCAAATATTTTCTCAGAAACAAATCTTTAAATTCAGGTATAGACTTTCCCAGTCTGGCCAGGTAGGGTTGCCCCATTAACATTTCAAAAGGGGAGACCCCTGTGTCTTTCCTTGGGCATGTTCTAATTCTAAGGAATGCCAAGGATAAGTTCTTTGTCCATGGTAACCCATTTTCTAATTGTAATTTGGTCAAATGTCTCTTCAATTCCCCATTTGCTCTTTCCACTTTCACACTGCCAAGGGATGTGCAAATACATTTCACCCAACAGCTCCCATCACAGATTGCAACACTTTTTGTGTAAAATGTGTCCCCCTGTCAGAATCAATAGCTTCCATCATCCCATATCGTGGAATGATTTGTTCTAATAGGATCTTGGTTACTGTGGATGCTGTGGCTCTTCTAGTCGGATAGGCCTCTACCCATCCTGTCAATTGATCTTTAATCACCAATAAGTATTTCCAACTGATACTCTGGGGTAGTGTCCACATCTTTGGGCTCCAAAAATGTGGTTTTACAGCCATTAACAATGCTTCTGTTCCCCAGTGTCTTTCCTCATGTACCTTCTCCAGAATTCCTCTCATTACATTCACGGGAACCACCCTCACCCCCTCTAAAGTTCCCCACTCATCCTCAGTTAATGAACACCCTTCTTTTTCCAAATCATCTTTTTCCAATCCTCATCCTCTTCCATTTCTAGCAAGGGAATTAATGCCATTACCAGCTTTATTTCCCCTGCAGCTTTTTCGCCCATTTGTCTGCCCACCTGTTTCCAACTAACTTTGAGGTATTCCCTTTCTAATGAGCATTCACATGTACTATTGACACTTGATTTGGCAGTTGCAGGGCCTCCAGAACCTGTTCCACAAGCTGTAATTGTTCAATTTCCCATCAGCCCTGATAAAACCCCTCTCCTGCCAGATCTTACCAAAGGTATGGACCACACCCCAGGCATATTTGGAATCAGTCCAAATTGTCACATCAATTCCTTCAGCCAATTTAACAAAGCTACAGATGCTGCTCTAACTTCTTTCTCTTTCTCCCCAGTCAACAATAAGTCATCCACATATTGAATCAACATAAAAGACACTAACTTTCCAAAGCCTGTCCAAATCTTCCACTCTCAGGATCATTCCATTCAAATGCAAACATGTCTCTACTTCCCTCCTCAAGGGGGCATACCCAGAAGGCATCCTTCAGATCAACCCCTCTCTCCCCCTTCTACTCATTGAATATTGTGGGGTCCAAAGCTTTGTCACTCCAGGCTGCACTTGAATCTTGATCGGCTGAATGTTCATTCACCCTGCCTTCTCTCCTCCTGCGCAGACCTCATCTGAAATTGCTCTCTTATCTTCCACAGTCATATTCCACATCCTTACTCCCTTCCCAGTATCCCACAACTGGATACCAAACACAGGCAACAGATCTCTCCCTAGCAAATTCACTCCAGCAGCCTCAGTCACCACTTCATTCATTTCCAGTCTGATTTGTTCAAACACCCTCACATCCAGTGATTTTCCATTCAGTGATTTTCCATTTTTGTCCTCTCCCTTCCCACTTATAACAAGAAGCCAAGTTTTTACCTTTTATAAAAAAAACAACAGGTTTCTCAATGGCCATTTGTTGATTCCATAGGGAAGGAGAGTAAACTTTCCTTTCAGCACCTCAATTTTGCCGCTTGAAATCCTCCTCTGGAAACCAAATATTTTTCAAAAAGTCATAGTTCTCAGGATTAAATGCCTCTTAAAGTCCTGGATCAGCCAAAAAACTTTCTCTTGTAAACTTTCTCCCCTCTTCCTCCTGTTCAGTCTTACCCAGCTGCCAGCTTCTTTGTGGCGGCCATTGCAGACCGCCGCTCGACCGCCTTGAGAAAAGGGGGTTTTGCTGGCTGGGGAGGGGGTCTCCCCCTATCCCCCTCACCAGCTCCCCCTATCTTCGGCTGCCTCTGCAAGGCAGCCTTAGCCTCCAAACCCGTCTGGATCGGAGGCACCAAAACGGCTAGCGCAGCAGGGATCGCGCAGGATCGGGAAACCATGCCGCTGGCGAAGCCGACAAACCGGAAGTCCCAATACACAATGGATTTTATTCATGTTTTCCTCTTAGAAGGGGAATATGAACAGGAAAGGGTCCAGAAAAGGGCTCAAACTTTGTATTATGGGAAACCACCTGGCTCCTTTAAAGGGGAAATTGTGCCCTGAATTCCATATTGATTCAGAAAAAGTTTCGCAGGGCATTCACCTGTAAATTTCTTTGCATACACTTTATAAACATGATTTTCAAGGCACATTACAGAAGCACACACATACACACTAGCACGTGCAGAGAGGTAAACTTTATTATTCCCCCAAACTGTTTTTCAAAAGTCAACTTGATTATTTCTCTTGAGAACTTTTCATTTCCAAGGAACTTCTTGAACGAGAATTGAAATGTTTTCATGGTAAATAACCCAACAAAGTCCAGTTGCCATTTGAAAAACATCTTTGGGACAACCATGATCTGGATGATTAAGAATCTCCGTAGACATTTTATTATCAGGGTTCTTTAAACATTGAATCAAATGTTTGCACTGGTTTTAGCATTTTTTTATCCAGCGATTCTTTAAATTAGTTACTTACTTAAGTGAATAAATTAGCTTCTAATAAACAGTTTAGGAAAGCGTTTAAAAGTGAGGGGAAAAAACATGTGCCGAGAATAAAACTTCAATAACTGTGCTGGAGACCAAGCATTTTTCTTGATCATGATTTTTTTTTTTGAAGAAACCAAAAAGAACTGAATGTCGACCAAGCCATAAGGCACAATTTCTAAGCTATATGTGAATTGCATTCAGATGTTCAAGTCACAAAGTATTAATGATTTGTTTTTCTTCCAGAGTAGAAATAATTGGACACTGTTGGGTCCTATTATGTTGATTTTATCTGAGCAGTCTTATGCATTTCACATACTGGTTGTATTATAGTTGTAATTTGTGTTCTGTTTCTATTGCTAGCTGCCCAGGGATGATTCCTCTAGATAGACAGGCATGCAAATTGAGAATAATACTAATACGTCCAATACTAATATTGTTAATAACAATTCTCCTTGTGGTTTTTCCTGCCTAAGTGTAGGACTTTACTTTTCTCTACATTGAATTTCATTTTGTTAGATATGGCCCAGTGTTCTAGATATATCATCTTAAAGAAATTTTCTTTTAAATTATAATTTAATGTACACTTTAAACCTTTTGTCCACATATTCTCCCATTATTGAAGCACTACATTGTATCCAAAATTCCCTGCTCTCTTAATTATACGTTTTCACTTTCTTTACATCTTCACTATTCAAATTCATGGCCTGGTTTCCTTTTATCATTAACTCTTCAAACCAGTGGTGGGATTCAATTTTTTTCACTACTGGTTCTCTGGGTGTGGCTTGATGAGTGTTCCATGGCTTGGAGAGTGTGATAGGGGAAGAATACTGTAAAATCCCCATTCCCTCCCCACTCCATTAATCTTCTTTCCAGCTCCATTCTCCTGTCCAGGGCAATAAAAGAAGACCCAGCCAATCAGCTGGGACTTGGGAGGCAGAGAATAGATGGAGGCAGGGCCAATCAGAGGTAATATTTGCTGATTGTCAGAACTACTCAAAATTTCTGCTATCGGTTTTCCAGAACTGGTCAGAACCTGCTGAATACTACCTCTGCTTCCAACCGTAATTGCTTTCTCTGGTAAATTTCCCCACATGACAGGACCAAAATAAGTGAGACAATAATACCTAATGAGACTTATTTTATGCCCTATCAAACTCCAACTTAGTGCATAGGAAATGGTGTTTCAAAGGAAAACATTCACCCCCTTGTGTTAAAAATGAGGAAGGCAGATATCTTAATAATTTTGCAAAAAAGATTCAAGCCCAGAAGGTTTCATGGGAATGGCGATTTGCAGGTTCCAATATCTGGCAGTCATGATATTGCCCAATGGAGGGGAAGTGGCTTCAAGCATCAGGGGATTTTATACAGATTAATGTAAAAACACTTAGAAAGCACCAAGGTTCAGGTTTAAACACATTGAGTATAAATGAATGGAGAAAGAATGAAAAAATGAATAACGTAGAAAGGAACGAGACTGAGGAAATTAGGTCATACTGAAGGAAATAAAAAGGACTGAGTGTAAGTAACTCAGAGTAGAGAAAGTTATTCACAGGCTTCATGTTCACTTCCTCTCACTTTGTGTCTTGCACAGTAATAGACTGCTATATCCTCTGGTTTGAGGCTGATCATCTGCAGATACACCTGGCTTTTGGCAATGTCCTTGGAGTTGGTGAAGCGGCCCTTCACTTTGTCAGAGAAGTAAATATCTGAAGATCATATATATACTATGGCCAACTATTTGAGGCCTTTCCCTGGAGCTTGTCTCACCCAACTCATCTCATGGTTGCGGAAGGTGAAGCCCGAGGCTTGGCAGGAGAGACGTAGGGATTCTCCAGATCTTCTGACATCCCCTCCAGACTCCACCAACTGGACTTGAGATTTCACACCTAAAAAGAAAGATGCTTCAATGATATCTCCTATATACAGGAATGCGGCTTTGCTCCACATTTGGAAGGCTTCTCACTGGGTGGTCGAATGCATCAAGAAAGACACCAGGCTGGTTCTATCTCAGGTGAGCTGCCCTGATCACGAGCTCAGAAAGCTCTTTTATTAAAAACACACAGTAATATGACACAAGCGGTGAACTCTATCCAATCATTATGTTACATGAGCAGAAATATTAGTGGACATATAGTAGCATCAAATCACAGTGCTATATGGTCAGTTTTAGTAGGTACAAAGTAACCAATCAATGCCTGCAGTCCAGTTATCAGTCCATGGTGTTGTATTGCTGATTGGTGTTCTTTGTTGCTGGTACACGCTTTCAGCCTACGTGAGGCATTGAGGCCTTGAGGCCTGGCATGTACTGAAACTGTTTAAGCTGGTTTATTACTGCATCTCCTGTGTTTTATTTTAATATGGAGGAAATTCTTCTGGATCTTAATCACTGCCCATGCAAAAACTTGTGCGAGCGCACGCATCAGGGTCTTCTGAGGGTATGACTTTGTACAGAGGTTCTTTTTCCCAGAGGGCATTAACCTGTGCAATGGCGTGCTTTTCAGCTAATAAAGACAGACTATTGGTGATAGTGCGAATAAAAATTGGTAACACACATGGAAGAATAATGCATCCTGCAGCAATCATACCTATGAAAGCTACTATGGCTTGTAATCCTGGTAGTTTTGGGAACCAGGAACTAAAAATATTTTTAAAATCAATACCTTGCCATACTTGATTAGGATTATAGGTTAATTGTCACATCTCAGTTGTTAATTGTGCTATGACTTTGCCAACTTTATCAGATTGAACCTACCACATACCCCTCCTTCTTTGGCTAGTATGTAATCTAAAGCTAAGCGATTTTGGTAGACAGCTGTGCGTAATATGTCTGTAGCAGTTGTTAGAGTGTTTAGAGCTTTGTCTATTTGTTGGCCTGCTAAATCTAAAACAGCTTGTATACGAATTATTCTATTAATCATATATATGGGGGTTCTGTACTCCCAGAACCTGTCCTGGGCCCAAGTGGCCACGCTTTAGGTGCAGACGATTCGTTCTGAGGTCCAGGTATCCCCTGTGTATTCTGATTGACAGGGGAAACCTGCAAAGGTATTGTTGGTGCCTCTTTTCTTGCAGGATAATGTATCACACACAGGGATGCCTAGTTCTTGCTTAATGGAGATCAGTAGGAGGAAAAAAGAAGGTCTTATCCACCCCAATACACATGATTCTTGCCAATCTCTGGAAGGGATGGATAGGCTAGGTTACCACAAATCCAATACATGTTATTTGAAGCTGTCCATTCTTGGGAAAATGTTGTGTCATTGAGATAAGGGAGGAGGGAGGTGTTGAATTTTGCAGGTGTGGTGGTAGCATTGTCAGGTGCTGTACAAGTCTAGTAGGAGTTATCCCATGTACCTAAGCAAAGGAGGTGTCCTACTGGAGTGGATCCATTTCTGGAAAAGCAGTTTCTACCAATTAAGTTGGTAGTAATTGTCCAGATAAGTGGATCGGAAACTGTTCTAGCTGTTATGTTTCCTACAAAAGACATGTTATTGAACAGTGATGGTGAGGCTTCTAAGGCTTGCCATGGCCATTGTTCCCCTGTGGTGGTTCCCCCACAGACAAAACAATTGGTTATTGCAGGTTGTTTTGCAATTTTTTCTGGCATGTCCATGAACAAGTTTTTTGCAATAATACTGGTATCAGGGTTTTATTCTAATTTCCTTAAATTATTATATACCGACCATCCCAACGATGTTTCCTTACCTTCATATATTATTTCGGTTTTTATGGTAATGTAAGTGCTTGGATCTAATCCTGTGCCATCAATCCCTATACCATAAGTATCCAAGGCAGGGTGTTGCCTGGAGATGATGATTTCTACCTTATTGTCTGTAGTAGACCCTGATATTCGTTTGAAATGTGACAGATGATTGCAGCCTGAGTACCCTCCCCCGGTATAATCACAGACACAAGACCAATCTGAACACTCGACGGAACCTCCACAAGGGATCCATTGTTTGGGGTTCCCTGTGGCCCAGTTAATGGGTGTAAGATACAAATATTTATGATTGTGGGCGTACGTTGTTTTCCAGTCAGCTGACCTGCATGAATGTCCCCCTAGTTTAGAACAAGCAACACAAACATCAAAGATTAAAACAATTGGGTTAGTACCATCCTTGAGCACGGTGGTGTGATTTAGGTAGTAAAGTTTTCCCTCCCCCTCAGGATCAGATCTGCCAGAGGTTCTTGGAAGTCCCGCCCATAAGGTAACGTTGAAACGTACAGCCATCTTGGGATCGTAGCAAATGGTTTTTGAGTTCTTCTTACATAGATGGTACATGGTCCCGTTGTTTTGGCAAGTTTTTCTGGTAGGAAGGAACTTCTGCATTTGTTGGGTATGGTAGATGAGAGTTAGTTGAATGGAGCCTGCTTGTATGGTTTTGGTCAGGCAGAGGGCGCAGCCATCTGACGCACTGGCAGGGTTCTGCAATCTCTTAACCCGATGTACAAAGGGGGTGGCCTGAACATAAATGTCATGCTGATTTGCAAATTGTCTGTGATGATGACAAGGTGAACAGGGTCTGAGGACTGTCCAGGAGTCATAAATGTTACATGTAGAATCATAGAGGCATTGACCGGAGCAATAATAAGTGGTTGCTGTAGGATGAAGTATGAGGAGTGTAGTCCGAGGAGGGTGTTCAAAGGTGCTGATCTGGAAAGAAGCATTGCTGGAGATATGGAGCCATGGCTGAGGGAGTGTCGACCATCTGAGATAGGGTGGAAAAATGTCCCCAGACGCGGTGCAGGTCAACAGGAGGGGGGGTGCCTGGCATGAAGTATGTCACTCGGGATGGAATGGAGACCTTGGAGGCATGTGTGGCAAGAAGGATGAAGAGGGTTGGCAAGGCAATGAGACAAATCATGTTGATATGTCTGCAGGTGGTGATTTTTCTATCTTGGGTTGGTATGGTCTGATGTGTTGTCCAGGAACCCACAGGACACGGTCCGGAAGCTGGATAGCTGTGTAGCCACGACCCTCGGTGAGGAGAGCAGCAGGACCCTTCCAAGTAGGGTCTGGCAGTTGGCGGTTGTATACCTGTGGTTTGGGAGAATTGGGGGAAGGGGGGAAGAAAAATATCACTCCACTGTCATCATAGCAGGGGTGCTAGAGAGATTGAGGAAGTTAAGTGTATAAAGACAGAGATTAAGGGTGTCTTGCATCGCCAGGAGGCCAAGGGCTTTTTTCCCTTTGATCAAATGTTGTTCTGACGCTGTTTTTAGCGTTAGGTTGGTTCTCTCTATCAGGGCTTGTCCTTGACTGTTAGAAGGGATCCCAAATTTGTGGGTAATTTGCCACTTAGCACAAAATTCTGACATAGCTGTGCTAGTGTATGCAGAACCATTATCTGTTTTTATTTCATTTGCGCGTCCCAATGATGCAAAGATGTGAATGCAATGGTTGATGACATGTTTGGAGGATTCTCCTCTTTGCGGGGTTGCCATTATAAACCCTGAATAAGTATCAATTGTGACATGCAGATACTTCCAGGGGGCAATCGGAGCAAACTGAGTAACGTCCATCTGCCATATTTTACAGGCTTTCAACCCACAGGGATTTACCCCTAAGGGAATGGAATGGGCTTGTTGACTGCAGGTGGGGCATTGCTATCTAATGGCTGAGGCTTCGGCCATAGTAAGGTTGAAATATTTCATGAGAGCTTTAGTGTTTTGATGGAAGTATGAATAGCTCTCCCAAGGAGTTAATGTGTGTGAGGTCATGATACCTGCAGCCGCTTGATCAGCCACATCATTGCCTTCCTGGAGGATTCCTGGGAAGGGTTGGTGGCTGCAGATGTGTGCTACAAAGAGGGGGTGCTGACGCTGTGCAACAAGGTGTTGCAATGTAACAAAAAAAGAGAGAAGGTTTTTATCAATAGCAGGAGAGAGGTAAGAATCGTGAATAGTAGAGACTATTTGGGTAACATATAGGCTGTCTAGGATTAAGTTGAGGGGTTCGTTAAAATTCTGGAGGACTAATATGGTTGCAGCAAGCTCAGCCCTTTGTGGTGATGTTTGCACAGGGGTGGTTTTAGTGTGCCACACCCCATTCCTTTGCCAAGCGCATGCCCCTCGTTCCCTACTGCCATCAGCAAATATAGTCAAGGCATTGACCAAAGGCCTTTTGCTGATGGAAGAGGAGAAAGAGATGGGTATTGTCCGAATCATTTGAAAATGTGGATCAGCGTGCGGGTGGCAGGAAACTAATCCAGGCCAGTCAGCTAAGGCAAACTGAATTTCCTGGGAGTTTTGGAATAGAGATTCCCATATTTGTAGCAAAAAAGAGATGAAAAGTGTGGGGACATCTATTCCCATAAGTAATTTTGCACGACTCCTGCCTTTTGTGATCATGTGAGCCTATTGAGCTGATTTGGAAGTGATGGAGCATCGTGGCATATGGGAAAGTTGGATCTACTCTATGATGTGGAGTTTTTGGTCCTTTTGAGTTAAAGACAGGAAAGGTTGAGCCCAATTTATGGTACCCAGATATTGCTGAAGTTGAACCAGGGTGGGTTGAGAAGGTAGAAACAGAGAGGGGAGTGAAGGATAGGCAGCAGTGGAAAGCACTTTATAGCCCAGATATGCATACGGAGTTAGTACTTGTACCTTTTCAGGTGCTATGTGCAAACCTCCTTTTACAAGAACAGCTTTCAGGAAGGAAAATGAAGTGGCCCAGAAGCGGCAACAAGGATATCATCCATGTAATGATACACCAGAAAATGTGGAAAAGCAGAACGATAGGGTAGCAAGACATTATTGACATCGTGTTGACACATGGTGGGGCTATTGAGCATACCTTGAGGTAGGACTTTCCACTGAAAGCGGGAGGAGGGAGAGGAGTTGTTTAAACGAGGTAGTGTAAAAGGCACGATCTTGTTCATGCAAAGGGATAGAAAAAAAGCAGTCCTTTAAATCAATGACCATGAGATCAATTTTTTCAGGGATGATGTTGGGATTTGGGAGACCACATTGTAGCACCCCCATTGGTTTTATTATTGTGTTCACGGCTCCTAGATTCTGTAATAGCCTCCATTTTCCTGACTTTTTCTTTATGACAAAAATGGGGGTATTATATGGGCTGACAGATGGTTCAACGTGCCCTTTGACAATTTGGTCCTGGACAAGTGATTGCAGGGCCTCTAGTTTGTCTATTGTGAGAGGCCATTGATCTACCCAAACAGGTTCTGTGGTTTTTAATTGTAGCTGCAGTGGAGTTCTAGCAAAAGATTCCATTAATCAATAATGACTTTTGCGTTAAGTTGATACATAAGATCATGGCCCCACAGGTTAGTATGTAGCAGAAGGACCAAGGGTTGGAGAGAAATATCAGAGGAACTCACCGGTAGCCAGTGTTTGCTAGGGTGGGCGTGCTGAACTCCTCCCACTCCCCGAACGGCTGTGGCAGTTTCCAAAGGCCAATAATCTGGCCACTCAGCCATTCGGATGACACTTACTTCAACTCCAGTATCTAAGAGACCCGAAAAGACTTTGTTACGGATTGTGAATTGTAACACAGGCCTGGCTTGTTCCACTGTCTGATGGACAGTAAATGCCCATGCATCAGCCTTTTTAACAGGTACTGGAATAGTGGTTGCTACTAATTCTCCCTTGCTAAATTTTGTGGGAGTATTTCCAATTATTGCCATGGCCACTGAGGAAAAGTCGTCGGAATCTCTCAGAAATTAGAAGCAATGATTCCCCTTGCCATGAGGTCTCGGATGGGATAAATTATGAGGGGCATCATGGCAGGAGGGATCATTTTCAGGCATGTGGGGAGAAAGTAAACAGTGCCTGGGATGTCAATTTCCATATCTTTGGAGGCAATTAGTTGGAAAGATATGGAATCAGCCTTTAGAGCGGGGCTGGCTAATCGCCCCCCTTCTAGTTTCCCTGTGGCTGAGGAATGTTGCTGCGACACTGGTTTGCCCAGTGGTACCCTTTCTTGCACCTTGGGCATATCGTCTTAGGCTTGGTGTTGTTTTGTGTATTGTCTCTGGCTCTGCATTGTGCTTTGAAATGGCCTGGCTTCCCACAATTGAAGCAGTTTCCGGCTGGCCTGTTTTGAGAATTTGCTTGCTGCAAGGCCATGGCCAGATGCTCCATATTGTAGGAGACAGTTCCCATGATTCTGCAAGCCTTTAGATAGTCTGAGAGGGAAGCCCCCCCCTCAGGCAGGTCGAGGCTGCAGAATTCTCTTGCAATCCTCATTTGCATTTTCAACAGCCAGTTTCAACAGAAGCTCTTTACTGGCTTCTTCATTCGAGATTTGTCTCTGAATGGCTTTCTGAAGTTCCTCTGCAAACTCAGCATAAGGCTGATGTGAGCCTTGAGTAATTTTTGAAAAAGATCCTACAATGCCAGAAGTAGGATCATCGACTTTGTCAAGGGCTTTGACTGCTATGATACTGATAAGGGCAAGGGTACGTTGTGGGAGAGCCATCTGAGTTGTTAAGTCCGCAAATCAACCCATAACGAAAATTTGATCTGCTCTCGTGGCCGTGCCACGATTGCAGGCAAATTTTTCAGCTTCGACGTGAAAGTCTGACTCCCAAACAACATACTGCAGTCCCGTCAGTATCACACGGAAAAGATCTTTCCAATCTTGGGGTAACATGAAGAGGGAGGTGCTGATGGTGTTAATGAAGTCTCTGACGTATGGTGCCTGGATGCCGTACATGGCCACGGCTTGTTTTAAATCTCTAATTAATTTCATGGGTAAAAGTTCAAGTCTAGGCACCATATTTCTGGCTCCATCCCCTATATATTCAATGGGAAAGAGAGAGAGCTACTCCAGAGTAAGAGAGCCCTCCTTGCATCCCTGCGCCATGGCTTGTGTGATCGCTCCCATGGGTGTCTGATCCTCTGCTGGATTTGAATTAGGAGGATTTATGGGTTCAGGAGAAGTGGGGGAGGAGGCTTCTAATGGGAGAGCATCCTTTGTCTTGGTTTCAGCTGTATAATGAGGGGGACCCTCCTTAGGGGAGGGGGCATTGGTCAGTGCCAAACCATGGATTTTTAAACATTCCAAGACTATTCGCCATGTGGTCAGAATCTTTGGCAGAGCCCTGGGAGTATTATGAAAATAGTCACCCAAATGTTGCCATGTGGAGACTTTCAAGGATCCTTTCTCCGGATAAGCCGGACATTGTGTATAGATGTAAGTCAAAAGGGTAATAAGGTCCTTTTTAGTTGGAACCGGGAGCATTTTGCTCTGATTCCTGAGAATAAGATTTGAGCTCTTCGTTAATTCTCCTAATTCCTGCAAATGTGTTATCTGCGCTTTATAGAACTTTCCACCCATACTCACCTGAAAGGAGGATGTCTTCTTCAGGGAAGATTCCTGGGGAGGGATCCGTGACACGAGATGCCGTCCCTGAGTTGCAACTGGCTCGTCCGGGCAGGTGAGATAAGCACTCAAAGATGGATGCACCCATTTCTTTTAATGGATCACATCGGGGTCACCAGATGTGGCTTTGCTCTGCATTTGGAAGGCTTCTCACTGGGTGATCGAATGCATCAAGAAAGACACCAGGCTGGTTCTATCTCGGGTGAGCTGCCCCGATCACGAGCTTGGGAAGCTCTTTTATTAAAAACACACAGTAATACATCACAAGCAGTGAACTCTATCCAATCATTATGTTACATGAGCAGAAATATTAGTGGACACATAGTAGCATCAAATCACAGTGTTATATGGTCAGTTTTAGTAGGTACAAAGTAGCCAATCAATGCCTGCAGTCCAGTTATCAGCCCATGGTGTTGTATTACTGATTGATGCTCTTTGTTCCTGGTACACGCTTTCAGCCTACATGAAGCCTTGAGGCCTGGCATGTACTGAAACTGTTTAAGCTGATTTATTGCTACACAGGAATAGCAAAGGGAAGGAAACTTGACATAGAATGAAACATTACTTCCAAGGGATGCAAGAAAGAATACCAAGTTTAGCCACAGAGTCATTTTGGCTCTCTCTAAGGAATGGAGGGGAATTGAAAGGAGAGATTTTGAGAAAATGCACAACCTTTGTGTTGGTGATTGTCACTGGAAAAGGGAAACCTATTGTTGCCTTTAAAGCAGAAATTGTGCCTTCATTTACCTATTGGTTAATATAAAAGAGTTTCTCAGACCAGAGATTTCAAAGTTGTCCTTTCACACTCACTATACATTTGACTTTTACACAATTTTCCAGCCCAATGAAAAATGAAGCAGTCTTTACAGAGGAGGATCTAAAACAAAGACCAATATCATTTTTGTTTTAGATGCTAGTTTGTGTGTTGTTGTTATTGGTTGTTACTTGCCCAGAGGTCTCCTGCTTGGGTGGAGGGTTGGACTAGGTGACCTATAAGGTCCCGTCCAAATCTGTTATTCTGTTAAAGTGTCAAACCTTTCCAGTTTGGGGCCTATAACAATCTCCCTGTAGTTGCTAAATATAAAAATATAGCTTCATTATTATTTTTATTTCCCTTTTGATTGCTACAAAAATAAAAGTCTCGATTATAGCTTAACAAAATCTTCTGGGTTAATGTACATATCTGTAATCCACATTTTTGGGGGATGATTTTTTTTTTGCATGGCCAGCAAACCTGACAAAACATTCCTCTATGTTGTTTTCATTTCCATCAAATATTTGAACTACCTAGATAATTTGTCTGATGACGAAACCAGAAATGATACGCATCCTTTTTTTTTCATAACAATTCTCTGCTTGATAGGGAGGATTGTAGCCTCTGGAAAGGTAGACTTTTATTCACAGCTTTTCAGGGAACAATTACAGAAACAACTGTCACACCTCCAAAATCACACAATATCTATTTAGAATTAATTCATTCACTCCCCTACCCACACTCATAAGCCATGCAATTTCATGTGTCAACATTACCCCCTGGTGTCCAAAATGGGGAGATGATACATCTTTCAAATTAGTATGGACCACAACATGTCAAAATATCTCCTGATTCATAGATGGTGGTAAGAATAACCATCAAGCAATGATGACAAGACAATCCAAAGTATACAGATCCAGAAGGCTTCCGGATAGGAGAAATGTGTAATTGTCAATATCTGACAGTCTTGGGACAGACCAGTTGAGGGGAGAGAGCCTCAGGCATCAGGGGATGTTATAGAGATTTAAGAAGGACAGAGACTCAGATGTAAGTGTTCCGGACTAGCAGGCTTGAAAGCCTGCAAAGTGGATTGGTCCGCTAACAACAGGTCATGATTGGTCATTCCAGACTGATCTGATTGGCTGCTATACGGGCTGCTGCGATTGGGTAAACCAAGCACAGCAAGCTCAAACCACTGTCATTGGCCGTTTAGCCGCAGCCAGCTCTGTAAAAGGGGCTGCTGTGGCTAGGAGCATTCGCTCAGATCAGAAGTCACTAATAAAGAACTGTAGTCACATTCTGAGTCTCTTCTCCGTTCTTGGACCCAACCTTCCAGACATAACTCTAGCAATGAGGATGGGATTCAGAGACAGCAGAGCTGACTGAGCACTCACTAACAACCAACAGAGCATGTGGCTGACAGCGCACAGACATTGGCAGAATAGCCAGCAGTGCTATACCACCCGCCCCGTTTGATCCAGCCAGCAAAGATTGGGACTCATACATGGACAGGTTTCAAATGTTCCTAGAGTCCAACAATCTGAAGGACGCCACTCCTAGCAAGAAACAATCAGTTTTCCTGATGCACTGCGGACCCGCCGTTTTTAAAATGGCCAAAGCACTCGTAAAGCTGGCTGAGGTCAAAACGATGGACTGGGATACCCTTGCTCCCATCCTCCACAACCACCACACCCCGGCAGTACTGACTCTCATCTGCAGACACAAATTTTACCAAAGGGATCAACACGAAGGTAAGAGCATCGGTGATTATGTAGCTGACATAAGGAATTTAGGCATTCTGTGTGGCTTCACAAATCTAGAAGAAGCCATGAGGGATCGAGTTGTCCTTGGCCTCAGAGACCCCACGGTCCAAAGTAAAATTATGACCAAGGGAAACATCTCCCTCGCAGACACCATAGCTGAAGCCACCTGCAAATCAGCAGCACGGATATGCCAGACAAATGGGGCCAGCTGCCAAACCACCAACAATACAGCAACCCCATCAGAGAAATATACATCGGCCACCCATCATGAAGATATTGAATCCTCATCAGATAGTGAAGAGGAAGAAGTCCACAGACTCAGGTCAGAGTGCGAACAACAAGACCAGTGGGGTTGTAAATCGAATTTCCAATGCGCCGGATGTGGTGGAAACCACCCACGATCCAAATGCAGATTCCTAGACGCCATCTGTCATTTTTGTGAGAGAAGAGGGCATATTGTTAAAGTATGCTGAAACAAAAGAGGATTCAGTCCCAAACGGAAGGAAAATAGCCTCTGACAAACAGAGGGCAACACCACCATTAATCGGGACTGCCCAAACAACCAGTGGAAGCAGTACAACAGAAACCAGAAATTTACTGGCACACCCAGACGGGAAGAAGCACATCAGACCATCACCATTGGCCACGCTTCATCTTTAGACACCAGAAAAATCTGTGTAGAGGTCAACATTGAAAATCGACCATGCATCATGGAAGTGGATTCTGGATCTTCCCTATCCATGGTCTCCTGGAAAACCCTGAAGCAGCTGATTCCCAACATCCGCCGCCACGACCTCAGCACTCAGAGGCTTATATTAAAGGACTACCAAGGCATTCAGATTCTGGTTGTTGGTTCCAGTCATTTCCAGGTCTTCTTCAAGAACCACACCGCAATACTACCTCTCGCCGTCGTTGACAGAGACCGACCCATCCTACTGGGTCTACAGTGGTTTGCGCCATTAGGAATCAAAATGGCAGGCATCAATCAGACTGTAGATGAAGACTAGGAAGCGGCCCTCGTCCAGGATTTCCAAAAAGTCTTCAGTGAATAGCTAGGCAAGTACAAGGGGTCCCCTATCTCTTTTAATCTCCACCCTGATATCGCACCCATTCACCTAAAACCACACCATGTCCCTTTTGCTCTCAAACCAAAAATTGACAAGCAACTGGACAAGCTAATTGCACAAGGCATGTTAGAACCCATTGATCCCGCCTGATGGGAGATTCCAATTGTAACCCCCATAAAACCTGATGGATCTTTGAGAATTTGTGGGGACTACAAGGCCACCCTAAACCATGCTTTACAGCAGAGCACCTATCTCGTACCCGTGGTCCAGCACCTCCTTCACTCACTTGGGGTGGCAGAATATTCGCAAAGCTTGAGCTTGCCCAAGCTTATCAACAGCTACCAGTAGATGCTGAAACCGCCGAAGTCCAAACCATAGTTACGCACAGAGGCGCGTTCAAGTGTAACAGACTCCAGTTTGGAGTAAGTGTTGCCCTGGGCATTTTCCAAAGTCTGATGGAAAGGTTGTTACAGGGCATTAAAGGGGTTGTGCCATACTTCAACGACGTGCTGATTCCCAACAAGGAATCAGTTAGAACAATGACTGAGAACAGTCCTCCAAAAATTCAAAGATGCTGGCCTCAAGGTAAAGAAGGAAAAGTGCCAATTATGCACTGAAAGGGTTGAATTTCTTGGTTACCTCCTTGACAAACAAGAAATTCACCCTACAGAAAAGAAATTGGCTGCCATCAAAAATGCTCCGAGACCACAAAACAAAACAGATCTTCAAACCTTCCTGGGACTCATTAACTTTTATAACATTTTCCTACCCCAGAAGGCGACTGTTGCTGAACCCCTTCATAGACTCCTCGATAAAAAAGCTTCCTGGATTTGGGGAAGATGGGAGGAGCATGCCTTTCAACAAGTTAAGAACCTTTTAACTTCGGATGCAGTGCTCATCCAATATAATGAAACACTTCCTTTAACTGTGACTTGCGACACCTCACCATTCGGAGTAGGAGCCATCCTGAGCCACGTCCTACCAAATGGCACAGAGGCACCTATTGCATTTTTTTCAAGAACTTTGTCAAAAACAAAAAGGAACTATAGTCACCTAGACAAGGAAGCCCTCGCCATCGTATCTGCAATCAAAAGGTTCCACGAGTATGTGTATGGAAAATCATTTTCCATCATCACAGAACATAAACCATTACTTGGCATCTTGGCTGGCGACAAACCTACTCCACATATTCTATCCCCTAGAATGACACGTTGGTCAGAGTTCCTAGCCGCCTATGACTACCAATTGAGGCATCGCCCGGGGAAAACCATTCCCCACGCAGACGCTTTGAGCTGCTCTCCATTGCCAGATTTCCAAGATGACCCAGTTCCCACACTATCAACACTACAAATTGAGATACTTCCCTCACCACCACTGACAGCTCAAGACATGGCACTGGAAACCAAAAAAGACTCATGCTTGGCACGAGTTCTTAGCTGGGTGGAGAGCAGATGGCCACAAATCGAACCCAATGAAACCTTTAAACCCTTTAAGAACAGACAGACAAAACTCTTCTCGCAGAAGGGGTGCGTATTGTGGGGAGACCAAGTGGTTATACCACCAAAACTACAAAAAAAAAGTTCTACAATTATTACACGATGGGCACCCGGGCATCGTACGCATGAAAGCACTGGCGAGGAGCTATGCCTCGTGGCCAGGTATGGACAAACAAATTGAAACCTGGTCACCACCTGTAGCAAGTGCCAAGAGACACACTCAGCCTCACCAAAAGCCTCACAAGCTGAAAGGGAAACACCAAGGGGTCCCTGGTTGCATATCCATACTGATTTTGTGGGACCTACAAAAGGGCATACCTTCCTAATCACAGTAGATGCATACTCAAGGTTAATGAAATGAAGTACCACCACAGATGCAGTCATCAAAAAATTGAACAGACTTTTCACAACGCACGACTTACCTGATGTCCTGGTATCCAACAATGACCCTCAATTTACCACCTTGGCTTTTGAACAATACTTAGCAAACCGTGGCATACGACACGCACTGACATCGCCGGCTCACCCATCAGCGAATGGTAGAGCTGAACGAATCGTTCAGTTCACAAAAAGAATTCTACAAAAAATGGAACAAGGCAGCATCCACGATAAAGTCACCAGGTTGCTCCTTCTCCAGCATATTACACCAAACACCACGACAAACAAAAGCCCAGCTGAGCTTCTGATGGCCAGAAAACTCAGATCGCTTCTAGACTGCCTACACCCTGCATACACCCCGGAAAAACTCCTGGGCTCCAGCAGCAAACACTGTGCCTTCAAGGTAGGAGACCCTGTATTCTCTAAGAACTTTTCAGGTGAACCTCTGTGGATCCCTGCCAAAATAACTCAAATTACAGGGCCCCACTCTTACCGGCTGGAAACCACAGATGGGAGAGTGTGGAAACGCCACATCGACCAGCTGCAATCCAGGCTAATCACATCCCCCATCAGTGACCCTAACTACGACACCAGAGGGGGAAGGGAAACCGGGGGTTCTGAAATTGAACCAACATCTGGCAGAGAAGAAAGAACCCCACAACCACCACTTCAAAGCCTACAGTACTCACCAGCTGATGAAGAGCCTTGGCAATTGATCATCTCACCTAGTAGCAGCAACTGAATGGTCCAGCGAATCCTGAGAGCACAAGCAGTAGCAGCGGAGGAGGTGTGGCAATCAGCCCGAGGTCACCTGAAGGAAGTCACAGCTATGGAACCGGCTCACCATTCCAGGCGAGCAGCCCGTCGGAACCCGAGACCGAGCAAAGACAATTCGAACAGCGCAAGTCAGGTGCGAAGACCCGCCTATCTGCGAGACAAAATAACCCCACCCCTTAGACAGAACCTGGAGGGGAGGGGTGTTCCGGACTAGCAGGCTTGAAAGCCTGCAAAGCAAATTGGTCCACTAACCAATCATGATTGGTCATGATTGGTCACTCCAGACTGATCCGATTGGCTGCTAAACAGGATGCTGCGATTGGGCGAACCAAGCGCGGCAAGCTCAAACCACTGTCATTGGCCGTTTAGCCACAGCCAACTCTATAAAAGGGGCTGCTGTGGCTAGGAATATTCGCTCAGATCAGAAGTCACTAATAAAGAGCTGTAGTCATTTCTGAGTCTCGTCTCTGTTCTTGGAACCATCCTTCTAGACATAACAATGAGCATACTCAGAATAAATTAATGGAGAAGGAATGGAAAATGAATAACATGTAGGAAAGTATGTGACTGGTGATATTCAGCAACGAAAGAAATAAAAGGAATGTAAGGTCCTGCCTCGCCAGTCTTCTCAGGAAAGAAAAAACTCTTGAAACAAATTGGATTTCAGAAGGAACTTTTATTGGAAGACAGTGGTAGCAGAGAGAGTTTAGGAAGACTCTGAATTTTATGTTAGGTTAAACTGTCCCTTTTGAGGCCCTTCCCAATGTCCAGTTCACCTTTGAGCCAACCCCAAAGTATGAAGATGTTATGAGAACTTTGGGCTGCGAAGGTGATAACAGGCAGTTCCCAAGTCTTGCACCTCTGGTGCAGTGGTGGGATTCAATTTTTTTTTTTGAAAACAAATTTTATCAATTTTACAAAACAATACACAAACAAACAAGGCATCATAACATAAAAAAATCTTTTCTGAAAGAACCAATAAAACATACAAAATAATTCCAAATTATAATATATATATTTACGTTATCTGTTCAGCTTTGTATCTTATCCCAACTTCTTCTTTTCATTCTACTATCCAAACTATATTTCTTGCTAATTAAAATTTTATTGCTTTCCAAAAACAATACATAGACAAACAAAACATGGAACATAAAACATAAAACATCTTTTCTGAAAGTTGCTTGATCCCGGGTTAAAACTCTTCGCATAGACACAAATTCAAAAATCATATTCACTTTATATATCATTCCATATCTTATTACCATTTTCAATTTTCTATATAGCTTCTTCCCTCTTTTATCTTTCTTAATTTTAATTTCCACTACCGGTTCTCCAGAACTGATCAGAACCTGCCGAATACCACTTCTGCTCTGATGGTGAGAAAAAACAGATGGGCCAAGGCACATTTCCCCACCCCACCAACATCCCAGAGGCACATTAAAGCAGGGAAAAGGAGCAAAGAAAACCCCATGCGAACAGGACCCAAATTGTCCCCTCTCCCACCAGAAACACAAGGTCCCTATAGAGATTAATGGGACCTGAGTATAAGCATAAGCTTTTCAAAACTAGAGAAAGGTCTTGACAGGCTTCAGATTCACTTCCTCTCACTGTGTCTCCCACACAGTAATAGATTGCCGTGTCCTCTAGTTTGAGGCTGCTCATTTGCAGATACAGCTGGCTTTTGGCATTGTCCCTGGAGATGGTGAAGTGGCCCTTGAATTTTGTCTTTGTAGTAAGTACTTGAACCAGTGGTTATCCAGGCCACCCATTGCAGTATGCATCCAGTGCACTTACCTGGGATCTAAATGGACCACGTGCTGACTTTTGATAGGGGAGGTGTGGGGTGGAGCAGGTTCAGCCTATTGTTGGAATTACCGGTTCACTGAACCGGTTGTAAAATTAACATCCAATTTGTCCAAACTAGCGCGAACAGGCTGAAGCCCATCCTGTGGGTAGGCATTCAAATTTAAATAATAGGACTACTGCTACCGATACTAATAGCATTAATCCAATGCTACCATGGATACTCTCTCTATGGATCGAGAAATATAAATATAGAACTTTGTAGTCCCAGAATAATTCAGTTTGTTCTATTTTTAGCAGAGGACATCTGTTGTCAACTCATACATGTCTTCACAGTGCAGTATGAAGCCTTAGTAGATGTTCAGTTTCCTTTCAATCCTTTCAGTGAATTCTTCCAAAAACTGATTGGTTATTCCATTTAAAATGTTTCTCTGTGTCCAATTTTATTATCTGGGATATGGGATTATTATTTATGTTCCCAGCTTGATAATGAGATGGATGACATGCAAATTTGATAGATAGAGATAGATAGATAGATAGATAGATAGATAGATAGAAAGATAGATAGATAGATAATAAAGGAAGGAAGGAATAGAAATATTGAATCACATAGAAAAGAATGAAACCGAGGGAATATGCCAATATTGAGAGAAGTAAAAGGGACTGAGTGTAAATCAATGGAGAAATGAAAAAAGGAGAATTAAAAGAAGGAGAGAATCAAAAGGGATGGAATTTCAAAATAATAAAAGAAGGAAGCAATACAATTCAGACAGAACAGAAATCCAAACTTCTATGACTGAACCATTTCAGAAAGCTGCTCAGAAGCAGAGACAGTTCTTCACAGACTTCAGAGTCATTTCCACTCACTGTGTCTCATGCAAAGTAGCAGATAGCTGTCTCTTCTGGTTTCAAATTGTTCATTTGCAGATACACCTGAGTGTGAGAATCATCCCTGGACATGGTGAAGCATCCCTTGAATTTATCTGGGTAGTAAACAGAAGGAAGCGAACCTGTAGTTATGTGGGCTATCCATTCCAGACCTTTTCTCAACCAATTCATCCAGAACACATTGAAGTTGAAACCAGAGGTTTGGCATAAGAGACTAAGGGAACCGCCAGGTCTTTTCACATCTCCTCCAGACTCCACCAACTGGACATCAGATTGGGCCCCTAAAATGAAAGAAGTTTCAGTGAATTCAGTGAAGCTGAAATTTTCCCCTGTGTTGCTAATTGGAGTATGATATCTTTTAATTTTATCCATTCAACTCTTATTTAATCTTGAATGTATACCTTTAGCATTCAATATAATACATAACTTCCAATCGAATTCTGCTTGGTACATTCTTAAAATACACACTATATTCTTTTAAAAAGATTATATATTTACGTAAATAAAGCACTCATTCCATTCCAATTCAATTCTATCACTAATATTCATTAAAATCTTAACATCTTTAACATTTCTTTTCAATTAAATATCATACTTCCTTGGGAACACTTAAAAAATTTCCAGAATTAATTCTTTTTTTATATATATTTCTCTTCACTTATATTTTATAAATCATTAATAATAATTAAAATGTTCCCATCCTTTCCTAATTTAATACTCTCATTCACTTTATTTCATTTATTTATTAACAAACATTCCAGTACATTACGATAAATATTTTATCTATCATTTTAATCATATTTTCTAAAATTATTTCTATTTGTAAGATAACAATACTTATGTACTTTTGCAGAATCACTTTTACAATTAAAATTTCACCCATTATCTCTAAACAGGCTTACACTTTCAATTCTTATACCTTTTCCTTTTTTCTCTATATCTTGTTTCTGTCCTGTATAACTTCTTTTCCTTTCTCCTCTTCCTCTCCTTCCCCTTTTTAGCCCCTTGTCTTTCTACTTCTACTTCTCTTCTGTAATCCCCTCTTCTTTTGTTTTTCAATATTATACTGATTTTTCAAACTATTCTTCTTTTTTTCGTTGTTTTTTCAAATCTTAAACTTTTCATCCTCTCCCCCCCTTTCCTTCCCCCCCACATAAAATTACTTGATCATTAAAGATGGCTTCTTCTTTGTCCCAATCTTCTTGTTCTGCAAGTGTTTCTTGTTGTTTCTCATAGTTCCAGATCTCCATTTCTAAGAATTGAAATATGAAGCCAAACGAACCTCTCCCTTCTTGCGCATCTTCTGTCCATTTTTTAAGTTCCATTTTCAGTTCTTCTAAGAGTGATAACATTTTGAACATTTTTAAACAACCACCTGATTGATTTTAGTCATTTAAATGCAATATCCAAAAATCCAAAAATCACCAAGTAATGCAAATAATCCAAAGCTGTTTCTTCTTGCTTCTTTTTTCCACTTTCTCTTCTTGGAATTTTATTATTTTGTTGCCAAGTTTCAGTTAAAATGTATCTTTTAGGAATCTTGTTAAGGTTTCATTGTAAATTCCTTTTAGTTCCAGGCAGTCTCCTCCATTTTTCCATATTCTGCCCTTTTATTCTTTTTCTCTCCTTTCCTGCTTTTAAAAGCTTTTAAGTATCCAGAAATCTTTATTATCCCTTTGACATTTTATTTTCAGCTTAAATGCCTATTGATGTCAAAGTGGATTTTTTTTTTTTCAATTTCTTGCTTCAATTTCAGCCAGCTTGGGGCGCTCCGGCGGCGAGCACGGATCGAAACTGCGCATGATCGTGGTTTCGGTCTGTTGGCGAAGGAACTCAAACCGGAAGTCCCTTGCTGTCACCTTCTTGCTCACACAGTAAATTCTGTTCCAAACAGCCCTCAACTCTGACAGGATGCTAGCCAGATGAATACAGACGGATGCTGGTAGGCAGAGGCAGAATTTGCCCCCCTTATTTTCCTCCCTAAAAACTAAACCAAACCACATAGTTTTGTAGTGAATTACTGGTATTCAGCTAGTATATTTCTAATCTCATGAGTTAGGCTGAACCTTGGGGACTGTATGGAGTTAGGATCAGAGGCCTCTGCTATGCTAAGAATAGTTTTAACCAGAATTTGCTGATCTGATAGTCACTTCACAGACAACCCCTAGAAACTATAGCCATAAAAAAGTAATTTATAAATAAGGGCAGAGGGCAATAGAATTAGAATAATGGGACATATAATTGGGGTGGAGATAATATATTCACTTTAGGCCATTTGGATAGGTTGTGACAGCCTGAGTACTAAACCAATGAGGAAAGGTGAGAGGTAAAATTGCAATGGTAATACAGAATATATAAAAAAAAACATATTGATGATTTAAGGTGTGTCCACTGTAGCTGTGTGAGCATGCTGCATCCACTTTACAAAGTAGTAAATAAAATCACCATTGTTTTCTCTTGGGAGTTTTGGCTGATGATTGTTTATTTCAAAAGTAGACAACAAATCCCACAATCCATATTTTTTTTTCAACAAATTTTATTAATTTTACAAAAAAAAAAATACACAATCCAGGCATAACAACTTGAAAAATCTTTTCTAAAAAAATAATAATAATAATTAAAGAAGAAAGCCAATAGAACATATAAAATAACTCCAAATTGTAATATCAATATTTACATTATCTATTTAACTTCATATCTTATCCAAACTTCTCCTTTTATCCAAATTATATTTCTTGCTTATTAAAATTTTATTGCCTTTCATAAACATACAAAACACAAAACATAAACAAAACTAAAACATCTTTTCTGAAGGCTGCCTGATCCCGGGTTGAAACTCTTCACACAGACACAAATTCAAACATCATATTCACTTTATATGTCCTTCCATATCTTATTATCATTTTCTTTTTTATATATATAAACCAATTTTATCAATTTTACAAAAACAGTGTATAAACAATCAAGGCATAACAGCTTATAAATTCTTTCCTAAAAAAAATTAATAATAATTAAAGAACAAACCAATAGAACATCAGCTTCTCCTTTTCATCCAAATTATTTCTTATTGATTAAAATGTTATTGCCTTTTATCAATATACAAAAAAAAAAAAATCCTTCCATATCTTATTTCCATTTTCAATAACATTCTTTGTCTGTTCTATTTCCAACTATCCATTCATCTTTTTTCTTTTACTATACTTCTCCTATACACTAACTGGAGTGACACCTTTAACTCATTACCCTAACTTAAAAGTACTTCATATAACAATTTTTCTTGGGGTTCTGTTTAAAAAATTCTAAAATTACACAATGAATTTTATACTCTAAATACACATATAAAAATCTATCCTAAATTAAATTCACCCATTGTCTCTGAATAAACTTTTTTTCTTTAGATCTTGCTTCCCCTCATTGAGGCTTCTCCTCCCCCCTTTCTCTCTTGCTTATTCTTCTCCTTGCCCTTTTTACCCCTTTGTCTTTCCTCCTCCCTTTTCTTACTCCCTTTCCTTTGCTTTCTAACCTTGCCTCCACCTTTCCGCTCATTTTTCTCTTCTTTGGTTGTTTTTATAATTCTTAAAATCCCCTTTTTCTTATCCTTTTTCTCCTCCTCCCCGGAAAGAACCCATTGTTCATCAAAGATGGCTTCTTCTTCTTCTTTGTCCCAGTCCTTCTGCTGCGTAGTCAGCTTTTCATAAGTACATAACGCCATTTCTAAGAATTGAAACAAACTGCCCAAAGTATCTTCTTTTTTATATTTTTGATATACAGTCTTTAATTCATCCACAAGCGATGCCATCATGAAAAAAGAAACTTTTCCCAAAACAACCACAAATATTTTTAATCAAGAATAATTCAAAAAAAAAAATTCCAAAAATTAATACTTTTCTTCCTTCTTCTCTTTCTCTTTCTGGGGTTAATATTTAATCAAAGAGGTCCAATTACCATATACCTTTCTTTGGGATTCTAGGCAATCTCCTCCTTTTTTAGCTTCTGCTCCAATTTTTTTTCCTCTCCCTTCCCACTTGCAATATCAATTTTAAATAATCAGAAATCCATACCTCCAACAAGGGTTTTCCAATTTCTTAAGTTTTTCAATGTCCAAAAACCCTTTTGTCCCTTAGCTTCAACTCTCAAAACAATTCACTTTCAATGTCCAATATAACCAAACATATCTGCTGTTTCCATGGGATGGGAGAGTAAAGAAAAAAAAAAAGTTCCCTTTAACAGCTTCTCCGCCGCTTTCGATCTTCTTAAGGATACAATGTATCCTCCAGCAATTCAGACAGCTCAGTTCCAACCAATTTAAAAGATGTTACTTGACCCGGCTCAGACAGCACTTTCACTCTTCTTACTTCCTCCAGCGCAATCTTACCCGGTTGCTGGCTTCTTCGTGGCGGCCATTGCTGACCGCCGCTCCACTGCCTTGGGAAAAAGGGGTTTTTCCAGAGGGGGAGGGGGTCTGCGACACCCCCAACCCCCTGTCCGACTCCCCTCTCTCTTCAGCTGTCCCTACAGGGCAGCCATATCCCCCTGACCCATCTGGATCGGGGGTACCTCGGCGGCTAGCACAGCAGGAATCGCGAGCTGTCGCGAATTCCTGATGCCCTGAAGCCACGCGAAACCGGAAGTCTCTCACAATCCATATTTCTACTGTTGTAAGAAATATCCTTCTGGGTTCAATTCCAAGTGGGGAAAAAGACACTGGAAACAGGGAGGCTGCTTGGAAGGTTTAATATCAGGAACACATGGCCTGGAGCTCCAGAGTGAAAAGGAAGAGATCACAAAAAAGCTGAGGTGCTGAGGTGCTGAGAGTGCCTGGGTTTTATACCCGCTCTTGGGATTTGAATTGAAGTTTGTATCTGATTGGTTGTCAGACTCCCATGAGGGGCAACTCTATAGGCTGTCCTGAGTTCCAGGCTTGGTTGATCCTTGCTGGATGATTTATGCCCTGAAAAGGGCTTTTGGCAATTGCTATAGCTTTACCTGGAGTTCCTTCTTTTGTAAAGAATTCTAGCCCACCCATTAACAAAGGTGGAGGTGAGTTTCTGCTTCTGAGGTGCATTTCTGCTTCTGAGTTTCTATTCTTTTTAGAGGAAACATTCTGCCTTTTTAATATTTCCTAGGCTATTTCAATTTTAGGAGAAGGGTGGTTGCTAACTTCCTACACTACCTTTAAATAAATTTCAACTTTTTAAAAGCTACCTAGTTTCATCTCCTAACTATCTATTTTTTTTCTCTCTCTCTCTCTCCCCACCAAACTGCTCACCGAGTTCCATGCTGTTTATTCCAAGATAAGTTTTGAGCTTCCACTTGCCATTGTGGAGATTTATTGGTTGCTCCAAATACACAAATGTAACTTTCTCTGAGGAACTCAATGTGTACAACTTCCGAGGGGAAGGTTCTTGCTTGGCATCAGATCCACTTCATCTCACTGTGTCTCTCATACAGTAATAGACTGCTGTGTCCACTGATTTCAGATTGTTCATTTGCAAATACAGCTGGCTGCGGGAATCATCCCTGGAGATGGTGAATCATCCCTTGACTTTATCTGAGTAGTAAATGTAAGAGGAGCTTGTAGTTATGGTGGCCACCCATTCCAGGCCTTTCCCTGGAGCCTGTCTTGCCCAGCTCATGTAACAGCTGCTGAAGGTGAACCCAGAGGCTTGGTAAGAACCCAGAGGCTTGGACAGATTCTCCAGGCCTTCTCCCATCCCCTCCAGACTCCACCAACTGGACTTGAGACTTGACACCTAAAAAGAAAGGTGTATCAATAAGCTCTCCTGCATACAAGAATTAAAATGGAAAGAACCTGAATAGAGAGGAAACAATTACCTCTGAGGAATGCTAGTAGGGGCTCTAGGTTTAGCCACAGAATAATTTTTGCACTCTGTAATGAATTGAGAGCAGTTGATAGGATAGAACTTAGGAAAATGTTGGTGGGTGTAGCCTAAAAGGAAAACCACCTGACTCCTTTAAAGGGGAAATTGTGACTCGATTTACATATTGGTTGAGATAAAAGGGTTCCTCAGTGCTCCCACCTAAAAGTTCCCTTGCACAACTCCCTACTCCCAGTTCTTGATTAGGAAAAGTGAGGGTTATATTATGGGGTTTAAAACCATTGCAAAATTAAGTAAATTACACTACCCTATATAATCGCCAATCTTTCACTATGTTCCATTTCTGAGTATATAATAGTTTTACCTGTAGATATGATATATAAACATGACCTTTTTCTACTTGCCTTTTTACAGTTCCAAAACAAAACTCTCTGGCTTCCATTCAATTTTAACATTTAAAACAAGTTAACTCCTTGTTTAAAAGTCTGTGCTGACCAATTGGCCCCCATCTTCACCCAAATCTTCAATAGATCACTAGAGATGTGCTATGTTCCTTCCTGCTTCAAATGCTCTACTATCATCCCAATGCCAAGGAATCCCTCCATCAAGGAACTGAATGACTACAGACCAGTTGCTCTAACATCTGCAGTTATGAAAATCTTTGAAAGGCTTGTGTTGTCCCACCTGAAAACCATCATGGATCCACTGTTAGATCCCATGCAGTTTGCATACCAAGCAAATAGATCAACAGATGATGCTGTTAACATGGCTCTGCATTACATCCTACAACACTTTGAATCTCCAAATACCTACGCAAGGGTCCTCTTTGTAGACTTCAGTTCAGTATTCAATACCATGATTTCAGACACTCTTCTAAATAAATGAAAACAACTAGCAGTACCTGAACACACTTGTAAGTGGATCATAAGCTTCCTAACAGACAGCAAGCAGCAGGTGAAGCTAGGCAGAATCACTTCCAATACCTGTACAATCAGCACAGGGACTCCCCAAGGCTTTGTGCTTTCTCCACTTCTCTTCTCCCTATATACCAATGACTGCATCTCAAATGATCCATCTGTTAAAATACTGAAGTTTGTTGATAACACAACAGTGATTGGTTCCATTCGAGACAATGACTAATCTGCACACAGACAATAGGTTATACAACTTGCCTCGTGGTGTAACCTGAACAATCTGGAACTAAACACATTTAAAACCGTAGAAATGGTGGTAAACTTTAGAAGAAACCTTCCCATACTACCACCTCTTACAACACTAGACAAAACTGTATCAACAGGAGAGACGTTCAAATTTCTAGGTTCTACTATATCACATGACCTAAAATGGACACCTAACGTTAAAAACATCATCAAAAAAGCACAACAAAGAATGTTCTTTCTGCACCAACTCAGCAAGCTCAAACTGCCCAAGGAACTGCTGAACCAGTTCTACAGAGGAATGATTGAATTTTTTATCTGCACCTCTATAACTGTCTGGATTGGTTCAGAGAGTAATTCGAACTGCAGAAAAAACAGTCATTACCAACCTGCCTTCAATCGAGGACCTATATACTGCAGGGGTCAAAAAGAGGGCTGTGAAAATATTTACAGACCCCTCACATCCTGGACATAAACTGTTTCAACTCCTTCCCTCAAAACGATGCTATAGAACATTGCACACCAGAACAACTAGACATAAGGACAGTTTTTTCCCAAAAGCCATCACTCTGCTAAATAAATAATTCCCTCAACCCTGTTCAACTATTACAAAGTCTGCACTACTGTTAATCTTGTCATCACTTCTTATCACCCATCCCCTTTCACTTGTGATTGTATGACTGTAACTTTTTGTCAATTGTATACTTACAATTTATATTGTTTCCTTTTAACTTTGCTTTTATGTATACTGAGAGTATTTACACCAAGACAAATTCCTTGTGTGTCCAATCACACTTGGCCAATAAAGTATTCTATTCTATTCTATGCTATGCTATTCTGTTCTGTTCTGTTCTGTTCTGTTCTGTTCTATGCTATTCTATTCTGTTCTATTCTATTCTATTCAAATCATGGGGATAGGTGCATGTATTTGTATACCACATTTTGGGGGGGGCATGTCCATCAAATTTTGTAAATATTCCCTTCCAACATTTCCAACAGTTGGAAGAGTAAAAGTAAAGAAGGAACTTTTTATCATCTATGGTGGACATTTATTAAAGCAAAATAACTTTTGGAGTATGATGTATATTTTAATACTCAAAATTTTGAAAATGGAGATCAAAATGAAACCAGAACTTTTCCTTTTGGGCCTAATCGAAAAAAAAACCTGCAGAAAAAAAAAATGATTTTTTTTACTATATATGTTTACAGCAGCAAGACTATTGTATGCACACACACAAAAAGAAGGACACTTCAATTTCTACCATGAACGAATGGTTGCAGAAATTGGTGGAGTTGGCTGAAATGGCAAAACTGACCATTTTGATTAAAGAAAGGAACATGAGTGCTTTTGTTTCCACATGAAGACAGCTTCTAAACTTCATGCTTGAAGTGGAAAAGAATGAAACTTTGATTTTGGGTTTTACTGTGTAGATTGATAGATCTTTATAGAAACGGCTTGTTCATAGTCATAGCAAAAGGTTGAGATTTGATGCCTTATTTTACTGCAGCAGTGAGAGTCAGAAATCAATTCTTCTTTTTGTTTATTTTTCTTATCCTTCCTCACTTCTTTCCCCATCTCTTCCTCCCCACTGTTTTCCTATTTACTTTTTTTATTTTGTATCTTATAATATTTTCTAACGCAATAAAAATGATAAACCAAAAAAATAATATTCCCATCATGTTGTTTCATTATCATAATATAATGAAGTTCCTTGATACATTCTAGATCAGGGTTCTTCAAACTTTGTTTGCCTGTATATGTCATTAATCAATTTAGTCCTCCCAAACACCTCCCACCTATAATTAGCTCTGTTGTTTTTACTTCCATCATATTGGTCAAAGGAGGCTTATCTCTTGTTGCTTTCTCCTGTGCCGGACCAAGCCTGGGTGCAAGGGCTAAATTGATTAATGAATATAAAGGCAAAGATCTCTGTAATTGTAGCTTAATACTCCAACGATGTAAGCAGAGGCTGACGAAAGCTGAGTAAATAGATTAAATATAATTTTAAGTTCTGCATTTCATGTGACAACATTGTTCCCCAGTGTCTAAAGTGAGGAGGGGAAACTGTTTAGTTCTGAGCATGGGCACAAGAAGTGGAGACAAGACGATGAACAGTGAACTTCAACTCTTTATTTAACATTGTGGAACAGAGCAAAAACTACGGCAGCGATAGCCCTTTTTATAGGTAAGCTGCTGATCTAATAACCAATAAGAAACGGGAAGTGTTAGTTCCCTTTTCCAATGAAAGAGGCCCGCTAATAGCCAATCAGATTCTCCTGAACGGACCAATCAGATGTCGCTATTATCGGCCAATCAGAAGTGCAGGGCCAGAACCCTGCACTTTTCTAAAGGTTTTAATAATCTTTATTTAAGCACTTTTTATTAATTCACAACACCCCTTCCTCCCCGGGTTCCGTTTAAGGGGTGCGGTGACGTTATCTTTGAGGTAGGCAGGTTGTCTAGATTATCTATTAGATTTTCATTGTCCCCCCCAGTACTTCTTTATAATTTTGTTTGGGCGGGATGTTTTCTGGCGAGTTGGGTGCCTCTGGTTTTTCATTTAAAAGCTCGGTGCCGCTAATGTCCTCGTTGTCCTCTAGCCTTTGTGGGCTTGCTTCTGACGAGGTGTCTCTTTGAGGCAAGTCCACCACCCTCTGCTCACTTCTTCCACTTGTGCTTTCTGCCATTTCAAACTCGGCCTCCTCGGCATCTCCTCCTCCCTCAGTTTGGAAGTCACCGGAGTCGCAGAAACCAGGTTGCAGCCTTGAACTCAGCTGATCAATATGGTGCTTCCATATTCTTCCGTCGTGACTTCTTACTTGGTATGACCGGGGTCCTGTGACTTGGATTACAGTTGCCTCGACCCACAAAGGATCACCAGAAATGTTTTAGCGAAGACTAGGTTGCCTGTTTGGAATTCATGGCATTTCCCACTGGATCCGTGTGGTTTTTCAGGTTCGTACAATGGGTGTAGGCGGTCAAGGAGGGAGCGGAGTTTTTGTCCCATTAACAATTCAGCCGGAGTCTTGTTGGTGACGCTGTGAGGAGTGATATGTTGAAGAAGGAGTATCCGGTTAATCTTGTCTTCGATACTGCCATAGTCCATTTTATGTAGGGTCTTTTTGACGAATTGTACCATGTGCTCGGCTCTTCCATTGGCCGTAGGATGCGCCGGTGAAGTTAGCGCATGGGGAATACCACAGTCCACCAAATACTGTTGAAAGGAAAGCGCTGTAAACTGGGGGCCGTTGTCAGATACCAGAACATCTGGCAGCCCATGGGTTGCGAACAATCTGTCCAATTTCCTAATGAAAGAGTCGGTTGTGGTACTTTTCATTTCATGGATTTCAAGCCAGTTTGAGTAGGCATCCACCGTTAATAGGAATGTGTGCCCTTTAGTGGGTCCTGCAAAGTCAATATGAATACGGGACCATGGTCCTCTGGGTGTTTCCCACTGTGTTGGGGTTGCTTTTGGTGGGGCATTGCTAACTTCCTGGCATTTGTAACAAGTTTTTACTCAGGCCTCGATCTGCTTGTCGATACCCGGCCACCACGCGTAGCTTTGTGCGAGCGCCTTCATGCGCACAATGCTGGGGTGGCATTCATGCAAAGCTTTCAATACCGCTTGTTGCAGCCACTCTGGGACGACGACTCTATCCCCCCAAATGATTCAGCCCTTCTGGGAAAACAGTTCCGTCTGTCGATTCTTGAAGGGAATGTAGTTGTCAGGGATTTGATCCAATGGTCATCCTCGCTCTACCCAGCTAAGGACTCACGCCAAAATGGGATCGCGTTTGGTTTCGATCGCGATATCTCAAGCCTTCAGTGGCGGTGATTGAAGTGTCTCAATCTGAAGCGTTGTAACGGTTGGAGCCAGGTCGTCAACGGTTTCTGGAAGTGGTGCACGGCTTAACGCATCAGCATGGGGAATGGCTTTCCCCAGGCGGTGTTGCAGTTTATAATTATATGCAGCCAAGAATTCCGACCAGCGAGTCATTCTGGGAGATAGTATATAAGGGGTTGGTTTGTTTCCCACTATAATCCCCAGCAAAGGTTTGTGGTCAGTAACTATAGTAAAAACTTGCCCATAAATATATTCATGGAATCGTTTAACAGCAGAAATGACAGCAAGAGCCTCTTTATCGATTTGACTACAGTTACGTTCAGCTTTTGATAGCGTCTTTGAAAAGTAGGCAATAGAGGCTTCGCTACCATTTGGTAACACATGGCTCAAAATGGTACCCACTCCGAATGGTGAAGCATCACATGTAATCATTAAAGGCAAAGTCTCATATTACTGCATCAAAACAGCATTGGAGTTTTTTACTTGTCGGAACGCATGTTCCTCTCGGTGTACCCAAACCCAGGTTGCCTTTTTGTCCAACAAACGATGTAGGCTACGGTCGCTTTGTGAGGCAGGAAAACGTTGTAAAAATTGATAAGGCCGAGGAAAGCTTGGAGATCAGTCTTATTTCTGGGCCTTGAAGCATTTTTGATTGCCCTGAGCTTGCTATCGGTGGAGTGAATGCCTTGTTTATCAATTAAGTACCCCCAAAATTCTACTTTATCCATACATAGTTGACACTTATTTTTTTAACTTTGAGGCCAGAGTCTTTAAATTTCTGGAGAACCAACCTCAGGCGCTCCCTTAGTATTTCTCTTGTTGGCACAGCTATTAAAACATCATCAAAATATGGTACAACCCCTTTTATCCCCTGTAATAGTCTCTCCATCAAGCTCTGAAAAATTCCCGGGGCCATGCTATCTCCAAATTGGAGTCGGTTGCATTTAAATGCACCTCGGTGTGTAACGATCATTTGTGCTTCTGCTGTTTTTTTATCTACAGGCAGTTGTTGGTATGCCTGTGCTAAGTCCAGTTTAGCGAAGACTTTTCCGCCCTCCAGGGAATGGAGAAGGTGTTGTACCACCGGTACCGGGTAAGCGTTCTGCTGAAGGGTGTGATTCAGGGTGGCTCGGTAGTCCCCACAAATTCTTAACGATCCATCCGGCTTGATGGGTGTTACGATTGGGGTTTCCCAGGGAGCGTGGTCGGTTGGTTCTAACACACCCTGGGCTATTAATTTATCAAGCTGCTCGTCAATCTTTGGTTTAAGGGCAAATGGAACTCGACGAGGCTTAAGGCGGATGGGAGTTACTTTAGGGTTAAGGTTAAATGATATCGGGACCCCCTTGTACTCGCCTAATTTATCTGCAAAGATGTCCTGGAACTCCCGGACAAAGGCCTCTTCCCAGTCATCGCTGTTGGTCCAGTGAATGCCGGCTACTTCAATTCCAAGGGGAACAAACCATTGGAGGCCTAACAAACTAGGGCGATCCCTGTTGACTATGGTTAGTGGTAGGGATGCAATGCGATTTTTAAATGAGACAAGGACTGTGCTGGATCCAACGACTGGAATTCGATTTCCTTGATAGTCCTTGAGTATGATTCTTTGGAACCTGAGGTCTTGCTGCCGGACGGTGGGAATCAATTGCTTAAGGGTCTTCCAGGAAACCACCGAGAGGGACGATCCTGAATCGACTTCCATCATTCAGAGCTGGTTTTCGATGGTGACCTTCACCCGGATCTTTTTTGTGTCTAATGATGAGGCGTGACCCATCATAATGGTTTGGTGTGCCTCTTCTCATTTTGTTGACTGGGCTGGTGGTTTGTTTCTGTAGGCGTGGTTGTTCCATTGGTGGGTTAAGTGTTCCCGATTCACAGGACAACTTCCTGTGGGCTGGCGGTAGTTGGTCCCCCTCTGAGGTGGGCTGGATCCTTGCTTGCTTCTACAGACTCTTCCTATGTGACCTCTTTTCCCGCACACATGGCAGAGCACATCGAGAAATTTACAGTATGATCATGGGTGGTTTGCCCCACAACCAGCGCATTGGTACTGTACTCTCTGGTTACGTTGATGTCGTTGGTCCCATTCAGACTGGAGCCAGTTGACCTCTTCTTCATCACTTTCTGATGTCGATTCAAGGTCCTTGTGGTGGGCTGTCATTGCCTGTCCTTCCTGGTGAGGTGAGATTTCGCCGGCGAGTTGGCGGAGCGGGGCAAGGGTGCGGCGCAATTGGGCAGTCGACTTCCTGGTTGTTTTTGCTGCAGTAGCATGAGTGATGGCATCTGTAAGGCTAATGTTGCCTTTCACCATCAGCTTACTTTGGACGTCTAGTGCATCTAATCCCAGAACTATTCAGTCTCTCAAGGCCTCTTCGAGGTCAGCGAACGCGCAGAGGCCTCCCAAATTCTGGAGATCTGCTGTGAAATCTGCAACGCTTTCTCCCTTCCGCTGGTTTCTCTGATAAAATTCATGTCTTCGAACAAGCGTTGGTACGGTTGGTGCATAGTGAGCCCATAGAAGGGGTTCGAGGACGTCCCAGTCCATGGACTTCACCTTAGCCGGTTTGGCTAGTGCCTTGGCCATCTTAAAGATGGTCAGCCCATAGTGAGTTAGGAATACAGCTCGCTTCTTTCCAGTAGTGGCATCCTTCAAGTTGTTGGCCTCCAGAAACATCTGGAATTGGTCCATATATGAGTCCCAGTCTTCTTGTGCCGGGTTGAATGGAGCGGGTGGTATGATGCTGCTAGACATGGTTCAGCTGTTGGTGGGTCTTCAGCCACGTGCTCTGTTTAGCGCTCTGTAGTGCTCAGTCAGCTCTGACATCTCCACATCCCATCCTCATCGCCAGTGTTAAGTTCTGCTGATCTAATAACCAATAAGAAACAGGAAGTGTTAGTTCCCTTACCCAATGAAAGAGGCCCGCTAATAGCCAATCAGATTCTCCTGAACAGACCAATCAGATGTCGCTATTATCGGCCAATCAGAAGTGCAGGGCCAGAACCCTGCACTTTTTTAAAGGTTTTAATAATCTTTATTTAAGCACTTTTTATTAATTCACAGCAGAAACATCTTCATAATTCTCCAAGGAGATTCTTCTGGTCCAGATGTTTCCTCAATATGTGAATGGCAGTTTAGATATTTAGAGAGTTTATCCTGAAGATTTTCTTCTTCCAGGATGCTAAAACACTGTATCCTATTCCAGTGTTTAACTGAAACCTGATTGCCTGGTGGAAAGAAAGGTGAACCTTGATCGATGAACTCATTTTCATAATTCTTCATTTCCTTCCAACATATTTTTAATTGGATACCTAGAAAAAGATTCCTAAAATTCTCATGGGAGAGGAATTAATCCTCGTTGACTAATCCGGGATCTGGACTGAATCAAGTTGCAGAGTTTCTCTGAAGAAAGGAAAGTTCTTGTCTGGTTTCAGATTCACTAATAGATTTCTGTGTCTTCAGCTTTCAGATTGTTCATTTGTAGATACAGAAGGCTTTTGGCATTATCTCTGGTTATAGTGAAGCATCCTTTGACAGATTCTGCATACTTTTGCCTACAGTTCATCAAATCAAATAACTGCAACCCATTCCAGTCCTTTTCCTGGAGTCAGTCTCACTACCCAATTCATGCCATAGCTTCTAAAGTTAAAACCAGAGCCTTTTCAGGAGAACAAGAGGGATTCTCCAGGTCTTTTCACATATACTCCAGATTGTTCCAGCTGAATGCTGCATTTAATACCTGGGAAACAATAAGCATTGTTACATTCATTTATTTTTAGACTGTATGTGAATGTATTTAAGAGTTATAGTTTATAGTTGACACAGAATAGTTAGTTATAGTTAAGTTAATTATAGGAATGCAGAGAAAAACAGAGACAGAAGAGAAATGAACCTCACCTCTTAAGAGAGACAAACTCTAAATTAACTGCAATAGAAGACTAATACCACTACTCATTTTTTTTTTTCGCAGAAGCAATATCTTTGTTGTCTGGAGAATAGTCCAAATGATGTAACTTTTCCTGGACAGAAAAAAATCTCGGAGGAGCATTTTAAACAGGAAGCATTTTCTAAATTTGTATACTGATTAGAATAAAGAAGACAGCCCTTCTATATCATGCTCTTTGCTCAGGGACTGGAGATATGGCTTCATCTATAACATTCAAAGGAAGATCTGGTGAACATCTATGGATTTCTCACTCATCCAGGTCATGGTTGTCCCAAAGGTGCTTTTTTCAACAGGGAATTGGACTTTCTTTCTTTTTTTAAAAGATCTTTTAAAGATGTTTTGCTTTTCATCCAAGAAGCTTCTTTTGCTTTTCATCCAACAAGAGCCAAAGAAGTTTCTTGAATGAGAAGTGAAACATCTGTTTTTAAAAAACAGAAAGTCCAATTGCCTCTTGAAAAAGCATATTTGGGACATCAGGTGAAGAAACAACTCCAAATGTCTTCAAAGTCCAAAACTGTTTTCAGATAGAGGATGAAGGGATTTTTTTTATCATAGTTTTGGGAAAATGTTCTCCATTCATCCTTCACTCAGCTGAAAATTCTCACCACCCCTGGAAGTTGAATCATTGGCACCTGGGCTTCTTTTCTTCCTCAGTCTTGAAGAAGCTATTTGGATAAGTGGCAAAATGTTTCAAACAAACAAACAAACCAAAAAAAAAAAAGAATAGAAGCCTAGGTGCCTTGACTCAACATCCTGACAAGTCTACCGAGATGACTGAGTATTTTCATTAACGTATCTCCTGAAGCTAATTTCTGAAATCTGTTTTCCCTGGCACTTCTGTCTCTTTTTGTCCTCGGTTATTCTCTGTTGCCAGATTTGTTTCTCCAAAGTAGCACGTGGCCAAGCCTGAGTGAACATCCCTTTTCCTTTGGAAAAAAATTGAAATAAAGAAGGAAATTCTGTTTTAACCCCAGTTTTGCTGAGGAAACTTATATCCATCTCGTTCATAGGAATGGGGTGAGATTAAACCAGGCAAGGAGAACAGATAAAGCAAAAAACAAAAATAAAAAGGGGGAAGTTTTGACAGGGACTATTTGTCCCATGTGGGATGCAAATAGGGATAGATCCTGCACATACAAACATGTCAGAGCTTCAAAGTGTATTCCATTTTTCCATTTTCCATTTTGTTTTCACTTTGGAAGAATTGCATATTTGTGTACACTGGACATCCCCTGACAATTTCTTATGGCTTCCTTAAACCAGAAGCTCTAATAAATATATATATATAGTCCTTAGAATAGAGCATCATTTTATCTATATACAAAACAGCATTCAGCAATAGCACTTAGATTTAAATACCGCTTCACAGTGTTTACAGCACTCTCTAAGCAGTTCTTAGAGTCAGCATATTGATCCCAACAATCTGGGTCCTCATTTTATTGACCTTGGAAGGATGGAAGGGTGAGTCAGCCATGAGCCAGTCTGGATCTTGAGAACTGAACTCCTGGAAGTTTGAGCAGAGTTAGCCTGCAATACTTCATTCCAACCACTGCAACACCATGGCTCTTCAATCTAACAGTCATTCCCTCCATTGAGATTATAGGTTTCTTTGCAAAAAATTGAGATTATGGGCAAGTTTTATGAGAGTCAAGAATAGCTTGTTTAACTATAAGCATATACAACAACAGGAAGATTTACTTTTGAATAAATGTATGTCTTACTTTGCAATGTAGACATTCTGGGGCTAGTTTTACCTGGTCACATAAACCCTCAAGATGAGACTTTTCTTTCATTTTTTCCACTTAAATCTTCCTGTTAAGCAAGGTAATTGAGAGATTCCAATTGTTCTCACTCCCAATTGTTACTGAGAGGTAGGCCAAGTCAAAACTGCTATTTTATATGGTATGAAGTTGTAGCAAAAGCTATCAAGGCAAGAAGACAGTCAAAAATATTCAGTCTCATAGAATTTCTGGAAGGGGAAGTTTGCAATAACCAGTGTTTCCCTCCCTTGATTCAGCCAGAGTGTTGTGAATGAATAATACCAATAAAGCTATCTTGAGCTTGAAGTCAAGTGCAGGGTTCTGACCCTGCACTTCTGATTGGCTGTTAATGGCAGAATTGGATTGGTCCATTCAGGACCATCTGATTGGCCATTAACAGGCCATTCCCATTGGTTAATGGAGCTAGCGCTCCAGGTTTGCTATTGGTTAAGTAGTAAATGAGTTGCCTATATAAGTAAGGCTAGAGCAGCCCTTGAGCTGAGCTGTCACAATATGTAAATAAAGAGTTTGAAGTTCACTGTTTCTACCGGCTCGTCTACATCATTCACACCCATGCTCCAGACTTAACACTGGCGACGAGGGTGGGATTGGATGACATCAGAGCCAACTAAGATAACTAAGTACGTGGCTGAAGCGCACAATGGCAGGACCATGTCTGGTGGCGCAGTACCACCCGCTCCGTTTGATCCAGTTCAAGAGGACTGGGAGTCCTACATGGACCATTTTCAAAAGTTTTTGAAAACGAATAATCTGAAGGATGTCACAACCGGGAAGAAACGGGCAGTATTCCTAATGCACTGCAGCCCGATGGTATTCAAAATGGCTAAGGCATTAGCGAAACCGGCTGAAATGAAGGCCATGGAATGGGACGTCCTCAAACCGCTACTAAGGGCCCACTATGCACCGACCGTTCCAAAGCTCGTAAGAAGACACGAGTTCTATCAAAGAAACCAGTGGAAAGGAGAAAGCGTCACCGATTTCGTTGCAGTCCTCCGGAACTTGGAAGGCCTTTGCGATTTCACTGACCTAGAAGAGGCCTTCAGAGACTGAGTAGTCCTCAGGCTAGATGCTCTAAACATACAGAGCAAAATAATGGCAAAAGGCAACATCACCCTTAAAGATGCCATAGCTGAAGCTACAGCAGCGGAGGCGACCAAAAATTTGGCTGCCCAATTACACCGAAATCGCGCTCCAGCACACCAATCGGCCGGCGAAGTTTCACCTAATGCAGAAGGGCGGCTACCGACGTCCCACCATGATGACCTCTCTTCGTCATCAGACAGCGATGAAGAAGAGGTCCATCGCCTGCGGTCCAATCGGGACCAATACCTGAAGTCCCAGCAACCGTGCACTAGCTGCGGGGCCAACCATTACCACTCCGATTGCAAATTCCGCGACACACTCTGCCACGAATGCAGGAAACGAGGCCACATTGGACGGGTCTGCAGGAGCCTCTTCGGACCCAGCCAGATCTCGAAAGGTACCAATCTCCACCAATCGACAGGGAATCACCCTGTAAGGCAAAAACCAGTAAACCACTCCTACAGAAACTGACCCATGAGTCACCTAGCGAGACAGGAAGAGGCCCACCAAACACTCACTATTGGCCATGCCTCTTCACTAGATGCTAAGAAAATTCAGGTCAATGTGAACAGTGAAAATCAGCCTTGCCAAATGGAAGTTGACTCAGGATCATCTCTTTCAATGGTCTCATGGAAGACCCTCAAGCAATTCATCCCCACTATCCAGCGCCAAGACCTTCAAGTCCAATGGCTCGTGTTAAAGGACTACCAGGGGAACCGGATTCCAGTCGTAGGATCCAGTCGAGTCCGGGTTGCATTCAAGAGCCACACAGTGTACTTACACCTTATGGTGATCGATAAGGACTGGCCTAGCCTGTTAGGCCTGCAATGGTTCACACCACTTGGCATTGAAGTGGCAGGCATTAACCGAATCAGTGGCAGTGACTGGGAGGAAGACCTTGCCCACGAATTCAGGGATGTCTTTGTGGAAAAGCTAGGCGAGTACAAGGGGACCCCGATATCCTTTAGCCTTAATCCAAAGATAGCTCCCATCCGCCTTAAGCCTCATCGAGTTCTGTTCGATCTAAAGCCAAAAATCGACAAGCAGCTTGATAGTTGATTGCCCAGGAAGTTTTAAAGCCAACTGACCACTCCCCATGGGAAACGCCGATTGTGACACCAATTAAGCCGGACGGCTCCATTAGAATTTGTGGGGACTACCGAGCCACCCTAAACCATGCCCTGCAACAAAACCTATATCCGGTGCCGGTGGTGCAACAGCTCCTCCATTCCCTGGGGGGGCGGAAAAGTCTTCACTAAACTAGACTTAGCTCAGGCTTATCAGCCGGTTGACGAAAAAATGGCACAGGCACAGACTATCGTAACACATCGAGGTGCCTTTAAATGTACGCGGCTTCAATTCAGAGTCAATGTAGCCCCAGGGATCTTTCAGAGTGTAATGGAAAGACTATTGCAGGGGATCAAGGGCATTGTCCCCTATTTTGATGATGTGCTCATTGCTGCCCCCACTCCAAAAATCTTACAGGAGCGTTTAAGACTGGTTTTACAAATATTCCAGGAAGCAGGCCTGATAGTTAAAAAAAATAAGTGCAAACTGTGTACTAGATCGTGTTGAATTCTTAGGGTACTTAATTGGCAGTCAGGATATTCACCCTACCGATAGCAAATTGAGAGCAATAAAAAATGCTCCCAGACCCCAGAACAAGACCGACCTCCAGCCATTCTTAGGTCTCATCAATTTCTATAATGTATTCTTGCCGCACAAGGCGACTGTCGCTGAACCTTTACATCATCTATTAGATAAAAAAGCAATTTGGGTATGGGGTCACAAAGAAGAGCAGGCGTTCCGTAATGTGAAAAAACTAATGACTTCCGATGCCATAGTAATGCAGTACAATGAGGCTTTGCCGATAAACATTACGTGTGATGCATCGCCTTTTGGAGTGGGCGCCATTTTGAGCCATGTATTACCTAATGGTAATGAAGCCCCTGTTGCTTACTTCTCCAAAACGCTCTCGAAAACCGAGCGAAATTACAGCCAGATCGATAAAGAAGCTCTGGCAATTGTATCAGCTGTTAAAAGATTCCATGAGTACGTGTACGGCCGGGTTTTCACCATTGTAACTGACCACAAACCATTGCTGGAGATCATCGCTGGGGACTTTCTCCCAGAATGACCCGCTGGTCAGAATTCTTGGCTGCTTACAATTATCAGCTACAACATCGTCCCGGTAAAGCCATTCCCCACGCCGACGCGCTGAGCCATACACCGCTCCCTGAAACTATCAACGATCCTGCACCAACAATGACAGCGTTGCAGATCGAGACACTCCACATGCCCCATTAACTGCCCGTGACATCGCGAGAGAAACAAAACGCGACCCCATCTTAGCACGAGTCCTCACATGGGTGGAACATGGATGGCCATTGGACCAAATACCAGACGACTTTGCACATTCAAAAGTCATTAAACAGAGTTGTTCTTGCAGAAGGGCTGTGTCATCTGGTGCGATAGAGTCGTTATCCCAGAACGACTCCAACAGACATTGCTAAGAACCTTGCACAATGGCCATCCTTGCATCATGCGCATGGAGGGCCTCGCACGAAGCTACGCGTGGTGGCCAGGCATTGACAGACAAATCGAATCATGGGTTAAAACTTGCAAGAGATGCCAAGAAGTAAGCAATGCTCCATCAAAGGCAATCCCAACTGAATGGAAGACACTGCGGGGACCCTGGTCCTGCATCCATCTGGACTTTGCTGGGCCGACCAAAGGCCACAAGTTTTTGCTAACTGTCGACGCCTACTCGAATTGGCTCGAGATTCACTGAATGAGCAACACGACCACTGACGCGGTCATCAAAAGACTGGAAAGACTGTTTGCAACCCACGGATTACCAGACATCCGACAACAGCCCCCAATTTACCGCACTGTCTTTTGAGCAGTACCTGGCTGACCGCGGTATCCGACATGCACTCACTTCGCCTGCGTACCCTGCTGCCAACGGTAGGGCTGAGCGCATGGTACAATTCGTCAAAAAGACTCTCCAAAATATAGACTACGACAACATCGATGACAAAATCAACCGGATCCTTTTCCTACAGCACATCACACCTCACAGCATCACCAACAAAACTCCCGCCGAGCTGCTAATGGGATGAAAGCTCCGCTCCCACCTTGATTGGTTACACCCAACCTACGAACCGGAAAAGCCACTCGGATCCAGCAGCCGGTGCCGTACCTTCCAGGTAGGCGATTTAGTATTCACTAAAATCTTATTGGGCAATCTGCTGTGGGTAGAAGCGACCGTAATCCGCATAACCGGCCCAAGATCATACCTCGTTCAGTGCCCTGACGATAGACTTTGGAAGCGCCAACATAGATCAACTACGATCACAGCTAGTCTCGCACTTCCGAACTCCCTTATGACCAAACTGAGGGGGGGGGAGATACAGAGGAAAGCGAATTGCAATTAGAGGGAAACCTTTTCGAAGAGACTGATAATGGAACTGAAACGCAGGAACAGGAACCAGGGACCGGAGTGAATTCACCTCAGGGAGTGGCCAGTGAAATTGGTGACGATGGGAACGTGAACTCGGAACCAGAGGCACCCCTACTATTAAACAACGATCTACCTCAGCAGAAGTGCAGCCAACCGCCAGGCACTTTGCGAAAATCGAAAATACTAACAAAACAGCCGTCCTACCTTAAGGACTATGTAACCGCACCCCGTGGGCAGAAGCCGGGGAAAAGGGGTGTTGTGAATGAATAATACCAATAAAGTTATCTTGAGCTTGAAGTCAAGTGCAGGGTTCTGGCCCTGCACTTCTGAATGGCTGTTAATGGCACGATCGGATTGATCCTTTCAGGAGCATCTGATTGGCCATTAACAGGCCATTCCCATTGGTTAACGGAGCTAGTGCTCCAGGATTGCTATTGGTTGAATAGTTAATAAGTTGCCTTTATAAGGAAGGCTATAGCATCCCTCCAGTTTGAGCTGTCACAATATGTAAATAAAGAGTTTGAAGTTCACTGTTTCTACCAGCTCGTCTCCATCATTCACACCCATGCTCTAGGCTTAACACAGAGCTTCAGGATTAAGGGGATTGAATCAACTTAATTTATATAGTGGAAATGAAAAAAGAGCAACAAATATAATGGAGTTAGATTCAGGAGAATTGTCAATACTGAGAATCAGAAAGGACTGAACTGCAAAATATATCAAGGATAAATTGTGGAATATCAATCCATATTGATGCCTTGAAATACATTTCAAGTTTTTAAAAAGTACCCAGTTTCATCTACTGACAATAGATTGTTTTTTTTTTCTTCCTACCAAACTGCCAACCAGGTTCTACACTACTTAGGCCAGGGTTGGTCTTGAGCTTCCAAAGGAGATTTATTGGCTGTTCCTGTTACAGAAATTCAACTTTTTGTCATAAACTCATAAATTACTACATCTTCTCTGATGAGAAGGTTCTTGTTTGGCATCAGATTCACTTCCTCTCACTGTGTCTCTTGCACAGTAATAAACTGCCGTGTCCTCCACTTTAAGATCATTCATTTGCAAATGCAGCTGGCTGCGGGAATCATCCCTGGAAATGGTGAAACGTCTTTTGACTTTGTCTGAATAGTAAGTTGAAGGAGATGAGCCTGTACCTATGTAGGCTACCCATTCCAGTCCTTTCCCTGGAGCCTGTCTCACCCAGCTCATGTCATAGCTGCTGAAGGTGAACCCAGAGGCTTGGCAGGAGAGACGGAGGGACTCCCCAGGTCTTCTCACATCCCCTCCTGACTCCACCAACTGGACTTGAGTCTTGGCACCTGAAAAGAAAGGTGTATCAGTAATCTGGTCTATATAAAAGAATTAAAATGGAAGGAAACTGAATAGGGAAGAAACAATTACCATGGAGGAATGCCAGTAAGGACACCAAGATTAGCCACAGAAGCATTTTTTCTCTGTGCAATGAATGGTGGGGAGTTGATGAGAAAGGATTCAGGAAAGTGCACAAACTTTGTCTTGGTGGGTGTAGCCTGAAAAGGAAAACCAATTGGCTCTTTTAAGGGGGAAATTGTGACTTGATTTACATATTGGTTGAGATAAAAGAACTCACTAATGAATTTGCTTTCCAGTTTTCCTGCATTCTCCCTGCAGTGTTGATTTAACTTCACAACTTTTCAGTTTTAGGAAAAGTGAAAGCAACCTTTAAGTTAGAGCAATGAAAACAAAGCCTTGTACAAAAGAGATTCAAGGGAACCAATAATGAACAAGTGCTAAGAACATTTGAAAGAGACATGTTAAAAATTATGAAAAAAAAAAAAAAAACCACACATCTCAGTTCAGGAAAGGTTTTAAACATTTTCCCAATTTAATATAAACTTTTGAAGAATGCCAAAAAGAACTGAATGCATACCAAGTTCATTCTGGTTTTAGATGCTATTTTATGTGGCTGTTTTTGTCAGTTGTTACTTGCCCAGAGTTGATTTGCCAGGATGGATAGCCATAAAAATTGATGATGATGATGATGATGATGATAGCAATTTTAAAAAGTTTTCAAATTTTGTAGAATATAACATAATAAAAAACCACTTTGTAAAATGAAGGATTGAAAGAAGGAAGGAGGAAAAGGATGGAGGGAGAGTTAGAGGCCGGGAGGGGGGATGAAGGAAGGAAGGGAGGGAGGGAAGGAGGGAGGGAAGGAGGGAGGGGGGAGGGGGGGAGGAAGGAAGGAAGGAAGGAAGGAAGGAAGGAAGGAAGGAAGGAAGGAAGGAAGGAAGGAAATTTTAATGTTTAATAAGACTGAAAAGAAACAGAAAAAAAGGATCTTGGCATTTCTTCTGCAGCAAGTATAAGTATATTTATAACACAAACCTGGTTACAAAAAAGAGCTCGTGTTTTTCTCTTATCCTTTATTTTTAATCATCAAAACCACGAATCATGACTGCATGTTTTTCTGTTTCATGCAAATTTTATAAACAACCAACAACTTTAATTTAGCCTTCTTGGCAGTTGTCATATATAAAAGAAAAGTTTAATGAGTTCTTTATTTCTAATTGCCTGTCTATTAGTTCAAGAGAGAAGTTTCTGCTTTCAGTTGTAGCTTTACCCTCAAAATCCTCTGGATTAGTGAACATATTTAATATCTAGGGTTTTTTTTTTTTTGCAGATGTGATAAAACACCTGTTCTGTCCTTAATTAGCATTCTTGAGATCCCCGCGCTTTGATTGGCCAAAGCGCGGGGCTCTCTGATTGGTCAGGCGAGCCGCGCCAATTGGCTCGCTGAGAATCTCCCGCGATTGGTCCATTCGGATCGCGGGAGATTCAAAGTGGTGCCATTGGCCGCGGCCGCCGCGGGCTAAAGGAATAAAAGCCGCGGGCTTTTTCCTTTACGCCAGTTCGGTTCCACCTCAAATAAAAGAGCATGATTTGAAGTCACCGACTCCTGGCATCATTTCGCGGACACAACACTGGCGACGAAGGTGGGATCCAGACCCTGAACCGAACCACGTGTCCGACGGAAGCCAGACGAACCACCACGATGGTGAAAATCGCAATTCCCGCACCCTTCAACCCCGCCACCGAGGACTGGGAATCGTACTCCGACCGATTCCGCATGTTCCTCGAGTGCAGCGACCTGAAGGACGCCACCGGCCCCATGAAGCGCGCCGTCTTCCTGACTCACTGCAGGACCGAGGTCTTCAAGATGGCCAAGGTGCTTGCCAAACCCGCCGATGCGACCGCGATGGACTGGGACGTCCTCGAGCCAATACTTCGGCGGCACTACGCCCCAGAGGTACCCATCTTGATCTGATGCAATGAATTCTACCGTCAGGACCAACGGTTGGGTGAGAGCTTCAGCGACTTCGTCGCCGAGCTGCGGCGCCTAGGGGGGCTCTGCGAATTCGACAACCTGAACGACGCCTTGCGAGACCGAATTGTGCTCGGATTGTGGGACCCCGTCCTCCAGAGCCGGCTGATGGCCAAGGGCAACATCAGCCTAGCAGACACCCTCACCGCAGCCGCAGCCGCCGAAGCAACCCGAACTTCTGCCGACCGCATGCGCAGACCGAACACTGGGGACCGCAGCAGAAACAACAACCCGGCGAGGTCGACCGAGGGCCAACCCGAGACGACCACCCACCAGGGCAACTTCCACTCGGCATCGGGCACTTCAGATGATGATGAGGACATCCATCGCCTCCAGACAGGCCGCGACCTATGGAATCGACGGGGTCATAAGTCGAGGACCAACTGTGCTGGTTGCGGCGGCGACCACCCCAGGTCGGAATGCCGGTTTTTCGAATCGATCTGCCGGCATTGCGACAAGAAGGGACACATCGCCCGTGTCTGCCGCCTAAAGAAAAATCGCAGCCCGGCACGATGGGACCAGAGCGACCGGAAGAGAGAGAGCAAACCACCCCGGACCAGAGATCGCCCCTCGGACAACAGATGGGACCGGAATGGACGATCCCTTCGAGGCGGCGATAACCAACGAAGAGAGGAGACCCATCAGATGGTCACCATCGGCCACGCCATAACCAATGACACCCGGAAGGTCCACGTGGAGGTAGGCATCGAGGGCCAGCCATGCAAAATGGAGGTGGACTCCGGGTCCTACCTCTCCATGATAGCATGGCATGAAATAAAGCGCTTGGTGCCTACCCTCCAAAGGAGGAACCTAGACAGCCAGAGACTCATTGTAAAGGACTACCAGGGAAACCGCATCCCGGTAGTCGGAACCAAACACTTCAACATGACATATAAAGGGCACACCGAAAGACTTCCCCTGACAATCGTCGACCGCGACCGCCCAAGCCTACTGGGACTGCAATGGTTTGCCCCGCTCGGCATCGCAGTCACGGGAGTCGACCATGTCACAGACGACAGCTGGGAGCAGCAACTGGCCCGGGAATTCCAAGAGGTCTTCGACGGAAACCTAGGCAAGTACCGAGGGCCCCTCATATCTTTCAACCTAGACCCAAACGTCCCCCCAAAATGCCTGAAACCAAGGTGGGTGCCATTCGCACTTAAACCCAAGATAGACGAGCAAATTGACAAGCTCGTCAAGCAAGGGGTCCTACAGCCCATAGACCACACCCGGTGGGAGACCCCCATAGTCACCCCGATCAAGCCCGATGGGTCGGTGAGGATCTGTGGGGACTATAAGGCCACCCTAAATGGCGCGCTACATAGGCCTACCCCGTCCCAGTAGTGCAACACCTACTGCACTCACTGGGAGGGGGCAAGGTTTTCGCCAAGCTCGACCTCGCCCAGGCATACCAACAGTTGCCAGTCGACGAGCAAACGGCAGAAGCGCAAACCATAGTCACCCACCAGGGGGCATTTAAATGCAACCGACTCCAATTCAGAGTCAGCATGGCACCAGGAATATTCCAAAGCCTAATGGAAAGACAAAGCCTAATGGCAAGGCATCAAGGGGGTGGTACCTTACTTCGACGACGTCCTAGTGTCGGCAGCCAACCAAGCCGAACTAGAGGGTCGCCTAAGGGAGGTCCTAACCAAATTCAAAGAGACCGGACTAAAAGTCAAGAGGGAGAAATGCCAGCTATGCACGGAATGGGTAGAATTCCTAGGATACCTCCTAGACTGTCACGGCATTCACCCCACAAACCAAAAAATCAAGGCCATCAAAGAAGCCCCCACACCCAAGTCGAAGACGGAACTACAGGCATTCCTGGGGCTACTTAACTTTTACAATGTTTTCCTGCCCCAAAAGGCGACGGCGGCGGAGCCCTTGCATAGGCTCCTGGACAAGGCGGCGACCTGGACTTGGGGGAAACGCGAGCAAGCCGCCTTCCAAAGAACAAAGGACCTCCTCACTTCGGACGCCGTCCTTATACAATATAACGAGACCCTACCTCTGGCCATCACATGCGACGCATCACCCTTCGGCGTCGGTGCTGTCCTCAGCCATACCCTCCCCGACGGAAAAGAAGTGCCCATCGCGTTCTTTTCAAGGAACCTCACCAAACCGGAGCGGAACTATAGCCAGCTGGACAAAGAGGCTCTGGCTATCGTTGCCGCCGTAAAACGATTCCACGAGTATCTCTACAACCGGACTTTCACCATCATAACCGACCACAAGCCGCTGCTGGGAATCCTTGCAGGAAACCGGCCACCCCGAACATTCTGTCTCCCCGAATGACAAGGTGGTCCGAGTTCCTGGCAGCCTACAACTACGAACTCATACACAGACCGGGTAAGACGATCTCCCATGCGACCTTAAGCCCCTCGCTGCTACCGGAACCTGACACTGACCCAGCACCCACGACGACCACCCTCAGCATAGAGACTCTACCCAACCTGCCCATAACCGCGTCAGACATTGCCCGAGAGACTAATAAAGACAAACGTCTGGCGCGGGTGTTGCATTGGGTAGAGAAAGGGTGGCCGGAAAGGGACAATGACGAGTCCGTCAAAACATTCCGAAACCACCAAACGGAACTCTCTTTATTAAAAGGGTGCATACTATGGGGGGATAGGGTGGTCATTCCAGAAAAGCTACAAGGGAAGATTCTGGAACTGTTACACGAGGGGCACCCTGGCATCGTTAGGACTAAAGCCCTGGCCAGAAGTTACGCTTGGTGGCCAGAGATGGACAAACAAACTGAGGCCTGGTTAGCAAGTGCCAACGATGCCAGGAAACTAGGCCAAGCCCACCCACAGCACCCGTCCTAGAGTGGGAAACCCAAGGGGACCTTGGTCTAGGATTCACATAGACTTTGCCGGGCCCACAAAAGGACACACCTTCCTCATAACAGTTGACGCTTACTCCAACTGGCTGGAGGTAAGCAACATGAAGACGACAACCACGGAGGCCGTGATCAAGGAATTCTGCAAACTCTTTGCAACACACGGCCTCCCAGACGTCGTCGTTTCCGACTACGGGCCCCAATTCACCTCGCTGGAATTCGAAAAATTCCTAGTGGAAAAGGGCATCCGCCACACGCTGACAGCACTGGCGCACCCGGCAGCGAATGGTAGGGCGGAACGGATGGTCCAATTCACTAAGAAGACCATCCGGAAAATAGACCACGGGGAGATCCAGGAGAAAATAAACAAACTACTCTTCACCCAACACATAACCCCAAATACCACAACGAATAAGAGCCCAGCCGAACTATTAATGGGCAGGAAACTAAGGTCCCCACTCGACATGTTACACCCCACGTATAACCCGGAGAAGCCCCCAGACTCAAACAGCAAACACCGAACCTTCACACCCAGCGACCCCGTATACGCAAGAAACCTGACGGGAGACCCACTATGGATACCGGCCGTCATCACACAAATAACAGGCCCACACTCGTACCGGCTACAAACAGCAGATGGACGAGCGTGGAAACACCACATCGACCAACTAAGGTTGAGGACTACCAACCAAGAGACCACCGACGCACAAACGGGCAAAACCAACCCCCACAACACAAACCAAGGGGGGAGGGAATACCCTGGGGACCAAAACCAAAGAAGAATAAACCAGCCGTACTTACCGGAAAGCAGCCATCACGACCCCTCGCCAGGAAGAGACAGCCAGGCCAGCTTGACCGGCACGGAAAGACCGAGCGGGAGCAGCAAAACCCGCAGCTCAACCAACCCGGGAGGCCCAGGAGGGAGCTACGGAGAGCGAACCGGCCCGACCGACCAGCCGGTTCCCACGACGGCAGCAGGAGCAGCAGAGATCCCGACCGAACCGGCCGGGATCCAACCTACGACTGAGCTGCGCAGGTCCAGTAGGCTCAGATGGAGCCCCGCCTACCTATGTGACTACGCGACGTAAGGACTGAACCAAGAGGGGAGGGGTGTTCTGTCCTTAATTAGCATTCTTGAGATCACCACGCTTTGATTGGCCAAAGTGCGGGGCTCTCTGATTGGTCAGGCGAGCCGCGCCGATTGGCTCGCTGAGAATCTCCCGCGATTGGTCCATTCGGATCGCGGGAGATTCAAAGTGGTGCTATTGGCTGCGGCCGCCACAGCTAAAGGAATAAAAGCCGTGGTCTTTTTCCTTTACGCCAGTTCGGTTCCAACCTCAAATAAAAGAGCATGATTTGAAGTCACCGACTCCTGGCATCATTTCGCGGACACAACAACACCCCTTTACTATATATTTATTTATTTATTTATTTATTTCATTTCATCGAGGATTTTAACTACTTGGACACTTTTTCTGAGGACAAAAGCTGAAATATTTTTTTTTTAAATAAAACTTTTCTGTTTCACAGGGAGGATTGTAGTCTTCAGAATTAATTTTCTTGATAGGTTTTTAGGGAACAAATACAGAAATAACAATTATAATTCCTCCAAAATTAGACAATATCTATTTAGAATGTATTTATTCCCTCCCACAGCTTCACCCATAAGCCATGGAGTTTTGTGTGTCAACATTGCCCCCTGGTGTCCACAGTGAGGAGAGGACACATCTTTCTAATTCTCTGAGGAGATTCTTTAGCTCCAGATATTTCCTCAATATGTGAATGGCAGTTTGGATATTTAGAAAGATTACCCTGAAGTTTAATTTTCAGATTTCTGCCATGGTAGTAAAGGAGAAAATGCTATTTCTTTTTGGTATTGTTTTTGTTTTTTTCAGAAGTTAGATCACTTTGCAAACAGAGAGGGCAAAGCTGGAATTTTGAAGTCATTTTCCTCAATGTATATGGTCTTCTATGATATTTTTTTATAGGATACCTAAAAAAAAAGAATCCTAAAAAGCAAAATATACAGTGGTGAATCCTAATTAATCAGTCCAGGATCTGGGGCTGAATGAAGTTGAAGAGTTGCTCTGAAGGTTTTTGTTTAGCTTCAGATTCACTCCCTCTCACTGTATATCTCCCTTGCAGTAATAGACAGCTGTGTTTTCTGGTTTGAGGCTGTTCATCTGCAAATACAGCTGGCCTTTGGCATCGTCCCTGGAGATGGTGGAGCATCCCTGCATTTTGTCTGAGTAGTAAGTTCTGGTTGAACTTGGATGTATTTTTGAAATTCATTCCAGTCGTTTCCCTGGGGCCTGTCTCACCCAGTGCATGTAGTGGTTACTGAATCCAGAGGCTTGGCTAGAGAGACGGAGGGACTGTCCAGGCTTTCTCACATCCCCTCCAGATTCTTCCAACTGGGCCTGTGACTGCACACCTAGAAAGAAAGGAGTTTCAGTGACATCTCTGTATACAAGAATAGTAAAACGGAAGGAAATGCTGTAAGAGGAAGCATTACCTTGAAGAACTGCTAATAAGAACACCAACGTTGGCCACAGAGGCATTCTTCCTCCCTCTAATGAATGGAGGGGAATATGAACAGGAAAGGATCCAGGAAAGGGCTTAAACTTTGTATTATGGGAAACCACCTGGCTCCTTTAAAGTGGAAATTTTTGCCCTGATTTCCATATTGATTCAGAAAAAGTTTCACAGTGCAGTCACCTATAAATTTCTTTGCATACACTTTACAAACATAATTTTCAAGACACATTACAGAAACACACACAGGCACACTAGCACGTGCAGAGAGGTATACTTTATTATGCCCCAAAACTGTTTTTCTTTTTTCTTTTTTAAACAAATTTTATTAATTAAAAAAAACAATACACAAACAAAACATAAAATATAAGAATATAAAACATCTTATTTAGAAACAGCATAATTCCAAATTATCACATTCCCATACAAACACAATTTGATTTACATATTTATCTTATATATTCAACTTCATATCTTTTCCCAACTTCTCTCTATTTTTCCCTTTCCTTCTATTCAATTATATTTCTTTTGTCTTGATTTCTATATATTTTTATTCATTGTGTACATCCATCTGTCTTGTTTACAATTCCATTGTTTTCTTCCAACGTTCTTCTAGAATTTTCAAACATAAACAAACAAAACACAAAACATAAATACATAAACTTCTTTTTGGAAAGCGGCTTAACCCGGGTTACATCTTTTTATACAGACATAAATCAAATTAATGCTCACCTTATATACTATTTCATATCTTATTTAACATTCTATATTTTCTATATATTTTCTCACCTCTATTCACTCTCTTAATTCTATTTTATTTATTTCATCTCAATTTAAATTACTATACTTGCATCTTTTGTCGGTTCTTTTTCAATTATCTATTTATTTTTTTCTTTCTAATACAATAGTTCTCCTGTAATACTGGTTGAAGTATAATGCCTTTTTATCTTTCCCCTATATTTAACACTTAAAATAATACATACTTTCCATATTGATTATGATTAATACATTCTAAATACTACATTTTAAAAAAAGAGAAATTATGCTTATAATATAGTAAAAACAATGTTCAAAAAGCTCTATTGTTAAATCTTAGACATTTTATACATTCCCTTTAATATATTGTTAACTCATATAATATTCCAATTTTATTCTATTTATTTAATATTCTATTTCAAATACTAATATCTGCAAATATAGTCTTATGTACTTTTGCAGAATCTTTTTTTTTAAATTATATTTCACCCTTTATCTCTAAAAAACCTGTTTTTCAACATCTTGTTTTAAGCCTTTGTGACTTCTCTTCCCTTTTTCCCTTCCTTTCTTGTCAATTCTAGCCTTTTTACCCTCCATCTCTCAATCTCCACTCTCTTAGTCTCCCCTCTCTGTTGTATTTCTGTTTTCTGTTGCTTTCTGACATTGTATCAATTTTTCACCTTATTTTCCCTTTTCTTGATTGCTTTTTTAAGTTCTGAATTCTCCATTTTCTTTCCCCTCTTTCTCTTTTCTTCCTTGACTAAGATTATTTGTCCATTAAGGATGGCTCTTCTTCTTCATCCCAACTTTTTTGCTATTGTAAATCCTGATAGGTAGAAATTGCCATTTCTAAAAAGTGAAAAATAGATCCAGAAGAGCCCTTGCCTTCTTGTTCCTCTTCTTTTAACTTTTGGAAATCCAGTTGCAATTCTTTAACAGACAATGCCATTATATAAAAAAACCCACCCAAATGTTTTTAGTCTTTCAAAGAATAGTTTCCAAAAATCCCAAAATTACAAAGCAATCCAAATCAGGACAAACTGTTTCATTTAGCAATTTGTTCTTTTTATATTTTCTCTTCCTGGGGTAGAATTAAATTACACAGTTCCAAAATATTTTTTAGAAGTCTTATTGCCATTTATTTCTAGTCTGATAAGCTCCAAGCTGTCTCATCCAATAAAAACTTAGTATAGGTTTTTACCTCTCCCTTCTGACTTATATCAAGAAAATTTTAGTTTTTAAATCCAATGATCAAAGACCTTTAATATCCCCTTAGCTTTGAAGCTTAGTTACCTTCTGTGCCAAAGCAAGTTTTTCAGGTTTCCGTCTGCTATTTCCATAGGGAAGGAGAATGAAAAAATAATAATTTCGCTTTCTGCTTTCTTCTGCTGCTTTTACGATCTTCTTGGGAAACAATGTATCATATAAAGGATTAAGTTGCCAGGGTATTTAGAAGCTCCTTATTGTCCCGGTTCAGCCAAAAACTTTCACTTTCTCTGACTCCCTCCTGCACAATCTTGTCTGGCTGCAAGCTTCTTTGTGGCGGCCATTGCTGACCACTGCTCCACCGCCTTTGGAAAAGGGAGTTGTGCCAGCTGAGGAGGGGGGTTGTGATACCCCCAAGCCCCTACCTGGATCTCCCCTGTCTTCAGTTGCCTCTACGGGGCAACCATGGCCTCCATATCCAACTGGATCGGGGGCACTCCAGCAGCAGGAATGCAGCAGGAACCATGCACAATTGTGGATTCCTGCAGCCACCAAAGCCTAGCAAACCGGAAGTCCCCAAAACTGTTTTTCAAAAGTCAACTTGATTATTTCTCTTGAGAACTTTCCATTTCCAAGGAACTTCTTGGATGAGAATTGAAATGTTTTCATGGTAAATAACCCAACAAAGTCCAGTTGCCATTTGAAAAACATCTTTGGGACAACCATGATCTGGATGATTAAGAATCTCCATAGACATTCTACTATCAGGGTTCTTTAAACAGTGAGTTAAATGCTTGCACTGGTTTTAGCATTTTTTTATCCAGTGATTCTTTAAATTAGTTAGTTACTTAAGTGAGTAAATTAGCTTCTAAAAAACATATATATCATCATATATAGATATATCATCTTAAAGAAATTTTCTTTTAAATTATAATTTAATGTACACATTAAACCTTTTGTCTAAAAAACAGTTTCGGGAAGAGTTTAAAAGTGAGGGGGAAAAACATGCATTGAGAAAAAACTTCAATAGCTGTGCTGGAGACCAAACATTTTTCTTGATCATGATTTTTTTTTTTTTGAAGAAACCAAAAAGAACTGAATATTGACCAAGCCATAAGGCACAATTTCTAAGCCCTATATGAATTGCATTCTGATGTTCAAGTCACAAAGTATTAATGAATTTTTTTTACTGGTAGAGTAGAAATAGTTGGACACTGTTGGGTCCTATTATGTTGATTTTATCTGAGCAGTCTTATGCATTTCACAAACTGGTTGTATTATAGTTGTAATTTGTGTTCTGTTTCTATTGGTTGCTAGCTGCCCAGGGATGATTCCTCAGGATGGATAGGCATGCAAATTGAGAATAATATTAATGCTACCAATACTAATATTGTTAATAACAATTCTCCTTAGGGGTTTTTCTTGCCTAAGTGTAGGGCTTTACTTTTCTCTACAATGAGTTTCATTTTGTTAGGTATGGCCCAGTGTTCTAGATATATCATCTTAAAGAAATTTTCTTTTAAATTATAATTTAATGTACACATTAAACCTTTTGTCCACATATTCTCCCATTGTTGAAGCACTACATTGTATCCAAAATTCCTTGCTCTCTTAATTATACAGTTTCACTTTCTTTACATCTTCACTATTCAAATTCAATGATAACAATGTTTTATAAACCTTAGCAGTAATATGTTCACAACTACCACACAGTAAGATTATCAATTCATTTTTAACAAAGTCATTTCTCGAAATTTCTGGTCAGATTTTGAGGAAAAAATAACAGAATTAGCAACCAATTATACTTCCTCCAAAATCTGACAATATCTTATGATGATGATTTTATCCATTCTGTTGATGTGACTCTTGGTAATTCTCTGAGACAGGTCTCTCCATATATTCAGATCTTGCATTATATCTTTTGAGTTTTTCTATGCTCTGGCTTGTGTCCACCCTAATACTATTCAGCCAAGATGTGCTTTGATGGCCTGGTTTCCTTTTATCATTAACTCTTCCAACCAGTGGTGGGATTCAATTTTTTTCACTACTGGTTCTCTGGTTGTGGCTTGGTGGGCATGGCTTGGAGAGCGTGTCAGGGGAAGAATATTGTAAAATCCCCATTCCCTCCCCACCCCACTAACCTGCTTTCCAGCTCCATTCTCCTGTCCACGACAATAAAAGAAGACCCAGCCAATCATCTGGGACTTGGGAGGCAGAGAATAGATGGAGGCGGGGCCAGTCAGAGGTGATATTTGCTGATTGTCTGAACTACTCAAAATTTCTGCTATCGGTTCTCCAGAACTGGTCATAACCTGCTGGATACCACCTCTGCTTCCAACCATAATTGCTTTCTCTGATAAATTCCCCAAACATGACAGGACCAAAATAAGTTGGAAAATACCTATTTTATTCCCTATCAAACTCCAACTTAGTGCATAGGAAATGGTGTTTCAAATGAAAACATTCACCCCCTTGTGTTAAAAATGAGGAAGGCAGACATCTTAATAATTTTGCAAAAAAGATTCAAACCCAGAAGATTTCATCGGAATGGAGATATCTGGCAGTCTTGACATTGCCCTATGGAGGGGAAGGGACTTCAGGCATCAGGGGATTTTATACAGATTAATGTGGAAAGACTTAGGAAGCACAAAGGTTCACATTTAAGCACACTGAGTATAAATGAATGGAGGAAGAATGAAAAAAATGAATAACATAGAAAGGAATGAGACTGAGGAAATTCGGTCATAATGAAGGAAATAAAAAGGACTGAGTGTAAGCAACTCAGAGTAGAGAAAGTTATTCACAAGCTTTAGAGTCACTTCCTCTCACTGTGTGTCTTGCACAGTAATAGACTGCCGTATCCTCTGGTTTTAGGCTGATCATCTGCAGATACAGCTGGCTTTTGGCAATGTCCTTAGAGATGGTCAAGCAGCCCTCCACTTTGTCAGGGTAGTAGATATCGGAAGACCATATGTATACAATGGACAACCATTCGAGACCTTTCCCTGGAACTTGTCCCACCCAGCTCATCTCATGGTTGCGGAAGGTGAAGCCCGAGGCTTGGCAGGAGAGACTGAGGGACTCCCCAGATCTTCTCACACCCCCTCCAGACTCCACCAACTAGAATTGAGAATGGACTCTTAAAAAAGTGTTTCAATGAGATTTTCTGTATGTTGAAAGAAAATGCTGGATAAAGTGAAATATTAGGTCCTCAGATTAACACCTAAAAAGAAGGATTTTTCCAATGAGATTTCCTGTATATAAAAGGAGAAATTGGAACGAAACTTGAGATAGAGTGAAGCATTACCTCCAAGGAATACAAGGAAGAATAATAAGTTCAGGCACAGTGTCATTTCTGCCTCTCTCTAATAAAAGGAGGATATATGACAGAAAAGGATTCAAACTTTGTGTTGGTGGTTGTCAACCTTTGCCTTTAAAGGGGAAATTGTGTCGCCAATTACATATTGCTTGAGATAAAAGAGTTCCTCAGAGCAGGATTTTCATGGTTGTCCTTGTAGAGGCCCTGCACAATTGATTTTTAAACCATTTTCCAGCCCAAAGAAAAATGAAGCAGCCTTTACAGGAGAGCAATTAAAACAAAGACTTCTAAAATTTCCCCACTTCTCAATAGTGATTCAAGGGAACAAATGATGAACAAGCATTGATAACATTTGAAACATTTGAAATAACATTTGAACATTTCATATTGGGAAACATGAAAACAGCAGTCCACCTGAGTTTAGGAAAAGTTTTATATGTTTTCCTTTTAATATGACATTTTTAAGAAATCCAGAAGAACTAAATGCAGACAAAGATCATTTTTGCTTTGGAGGCTATTTTACTATTTTGTTTGGTATTTCTGTCAATTGTTAGGCCTCCAGAGTTGATATGCCAAGAAGGGCAGTGATGAAAATTGAAATAAAAACAATGGCAAGAGGAATAGTCATAACAATTGTAATAAAAATGTTACAAAAAGCACTCACAGTAGATAAGAATAATAAACCTCTTGAGGAAGGAAGGAAGGAAGTGTGAGAAGAAGTATTAAATTAAAGTTTATGACTCAAAACTCATGTTGAAAGAAATGCCTTTTTGAAGTGAGGAAATGCCAGGCACCAATTAAAATGTTGATTGATTTTGCTTTGTCTTTGAAGTGCTAGGAACTAGTTAAACTATCTAACTTCCTTGAAATGCCTTTGAAAATGCCAGATGCCAATTAGGGGTTTGCTGTGTGCTAGGTACCATAAGATAATAAAATGTAACTTGTATCCTGAAAATAGATTGTAAATCAAGCCACTTGTATACTGGGGGGGTGTCAATTTTTAGGGTATAAGAGTAGAGCCTTAAAGCTTTGCCTTTCGTTCTTCCCAGCTGCCAAAGGGAGGAACCCATCTGCAGATGTATATTCCAATAAAGCCTTTTTCCTTGGATCAACTTTGAATCCTGGTGGTTTTCTTCAGCCACAATCTCACAATTTGGGGGTTCGTCCGGGATCCTCGATGGTGGTCGACTGGAAAACGGGGACCAGGTAAGAGAGTGGCTGCAACCTCCCATTGAGAGGCACCTCTCCCCGAATTTGGTCAGAATCCCGAGGTGACTGGGAATCCAGATGATCCTTGGAAAAAGAACTGAGACGAAATGCCGGCTGAGAGTGTGTGAGAACGATCTGAGTTGGGGATACCCACACACCCTTTGACTGACTGCGGAAAGTCCAGGAGTGATCAGATCAGGTAAACTTTGTTCCTTTCATTTGTAGCCAAAAGAAAGAAGTCCTTAAACTTTCTGGGAAAATCCAGTGTCTGCTGGAGGACTGGGCTTAGGAGTTTGAAAGAAAGGGGTCCTTAAACTCCCTGGGGGAATCCAGCATCTGCTGGAGGACTGGACTGATGAGTCAAGGTCTGGGAGTCTGAAAGAGTAGAAGATAGGAAAGGGACAGAGCAAGGGTCTGGGAGACCAGGAAGAAGCCTGTCTGGGACAGGGAAAATCTGACAATGGCAGAAAATCAATTCCGGTAGATTTGCCTCTGGGACAACTACTCCAGCAGTGGTTCTCCCCAAATCTAAAGGAATTCACCCGACATCTCAAAAAGAAAAACATGATTTATCTTTGTCGAGACCGATGGCCAAAATACCCTTTGATTGATCCTAAATTTCCATATCACTGGAGTCCTGAGGGGGAAACCAGTACCTATTGGATGACTAAATTGCAGGACTATATTCTCCAACACAAAATGACTACTCAAATTGCATACGTAGATGTATGGTTTCATGTGAAATTTGAAGGTCCCCTCCCTCCAATCGAGGGACAATACATGTCTCAACAGAAGGGCAATGAGAGTGAGACGAATGATTGGCTGCAGAGTCCGCCGCCCGCAAATCCTAATTTGAATAATGTTCCTATGGCACCACCGCCATTGCTGGTGGCACAACCCCCTCCTCAGCCGCCCCCTTATCTGCGGCTGAGAAAAGAAGTGGGAGGATTAAACAGAAGTGTTCAGGATTTTCCATTCAGAGAAAAACCTGAAGTGGATGCATTTCCTCTTAGGGAAGTCCCTAATGGGATCAATGCTGCAGGGAACCCGGTGACAGTCTTTGTGGCTGTCCCCATAAAACCAGCCAAGTTGCGAGAATTGAAAAAGACTCTTCCAAAACTTCATGAAAATGCTCATGAGGTGGCCAAACAGTTAGAGCTATGGATGGGTCCGAATGATTACACTTATCAGAAGATGATGTACATTCTGGAGCATCTATTTACTCCTGAGGAGCGAAATCTCATTCAGACTTCAGCCCGGAGAGCGTGGGATGCAAGAGTGAATGGGCAACAAGGGGCGGTGGCAGGAGATCAAAAATTCCCCATAGCAGTTCCAAATTGGGATCCAAACACTGTGGCTGGCAGAGCAAGTATGAGGGATATGAGAGCAATGATCATGGAGGGGATAAAATTGGGAGTCCCACAAGGAAGAAATTTAACTAAAGCCTTTGAGGTGACTCAAGGGAAAGATGAATCTCCTGGGGAGTATTGTAATAGGCTTCGGGACAGCCTAGTTAAATATTCCGGTGTGGATCCAACCACAGTTGCATTTGAGGCCATGCTGAAAATGCAGTTTGTGACTGGAGCCTGTCTATATATCCAAAAGAAAATTCAGAAAATGGATAATTGGGGAGCAGTGGGAATTGTTGATCTCCTGAAAGCAGCCCAACAAGCTTATGTGAACAGAGACACAGTAAAAACCAGACAGAAATCACAAATGATGCTTCCAGCAGTACAGGCTGCAGCAAAGAATGAAGTCAGGAAAAGTGAGAACTTTGGGAAGGGTCCAACTGGAGAAAGAAGACAGAATTTTGGGGGATACAATCAGGGAGGATTCCGGGGCAGAGGAAGAGGTTCCAGAGGAGGAGGCATGGGAATGAGACAGCCTGGAATGGATAGGAGTTGCTTCAGATGTGGGAAGGAGGGTCACTTTGCACATGAGTATCCTACCAACCAGAAGGAAAGGAGTTATGCATTGTATAATGATTAGGGCTGTTCCAGCTCCTTTAAGAGGACCTGCGGGGAGCCATTGGTAAACATTTTAGTCCTAACTGTCAGGAGCAGCTGTTCCTGATAGATATTGGCACAAGCCGGACTTCTGTGTGTGACCCGATAGAAGGTGCACATAGATCCAAGAAAATGATAAAAGTAGTTGGGGTGAGTGGAAAATCACAGGACATGAGTGTGTTTGAACAAATCAGACTGGAAATGAATGAAGTGATGACTAAAGCTGAAGTCTTGTATATTCCAGATTCTGGAGTGAATTTGCTGGGGAGAGATTTATTGCCTGTGTTTGGTATCCAGCTGTGAGATACCAGGAACGGAGTAAGGATGTGTGAAATGATTGTGGAAGATGAGAAAGCAATTTCAGATGAGGTCTGGGCAGGAGGAGAGAAGGCGGGGTGAATGAACATTCAGCCGATTAAGATTCAAGTGCAGCCTGGGGTGACAAAGCTTTGGACCCCACAATATTCAATGAGTAGAAGGGGGAGAGAGTGGTTGATCTGAAGGATGCCTTCTGGGCATGACCCCTTGAGGAGGGAAGTAGAGACCTGTTTGCATTTGAATGGGATGATCCTGAGAGTGGAAGAAAACAGCAATTCCCTTTGTTGTTTGGACAGGCTTTGGAAAGTTAGTGTCTTTTGAGAAAAGGAAGGGGATCATGTTGATTCAGTATGTGGAGTATCTGTTGTTGACTGGAGAGAAAGAGAAAGAGGTTAGAGCAGCATCTGTAGCTTTGCTAAATTGCCTGAAGGAGCAAGGATTGACAGTTTCAAGGGAAAAGATCCAGTTTGTGGAAAGAAGGTGAAATATTTAGGGCATTATATTCAGCAGGGGGTGAGGTCCTTGGATCCTGAGAGGGTGAAAGGGATCATGAGCCTGGCTCCTCCCAGAAATAAGACAGAAGTCAGGAAGGCTCTGGGATCTCTTGTATCCCGCAGAGCTTGGGAGGACCAATACACTGTGTTAGCCCAATTCCTGCACAGGAAGCTGGTGGGAAAAGGAGAGAGTATAGAATGGTTAGAGGGAGATGATGAGAGATGGGAGGGTTTAAAGAAGGCACTGTCATCCACACCGGTTGGATGACAGAGGGGCGGATTCTCAAATATGAGACCATTTTGAGAACTGGCCCTGATGTAGTGATTGGGACAAATAGGAATTTGAATCCAGCAGAATTCCTAGAAGGGAGAAGACAGGAGTGGGAAGCTGACGACCATTATTGTCTATTGCAAGTAGATTTGATGACAAAGGTGAGGGAGGATCTGGAAGAGACGCCTCTGAAGGAAGGGGAAAGATGGTTTGTGGATGGATCAAGCAGGGTTGAGGAAGGAAAGAGGAAATCAGGATTTGCAGTCATGACAGGAGAAGGGGAGGTCATAGAAAAGGGCTCCTTTCCTTCTTCATGGTCTGCGCAGAAATGTAAGTTGTTTGCTCTAAAGAGGGCCCTGGAGTTAGCTGAAGGAATTGATGTGACAATCTGGACTGATTCCAAATATGCCTGGGGTGTGGTCCATACCTTTGGTAAGATCTGGTAGGAGAGGGGATTTATCAAGGCTGATGGGAAACAAGTTGAACAATTACAGCTTGTGGAACAGACCTTGGAGGCCCTGCAACTGCCAAATCAAGTAGCAATAGTACATGTGAATGCTCATCAGAAAGGAAGCACCCCAGAGGTAAATTGGGAACAGGTGGGCAGACAAGTGGGTAAAAGAAGCTGCAGGGGAGATAGAACTGGTAACAGCATCAATTCCCTTGCTAGAAATGGAAGAGGATGAGGATTGGAAACCTGAGGGAAAAGAGAAAGATGATTTGGAAAAAGAAGGGTGTGTGCAAACTGAGAATGGGTGGAGAACATCAGAAGGTGTGAGAGTAGTTCCTGTGAATGCAATGAGAGGAATTCTGGAAAAGGTACATGAGGGAGGGCATTGGGATACAGAAGCACTGGTAACAGCTGTGAAACCACATTATTGGAGCCCAAAAATGTGGACATTAGCCCAGAGCATCCACTGGAAATGCTTAATATGTTTGAAAGTAAACAAGAAATCAGCAAGAAAAAAAGAAAGGGGAGGGCGACCCCTAGAGGGCTGGCCTTTCCAAAGAGCACAGATTGATTTCACTGAATTTCCAGAGAGCTGTTGGGGTGAAGTGGGACTTGCACACCCCCTGGCATCCTGAATCCAGCTCTAAAGTGGAGAGAGGGAACGCAGAACTGAAAACAACATTTGACCAAACTACAATTAGAAAATGGGTTACCATGGACAAAGAACTTATCCTTGGCACTACTCAGAATCAGAACATGCCCAAGGAAAGACACTGGGGTCTGTCCATTCGAGATGCTAATGGGGCGACCCTACTTGGCAAAAATAGGGAATCCAATTCCTGAATTTAAAGATTTGTTCTTGAGAAAATATTTGCAGACACTGTCCAGGTCCTTGTTTTCTTTATACAAACAGGGATTGTTGGTGCAACGACTACCTTCGGCTGGCAGCCAACATCCTCATGAAGTTGGAGACTGGATCCTGATAAAAACTTGGAAGAGCGAGAAGCTGCAGCCCAGCTGGGAAGGCCCGTACCAGGTGCTGTTGACAACTGAATCTGCAGTTCGCACTCAGGAAGGAGGCTGGACGCATTACAGCAGAGTCAAAAGGGCACCGGAACCTGAAAAACCTTGAAGGGCAGTTCCAGTGGACAGTCAGCCGCTGAAGCTCACCTTGAAAAGATGAAGAAGTCTGAACCCTGGACTGAGCTAATTGTCTTTATTCTAGGACTAGGACTGGGAACTTCCTGGGGAAACAAGAATTCACATCAACCCCAGAATGTTACTTGGGTTGTACTTGATTCCCATTCAGATATAGTCAATTGGACTAGCAGAAAGAGGCCCCCGATACTTGGTTTCCAGAACTGCACTTTGACTTGGCAAGGGTCCTCTTGTCCACCATCGATCACGCATTCATAAAGAAGCACCATTTTTATGTCTGCCCTGGACATAAAACTGAAAGAAGCTATAAAAAGACTTGTGGACAGCAGACTCGTTATTAACTGAGTTTGAGTCAAGGATGGAACAAGAAGAGGGGGGATTGTGAGAAGAAGTGTTAAATTAAAGTTTATGACTCAAAACTCATGTTGAAAGAAATGCCTTTTTGAAGTGAGGAAATGCCAGGCACCAATTAAAATGTTGATTGATTTTGCTTTGTCTTTGAAGTGCTAGGAACTAGTTAAACTATCTAACTTCCTTGGAATGCCTTTGAAAATGCCAGATGCCAATTAGGGGTTTGCTGTATGCTAGGTACCTTAAGATAATAAAATGTAACTTGTATCCTGAAAATAGATTGTAAATCAAGCCATTTGTATACTGAGGGGGGTGTCAATTTTTAGGGTATAAGAGTAGAGTCTTTAAGCTTTGCCTTTCGTTCTTCCCAGCTGCCAAAGGGAGGAACCCATCTGCAGATGTATATTCCAATAAAGCCTTTTTTCTTGGATCAACTTTGAATCCTGATGGTTTTCTTCAGCCACAATCTCACAGAAGGAAGGAAGGAAGGAAGGAAGGAAGGAAGGAAGGAAGGAAGGAAGGAAGGAAGGAAGGAGGAAGGAAGGAAGGAAGGAAGGAAGGAAGATTAAAATGGAGACATTGGTTGGAAAGAAATAAAAAGAAGAAATGGCAATAGTGTGTTCTGTTGTAGAATTTAATCTGGGTCATTCATTTGAGCCAGAAGTTTAATCTTCTGAGTTTTGGATGCGTGCTGGAGCCCATCCTCAGGGAATTTCTATCGAGCATGAGTATTAAAGCTCAGAAAACTAAACATTTAAAAACGGTTCAGAAAGCACAATTTGTTGGATGCCCACAAAATACACAGTCAAAATAACAAATGAATATTTAACTTCAGAGTGGACAGAGAAAGATAAATGAGTCACTTTGTATTCACTGATTTGGAATGTCACATTTATACTCATTTTTTCTCATTGTCCCTTAATTTATGGATAAAAAAGTCATCTATGCATTTACATTACATTGATATAGACACAAACACATAAATAGAGGCTTATCCCTATAAACACGAAGACAGACATTATTTTTTAAATTATTCATAGAATGAGTTGCCTCACATTTGTACATTTTTTATTTTAAAATAAAGTTTATTTAAGATTCATGCATTTAAAACATTTAAAAAACAAACAAGTATATAAACAAGTATATATACATGTATACATTTTGCAGCAAGAACTGAGCAATGGTTACACATTTTTTTTGTCTTCCTAACATTGACGTGATCTGTTTTGTTACAATACCTTCCTCGTTCTTTTAATGCTTTAATTTCACAAAATACTTTATGATTAAATGCACGTCTTTTGTAATTTCATAACTTATCCAGTTGTCAAATATTGCCTATTCTTTAACCATTCATACCAGCAATTCCATGTTTTATAGTAATCACTATCTTGGTTAATTTTTAGTAATTTACGGGCTTGTCCTTATAAACATGATAGACATTATTTTTTTTAATTATTCATAGAATGAGTTGCCTCACATTTGTTTAAACTGAATTCCTGCTTTGCAATGTTCAAGTAGGGCAGCTAAATTTCCTTTCTGTAGTCACCTTCCAAAATCCAAAACTCCTTAAAATGAAACTTCAGGATTCATTTCATTTCATTATAGACAAAAGAAACTGATGGATTTAAATGTGTGTGGAGCACTTCATGTAAAAACTTCTGATTTGTAGGTTGTGATAAATGTAACCAATTAGTAGTGACAACAAGAGAGGAAGACAGACCCAGACCCAAATATGAATAATGTAGAAAAAAATGAGACACAGGAAATTTGAATGTATTGAAAGAAAAGCAAAGGGACTGAGTGTAAGTAAACATAAGCTGCTTAGAAGTGGAGAAAGTTCTTGACAGGCTACAAGTTCACTTCCTCTTGTGGAAAGGGAACTTCACGAGGACAGTGGTGACACCCAAGCAGGAAAAGCCCGAGGGGAACATCAGGCAAGTCATAAAACAAAATTGCATAGGAAAAGGAATCAAATAAAAGGTATTAAAGAAGCCTCTTAGACAAAAGCCCAAATAATTTAGAAAACTAAGGAAACAAGAAAAGAAAACCCTTACAAACACAAGACATGCCAAATCAGCTAAACAAACAGACAAAAGACACAAAATATATTGCAAAGAAGACAGACAGGAGATTGCCACAAAACAAATATAAGAAAACATTTGGATGAAACTGATAATCCAATCAAACCACCCTGCAAAGTTGGCCTTCTGCACCCCATGGAGTTTACCCTCTGGCAGAAATGAAGACAACCCCTGACAGGTTGTAAAACATTAAGAAATATGTTATGAACTAATAAAACGCTTAGATAAAGTTTTATCAAACCTTTAGAAAAAGCAGGGTTCTAATCCTGCACTTCAGATTGGCCGATAATAGCAATATCGGATTGGTCCATTCAGGAGAATCTGATTGGCTGTTAACGAGTCACTTTCATTGGTTAAAGGGGTTAACACTTCCATGTTTCTCATTGGCTACTACATCAGCAGCCTGCCCTATAAAAGGGCTGCTGCTGCCCTAGGTTTTTGCTCTGTTCAGAATGATTAATAAAGAGTTTAAGTTCACTGTTCACTGCCTCTTCTCCGTTCCTTGCGCCCATGCGCAGAACTTAACTCTGGTGATGAGGATGGGATGTGGAGATGCTAGAGCTGACTGAATTCTACAGAGCACCAAACAGAGCATGTGGCTGAAGGCACATCGACAGTGGAAACCATGTCCGGCGGCGCCATACCACCCGCTCCATTTGACCTGGCACAAGAAGATTGGGACTCGTACAAAGACCGGTTCCAGATGTTTCTGGAGACCAACAACTTGAAGGATGCCACTACGGGAAAAAAGCGAGCAGTATTCCTGACTCACTGCGGACCTGACATTTTTAAGATGGCCAAGGCACTTGGCGAAACTGGCTGAGGTGAAATCCATGGACTGGGACGTCCTCGAGTCCCTCCTTTGGGCCCACTATGCACTACCGTACCAACGCTTGTCCGAAGACATGAATTTTACCAGAGAGGCCAGTGGAAAGGAGAGAGCATTGTAGATTTCATTGTGGATCTCCGGAACCTGGGAGGCCTCTGTGGGTTCACTGACCTCGAAGAAGCTCTGAGAGACCGAATAGTTCTGGGACTAGATGCACCACATGTGCAAAGTAAGCTGATGGCAAAAGGCGACATCAGCCTTGCAGATACCATCGCTGATGCTATTGCAGCAGAAGTAACCAGGAGGTCAGCTGCCCGAATGTGCCACACCAATGCACCGCTCTGCCAACTCGCCAGCGAAACTTCTCCTCGCCTAGAGGGACACACAACAGCAACCGACCATGAGGACCTCGAATCATCATCAGAAAGTGAGGAGGAGGAGGTCAACTGGCTCCGGTCTGAACGTGACCAACGCCAACAGCAGAATCAAAGACTACAGCACCAATGTGCAGGTTGTGGGGCAAACCACCCGCGATCAGACTGCAAATTCTCAACACGCTCTGCCCTGTTTGTGGGAAAAGAGGCCACATCGGAAAGGTCTGTAGAAGCAAGCAAGGATCCAGCCCACTTCAGAGGGGGACCAACTACCGCCAAACCACAGGGAATTGTCCTGTGAGTCGGGAACATTTGAACCACCAATGGAACAACCACTCCTACAGAAATAAACCACTGGCCAATTCAACGAAATGAAAAGAGGCACACCAAACCATTACAATTGGTCATGCCTCATCACTAGATGCAAAGAAGATCCGAATGAAGGTCACCATCGAAAACCAGCCCTGAGTGATGGAAGTCGATTCAGGATCATCCCTCTCGATGGTTTCCTGGAAGACCCTTAAACAATTAATCCCTGCCGTCCAGCGGCAAGACCTCAGAACCCAAAGAATCATACTCAAGGATTATCAGGGAAACCGAATTCCAGTCGTTGGATCCAGCCAAGTCCAAGTATCATTCAAAAATCATACTGCGTGATTACCACTGACCGTCATCGACCATGACCGGCCTAGCTTGTTAGGCCTTCAATGGTTCACCCCATTCGGGATCGAGGTAGCCGGCATTCACCAAACCAGAAGCAATGACTGGGAGGAGGCCATCGTCCAGGAATTCCAGGACGTCTTTGCAGACAAACTAGGTGAGTACAAGGGGATCCTGATATCATTTAACCTTAACCCTGAAGTAGCCCCCATCCGCCTTAAGCCTCGTTGGGTACCTTTTGCCCTTAAACACAAAATTGATGAGCAGCTCGATAAATTAATAGCCCAGGGTGTTTTAGAACCAACTGACCATGCTCGTTGGGAAACCCCAATTGTAACACCCATCAAACCGGATGGATCGTTAAGTATTTGTGGGGACTACCTGGCCACCCTTAATCACGCCCTTCAACAGAACGCTTACCTGATGCCGGTGGTACAACACCTTCTACATTCCCTGGGGGGCGGAAAAGTCTTCACTAAATTAGATTTAGCACAGGCGTACCAACAACTGCCTGAAGATAAAAAAACCACAAAGGCACAGACAATCGTTATGCACCAAGGCGCCTTTAAGTGCAACTGACTCCAATTCGGAGTGAGCGTAGCTCCAGGGATTTTTTAAAGTCTGATGGAGAGACTATTGCAAGGGATCGAAGGGGTCGTGCCATACTTTGATGATGTTTTAATTGCTGCCCCGAATAGAGAAATACTAGAAAAGCATTTTAAAATAGTTCTCCAGAAATTTAAAGACTCTGGCCTTAAGGTTAAAAAAAATAAATGTCAACTGTGTAAAGATAAAGTAGAGTTCCTGGGATACCTAATCGATAAACAAGGCATTCACCCCACTAATAGCAAACTAAGGGCAATAAAAAATGCCCCAAGACCAGAAATAGCACTGATCTCCAAGCTTTCTTGGGGTTCATTAACTTTTACAACATCTTCTTGCCCCAGAAAGTGACCGTAGCTGTGCCCCTACATAGACTTCTCGACAAAAAAGCAACCTGGGTCTGGGGACACCGAGAGGAGCATGCATTCCAACAAATGAAAAACTTACTAACCTCAGATGCTGTTTTAATGCACTATAACGAGACTCTGCCTTTAACAAATACATGTGACGCATCACCATTTGGAGTAGGAGCCATTTTGAGTCATGTGTTATCAAATGGTTGTGAGGCCCCTATTGCCTATTTTTCAAGGACCCTATCAAAGGCTGAACGTAACTATAGCCAGATCGACAAAGAGGCTCTTGCTGTTGTATTTGCTGTGAAACGGTTTCATGAATATGTGTATGGACGAGTTTTTACTATTGTTACCAACCACAAACCTTTGCTAGGGATTATAATGGGAGACAAGCCAACCCCCTATATATTGTCACCTAGAAGGACTCGCTGGTCGGAGTTTTTAGCTGCGTACAACTAGAAATTACAACACCGCCCGAGGATAGCCATTCCCCACACTGATGCATTGAGCCGTGCCCCACTTCTGGAAACCGTCGACGACCCAGCTCCAACCATTACGACACTCCAGATTGAAACGCTACATTCACCACCGCTAACAGCTAGAGACATTGCAATCGAAACAAAATGAGATCCTGTCTTGGTGCGAGTTCTTAGCTGGGTTGAACAAGGATGGCCAATAGAAAAAACCCCTGATGACTTCACCCCTTTCAGAAACCGGCAAACAGAACTTTTTTTCACAAAAAGGCTGTATCCTATGGGGAGATCGAGTCTTCATCCCAGAATGGTTACAATGAGCAGTATTGAAAACATTGCATGACAGTCACCCCGGCATCGTGCGTATGAAAGCGCTCGCACGAAGCTACACGTGCTGGCCGGGCATCAACAAACAGATCGAAGTCTGAGTAAAGACTTGTCTAAAGTGCCAAGAAGTCAGCAGTGCCCCACCAAGAGTAACTCCAACAGAATGGGAAACCCCCCGGGGGCCGTGGTCCCACATCCACGTTGATTTACCTGGACCTACTAAAGTACATACGTTCCTCCTAACAGTGGATGCCTATTCCAACTGGCTCGAGATCCATGAAATGAAGAATACTACAACTGAGTCCGTCATCTGAAAATTGAATAGACTATTCGCAACGCACGGGCTGCCAGACGTTCTGGTCTCCGACAATGGACCCCAGTTCACCGCCCTGGCGTTTGAACAATACTTAGCGGACCGGGGTATCCACCATGCGCTAACTTCGCCAGTGCACCCTGTGGCTACTGGCAGGGCTGAGCGCATGGTAAAATTTGTTAAAAAAACTCTCCACAAAATGGACTATGGGGGGTTTCCGGTTCCGCGTGGCTTCGGGGCAGCAGGAATTCGCGACAGCTCGCAATTCCTGCTGTGCTAGCCATCGAGGTACCCCCGATCCAGATGGGTCAGGGGGATATGGCTGCCCTGTAGGGACAGCTGAAGAGAGAGGGGAGTCGGATAGGGAGGTGGGGGTGTCGCAGACCCCCCCTTCTCCGGGAAAACCCCTTTTTCCCAAGGCGGTGGAGCGGCAGTCAGCAATGGCCGCCACGAAGAAGCCAGCAACCGGGTAAGATTGTGCTGGAGGAAGTGTGAAGAGTGAAAGTTCTGTCTGAGCCGGGTCAAGTAACATCTTTTTAATTGCCTGGAATTGAGCTGTTTGAATTGCTGGAGGATACATTGTATCCCTAAGAAGAGCGAAAAGCGGCGGAGAAGCTGTTAAAGGGAACTTTTTTTTTCTTTACTCTCCCACCCCATGGAAACAGCAGAAATATTTGGATATATTGGACATTGAAAGTGGATTGCTTTGAGAGTTGAAGCTAAGAGACAAAAGGATTTTTGGACATTGAAAAATTTAAGAAATTGGAAAACCCTTGTTGGAGGTATGGATTTCTGATTATTTAAAATTGACATTGCAAGTGGGAAGGGAGAAAAAAAAATTGGAGCAGAAGCTGAAAAAGGAGGAGATTGCCTAGAATCCCAAAGGAAGATATATGGTAATTGGACCTCTTTGATTAAAAATTAACCCCAGAAAGAGAAAGAGAAGAAGGAAGAAAAGTATTAACTTTTGGAACTTTTTTTTTTTTTAATTGCTTTTGATTGTCTTTGATTAAAAATACTTGTGGTTGTTTTGGAAAAAGTTTTCCCTTTTCATAATGGCATCGTTTGTGGATGAACTAGAGATTGAATATCAAAAATATAAAAAAGAAGATACTTTGGGCACTTTGTTTCAATTCTTAGAAATGGCGTTATGTACTTATGAAAAGTTGATTACGCAGCAGAAGGACTGGGACAAGGAAGAAGAGGAAGAAGAAGCCATCTTTGATGAACAATGGGTCCCTTCCGGAGAGGAGGAGAAAAAGGATAAGAAAAAGGGGATTTTAAGAATTATAAAAACAACCAAAAGAGAGAAAAATGAGCGAAAAGGTGGAGGCAAGGTTAGAAAGCAAAGGAAAAGGAGCAAGAAAAGCGAGGAGAAAAAGCAAAGGGGTAAAAAGGGCAAGGAGAAGAATAAGCAAGAGAGAAAGGGGGGGAGGAGAAGCCTTAATGGGGGGAAGCAAGACCTAAAGAAAAAAAGTTTATTTAGAGACAATGGGTGAATTTAATTTAGATTAAAAGAGGGATTCTGGAGGGTACATAGGTTTGTGATATGTGTATTTAGAATATAAAATTCATTATGTAATCTTAGAATCTTTTAAACAGAATCCCAAGAAAAATTGCTATACGTAGTATTTTTAAGTTAGGGTAATGAGTTATAGATGTTACTCCAATTGGTGTACAGGAGAAGTATAGTAAAAGAAAAAAAAAAGATGAATGGATAATTGGAAATAGAACAGACAAAGAATGTTGTTGAAAATGGTAATAAGATATGGAAGGATATATATGCTTTTTTTTGGATTTTGTATATTGATAAAAGGCAATAAAATTTTAATTAATAAGAAATAATTTGGATGGAAAGGAGAAGTAGGGATAAGATATGAAGTTAATACTATATGAAGTATTGATATTATAATTTGGAAATGTTATGCCTTATTGGTCTTTTATTATTATTTCTTCCTAGAAAAGAATTTATAAGCTGTTATGCCTTGACTCTTTGTGCATTGTTTTTATAAAACTGATAAAAATGGTTTTTATATATATATATATATATAAAAAGAAAATGATAATAAGATATGGAAGGATATATGGGATGAATATGATGTTTGAATTTGTGTCTGTGTGAAGAGTTTTAACCCGGAAACAGACAACCTTCAGAAAAGATCTTTTAGTTTTGTTTATGTTTTGTGTTTTGTATGTTTGTGTATTGTGTTTTTTGTAAAACTAACAAAATTTGTTTTTTATTTAAAAAAAAAGAATCAATAAAACCTTGGAGGAATGTTAGATGAGAATAATTTAAACAAGCCAGAAAGAAATGAATATGATGACTATAAAATGGATAAATATAGAAAAGAAATGAAATTGAATAAGAGTAAAGAGAAATAATGAGAAATTTGCTGAAAGATATTTATGTGTCCATATGGAAATGGGATAAATTAGAATTATGTTGTATAAAAATAATGTTTTATTCGACTTGTAAAAATTTATAATGTTAAGACGTTTTATGTATTTATGTATTTAATGGTTAATGATGTGTTGTTTTATCTTTAAAATTAATAAAAATTTGTTTCAAAAAAAAAATGGACTATGGGGATATTGATGACAAAATAAACAGAATACTCCTACTCTAACACATCACTCCACACAGCATCACCAACAAGACCCCAGCTGAACTGTTGATGGGATGCAAGCTCCGTTCCCACCTCGACCGGCTTCACCCATCCTACGAGCCAGAGAAACCCTGTGGATCTACCGGAAAATGCCGCGAGTTCAAGATAGGTGACTTAGTTTTCGCCAAAAACCTCTCCAGCGAACCACTGGGTCGAAGCAACTGTAATTCAAACCACTGGGCCCAGATCGTACCGTGTGCAAACCTGCAATGGAAAAATATGGAAACGCCATATAGATCAGCTTCGCTCTAGGCTACAATCCAGTTCCCGTGACTCTTGTGACTCCGAAACTGAGGGGGGAGGGCATGTTGAAGAAACCAAATTCGAGATGGTGGAAAACAGAAGCGAAGGAAGTCAGCAATCGGGCACGATAAATGAAGAAGAATCAGGGAGGGGACTCTCCTTGCTACAGAGGAATACCCCAACGGAGGCGAGCCCGCAAAGATCGGAGGACAACAATGACAGCATTAGCATCACCGAGTTGTCCAGTGAGGATGCGGAACTGCCTGTACTAGATATGTCCAAAAGCATCCCGCCGAAACTGGACGACAGACAGGAACCGGTGAGACAGTGCAAATCCAATAGATAGTTAAAACAACCTACATATCTTTGGGATTATGTCACCGCACCCTTCAAACAGAATCAGGGGGGAAGGGGTGTTATGAACTAATAAAAGCGCTCAAATAAAGTTTTAAGAAACCTTAAGAAAAAGCAGGGTTCTAATCCTGCGCTTCTGATTGTCCGATAATAGCGATATCGGATTGGTCCATTCTGGGGAATCTGATTGGCTGTTAACGAGCCACTCTCATTGGTTCGAGGGTTTAACACTTCCATGCTCTCATTGGCTAATAGGTCCGCAGCCTGCCCTATAAAAGGGCTGCTGCTGCCCTTGGTTTTTTGCTCTGTTCAGAATGATTAATAAAGAGTTGAAGTTCACTGTTCACTGCCTCATCTCTGTTCCTTGCGCCCATGCGCAGAACTTAACAGAAGGAAGGAAGGAAGGACAGAAAATAATATAGGGATGCATTACCACCAAAACTGCTAATAAGAAGGCCAACTCTGGCTACAGAATCCTTTTTGCTCCCTCTAATGATTGGTGTGGAACCAAGAGAAATGGATTCAGGAAAGTATTCAAACTTCATATTGCGGGAAACCAAATGGCAAATTTAAAGTGGAAATTATGTGCTGATTTATATTTTTTAAAAAGTTCTGAGATGTTGTATGCATTTCACATACTCATTTTTTAGTTTCTATTTTGTGTGGTGTTTGTATTGGTTGTTGGCTCCCCAGAGATGATTCCTCCAGATGGGTAGGCAGTGATGGGCAAATAATTTAACAACCAGTTCTCTGGTTGGTTGCTAGGTGGACATGGCCATGGTGAGCGTGGCCTAGTTTGTCTCCTGAACCATCCTGGGAGTGAAAACAGACTGGAGGGCCCATTGTCCACTGCCCTGGGCCTCAGAGGCTCTCCGGAGGGTGGAAATAGGCTCATTTCCACCCTCCATGAGCATCTAAGAGCCTGTTTTCTAACTCCCTGGACTCTTGAGGCTGGAAATAGGCACATTTTGGGGCTTCCCAAGCTTCTGGGAGTCCCATTTTCCACCTCTCTGGGCAATATGCATCCCCTGCACTTACCTGGGATCTAAAATGGACCACATGGGTACTCTTGGTACGGGAGGTGTGGGGTGGAGCAGGTTCAGGCTATTGTTGGAATTACCAATTCACTGAACTGGGTGTAAAATTAACATCCAATTTGTCCAAACTAGTACAAACAGGCTCAAGCCCATCCTGTGGGTAGGCATTCAAATTTAAATAATAGGACTACTGCTACCAATACTAACAGCATTAATCCCAATGCTACCATGGGCACTCTCTCTATCGATCAAGAAATATAAATATAGCACTTTGTATTCCCAGAATAATTCAGTTTGTTCTATTTTTAGCAGAGGACATCTGTTTTCAACTCAGACATGTCTTCACAGAGCAGTTTGAAGCCTCTTTAGATGTTCAGTTTCCTTTCAATCCTTTCAGTGAATTCTTCCAAAAAATGTTTGGTTATTCCACTTAAACGTTTCTCTGTGTCCAATTTTATTATCTGGGATATGGTATTCTTATTTATGTTCCCAACTTGATAATGAAATGGATGACACACACATTTAATTGATAAATAGATAAATAGACAGACAGACAGACAGACAGATAGATAGATAGATAATAAAGGAAGGAAGGAAGGAATAGAAATATTGAATCACATAGAAAATAATGAAACTGAGGGAATATGCCAATATTGAGAGAAATAAAAGGGACTGAGTGTAAATCAATGGAGAAATGAAAAAAAGGAGAATTAAAAGAAGGAGAGAATAAAAGGGCATGGAATTCCAAAATTGTTGTGTCCATGGAACTGACTGAAGTCCTCAACCAGATCCGCAGTCCTGGCAGGAGCACCGATCATTCCCATTGGCTGATGCCATTTGACAGCCGGCTATAAAAGGAGCTGTCAAACGGCATCAGCTGTTGCCGCCAGCTGATCTGCCTTGTTAGCCTTAGGCAGCCGCGGCAACCCTTTATTTGCTGAATAAAGCCTTGAAATGAACCCTCTGAGTCTGCCTCGTATCTCCACCATTCTACAACATTGGCGATGAAGGTGGGATGTAATAAGAGGCTACCAGACATTCCGATCACTGAGCTGGTCACTAAAAAAGAGCGGAGCCACCAAGAGCTGAGAGTCACAGCCGCTGACGCTCTCCACGAGTGCGAAATTTAAAAGCCTCCTCAGCTGAGGAGACAGACGCCGCCTGACAGGCGCAGCCGCAAAACGCTCTTCTAAGAGCACGATTTTCAAAGCCTCCAGCAGCTGAGGCCACTGAGACTGCCACCTCAAGATGAGCACCAGCCCGGCATTCCCACCTTTCAAAACAATTGAAGAGATGTGGGAGTCCTACAAGAATCATTTCATCTATTTCCTAGATACCATTGACCTCGCAGATGCTACAGACCACCAGAAAAAATCTTACTTCCTTAGTTTCTGTGGAGCTGCAGTCTTTGACACAGCTACAGCACTGGTAGTGTTAAGTTCTGAGCATGGGCACTAAGAATGGAGACGAGCCGGTGAAACGGTGAACTTCAAACTCTTTATTAACATGGTGTAACAGCTCAGCTCAATGGCTGAAACGGCCCCCTTTATATAGGCAAGCTCTTAAGTATTTAACCAATGAAAACACAGGGAACGCTAGCTTTGTTAACCAATAGGAGAGGCTCATTAATAGCCAATCAGATTCTCCTGAATGGACCAATTCGATGTCACAATTATCGGCCAATCAGAAGTGCAGGGCCAGAACCCTGCACTTTCTTCAAGCTCTCAATAATCTTTATTAAACACATTTATTCATTCACAACACCCCTTCCCCCCAGGTTCCATTTAAGGGGTGCGGTTACGTAGTCTTTGAGGTAGGCAGGTTATTTTGTTTGTCTATTTCATTTATGTTGTACTCCCAGTATTTGGCTACAGTCTTGTTGGGTTAGGACGTTCTCTGGTGAAAAGGGTGCCTCTAGTTTTGCATTCAAACTTTCGTTGTCGCTAATGTTCTCGGCATCTCCCTGAGGCGAGCTCACCCCCATCTCCGATCCTTCTTCACGTGTTGCCTCTGTGCGGTCATTACTTCTGCTTAAGCTTTCTGCTGTTTCAAAATCATCTTCCTCGGTATCTCCTCCCCCCTCACTTTGAAAGTCAGGGGGCACAGAGATCCCTGACTGTAGCCTTGAACGCAGCTGATCAATATGGCCCTTCCATGTTCTATTGTCGTGACATTTCACGCAGTACGATCTGGGGCTGGTTACTTGGACCACAGTTGCCTCGACCCAAAAGTTCCTCGCCCGAAAAGTTCCTAGCGAAAACCAAGTCGCCTACCTGGAAGTTACGGCATCTCCCGCTGGATCCGTGTGGTTTCTCAGGTTCATACAATGGGTGCAGTCGAGGTGGGAGCGGAGCTTCCGCCCCATCAATAACTCGGCGGGAGTTTTGTGGTGACGCTGTGTGGAGTGATATGCTGTAAAAGGAGTATCCAGTTAATCTTGTCTTCGATATCACCATAGTCCATTTTATGCAAAGTTTTCTTGATGAATTGTACCATGCGCTCGGCCCTTCCGTTGGCCGCAGGATGGGCTGGTGAAGTCAGCGCATGGCAAATACCGTGGTCCGCCAGGTACTGTTCAAAAGACAGCACGGTAATTTGGGGCCCGTTGTCGGATACCAGAATGTCTGGTAATCCGTGTGTTGTAAATAGTCTGTCTAGTTTCCTGATGACCGCTTTGGTTGTTGTATTTCTCATCTCATGGCTTTCAAGCCAGTTCGAGTAGACATCCACCATTAATAAGAATGTGTGGCCTTTGGTAGGTCCCGCAAAGTCCAGATGAATACGGGACCATGGTCCCCTCGGTGTTTCCCATTCGGTCGGAGTTGCTTTCGGTGGGGCGTTGCTTACTTCCTGGCATTTGTGACAAGCTTTTACCCAAGTCTCGATCTGCTTGTCGATGCCCGGCCACCACGCGTAGCTACATGCGAGGGCTTTCATGCGCACGATGCCAGGGTGGCCATCATGCAAGGTTCTTAGTGTTGCTTGTTGTAACCACTCTGGGACAACGACTATATCACCCAGGATAATGCAGCCCTTCTGGAAAAACAGTTCCATTTGTCGATTTTTGAATGGGGTGTAGTCATCAGGTATCTGGTCCAATGGCCATCCGCACTCGACCCAACTGAGGACTCATGCTAAAATGGGGTCACGTTTCATTTCCATCGCGATATCTTGGGCTGTTGGTGGCGGTGTTCAAAGTGTCTCGATCTGCAGTGTTGTAACTGTTGGAGCGGGGTCATCAATGGTCTCCGGAAGTGCTGCATGGCTCAATGCGTCGGCATGGGGAATGGCCTTCCCCGGGTGGTGTTGCAACTTGTAATTATATGCAGCCAAGAATTCTGGGGGATAATATATAGGGGGTTGGCCTATCTCCTGCTATTATTCCCAGCAAAGGTTTGTGGTCAGTCACTATAGTAAAGGCTCGGCCATACACGTATTCATGAAATCTCTTAACAGCAGACACAATAGCAAGGGCCTCTTTATCAATTTGACTGTAATTGCGTTCTGCTTTTGATAGCGTCTTTGAGAAATTGGCAACAGGGGCTTCACTACCGTTTGGCAAAATGTGGCTCAAAATGGCGCCCACTCTGAATGGTGATGCATCACATGTGATCGTTAAAGGCAAAGTCTCATTATACTGCATCAACACAGCATCAGAAGTCAATAATTTTTTCACATTTCAAAACGCCTGCTCCTCTCTGTGTCCCCATACTCAGATTGCTTTTTTGTCCAACAAACGATGTAGGGGTTCAGCTACGGTTGCTTTGTGAGGCAGGAAAACATTATAAATATTGATAAGGCCTAGAAAAGCCTGGAGGTTGGCCTTATTTCGGGGTTTTGGGGTGTTTCTGATTGCCCTAAGTTTGCTATCGGTGGGGTGAACACCATGACTATCAATTAAATATCCTAAAAATTCTACACAATCTGTACATAGTTACCACTTGTTTTTCTTAACTTTGAGACCTGAGTCTTTAAATCTCTGGAGAACCAACCTCAGGCGATCCCTTAGTATTTTCCGAGTCGGGGCAGCAATTAACACATCATCAAAATATGGGACAACACCTTTTATCCCTTTTAATAATCTTTCCATCAAACTTTGAAAGATTCCCAGGGCTACGCTTACTCCGATTGGAGCTGGTTACATTTAAATGGACTCGGTGCACAACGATTGTTTGGGCCTCTGCCGTTTTTTTGTCTACAGGCAGTTGTTGGTATGCCTGGGCTAAGTCTAGTTTAGCTAAGACTATTCTGTCTCTCAGGGCTTCTTCGAGGTCGGCAAACCCACATAGGCCTCCCAGATTCCGGAGATCCGCTATGAAATCAGCAACACTTTCGCCCTTCTGCTGACTTCTCTGGTAAAATTCATGCCTTCTAACGAGCGTTGTCACGATCGGTGCATAGTGGGCCCTGAGTAGGGGTTCGAGGACGTCCCAGTCCATAGACTTTACTTTTGCCGGTTTCGCTAGTGCCTTGGCCATCTTGAATATGGTCAAATTGTTGGTCTCCAGAAACATCTGGAAGCGATCCATATATGAGTCCCAGTCTTTTTGCGCTGGGTCGAATGGAGCGGGTGGTATGATGCCGCCGGACATGGTTCTGCCATTGTGCATTTCAGCCACGTGCTCAGTTATCGTTCTTCATCATTCAGTCAGCTCTGACATCTCCACATCCCACCTTTGTGGCCAGTGTTAAGTTCTGAGCATGGGCGCTAAGAATGGAGACGAGCTGGTGAAACGGTGAACTTCAAACTCTTTATTAACATGGTGTAACAGCTCAGCTCAATGGCTGAAATAGCCCCCTTTATATAGGCAAACTCTTAAGTATTTAACCAATGAAAACACAGGGAGTGCTAGCTCCGTTAACCAATAGGAGAGGCTCGTTAATAGCCAAACAGATTCTCCTGAACGGACCAATCCGATGTCGCTATTATCGGCCAATCAGAAGTGCAGGGCCAGAACCCTGCACTTTACTTCAAGCTCTCAATAATCTTTATTAAACACATTTATTCATTCACAACAGGTAACCCCTCGCTCTGTCAGAACCATTGCTTGGGAAGAACTCCAGGAGATTCTTTCCAACTACTACTCCCCTAAGCCTTCCCAGGTAGCTAGAATACATGCCTTCAGAATTAGAAGGCAGGCTGAGGGGGAGTCAGTTAGTGAATATATGGCAGAGTGGGGTCTTGTTGGTGACGCTGTGTGGAGTGATGTGAATATATGGCAGCCTTGCGATCAGCTACCTTACAGTGTGGGTTCAGAGACTACCTAGAAGACATGCTTTTGGATCAGATTGTCTGTGGGGTCAGGGACCTTAGGCTTCAAAGACGCTTGCTTGCTTAAAAAAGACTTAACCTTAGCCATAGCAATAGAAGAAGCAGATGCTTCCCCCTTTGGTGTAGGGACAGTCCTGAGTCACAGGCTCCCAAATGGCTCTGAGGCACCAATTGCCTTCTTCTCAAGAACCTTCTCTGCTGCAGAAAGAAACTACAGCCAAATTGATAAAGAGGCTTTGGCTGCAGTAGCTGCTGTTAAAAAGTTTCACAAATTCCTTTTTGGTCACTACTTTGAACTTATAACTGACCATAAACCACTTCTAGGCCTTTTGTCAAGGGACAAACAAAACCCCACAGGTCCTGTCACCTAGGATGACCAAATGGACTCTGTTCCTGGCTGCCTATTCATACAAATTAGTGTTATCACCCAGGAAAAAATTTGTGCCATACAGAAGCCCTTAGTTGCTGCCCCTGCCAGTATCAATCGAAGACCCCGCACCCATTCACGCCATTTTTGAAGTCAATGAACTCAATTCACCTATTTCAGCTGAAGACATTGCAATGCACTCAAAAAAGACAGGGTAATTGCCCAAGTCCTGGACTGGGTGGGGAGGGGGTGGCCTGAAACACAATACACTCCTGAATTCATGCCATTCAAGATTTGCAGGCAGGAGTTATCATCCCTGCAGGGTTGTTTGTTATGGGGAACAAGGGTAGTCATCCCAGCCACTCTACAGAAACCAATTTTAAAGGTCCTTCATGAGGGCCACCCGGGCATTGTAAGGATGAAGGTTCTGGCCCGCAGCTCCGTGTGGTGGCCAGGCATGGATGCCCAAATCTCCAGCTGGGTAAGCTCATGCCAACCATGCCAAACTACCAGACCAGCCCCACCAGCAGCCACCCCTGCCAGATGGGAAAGTGCTGGGGGGCCTTGGTCTTGTCTACACATTGACCTGGCTGGACCAGTGCTTGGGCAGACCTTTCTAGTTTTAGTAGATGCTTTTTCTAAATGGATTGACTTGGCTCTACTTCCTTCCACAACCACTCAGGCCATCATTAAAGCCCTGACTCGAATCTTGGTGTCTGACAATGGCCCCCAGTTCACATCTTGTGAGTTCGGGATATTCGCTGCCAACCTGGGTATCAGGCATGTTCTTACAGCCCCATTTCACCCCACTAGTAATGGGATGGCTGAGAGGGCAGTCAGGTCAGTAAAAGAAGCATTAGCTAGGTTTGGCCAGATAGACTGGCACTCCACACTATCCAGATATCTTCTGAGCCAGCATACAGCCCTCTGCACCACAACAAACAAATCACCTGAATTATTAATGGGCAGGCGCCTTAGGACCACTTTGGACAGATTACATCCTCATTACAGCCCAGACACCCCCTTAGGGTCTGACAGTTTTGTCAGGGACTTTGCCCTGCATGATCTGGTCTATGCCAGGAATTATGCAGGGGACCCATTGTGGGTACCTGGACAGGTTATATCAGTTGCAGGGCCAAGATCCTACAGGATCCTCCGAGGCAATGGTCGTATGTGGCACAGGCACGTGGACCAGCTGAGGAGGAGGTGGAGAGGGACAACTGATGACTCCCGCATCCAGCTGAACGACCTGGTCTACCCAGGCATCGACAATGATCCCCAGCCAAGCGACCCAGTCTACCTGTCAAACCCTGAGATCTACCCAGCAAACGCCGAGGATCCAGCCTACCCGACAAATGCAAAGGTCCCGGTCTACTCAGCCAACGCCAAGAGCCCAGTCTACCCAGCCAGCGCTGAGGGCTCCCTGCCGGACCCAGTCTACCCAGCCAGTGCCGAGAGCTCCCTGCCGGATCCGGTCTACCCAGCCAGCACCAAGAGCTCCCTGCCGGACCCGGTCTACCGCCCCAGCTGAACGACGCACCCAAAGCGAACCGAATGAAGGAACCTATCTGGTCCACTGCAGGCTCCCGCTGACTGGACTCGCACTCCTGAAGTTCCCTGGGCACCCCCGGGGCGAAGAACTTCACTCCAGCCAGAGATTCCCCAGGACTTATGCAGTCCTGCCGCCAGCGAAGGCGGCCGGCCTATTTACAAGACTATGCATGCTCCTGGCCGGGGGAAAGGAGTGTTGTGTCCATAGAACTGACTGAAGTCCTCAACCAGGTCCACAGTCCTGGCGGGAGTGCCAATCGCTCCCATTGGCTGATGCCGTTTGACAGCCGGCTATAAAAGGAGCTGTCAAATGGCATCAGCTGTTGCCGCCAGTTGATCTGCCTTGTTAGCCTTAGGCAGCCGCCGCAACCCTTTATTCGCTGAATAAAGCCTTGAAACGAATGCTCTGAGTCTGCCTCGTATCTCCGCTGCTCTACAACAAAAATAATAAAAGAAGGAAGCAATACAATTCAATAGAACAGAAATCCAAACTTCTATGACTGAGTCATTTCAGAAAGCTGCTCAGAAACAGAGGCAGTTTTTTTTTCTTTTTTCTTTGAACAAATTTTATTAATTTTTAAAGACATACAAAGCATAAAGCATAAAAACATAAAACCTTTTTTCTGAGAATTATTTGTAAATTCTAAACAAATAAAACATTTTATACATCATTGACAGATCTCCTTATAAACACATAGACATCCTTTCTTATTCCTCATTATTTCTCCTTATACTTTCCTTCAATTATATTTCTTTTCTTTATTCATCTATTTTATATGTTTTTATTCACTATACTTATTTTTCCTTTCTAGCTTGCTTTATTCTCTTCTATCTTTTATTCTCCATTATAACTTTTCTTTTCTAACATTCCTCCAAGGTTTTATTAGCTCAATCAAACATAAACACACAGATACACAAACATAAAAACATAAAAGACCTCTTTTCTGAAAGTTGCTTAGTTCCAGGTTAAAACTCTTGTTACAGACACAAATTCAAATTCATGTTCATTTTATATATCATACCATATCTTATTAGCATTTTCAATTTTCTATATAGTTTCTCCTCTCTTTTAAATTTTCTTAATTTTATTTTATTTTATCTCATCTCAATTCAAGCCATAATATTTATTATTCTTTGTCTGTTCTATTTCCAGCTATCCATTTATCTTTCTTCTTTAAAGAAAAACTTCTGCTGTATACTAATTGGAGTATGACGCCTTTATCTCTTTCCCCTACATTTATAATATAAAAATTATATACATTTATCTACATTTAATATAAAATACATAGCTTACATTGGGATTCTGTCTGGTACTTTCTAAAGTTATACAATATTATTGATACCAATACAAATCTATTCATTAATATTAATATTCATTTATATCTTAAACACTTAGCACATTACTTTTCAATTAAATCACATACTTTTATGGGAATACCTACTTACCATAGTTATTCCCCCCCCCCCCCCACATCACATATTATAAATCATTATTTCATTAAAATGTTCCCCCTTCTCCTACTTCAAACCTCTCATTTCACAAAAATTTTCACTGGGATAACATAGTCTAATCATTAATATTAAACAATCATTTATATCTTAAGCATTTTACTCATTTCAATTAAATATTATACCTTTGCAGGGACATTGATGGTTTCCAAAATTATTTCCCCCCCCCCCCACATCATATATCTTAAATCATTGTTTCATTAATGTATTTCCCTTTTCTTGACAAAAATTTCACTAAATTATACTAAATATTTTATCACATTTTAAATTACATATTGTTTCCAATTTTCTAAAATTATTTCTAAGTAGAAATGTAAAAAAAAACAATCTTATGTACCTTTCCAGAATCCCTTTTTCAATAAAGTTTACCCATTATCTATAAATGATTTTTGTTTCTTTGCATCTTGCTCCCCACCATTAAGGCTTCTCATCCCATCCTTTCTCCCTTGCTTATTCTTCTCCTTTACCCCCTTGTCTATCCTTTTATTCTGCTTTCCTCCTTTCTGTTGTTTTCTAACATAATATCCCCTTTTCACCTCATTCTTCTCCTTTTTGGCTGTTTTTCCAAGTCTCAAAGTCTTCTTTCCCTTTTTCTCTTTCTCCTTTCCTTCCCCGACCAAAGTCACTTGTTCATCAAAGATGGCTTCTTCTTTGTCCCAGTCATCCTGTTGCACATTCAGTTTTACATAAGTACAAACCGCCATTTCTAAAAATTGAAAAAGAGTGCCAAGAACATCCTTCCCTTCTTGTTTTTCATTTTCATATTTTTGGTATACAAATTTCAATCCATCCACAAGTGATGCCATTGTGTAGAGAAAAAGTTTTTCCAAACAACCACCCAAGTGCTTTTAATCAGAAAAAATTTTCAGAGGTTCCAGAATCAGCAAAGAATCGAAACAAGCTGTTTCTCCTAAATACTTTCTCCTTCTTCACTTTTTTTTTCCAGGGCTAAAGTTTAATCACAGAGTTCCATTTAAGATATATCTTTAAGAAGTCTTATTGATGTTTAATAACTCTTTAGAATTTTAGGCAATCTTCTCCTTATTTTCAAATTTGCTCCATTTTTTCCCCCTCTCCTTTCCCACTCACAGCCAACAAAAAATTTTTTTTTTCCTTTAAATGTTCAGAAATCCTTATCCCTTCAACATTCAATTACCTCCAATGCAGGTTTTTGGATTTCTCTTATAATTCCATCCGCTGTCACGTTAGGAAGGACAGTGAAAAGAAAAAAAAACTTTCCCTTTTTAGGATATGCGCCGCTTGTAACTCACTCTGGAAACAATGTATCCTTAGCAGCCTTCAAGATTCTAGGGCACTCTCTCTTGCCTTGTCCTGGTCAAAAACAACTTTCACAGCTTTTCCCTCTTCCTCCTGCATGATCTTGTCCGGCTGCAGGTTTCTTCGTGGTGGCCATTACTGACCGCCGCTCCTCTGCCTTGGGAAAAGGGTGGGGAGGGGGTCTGCAACATCCCCAAACCCCTATCCAGATCCCCCTGTCTTCAGCTGCCTCTATGGGGCAGCTATATCCCCCAAATCCAAACGGATCGGGGGAACCTTGGCATCGAACGCAGCAAGGATTGCGCAGTATTGCGAATCCCTGCTGCTGCTGAAGCCTTGCAAACCGGAAGCCAGAAATAGAGGCAGTTCTTCACAGACTTCAGAGTCATTTCCTCTCATTGTGTCTCATGCACAGTAATAGATAGCTGTCTCTTCTGGTTTCAAATTTTTCTTTTGCAGATACACCTGAGTGCGAGAATCACCCCTAGACATAGTGAAGCATCCCTTGAATTTATCTGGGTAGTAAACAGAAGGAAGCGAACTGATAGTTATGTGGGCTATTCATTCCAGGCCTTTTCCTGGATACTAATCTCAACCAATTCATCCAGAACACATTGAAGTTGAAACCAGAGGTTTGGCATAAGAGACTGAGGGAACCTCCAGATCTTTTCACATCTCCTCCAGACTCCACAACTGGACATCCGATTGGACCCCCAAAATGAAAGAAGTTTCAGTGAACTTTCTCCTTATAGACAAGAATTAAAATGAAAGAAGCTGAATATACACTACGTCTGTGGAGAGCAAATAAGAACAAGTTTTGCCACAGGATCATTTTTACTTCCTCTAATGAATAGAGGGAAATTGATAGAAAAAGATTTTTTTAATTATTATAATTTAGTCCTATAATAAATAAAGAGATGGAAAAGGTTTCAGGAAAGGGATTGAATCTTGTATCACCTGAAAAGGGAAATCTTGTGGTTCCTTTAAAGGGAAAATTGTGTCCTGATTTATGTATTGCTTGGTTAAAAGAGACCCTCAGGGCAATCACTTTTTAAGATTTATTTCCACATACTTTACATGTGTGATTTTTCAAATGACGTCCCCAATCCTATGAAAACTGATACTTTGTTTTTGTTTTCTTATGAGTAGAGAAGAGAAAGAACTGGTCTACTTTAGAGTCAGTAAAACAAGGACCCTGCTCAAATAAATTTATAATGAATATCTATGAAGATGCTCAGTTATCCAGGCCATAGTTGTATCAAAAGTGGATTTCCTTTTTTAAAAGGCAACTGGAGTGATTTTCTGAGGAAAAACAAAGGTGTTTCACTTCCAATCCTAGAAGCTTCCTCAGTTGTATTGGATGCTGTAGGAGATGGAAGGACAGTTATTGACAGTTGAGATTAATTGGTGGGAGGAGGAATGATAGTTTCTGGTATGAAATCTTCTTGGAACAGCCAAAAGAATTGCATTGTAAATTGGGAATAGGTGGTGTTTTATCCCTCCCACTATGTTGAGAGAGGGCTTTTCAATGTTAACATAAAGAGCCTCTTTTACCCCTCTTTCAAATCAATGGTCCTCTCTATCCAGAATGTGGACTTCTGTCTTCAAAAGAATGACCTTTGTCTTTCAAATGCAAATGGACTGCTGAATCCTGTCCTGATGGGATTGGCTACTGTGTTATGCCATGCATTTGGGAAGTGGCTGTTTTGTTTCATCAATGTACAGATCTGCAGACGTCTCACTGCATTGTATTGCATATATCACATTTTTAAAAAAAAAAGTTTTATCCTTACTGTTGAAAGGCTGTCAAAATACCTTTCTTCTGAAGATTCGATTTTCCTGCTGGGAGAGCTCTGGTGCAAGGATACAGACAACTGCTTGAAAGCTGGATCTTTTTATTTTTCAGGAAGGTGAGAGATAGCAAGAAGTCTGTATACCTGGGGCTAGCTGGCTTTGTATGATAAGCCCCCTGATTTATATACCCTTTTCTCATTTTGTGTGTGTGTCCTTGTGTTTGTATTTCTTAATATTTTAAATCCTGTCAGGGGTTGTCTTCATTTCCACCGAAGGGTAAACTCCGCGGGGTGCAGAAGGCAAACTTTGCGGGGTGCTTGGATTGGATTATCAGTTTCGTCCTAATGTTTTCTTATATTTGTTTTGTGGCAATCTCCTGTCTGTCTCCTTTGCAATATATTTTGTGTCTTTTGTCTGTTTGTTTAGCTGATTTAGCATGTCTTGTGTTTGTAAGGGTTTTCTTTTCTTGTTTCCTTAGTTTTCTTAATTATTTGGGCTTTTGTCTAAGGGGCTTCTTTAATACCTTTTATTTGATTTCTTTTCCTATGCAAGTTTGTTTTATGGCTGGCTTGATGTTCCCTTTGGGCTTTTCCTGCTTGGGTGACACTACTGTCCTCATGAAGTTTCCTTTCCACACTTACAGAAGACAGGTTTCTGCCTTAATGTATTCTTGGGCTTAAGATATACAAATATGTGATCTTGGTTTGAAATCTTCCTGAGCTTTTCAGATATTTCAGCAACATATGGAATGAGAACTATTAAATTGGTGGCTTGAGAAACGGAGGCGACACGAGTGTAAATTTAACTAACATTTTATTTTAAGCAATAAATGGTTACCCGGGGCTGCTGCCAGCTAATGGGGCAGCTGGCTGGAGGCAAGAACTGATGCCAATTGACAACTCTCTTTTATACTCAGCTATCAAGCGGCTCAGCCAATAGGAGCTATTTGTGTTCTCCCTTGAATCAAGGACCAGAGGGAGAGCCACAGCTGAATGCAACACAAAAGTTGCCTCATTTGTTACTGTCTTCCTTGTCTATAATAGAGGAGTTCATGCTGGGCCTTTTGGGGGAATTGATAAAGGCCAATTAGGATAGCCACATGTTCCTTATCCTAAACACATACAATGGAATTCAATTGAGGAGAGTTCTCAATACCACGAATCAAAGAGGACTGAAGAGCAAAATATATCAAAGATGAATTGTAGGACATCAATCCTGTGGGAAAGCGAACTTGGGAAAGGTTTCAGGAAAGAGATCGAATCTTGTGTCGCCTGAAAAGGGAAATCTTGTGGTTCTTTAAAGGGAAAATTGTGTCCTGATTTACATATTGTTTGGTTAAAAGAGACCCTCAGGGCAGTCACCTTTTAAGATTTCTTTCAATCAATCCTGTGGGAAACAGAACTTGTTTTTATAAAAAATGCAGAAGACATGCTATCTTGTGAGGAAAATACACTATAACTATATATATATAAGTGCAATATTACTCATGCATCATCACAAAATCTCCAGAACAGTAAAGCCTACACACTTGAAATTTGGCACGTATGTTCCGCTTGGTTTCTAGGTGCTCACTATGAAAGGATTTTTTGAAATGACTATCAGAGCATTAATATTTCATATATTATTAATAACATGCTCTGCTGATAAGGAGTTCCACACCCCCTTCCCATCGAAAAGACAAAATGCAAAACACAAGCACAGGAGAGGAGTTTCAGTTTCAGTTTCACAGCACCAAGCAGCTTTAGTACAGAACAGTTGAGCAAAGCCATTCCCAGGCTCCTTGCTGTCACCTTCTTCTTCTTCTTCTTCTTCTTCTTTTTTTTTTTTTTGAAAATTTTATTTGGGTTTTCACAAAAAAAAAATAGTACAAATAAAACATCTTTTTTTGAAAATAGCATGGCCCCAGGTTTTCTCTTCTTCATACAGACACAAACTCATCATTTTCTCCATAGTTTTTCCCCTCTTTTAATTTTCTCAACTTTATTTTGATTATCTCATTTCAATTCAAATCATTATATTTATACTTTTGTCTGTCTTGTTTCAATTTCATATTATCTTTTCTCATTTAACAAATTTTCCCCTGAAGTTGCTAATTGGAGTATGATATCTTTTAATTTTATCCATTCAACTCTTATTTAATCTTCAATGTATACCTTTAAGATTATAACATTCAATCTAATACATAACTTCCAATCGAATTCTGCTTGGTACATTCTTAAAATACACACTATATTCTTTAAAAAAAAATTATATATTTATGTAAATAAAGCACTCATTCCATTCCAATTCAATTCTATCATTAATATTCATTAAAATCTTAACATTTTTAACATTTCTTTTCAATTAAATATCATACTTCCTTGGGAACACTTATAAACTTTCCATAATTAATTCTTTTTTTTTCTATATTTCTCTTCACTTATATTTTATAAATCATTAATAATAATTAAAATGTTCCCATCCTTTCCTAATTTAATTCTCTCATTCACTTTATTTCATTGATTTATTAACAAACATTCCACTACATTACAATAAATATTTTATCCATCATTTTCATCGTATTTTCTAAAATTATTTCTATTTGTAAGGTAACAATACTATCTTATGTACTTTTGCAGAATCCCTTTTACAATTAAATTTATACCCATTATCTCTAAACAGGCTTATACTTTCAATTCTAATACATTTCTACTTTTTCTCTATATCTTGTTTCTGTCCTTTATAACTTCTTTTCCTTTCCTTCTTCCTCCTCTTCTTCTCTCTCCCCTTTTTAGCCCCTTGTCTCTCTACTTCTAATTCTCAGAACCTCTCTCTTCTTGCACATTTTCTTTCCATTTTTTAAGTTCCATTTTCAGTTCTCCTAAGAGTGATGCCATTTTTAACACTTTTAAACAGCCACCCGATTGATTTTAGTCATTTAAATGCAATAACCAAAAGTCCAAAAATCACCAAAAAATCCAAATAATCCAAAGCTGTTTCTTCTTGCTTCTTTTTTCCACTTTATCTTCCCGGGGTTCTATTATTTTGTTACCAAGTTTCAGTTAAAATGTAGCTTTTAGGAATCATGTTAAGGTTTCACTGTAAATTCCTTTTAGTTCCAGGCAGTCTCCTCCATTTTTCCAGATTCTGCCCTTTTATTCTTTCTCTCTTCTTTCCTGCTTTTTAAAGCTTTTCAGTATCCAGAAATCTTTAATATCCCTTTGATTTATTTTATTTTCAGCTTAAATGCCTATTGATGTCAAAGTGGATTTTTTTTTTTTTAGTTTCTTGCTTAAGTCTCTTAGCTATCAGTATAGGGAAGGGAAGGAAAAGAATACCAAATCCTTTCCCTTCCCTCTCTACTTTGCTGCTTCAAAATATTCTTTGGGAACAATGTTATTTTTTATAGATTAAATTCCTGGGCATCTTACATTGTTGCTTTTGCAGTTTAACCCAGTCAACCAAAACTTTCTCTTCTTATCTTCCTCCTGCACATTCTTTTCCGGTCAAGTTCTTCTTTGAGGTGGCCATTTCTGACTACCGCTGCAACTGCCTTCAGGAAAGGGAGTAATGGCTAGCTGAGGAGGAGAGATGTGGCTCTCTTCAACCCTTCTGGCAGTCTTCCCCCTCTTCAACACCTCTATGGGGTGGCTTAGCTCCAAAACCAGCCAGCTTGGGGCACTCCTGCGGCGAGCAGGGATCAAAACTGCACACGATCGCAGTTTCTGTCGGCGAAGGAACTCAAACCGGAAGTCCCTTGCTGTCACCTTCTTGCTCACACAGTAAATTCTGTTCCAAACAGCCCTCAATTCTCACAGGATGCTAGCCAGATGAATACCGATGGATGCTGGTAGGCAGAGGCAGAATTTTCCCCCCTTATTTTCCTCCCTAGAAACTAAACCCAACCACATAGTTTTGTAGTGAATTACTGGTATTCAGCTAGTATATTTCTAATCTCATGAGTTAGGCTGAACCTTGGGACTGTATGGAGTTAGGAATAGTTTTAACCATAATATGCTGATATGATTGTTATTTCAGAGACAACCCCTAGAAACTATAGTCATAAAAAAGTAATTTGTAAATAAGGGCAGAGGACAATAGAATTAGAATAATGGGATATATAATTGGGTGGAGATAATGTGTTCACTTTAGGCCATCCTGATAGGTTGTGACAGCCTGAATACTGAACCTATGAGGAAAGGTGGGAGGTAAAATTGCAATGGCAATAGGGAATAGAAAAAAAAACCATATTGATAATATAGGGGGTGTCCACTGTAGCTGTGTGAGCATGCTGCACCCACTTTGCAAAGTATTAAATAAAATCACCATTGTTTTCTCTTGGGAGTTTTGGCTGATGATTATTTATTTCAAAACTGTTGTGAATGAATAAATGTGTTAATAAAGATTATTGAGCGCTTGAAGTAAAGTGCAGGGTTCTGGCCCTGCACTTCTGATTGGCCGATAATAGCGACATCAGATTGGTCCGTTCAGGGGGATCTGATTGTCTATTAATGAGCCTCTCCTATTGGTTAACGGAGCTAGCACTCCCTGTGTTTTCATTGGTTTAAAATGTAAGAGCTTGCCTATATAAAGGGGGCTGTTTCAGCCATTGAGCTGAGCTATTACGCCATGTTAATAAAGAGTTTTGAAGTTCACCGTTTCACCGGCTCGTCTACATTCTTAGCGCCCATGCTCAGAACATAACACTGGTGATGAAGGTGGGATTTGGAGACGTCAGAGCTGACTGAACAACAAAGAACGATAACTGAGCACGTGGCTGAAATGCACAATGGCAGAACCATGTCCGGCAGCATCATACCACCCACTCCATTCAACCCAGCGCAAGAAGACTGGGAATCCTACATGGATCGCTTCTAGATGTTCCTGGAAACCAACAATTTGAAGGATGCCACTACCGGGAAGAAATTTGCAGTATTCCTAACCCATTGTGGGCCAACCATATTCAAGATGGCCAAGGCACTAGTGAAACCGGCAGAAGTAAAGTCTATGGACTGGGATGTCCTCGAACCCCTACTGAGGGCCCACTATGCACCGATCGTGCCAACGCTCTTCAGAAGGCATGAATTTTATCAGAGGAGTCAGCAGAAGGGCGAAAGTGTTGCTGATTTCATAGCATACCTCCGGAATCTGGGAGGCCTATGTGGGGTTTGCCGACCTCGAAGAAGCCCTGAGAGACAGAATAGTTCTGGGATTGGATGCACCACACATCCAAAGCAAGCTGATGGTGAAAGGCGACATCAGCCTTGCCGATGCTATCAATGAAGCTACTGCAGCAGAAGCAACTAGGAAGTTGGCTGCCCGAATGCGCCACAACCGCGCCCTGGTTCACCAACCGACCTGCGAAATTTCACCCAAGTCAGAAGATCAGCTTGTAACTGCCTACCACAAGGACCTCTCTTCGTCGTCAGACAGCGATGAAGAAGAGGTCCACCGACTTCGGTCCGAACGAGACCAATGCCAGAGATCTCAGCACCAATGCGCTGGTTGTGGGGCAAGCCATCCCCGATCAGAATGTAAATTCCTCAATGTGCTCTGCCATGTGTGCAGGAAAAGAAGCCATATCGGATGGGTCTGTAGAAGTAAGCTAGGACCCAGCCAGCCCTCGAGGGCGACTAACTATCGCCAACTGACCGGAAGCCGTCCTGTAAGGTGAGAACCCGTGAACCACTAATGGAACAACCAGTCCTACAGAAACAAACCCCTAAACCACTCAACGAAGAGAGAAGAGATTCACCAAACTATCACGATCGGTCACGCCTCATCCCTGGATGCCAAGAAGATTTGAGTGGAAGTGGCCATTGAGAACTAGCCCTGCCTGAGGTCAATTCAGGATTGTCCCTCTCGATGGTTTCCTGGAAGACCCTCAAGCAACTCATCCCTACTGTCCAGCGGCAAGACCTCAGATTCCAGAGATTAATACTCAAAGACTATCAGGGAAATCGAATTCCAGTCGTTGGATCCAGCCGAGTCCAGGTATCGTTTAAGAACCGTACAGCATTCCTACCCCTGACTGTAATCGACAGAGATCGGCCTAGTCTGTTAGGCCTCCAATGGTTCGCTCCACTCGGAATTAAAGTGGCCGGTATTAACCGAGTCTGCAGCAGCGACTGGGAAGAGGACCTCATCCAAGAATTCCAGGACGTCTTTGCAGACAAATTAGCGAGTACAAGGGGACCCCGATATCATTTAACCTCAATCCCGAAGTAGCTCCCATCCACCTTAAGCCTCGTCGAGTTCCATTTGCCCCTAAACCAAAGATTGACGAGCAGCTTGATAAATTAATAGCTCAGGGGGTGTTAGAGCCACCTGATCACTCCCCCTGGGAAACCCCAATCGTGACGCCCATCAAGCCGAATGGATCAATAAGAATTTGCGGGGACTACCAAGCCACCCTAAACCGAGCCCTTCAGCAAAACGCTTACCCGGTACCGGTGGTGCAACACCTCCTCCATTCAATGGGGGGCAGAAAAGTCTTCGCTAAACTAGACTTAGCCCAGGCTTACCAACAACTGCCTGTAGACAAAAAAACGGCAGAGGCCCAAACGATCGTTACGCACTGATGTGCGTTTAAATGCAAATGACTCCAATTCGGAGTAAGCGTAGCCCCAGGAATCTTTCAAAGTTTGATGGAACGACTATTACAAGGGATAAAAGGCGTTGTCCCATATTTTGATGATATGTTAATTGCTGCCCCGACTCAAAAAGTGCGAAGGGATAGCCTGAGGTTGGTTCTCCAAAAATTCAAAGACGCAGGTCTTAAAGTTAAGAAAAACAAGTGTCAACTTTGTATGGATCATGTAGAATTTTTAGGATATTTAATTGATAGCCAGGGCATTCACCCCACCGATAGCAAACTTAGGGCAATCAAAAATGCCCCAAAACCCCTGAATAAAGCCGACCTCCAGGCGTTTCTAGGTCTTATCAATTTTTATAACGTGTTCCTGCCTCACAAAGCAACCGTAGCCGAACCCCTACATTGTTTATTGGACAAAAAAGCAACCTGGGTATGGGGACACAGAGAGGAGCAGGCGTTTCAAAATGACTTCTGACCCTGTACTGATGCAGTATAATGAGACTTTGCCTTTAACGATCATGTGTGATGCATCGCCATTTGGAGTGGGAGCCATTTTGAGCCACGTTTTGCCAAACGGTAGTGAAGCCCCTGTGGCCTATTTCTCAAAAATGCTTTCAAAAGCAGAACGCAAATACAGTCAAATTGATAAAGAAGCCCTTGCTATCGTGTCTGCTGTTAAGAGATTTCATGAGTATGTGTATTGCCGAGCCTTTACTTTAGTGACTGACCACAAACCTTTGCTGGGAATAATAGCGGGAGATAGGCCAACCCCTTACATATTATCCCCCAGAATGACTCGTTGGTCAGAATTCTTGGCTGCATATAATTACAAGTTGCAACACCGCCCAGAGAAGGCCATTCCCCACGCCGACGCATTGAGCTGAGCACCACTTCCAGAGACCATTGATGACCCCTCTCTGACAATTACAACTCTGCAGATCGAGACACTTTGAACACCACCACTAACAGCCTGAGATATCATGATGGAAACGAAACGCAACCCCATTTTAGCACGAGTCCTCAGCTGGGTCGAGCGCGGATGGCCATTGGACCAGAAACCTGATGACTATGCCCCATTCAAGAATCGACAAGCGGAACTGTTTTCCCAGAAGGGCTGCATTATTTGGGGTGATAGAGTCATTGTCCCAGAGTAGTTACAATGGGCGGTACTGAGAACCTTGCACAATGGCCACCCCAGCATTGTGTGCATGAAAGCCCTCGCACGTAGCAACGCATGGTGGCTGGGCATCGGCAAGCAGATTGAGACTTGGGTAAAAGCTTGTCACAAATGCCAGGAAGTAAGCAACGCTCCAGTGAAAGCAACCCCGACCAAATGGAAAACACCGGGAGGACCTTGGTCCCGTATTCATCTGGACATTGCGGGACCTACCAAAGGCCACACATTCTTATTAACGGTGGATGCCTACTCGAACTGGCTTGAATTCCATGAGATGAGAAATACAACAACTGAAGTGGTCATCAAGAAACTAGACGGACTATTTACAACACACGTATTACCAGACGTTCTCGTATCCGACAACGGCCCCCAATTTACCGCGCTGTCTTTTGAACAGTACCTAGCGGACCGTGGTATTCGCCATGCGCTGACTTCACTGGCACATCTTGCGGCCAACGGAAGGGCCGAGTGCATGTACAATTCATCAAGAAAACCTTACATAAAATGGACTATGGCAATATCGAAGACAAGATTAATTATGCCCGCTAGTTCAATTCTGAGTGGTGCAAACAACTGTAACCCTAACAAACTGGGCTGGTCATGATCGACGACAGTCAGGGGAAGCGTCGCGGTGTGGTCCTTGAGGGATACTTGGACATGGCTGGAACCGACAACTGGAATTCTGTTTCCCTGGTAGTCTTTTAGGATGATTCTTTGAGTGCTGAGGTCCTGGTGACCGATGGCAGGGATCAGCTGTTTGAGGGTTTTTCAGGAGACCATTGATAGAGACAACCCTGAATCGACTTCCATCATGCATGGTCGATTCTCAATAGTAACTCTTATGCGGATCTTTTTTGCATCTAGCGATGAAGCGTGGCCGATAATAATAGTTTGGTGCACCTCTTCTCGTCTCATTGAAGAGGCAGGTACTCAATTTCTGTAGTGGTAGTGGTTGTTCCATTGGTGGTTCAGGCGGTCCTGATTTCCAGGTGGTTTGCCTGTCTCCTGATGGAGGTTGTTTTCCCTTCGGTTTGGACTGGACTCTCACTTGCTTCTGCAGACCTTTGCGATGTGGCCTCTTTTCCCACAGGAACGGCAGAGTGCGTTGATGAATTTGCAGTCTGATCGTGGGTGGTTTGCCCCGCAACCAGCACATTGGCACGGAAGTCTCTGGTTCCTTTGCTCTCGTTCTGAGCGGAGCCAGTTGACCTCCTCTTTCTCACTGTCTGAGGGTGACTCGAGGTCTTCGTGATGTGTGGTAATAGCATGCCTCTCAGAGGAGAGCAGACTATCATTAGCGAGTTGGCGGTGCGGTGCGTTCGCTCGGCACATTCGAGCGGCTGACTTCCTGGTTGCTTCTGCGGCAGTAGCATCAGCGATGACATCTGCAAGGCTGATGTCTCCTTTCACCATGAGTTTATTCTGCGCTGTGTGGTCAGCTAATCCCAGAACTATGCAATCTCTCAGGGCTTCCTCAAGGTTTGCAAAACCACAGAGGCCTTCCAGGTTCCGGAGGTCAGCTACGAAGTCCCCAACGCTCTCGTTCTTCCATTGGTCCCTCTGGTAAAACTCGTGTCTTCGTATAAGTGTAGGTACTGCGGGTGCGTAATGGGCTCGGAGGATTGGCGTGAGGTTATCCCAATCCATGGTCTTCACTTCCACCGATTTGGCAAGTGCTTTAGCCATTTTGAAAACAGCGGGGCCTCAGTGGGTCAGGAACACCGCTCATTTCTTGCCAGGCATAGCATCCTTCAGATTGTTGGTCTCTAGGAACATCTGGAAATGGTCTATATATGAGTCTTTGTTTGCTGGGTCAAATGGAGCGGGTGGTATGGTGCCGCTGGTCATTCTGCTGTTTGTTGCATGTGCTCTTCAGCCACGTGCTCTGTCTTGTTCGATACGTACTTAGTCAACTCTATCGTCTCTGCATCCCATCCTCATCACCAGTGTTAAAGTCCTGAGCATGGGCACAAGGAACGGAGACGAGACATCGAACTGTGACTTCAACTCTTTATTGTGACTTCAGAACAGAGCAAATACTTGGGCAGCAGCAGCTCTTTTATAGAGCTGGCTGCTGTCAAAACAACCAATGATTTGAGTTTACCGCTCTAACAAGTGTCCAATCAGAGAGACCCGCTAACAGCCAATCGGACTGGCCAGAATCGACCAATCACGACTTGCTATTCGTGGGCCAATGCAGGATTATGAGCCTGCTGTAAAAGTAAAGCTATTAGGGTTGTTACTGGTGCGTTGGCTTAGTCCATAATAGCTCTAACATCTACAGCTTTGAAAATCTTTGTCCCACCTAAAAACCATCATGGATCCACTGTTAGATCCCATGCAGTTTGCATACCAAGCAAATAGATCAACGTATGATGCTGTTAACATGGCTCTGCATTACATCCTAAAACACCTTGAATCTCCAAATACCTACTCAAGGGTCCTCTTTGTAGACATCCGTTCAGTATTCAATACCATGATTTCAGACACTCTTCTAAGTAAATTAAACCAACTACCGGTACCTGAACACACTTGTAAGTGGATCATAAGCTTCCTAACAGACAACAAGCAGCAAGTGAAGCTAGGCAGAATCACTTCCAATACCTGTACAATCAGCACTGGGGCTCCCCAAGGCTGTGTGCTTTCTCCACTTCTCTTCTCCCTATATACCAAAGACTGCATCTCAAATGACCATCTGTTAAAATACTGAAGTTTGCTGATAACACAACAGTTTCATTCGAGACAATGACAAATCTGCATACAGACAGGAGGTTATACAACTTGCCTCATGGTGTAACCTGAACAATCTGGAACTGAACACACTTAAAGAAATGGTGGTAGACTTTGGAACAAACCCTCCCATACTACCACCGCTTACAATACTAGACAAAACTGTAACAACAGTAGAGACGTTCAAATTTCTAGATTCTACTATATCACATGACCTAAAATGGACACCTAACGTTAAAAATGTCATCAAAAAAGCACAACAAAGAATGTTCTTTCTGCACCAACTCAGGAAGCTCAAACTTCCCAAGGAGCTGCTGATCCAGTTCTACAGAGGAATGATTGAGTCTGTTATCTTCACCTCTATAACTGTCTGGTTTGGTTCAGAGAGTAATTCAAACTGCAGAAAAAACAGTTACTACCAACCTGCCTTCAATTGAGAACCTATATACTGCATGTGTCAAAAAGAGGGCTGTGAAAATATTTACAGACCCCTCACATCCCGGACATAAACTGTTTCAACTCCTTCCCTCAAAACGACGCTATAGAACATTGCACACCAGAACAACTAGACATAAGGACAGTTTTTTCCCAAAAGCCATCACTCTGCTAAATAAATAATTTCCTCAATCCTGTTCAACTATTAAAAAGTCTGCACTGCTGTTAATCTCATCATCAATTTTTATCACCCATCCCCTCCCACTTGTGACTGTATGACTGTAACTTTGTCGCTTGTATACTTACAATTTATATTGACTGTTTCTTTTTAACTTCTCTTTTATGTATACTGAGAGTATTTACGCCAAGACAAATTCCTTGTGTGTCCAATCAAACTTGGCCAATAAAGTATTCTATTCTATTCTATTCAAATCATGGGGATAGGTCCATGTATTTGTATACCACATTTTGGGGGCGGTATGTCCATCAAATTTTATAAATATTCCCTTCCAACATTTCCAACGATGTTGGAAGCATAAAAGTAAAGAAGGGACTTTTTATCATCTATAGTGGACATTTATTAAAGCAAAATAACTTTTGGAGTAGGATGTATATTTTAATACTCAAAATTTTGAATTATTTATTTTTCTTATCTTTCCTCACTTCTCTCCCCATCTCTTCCTCCCCACTGTTTTCCTATTTACTTTTGTATTTTGTATCTTATAATATTTTCTAACTTAATAAAAATGATAAACCAAAAAAATTATATTCCCATCATGCTGTTTCATTATCATAATATAATCAAGTTCCTTGATACATTCTAGATCAGGGTTCTTCAAAATTGACACCTTTAAGACTGGCAGAATTCCTCCTCCAGTCCTGTTAGCTCAGGTATTCTGGGAGTTGAAGTCCACATGTATTACACTTGCCAAGTTTGAAGACCCTTGTTCTACACCTTTGCTGCTGAGAAGCACTGAAGATCATCTCTGCTGATATCATCTGAGTATTAAGCTACCGTTACAGAGATCTTTGCGTGTATATGTCATTAATCAATTTAGCCCTCCCAACCACCTCCCACCTATAATTAGCTCTGTTGTTTTTACTTCCATCATGTTGGTCAAAGGAGGCTTATCTCTTTTTGCTTTCTCTCGTGCTGGACCCAGCCTGGATGCAAGGGCTAAATTGATTAATGAATATAAAGGCAAAGATCTCTGTAATGGTAGCTTAATACTCCGATGATGTAAGCAGAGGCTGAGGAAAGCTTAGTAAGTAGATTAAATATAATTTTAAGTTCTGCATTGGTTTTCATGTGACAACATTGTTCCCCAGTGTCTAAAGTGAGGAGGGGAAACATCTTCATAATTCTCCAAGGAGATTCCTCTGGTCCAGATGTTTCCTCAATATGTGAATGGCAGTTTAGATATTTAGAGAGTTTATTCTGAAGTTTTTCTTCTTCCAGGATGCTAAAAGACTGTATCCTATTCCAGTGTTTAACTGAAACCTGATTGCCTGGAGGAAAGAAAGGTGAACCTCGATCGTTGAACTCATTTTCATAATTCTTCATTTTGTTCCAACATATTTTTTAATTGGATACCTAGAAAAAGATTCCTCATGGGAGAGGAATTAATCCTCGTTGACTAATCCAGGATCTGGACTGAATCAAGTTGCAGAGCTTCTCTGAAGAAAGGAAGGTTCTTGTCTGGTTTCAGATTCACTTCTTACTGTGTCTCTCGCACAATAATAGATTGCTGTGTCTTCAGATTTCAGATTGTTCATTTATAGATACAGAAGGCTTTTGGCATTATCTCTGGTTATAGTGAAACATTCTTTGACAGAATCTGCATACTCTTGCCTACTGGCATCGTACCAAATAACTGCAACCCTTTCCAGTCCTTTTCCTGGAGCCAGTCTCACTACCCAATTCATGCCATAGCTTCCAAGGTTAAAACCAGAGCATTGTTACATTCTTTTATTTTTAGACTGTATGTGAATGTATTTAAGAGTTATAGTTTATAGTTAACACATTATAGTTAGTTATAGTTAAGTTAGTTATAGTTAGTTATAGGTATGCAGAGAAAAACAGAGACAGAAGAAAAATGAACCTCACCTCTAAAGAGAGATGAACTCAAAATTAACTGCAGTAAAAGACTAATACCGCTTCTCATTTTTTTGGCAGAAGCAATATCTTTGTTGTCTGGAGAATAGTCCAAATGATGTAACTTTTCCTGGATATTTTTCAGAGGAAATTTTTAGAACAGGAAGCATTTTCTGAATTTGCATACTGATTAGAATAAAGAAGACAGCCCTTCTATATCGTGCTCTTTACTCAGGGACTGGAGAGATGGCTTCATCTATAACATTCAAAGGGAAGATCTGGTGAAGGTCTATGGAGATTCTCACTCATCCAGGTCATGGTTGTCCCAAAGGTGCTTTTTTCAACAGGGAACTGGACTTTCTGTTGTTGTTGTTTTTAAATGTTTTGCTTTTCATCGAAGAAGCTTCTTTAGCTTTTCATCCAACAAGAGCCAAAGAAGTTTCTTGGATGAGAAGTGAAACATCTGTTTTTTTTTTACAAAAAAACCCCAGAAAGTCCAATTGCCTCTTGAAAAAGCATCTTTGGGACATCAGGTGAAGAAACAACTCCAAATGTCTTCAAGGTCCAAAATTGTTTTCAGATGGAGGATGAAGGGTTTTTTTTATCATAGTTTTGGGAAAATGTTCTCCATTCATCCTTCACTCAGCTGAAAACTCTCACCGACCCTGGAAATTGAGTCATTGGCACCTGGACTTCTTTTCTTCTTCAGTCTTGAAGAAGCTATTTGGATAAGTGGCAAAATGTTTCAAACAAACAAACAAACACAAGAAAAGAATATAAGCCTAGGTACTTTGACTCAACCTCCTGACAACTCTACCTAGATGACTGAGTATTTTCATTAAGGTATCTCCTGAAGCTAATTTCTGAAATCTGTTTTCCCTGGCACTTCTGTCTCTTTTTGTCCTCGGTTATTCTTGGTTGCCAGATTTGTTTCTCCAAAGTAGCACGTGGCCAAGCCTGAGTGAATACCCCTTTTCCTTTGGTAAAAAAATGAAATAAAGAAGGAAATTCTGTTTTAACTCCAGTTTTGCTGAGGAAACTTATATCCATCTCATTCATAGGAATGGGGTGAGATGAAACCAGGCAAGGAGAAACAGATAGAGCAAAAAACAAAAATAAAAAAGGGGAAGATTTGACAAAGATTATTTGTCCCATGTGGGATGCAAATAGGGAAAGACCCTGCATAGACAAACATATCAGAGCTTCAAAATGTATTCCATTTTTCCATTTTCCATTTTGTTTTCACTTTGGAAGAATTGCATCTTTGTGTACACTGGACATCCTCTGACAATTTCTAATGGCTTCATTAAACCAGAAGCTCTAATAAAAATATATATAGTCCTTTGAACAGAGCATCATTTTATCTATATACAAAACAGCATTCAGCAATAACACTTAGACTTATATACAGCTTCACAGTGCTTTATAGCACTCTGTAAGCAGTTCTTAGAGTCAGCACATTGCCCACAACAATCTGGGTCCCCATTTTATTGACCTTGGAAGGATGGAAGGATGAGTTAGGCATGAGCCAGTCTGGATCTTGAGAATTGAACTCCTGGAAGTTTGAACAGTTAGCCTGCAATACTTCATTCCAACTGTTCCATATTAGCAGGCTTGAAACCCTGCATTCCCATTGGTCTGTTTTAACTGTTACCTGATTGGTCAGTATGGACGATTCTGATTGGCTCGCTAAGAGTCTGCTACGATTGGTTAAATCTAAGTGCGGCAGACTCAATGCGGTGTCATTGGCTGCTTAGCCTCAGGAAGCTCTATAAAAGAGCTGCTGGGGCTGCTATCTTGCCGAGTCTGATTTAGCCTACTAATAAAGAGCTGTTGTTACTGAAACCCAGTCTCTTGTCTCTGAATGCTGTCCTCCAAATATAACTCTGGTGACGAGGATGGGATTGTGAGACAACGAGACATCTAGCACGTGGCAAACGGCGTGAAAATGACCAGCAAGATGCCCAGCAATATCACACCACCCACACCCTTTAACCCAGTCACCGAAGACTGGGAGTCCTATATCGACTGGTTTCAGATGTTTTTAGAATGTAGCAACCTGAAGGATGCGGACGGCAATCGGAAGTGAGCCGTGTTCCTAACACATTGTGGACCCTCCGTATTTAAAATGGCCAAGATTTTGGCAAAACCAGCGGACGTAAAAGCAATGGACTGGGATGACCTTGCACCCATCCTCCGTAGCCACTACACTCCAGCCGTGCCTACCCTCATTCACCGGCATGATTTTTACCGACGAGACCAGCACAAGGGTGAGAGCATCAGCGACTTTGTGGCTGACTTAAGGGACCTGGGAGTTCTGTGCAGATTCACAGACCTAGATGAGACCATGTGAGACTGGTTCATCCTCGGCTTAAGGGACCTCGCACTACAAAGTAAGCTGATGGCCAAAGGCAATATCTCCCTTGCTGATGCCATAGCAGAAGCGACTGCAGCCGAAGCCACCTGCAAATCAGCAGCTAGAATGCATTGATCAAATGGAACCTACCACCATCCCGTCAATGAGACAACTCTGACATCAGTGAAACACACCGCCACCCACCCAGCAACATTGAATCTCCCTCTGACAGTGACTACGAGGAGGAAGAAATCCACCGACTCCAATCAGATCAGGCAAGACCAGTGGGGTCGTAAGTCAAGTTTCCAGTGTGCCGGTTGCAGAGGCAACCACTCCCATTCTGAATGCCGATTCCTTGATGCCATTTGTGGCATTGTGAGAAGCGGGGGCATATCGCAAAAGTATGCTGAAATAAATGCAACCAGAGTCCACGCCACCGAGCAGGCAGCCCCGGAAGACAAGATGGCACCCCCCCAAGCACCAGGAATGCCAGACTGTCAGCTGTTGTAACCGAGATGGCCGCACCAAATGATTCAGTGAGCCGGCATGAAGGGAAGAGACACATCAAACAGTCGTCATCGGCCATTCCTCATCCATAGACACCCGAAAGGTACGCAAAGTTGTAAAAACCAAAGACCACCCCTGCACCATGGAAGTAGACTCTGGCTCCTTCCTCTCCATGGTCTCACGGCACACCATCAAGCGCCTAATACCCAGCATATGCTGACATGAACTAAGCACCCAAAATCTGATCCTCAGAGACTACCAAGGAAATTGCATTCCTGTAGCCGGCATCGGGCATTTCAGAATCACGTTCAAAGGCCGTACTCACATATTGCCACTCACCATTGTGGACAAAGACTGCCCCAGTTTGCTCGGGCTACAATGGTTCGAGGCACTAGGAATAGAAATGGCTGGCATCTACCACACGAACGAGGAAGATTGGGAAGTGACACTTGCACGTGACTTCCAAGAGGTCTTCGACAACACCTTAGGCAAGTACAAGGGGTCCCCAATCTCATTCAATCTTAGCCCAGATGTCGCCCCCATCTGCCTTAAACTCTGGCAAGTGCCATTTGCACTAAAGCCCAAAATAGACGAGCAACTAAATAAGCTCATTGCCCAAGGGGTATTGGAGCCCATTGACCACACTCTTTGGGAAACGCCTATAGTCACCCCCATTAAACCGGATGGCTCCATAAGAATCTGTGGTGACTATAAGGCCACCCTCAACCATGCCCTGCAGGAAAGCACCTACCCTGTGACGGTAGTCCAGCACCTCCTGCACTCACTGGGGGGAGGCCAGGTATTTGCTAAGCTTGACCTGGCACAAGCCTATCAACAGCTGCCGGTCTATGTAGAAACCGCTGAGGCTCAAACGATTGTAACGCACTGGGGGGCATTTAAATGCAACCACCTCCAATTCAGTGTCAGCGTGACACCCGGGGTTTTTCAAAGCCTCATGGAAAGACTATTGCAAGGAATTAAGGGAGTCATCCTGTACTTCGATGATGTATTAGTGGCAGTGGATAACAAAAAACAACTAGAAAAATGCCTGAGGGCAGTACTCCAGAAATTTAAAGACTCGGGCTTGAAGGTTAAAAAGGAAAAATGCCAACTATGCACTGAGAGGGTCGAATTCTTGGGGTACCTTCTAGACAAACAAGGAATTCACCCTACCGACAAAAAACTCAAAGCCATCAAGGAAGCCCCCAGACCAAAAAACAAGATGGAACTTCAGGCATCTTTAGGACTCATTAACTTTTATAATGTTTTCCTATCCCAAAAGGCAACCGTGGCGGAGCCATTGCATAGACTCTTAGATAAAACCGCCTCCTGGATTTGGGGAAAATGAGAGGAAAATGCCTTTCAACAAATAAAAAACCTCTTAAGCTCCGACACAGTCCTCATCCAACATAGTGAAACCTTACCATTAACAATTATCATGCGACACATCACCTTATGGAGTGGGGGCAATCCTCAGTCATACCTTACCGGATGGAAAAGAGGCACCCGTCACCTTCTTTTCAAGAACCTTGTCCAAGCCAGAAAGAAACTACAGCCAGCTGGACAAGGAAGCCCTAGCAATCGTCTCCGGAGTGAAAAGGTTCCACGAATATATCTATGGTAGGACCTTTTCTATCATTACTGACCACAAACCCCTGCTAGGCATATTGGCGGGCAACAAGGCCACCCCAAATATTCTGTCACAGTTCATGGGCCACAGTTCATGGCACTGGCATTTGAACAATACCTAGCTGCCTGTGGCATCAGACACGCTTTAACTTCGCCCACTCACCCAGCAGCGAATGGGCGGGCGGAGAGAATAGTTCAATTTACCAAAAAAACTATACAAAAATCGAAGATGGCAACATCCAGGAATAAATCAATAAAATGCTGCTGATATAACATAGCACACCTAACACTACCACTAACAAATGCCCAGTGGAGCTACTTATGGGCACAAGACTTCATTCACCACTAGACTACTTACACCCCACCTACAATCCAGAGAAGCCCCCAGGCTCCATCAGCCGACATCACACTTTCAACATCGGTGACACCATCTTTGCCAAAAGCTTCACTGGGGACCCCCTTTGGATACCTGCATGGATAACCCAAATCACCGGCCCCGATCATACCACCTAGAAACCACCGATGGGAGAAGCTGGAAGTGCCACATCGACCAACTATGGTCAAGGCTACCCAGCACAGACTTTAACAAAGGAACCGGTGGGGGGGCAAAATTCATTGCAAGCAGAACACCCCCCAAGCGGAAGTCAAATAAGTAACCAACCATACTCACCTGAAAGCACAGAACCATGGCAGACAGGTGCTTCACCTGGAAGGAGCAGGCAGACTAGCTCAACCAGGCCAAAGAACCCAGGCGGGAGCAGCAGAGCGAATGACTCGACCAACCCAGGCGAACCTGGCGGGAGTTGCAGCTATAGGCGCGGCTCACCCTTCCAGGCAGTTCCATCGGGAAGCTTGAGAGTGACGCGAAGCCCATCCGAACCAGCCGATGACCAGAGACTGAATGAAGCACACAGGTCAAGTAGGCAGGTGTGAAAACCTGCCTACTTACGTGATTACATTACCCCGCCCCTTGGACGATACCAAGAGGGAGGGGTGTTCCATATTAGCAGGCTTGAAACCCTGCATTCCCATTGGTCTGTTTTAACTGTTACCTGATTGGTCAGCATGGACGATTCTGATCGGCTCGCTAAGAGTCTGCCGCGATTGATTAAATCTAGGGGCGGCAGACTCAAAGCGGCGTCATTGGCCGCCTAGCCTCGGGAAGCTCTTTAAAAGAGCTACTGGGGCTGCTATCTTGCCGAGTCTGATTTAGCCTACAAATAAAGAGCTGTTGTTACTGAAACCGAGTTTCTCGTCTCTGAATGCTGTTCTCCAAATATAACACCAACCACTGCAACACCATGGCTCTTCAATCTAACAGTCATTCCCTCCATTGAGATTATAGGTTTCTTTGCAAAAAATTGAGATTATGGGCAAGTTTTATGAGAGTCAAGAATGGCATGCTTAGGGGGAGAAGGCGGAGCTTCGTTTTGGCGATACAGATGCGATCTCGGGGCTCTGAGATCGCAGCTGATATTTTCGCCCCTGGTCGGTCCCAACGGACCTAAACCGTCCCGTAGAGACGGGGATTGAGAAGGGTATTGTTCCAGGATCCCAGAGATATCGCAAAATCTCTGGTTTGATCCGGAAGAAGCCCTTTTGCTAGCGGCGGAGAGGCAGCCTCTATAGCTGCTGAAGTCAGGACAGCTCCGGAAAGAAAGTGGCTGGAGTGAAAGTGTGTCGGCTGGGTGAGAAAAACTCTTTTGTGTTGTAAATTCGCTGAGGTTGGAAAGGACATCCTGATCAAAGAAGAAATCTGTGAGACTTTTTCTTTTGACTGAAACTGTCTGAGCGGCGTTTTTTAAAGTGATGTCAAATTGAGGCTTGGTTTTTTTTTTTTTTTCTATATATTTTTTGGGGGGGACTTTAGTGTGACTTTGTAGGTAACCAGATTGAATTTTCTCTTATATATATTTTTATGCTCCCTTTGATTTTTTAACTTTCTTTAGGATAGAGGCTCCCTTTGGCTATTTTTTTTTGTCTCTGTATATATTACTCCTTTTTTCTGGCTGGGGGGGAGGAAGAGCATTAAGAAACTTTGCAACACTGCCAACTAGAGGCTTGAAAGTATTTTATTTGAATGGGAGAGAATTGCAAAAAGACCTCTTCTCAAGGACATTTTAACATGATAAGATAGAGGGAGAGCACAGCAAAATATTATTGCAGGTGCTTTCCTAGACTGTTATCAATAATTCAACACTTGAGGTTTGGCTTTGAAGCTGCTGGAGAAGAGAGTCATAATAAGAGCCTTGGATAAATAAATAAAGTGCAGTTTGCATATATATATATATATATATATATATATATATATATATATATATATATATATATATATATATATATATATATATATATACATCCTATTCGCCAGCCTTTTTCTAAATTTCAATTCTAGTAATATTTTTATTTCTGCCTTTTATTTTAAAGGGAAAGCCTCAGAGTTTTTTCTTTATTTTTCTTTTCTTTTTTATTGGGACTTTTTTGCTTTTCCTATCTATGTTTTTGGACCACTTTGTTTTGTTTTGTTTTTTTTATTATTGAGACTTTTCAACTGGATTAAGGTGTGAAGAACCTGAAGGAACTTTTTGTTTTTTCTCTTTTTGCTTTTTTTTTCTTTTCTTTTCTTTTTGCTCTTAATCAATATTATTATTTTTGGATTTGTTTGTTTTTCTCCTTTCTATTTTTTCTTTTTTATGGTGGACTACTTCGTAATTGGATTAGGGTCTAGAAGAACCTGAAGATCTTTCTTCTTCCTTTTTTCCTGTTTCTTTTTTGGTTTCGTGCCTTTTACTATTGGAGTTTTCCATTTTGGATAATAATTGGCTGCTCTACCAGTTGGATCAAAAGTCAAGAAGAATTTGAAGCTTTGGAAGTATTGAAATGAGCAGGAAACCAATACCATTTGCCATTTCTACTTCTACCTCTGCTTCCCCACCAGCTGGAGGACAACGTTTTTTTGTTTTTTTTGTTTTTTGAAATTTTTTTTTATTAATTTTCTACAAACAGACAAGACAAACAAAACATCAAAACATACACCTCTCATATTTACATACAGTGTGTCAGTTGGTTCATCATTTTTGTGCATTCATTTTGTAGTCCCAGTTACAATTATGTTACATAACAACTCATATTATCAATCCAAACTTATATATCCTATAATCACTAAATAAAAAAAAAATTTTTTTTGACTATACTTTTAATCATTCATGCTTTATGAGCTAACAATACTTTAACCAAATTATTCAACTAATCATATAATCATACCAGATCAATCCTAAAAAAAAAAAAACCTTTATAAATATAATATCGATTAACAAAATAATAGCAAAATAACAAGATAAAGATATTTCTTACTATCTAAAATATTCTATTATCGTATTTTATCATCTAGCCATTTATAAAAAAGATCCCAAATTTCATAGAATTGTTTATCCTCTTGCTCTCTGATTTCAAATGTCAATCTACTCATCTCAGCACATTCCAATATTTTCTTAATAATTTCTTCCTGTAATGGTATTTTCTCATTCTTCCAGTTTTTAGCAAATACAATCCTGGCCGCTGTTAATACATTTACAATCAGATATTTCAAATCTTTACTATATATATCAGGTAAAATTCCCAATAAGAAGATCTCTGGTTTCAAGTCTATATGTTTCTTTGTCATTTTTTCCAACCACATGCGAATTATAGTCCAATATTTTCTAGCGTCCTCACAAGTCCACCACATATGGTAATACGAGCCGGGTATCTGATGACATTTCCAACATTTTTCAGATTTATTCTTGAACATTCTTGCTATTCTTGTCAGAGGAAAGTGCCACCTCTAAAACATCTTATACAAATTTTCTTTATATGCTGTTGACATTGTCATTTTATAATTTTGAGACCACAATTTCTGCCATTTCTCTAAATCAATCCCATATCCAAAATTCTTCCCCCAAACAATCATAGTTTCTTTGACTTGTTCTTCCTCTAATTTCATTCCCAGTAAATAACCATATAATTTTTTAATCACTTTCTCATCAGTACCCATCAAGATCTTATCTAAATCAGTCTGCTTATCATAAAATCCCTCTGTTTTAGAATCTTCATCATACCTTGAATGTATTTGTGCATATGAAAACCAATTCATCCTTATACCTTGTTCCTCTAAATTTTGAATCAATTTAAGTTCACCCTTTTCATCCAAAAGTTCCCCATATCTAACTATTTGTTCCTTCTTGAAGATTATAGGATAGGAAAATGCTTCAATGGTTGATAACCAAACTGGAATTTTCAAATAACATTGTCTTTTTATCTTCTCCCAATTTAACCACAAAGACTCCCGTACATAATGTCTTCTAAAATAACCCTGTGTTTTAGTTCCCTTATACCATAAAAAAGCATGCCAACCCAACAGCAAATCATGCCCTTCTAATGTCAACAACCTATGTTTCCTTAATGTTATCCATTCTTTGACCCACATCAAACTTGCAGCTTGATAATACAATTCCCAATTAGGCAAGCCAAAACCTCCTCTAATTCTAGCATCTTGCAAAAGCTTTAGCTTTATTCTTGCTTTTTCACCTTGCCATATAAACTTCAACATAATTTCATTTAAATCTTCAAAATAGTCTTTTCCAAGCATAATTGGTATTGTTTGAAACAAAAATAAAATTCTAGGTAAAATATTCATCTTAATTGTTGAAATTCTCCCTATTAATGACAATTGCAATTTTTCCCACTTCTCTATCTTTTCCAATAACTTTAGAGCTGTTTCTAGCGGGTCTTCCAAAATAAAAGTTAATCATCAGCAAAAGCTTGTAGCTTGAATTCTTCCTTCTTAATTTTCATTCCTTTTATGCTTTTATCATCCCTAATATTTCTATTCAACACTTCCAAGGTCAACACAAATAGCAAAGGAGATAGGGGGCATCCTTGTCCTGTACCTTTCCTTATATTAATAAAATCTGTAAGTTCCCCCTCCATCATTAAACTGTCTGTTTATTATATATGGCTTCTATTGCTTGAGTAAATTTTTTAGTAAAACCCATCTGCTCCAATAATAATAACATAAATCTCCAGTTCACGTTGTCAAATGCTTTTTGAGCATCTAGGAATATCAAAGCCATTTGCTTTTCAGGATGAGCCTCATAGTATTCCAAAGTGTCCAAGATTACTCTCATATTGTCTCTAATTTGTCTCTTTGGCAGAAATCCATTTTGATCTGGGTGAATAAAATTATTTAGATATTTTTTAAGTCTTTCTGCTAAAATTGAAGCAAAGATTTTATAGTCTGCGTTCAATAATGAAATAGGTCTATAATTCTTAATTTTCAGTGGGTCAGTCTCTTCCTTCGGTATAAGTGTAATGTAAGCCTCTGACCATGTTTTAGGTATCATCTTTTTTAACATAACTTCATTCATAACTTCTAACAATGGGATGCTCAATGATTCTTGAAATGTTTTATAGAATTCTGCTGGAAGCCCATCTGGACCCGGTGCTTTCCCATTATTTTGTCTCTTAAATGCTTCCTTTAATTCCATCATTGTTATATTGCTTTCTAGCATTTCTTCAGTCTCTTTAGGTATCTTCGGTAAATTAGCTTCCTGTAAATACTGTTCGACTTTTTCCTCATCAATATTCTCTTGTTTATATAGTTGCCCATAAAAATCTCGAATAATTTCTTTTTTCTCCTTATTCCCATAACAAACTTGGCCTTGTTCATCTATTAACTTCAATATTTTTCTTGATTCTTTCTCTTTTCTCAATTTATATGCTAGCCATCTACCTGGTTTATTTGCATCTTCAAAATAATTCTGTTTAGAGTTTCTGATTTTCTGTGCCAGTTCTTCTTTCTCTATTAATTCCATTTTATGTTTAATTACATCCAGCTTCAATTTAATATCCTTTTTCTGTGGCATTTTCTGTAATTCTTTTTCAAGAATTTTATACTCATCTTCCAAGGCCTTAGAAGCTTGCCTTTTCCTAATATTCTTTTTTCTTGTATAATCTATTATCAAACCTCTAGCGTATGCCTTCATTGTATCCCTCACATTCTGCGTTGAAGTATCTTCTTTTTTATTTTCTCTGAAGAAAAAAGCCAATTCCTTCTCCATCCATTGTATAAAATCTTTCTCCTTTAAAATAGTATTATTTAATGTCCATCTCGATCTTTTTTTTTGTCCCTTCCATTTAATTGTCATTGGGCTATGATCTGCCCAAGTACTTGTTTCAATATTTGTTTCTTGAATATTGGATATTAATTCTGTTGAGATCCAAATCATATCTAATCTGGACCATGATAAATGTCTATTTGAGTAAAAAGTATATTGTTTAGCTTTAACATTTCTTTCTCTCCAAATATCTTTTAAAGTTAATTCATCTGTCATTTAAAAAAAAGACCTTGGGAGAGCCTTTCTATTTTGCTTTGTTGTTGTTGCTATATAGTCCAATTTATTGTCCACAATTCCATTAAAGTCTCCCATCATAATTATATTAACATAGTCCAGTCCAATTATTTTCATATGTAGCTTTTTATAAAACTCTTCTTGTTTATCATTCGGAGCATAAACTGCAATCAAGAGTATTTTTATATTATTGTCCATTATTTCTACTATTAATATTCTTCCATCTTCATCTGTGTAAATCAATTTTGCTGGGATAGCCTCTTTAATGTATAGAACCACTCCTCTTTTCTTACATTGAGTCAAAGAAGTAAATATTTTCCCCAATTTTGGCTGTACTAACAATTGTTCATGTTGTTTTTTAATATGAACTTCTTGTAGACAAATTATATCAAATTTTAATTTCATTAATAAGTTTTCCTTCTTTTAACAGCTGAATTAAGTCCATTTATATTCATTGTAATCAGTTTTCTTTCTTCCATGATTATGCTTTATATTTAGGTCTAACAGCTCTCGTGGATCTCACTTCACGCTGTTCTTTGCTATCCACCTGTCCCCCTACTGCTCCTTTCTCTTTTTCAGTCTCCAGTTGTTCCTCTTGAAACTCAATTACTGAGACCTCTTTCTCTGCCTCCTCTCTTCTTCTTCCAAAAAATTCTGCATGGAAAAGTTCTGCTTTTTCAATTGAATCAATTCTATGTCTCTGCTCTTGCCACCTAAACATTAATCCTTCTGGAATCAGCCATCTATAATTCACTTCGTTTTCCAGTAGCATTTTGGTCAGAAATCGATATTCTCTTCTCATCTCTCTCACTCTTCTGGGTATTTGTTTTAAAACCACAATCTCTTTACCTTTGTATTTCAATGTTTTCTCTCTTACCACTTGTAATATTTGTGTTTTAATGGATCTTTTGGTAAATCTAATATGGACTTCCTTGGGTAATTTATTCCTCATTGCATATCTTGTATAAACTCGATATACCTCATCTATTCCATCCATCATCTTTTCCTCTGTAATTTCCAAAGCATCTGCCAAAATTTCTATCATTAGCGCTACCAAATTTTCTCCTTTTTCCTCTTCTATATTTTGAAATCTAAGGTAAAATTCTGACCTTTCCATCTCCCACCTCAGCATCCCACCTTTTTCTTGTTCAACTGCTGTTAATCTACTATCAATATTTCCAATCTTCTTCTCTCTTTGTTTTCCTTCTTCCTCAATTTTTTGAAATCTCTCTTCATACTTAACCATCATTTGTTTGATGTCTTCCACTTTTTCATCAGTCTTCTCTATTCTTTGTTCAATATTTTCTGTTCTTTGTTCAATGATGTCTGATTTTATCTTGAGATCTTGGATTCCTTGCATGATCATCTGTAAAGTTACTCTTTCTTGTTCCTTATCTTGCTTCAACATTGTCTGGATTAAGCGTTGTCCTCCAGCTGATGGGGAAGCAGAGGTAGAAGCAGAAATGCCAGTTGATATTGGTTTCCTGCTCATTTCAATGCTTCCAAGGCTTCAAATTTTTCTTAACTTTTAATCCAACTAGTAAAGCAGCCAATTATAATCCAAAATGGAAAACTCCGATAGTCAAAAACACGAAACCAAGGAAGAAACAGCAAAAAAGGAAGAAGAAAGATCTTCAGGTTCTTCTAGACCCTAATCCAATTATGAAATAGTCCACCCTAAAAAAAGAAAAAAAGTAAAAAAAAGAAAAACAAATCCAAAAATAATAATATTGATTAAGAGCAAAAAAAAAGAAAAACAAAAAGTTCTCAGATTCTTCACACCTTAATCCAGTTGAAAAGTCTCAATAATAATAATAAAAAGAAACAACAACAAAGTGGTCCAAGAACATAGATAGGAAAAGCAAAAAAGTCCCAATAAAAAAGAAAAGAAAAATAAAGAGAAAAAAAAAAACCCTGAGGCTTTCCCTTTAAAAAAAATAACAAACAAAAATAAAAATATTACTAGAATTGAAATTTTTTTTAAAAAAAGGCTAGCGTGTGGGGTATAAGAAAGCACACTGCACTTTATTTATTTATCCAAGGCTCTTGTTATGACTCTCTTCTCCAGCAGCTTCAAAGCCAAACCTCAAGTGTTCTTGATAACAGTCCAGGAAAGCACCTGCAATAATATTTTGCTGTGCTCTCCCTCTATCTTATCACGTTAAAATGTCCTTGGGAAGAGGTCTTTTTGCAATTCTCTCCCATTCAAATAAAATACTTTCAAGCCTCTAGTTGGCAGTGTTACAAAGTTTCTTAATGCTCTTCCTTCCCCCCAGCCGGAAAAAAGGAATAATATATACAAAAAAGAAAAAAGAAAAAATAGCCAAAGGGAGCCTCTATCCTAAAGAAAGTTAAAAAATCAAAGGGAGCATAAAAATATATATAATAGAAAATTCAATCCAGTTACCTACAAAGTCACAGTAAAATCTTTCCCAAAAAATATAAAGAAAAGAAAAAAAAAACCCAAGCCTCAATTTGACATCACTTTAAAAAACTCCGCTCAAACAATTTCAGTCAAAAAAAAAAAATATCTCACAGCTTTCTTCTTTATTCTGGATGAACTTTCCAACCTCAGCGAATTTACAACACAAAAGAGTTTTTCTCACCCAGCCGACACACTTTCACTCCAATCATTTTCTTTCCGGAGCTGTCCCGACTTCAGCAGCTATGGAGGCTGCCTCTCCGCCGCCAGCGAAAGGGCTTCTTCCGGATCAAACCAGAGATTTTGCGATATCTCTGGTATCCTGGAACAGTGCCCTTCACAATCACCGTCTCTACGGGACGGTTTAGGTCTGTTAGGACCGACCAGGGGCGAAAATATCGGCTGCGATCTCAGAGCCCCGAGATCGCAGCTGTATCGCCGAAACGAAGCTCCGCCTTCCTCCTAAAACGTTTAATTCAGACAATGTTGAAGCAAGATAAGGAAGAAGAAAGAGTAACTTTACAGATGATTATGCAAGGAATCCAAGATCTCAAGACAAAATCAGACATCATTGAACAAAGAACAGGAAATATTGAACAAAGAACAGAAAATATTGAACAAAGAACAGAAAACATTGAACAAAGAATAGAGAAGACTGATGAAGAAGTGGAAAACATTAAACAAATGATGGTCAAGTATGAGGAGAGATTCCAAAAAATTGAGGAAGAAGGAAAACAAAGAGAGAAGAAGATTGGAAATATTGACAGTAGATTAACAGCGGTTGAACAAGAAAAAAGTGGGATGTTGAGGTGGGAGATGGAAAGGTCAGAATTTTACCTCAGATTTCAAAATATAGAAGAGGAAAAAGGAGAAAATTTGGCAGCGGTAATGATAGAAATTTTGGCAGATGCTATGGAAATTACAGAGGAAAAGATGATGGATGGAATAGATGAGATATATCGAGTCTATACAAGGTATGCGATGAGAAATAAATTACCCAAGGAAGTCCATATTAGATTTACCAAAAAATCCATTAAAACGCATATATTTCAAGTAGTAAGAGAGAAAACATTGAAATACAAAGGTAAAGAGGTTGTGGTTTTAAAACAAATACCCAGAAGAGTGAGAGAGATGAGAAGAGAATATCGATTTCTGACCAAAATGCTATTGGAAAACGAAGTGAATTATAGATGGCTGATTCCAGAAGGACTAATGTTTAGGTGGCAAGAGCAGAGATATAGAATTGATTCAATTGAGAAAGCGGAATTTTTCCATGCAGAATTTTTTGGAGGAAGAAGAGAGGAGGCAGAGAAAGAGGTCTCATTAATTGAGTTTCAAGAGGAACAACTGGAGACTGAAAAAGAGAAAGGAGCAGTAGGGGGACAGATGGATAGCAAAGAACAGCGTGAAGTGAGATCCACGAGAGCTGTTAGACCTAAATATAAAGCATAATCATGGAAGAAAAAAAACTGATTACAATGGATATAAATGAACTTAATTCAGCTGTTAAAAGAAGGAAAACTTTTTCATAAATTAGAGAAATTAAAATTTGATATAATTTGTCTACAAGAAGTTCATATTAAAAAACAACATGAACAATTGTTAGTACAGCCAAAATTGGGGAAAATATTTACTTCCTTGACTCAATGTAAGAAAAGAGGAGTGGTTCTATACATTAAAGAGGCTATCCCAGCAAAATTGATTTACACGGATGAAGATGGAAGAATATTAATGGTAGAAATAATGGACAATAATATAAAAATACTCTTGATTGCAATTTTTGCTCCGAATGATAAACAAGAAGAGTTTTATAAAAAGCTACACATAAAAATAATTGGGCTGGACTATGTTTTTATGGGCAACTATATAAACAAGAGAATATTGATGAGAAAAAAGTCAAACAGTATTTACAGGAAGCTAATTTACCGAAGATACCTAAAGAGACTGAAGAAATGCTAGAAAGCAATATAACAATGATGGAATTAAAGGAAGCATTTAAGAGACAAAATAATGGGAAAGCACCGGGTCCAGATGGGCTTCCAGCAGAATTCTATAAAACATTTCAAGAATCATTGAGCATCCCATTATTAGAAGTTATGAATGAAGTTATGTTAAAAAAGATGATACCCAAAACATGGTCAGAGGCTTATATTACACTTATACCGAAGGAAGAGACTGACCCACTGCAAATTAAGAATTATAGACCTATTTCTTTATTGAAGGCAGACTATAAAATCTTTGCTTTAATCTTAGCAGAAAGACTTAAAAAATATTTAAATAATTTTATTCACCCAGATCAAAATGGATTTCTGCCAAAGAGACAAATTAGAGACAATATGAGGGTAATCTTGGACACTTTGGAATACTATGAGGCTCATCCTGAAAAGCAAATGGCTTTGATATTCCTAGATGCTCAAAAAGTATTTGACTATGTGAACTGGAGATTTATGTTATTATTATTGGAGCAGATGGGTTTTGCTGAAAAATTTATTCAAGCAATAGAAGCCATATATAATAAACAGACAGCAAGAGTAATGATGGAGGGGGAACTTACAGATTTTATTAATATAAGGAAAGGCACAAGACAAGGATGCCCCCTATCTCCTTTGCTATTTGTGTTGACCTTGGAAGTGTTAAATAGAAATATTAGGGATGATAAAAGCATAAAAGGAATGAAAATTAAGAAGGAAGAATTTAAGCTACAAGCTTTTGCTGATGATTTAGCTTTTATTTTGGAAGACCCGCTAGAAACAGCTCCAAAGTTATTGGAAAGGATAGAGACATATGGAGAGGTGGCTGGTTTGAAAATAAATAAAGATAAAACAAAGATTTTGACAAAGAATATGCTATTGAGACAGAGAGAAGAACTGGCAGATCTTTTGAAAATTCAAGTTACAAATAAGGTTAAGTATCTGGGGATATATTTGACAACAAGATGTAGCACATTAAAGGAGAATAATTATATTAAACTTAAACAACAGATAACTACAGATTTGAAGAAGTGGGAAAACTTGCAATTGTCATTAATAGGGAGAATTTCAACAATTAAGATGAATATTTTACCTAGAATTTTATTTTTGTTTCAAACAATACCAATTAGGCTTGGAAAAGACTATTTTGAAGATTTAAATAAAATCATGTTGAATTTTATATGGCAAGGTAAAAAAGCGAGAATAAAGCTAAAGCTTTTGCAAGATGCTAGAATTAGAGGAGGTTTTGGCCTGCCTAATTGGGAATTGTACTATCAAGCTGCAAGTTTGATGTGGGTCAAAGAATGGATAACATTAAGGAAACATAGGTTGTTGACATTAGAAGGGCATGACTTGCTATTGGGCTGGCATGCTTTTTTATGGTATAAGGGAACTAAAACACAGGGTTATTTTAGAAGACATTATGTACGGGAGTCTTTGTGGTTAAATTGGGAGAAGATAAAAAGACAATGTTATTTGAAAATTCCAGTTTGGTTATCGACCATTGAAGCATTTTCCTATCCTATAATCTACAAGAAGGAACAAACAGTTAGATATGGGGAACTTTTGGATGAAAAGGGTGAACTTAAATCGATCCAAAACTTAGAGGAACAAGGTATAAGGTTGAATTGGTTTTCATATGCACAAATATATTCAAGGTATGATGAAGATTCCAAAACGGAGGGATTTTATGATAAGCAGACTGATTTAGATAAGATCTTGATGGGTACTGATGAGAAGGTGATTAAAAAATTATATGGTTATTTACTGGGAATGAAATTAGAGGAAGAACAAGTCAAAGAAACTATGATTGTTTGGGGAAAGAATTTTGGATATGGGATTGATTTAGAGAAATGGCAGAAATTGTGGTCTCAAAATTATAAAATGACAATGTCAACAGCATATAAAGAAAACTTGTATAAGATGTTTTACAGGTGGCACTTTCCTCCGACAAGAATAGCAAGAATGTTTAAGAACAAATCTGAAAAATGCTGGAAATGTCATCAGATACCCGGCTCGTATTACCATATGTGGTGGACTTGTGAGGATGCTAGAAAATATTGGATTATAATTTGCATGTGGCTGGAAAAAATGACAAAGAAACATATAGACTTGAAACCAGAGATTTTCTTATTGGGAATTTTACTTGATATATATAGTAAAGATTTGAAATACCTGATTGTAAATGTAGTAACAGCGGCCAGGATTGTATTTGCTAAAAATTGGAAGAATGAGAAAATACCATTACAGGAAGAAATTATTAAGAAAATATTGGAATGTGCTGAGATGAGCAGATTGACATTTGAAATTAGAGAGCAATAAACAATTTTAGGATAAACAATTTTATGAAATTTGGGATCTTTTTTATAAATGGCTAGATGATAAAATAGGATAATAGAATATTTTAGATAGTAAGAAATATCTTTATCTTGCTATTTTGCTATTATTTTGTTATTTGATATTATATTTATAAAGGGTTTTTTTAGGATTGATCTGGTATGATTATATGATTAGTTGAATAATCTGCTTAAAGTATTGTTAGCTCATAAAGCATGAATGATTAAAAGTATAGTCAAAAAAATTTTTTTTTTTTTTTTAGTGATTATAGGATATATAAGTTTGGATTGATAATATGAGTTGTTATGTAACATAATTGTAACTGGGACTACAGAATGAATGCACAAAAATGATGAACCAACTGACACACTGGATGTACATACGAGAGTTGAATGTTTTAATGTTTTGTTTGTCTTGTTTGTTTGTAGAAAATTAATAAAATTTTCTTTAAAAAAAAAAGAATGGCATGTTTAACTATAAGCATATACAACAATAGAAAGGATTACTTTTGAATAAATGTATGTCTTACTTTGCAATGTAGACATTCTGGGGCTGGTTTTACTTGGTCACATATCCAAACCTACAAGATGAGACTTTTTTTCATTTTTTTTCCCACTAAAATCTCTCTGTTAAGCAAGGTGATTGAGAGATTCTAATTGTTCTCACTCCCAGTTGTTACTGAGAGGTAGGCCAAGTCAAAATACCTATTTTATATGGTATGAAGTTGTAGCAAAAGCTATCAAGGCAGGAAGACAAGGGGAGGTTTGCAATAACCAGTGTTTCCCTCCCTTAAGCCAGAGCTTCAGGATTAAGGGGATTGAATCAACTTAATTTATATAGTAAAAATGAAAAAAGAGCAACATATTCAATGGAGTTAGATTCTGGAGAATTGTCAATACTGAGAATCAGAAAGGACTGAACTGAAATATATCAAGGATGAATTGTGGAATATCAATCCATATTGGTGCCTTGAAATACATTTCAAGTTTTTTAAAAGTACCCAGTTTCATCTATTGACCATAGATTATTATTTTTTTTTTCTTCCTACCAAACTGCTAAACAGGTTCCACACTTCTTAGGCCAGGGTTAGTCCTGAACTTCCAAAGGATATTTATTGGCTGTTCTTGTTACAGAAATTCAACTTTCTGTCATAAACTCATAAATTACTACAGCTTCTCTGATGAGAAGGTTCTTGTTTAGCATCAGATTCACTTCCTCTCACTGTGTCTCTTGCACAGTAATAAACTGCCGTGTCCTCCACTTTAAGATTGTTCATTTGCAAATGCAGCTGGCTGCGGGAATCATCCCTAGAGATGGTGAAACGTCCTTTGACTTTGTCTGAATAGCTAATCGGAGATGAGTCTGTATCTATGTAGGCTACCCATTCCAGTCCTTTCCCTGGAGCCTGTATCACCCAGCTCATGTCATAGCTGCTGAAGGTGAACCCAGAGGCTTGGCAGGAGAGGCGGAGGGACTCCCCAGGTCTTCTCACATCCCCTCCTGACTCCGCCAACTGGACTTGAGACTTGGCACCTGAAAAGAAAGGTGTATCAGTAATCTGTTCTGAATACAAGAATTAAAATGGAAGGAAGCTGAATAGGGAAGAAACAATTACCGTGGAGGAATGCCAGAAAGGACACCAAATTTAGCCACAGAAGCATTTTTGCTCTGTGCAATGAATGGTGGAGAGTTGCTCAAAAAGGATTCTTTTTGTTTTGGTGGGTGTAACCTGAAAAGGAAAACTGACTGGCTTTTTTAAGGAGGAAATTGTGGCTTGATTTACATAATGGTTGTGATAAAAGAACTCACCAGTGCATTCATCTTATAGTTTTCTTGCAGACTGCCTACAGTGTTGATTTAATGTTATTAATCTTCAGTTTTAGGAAAAGTGGAAGCAACCTTTAAGTTAGAGTAATAAAATCAAGGAAAAGGTGATTTAAAGAAACAAATGATGAACCAGTACTAAGAATATTTGAAAGAGGAATGGTAGAAAACATGAAAATAGCTTCATATTGAAGTTTGGGAAAGGTTTTACACATTTTCCCATTTAACATGAATATTTGAAGAATCCCAAAAAGAATTGAATGCAGACCAAAATCATTTTGGTTTTAGATGCTATTTTTTGTTTTGTTTTTGTCAGTTGACACTTGCCCAGAGTTGATTCGACAAGATGGACACCCATAAAAATTGAAACAACAATAATGACAAAAGTAATAATAATAACAATTGCAATTTTAAAAAGTTGCCAAAAACAGTGTAGAATATATTGTTATCTATATTATATATAATAAACGACTTTGTGAAAGGAAAGTGGAAAGGGAGGGAAGGAGGGAGGGAGGGAGGGAGGGAGGGAGGGAGGGAGGAAGGAAGGAAGGAAGGAAGGAAGGAAGGAAGGAAGGAAGGAAGGAAGGAAGGAAGGAAGGAAGGAAACTGAAGTTCAGAACGGGACTTTAAAAAACAGAAAAAGGATTTTGGTATTTCTCCTGCTACAAATATAAGTACTTATTTATAATATTATAATGATAACAAAAAAAGAGCTCATGTTTTTCTATTATATATTTTTAACCAATCATCAGATCCACAAATTTTGATTGTGTGCTTTCATGAAAAGTTTATAAATAATTTTCTAACCTAAAAAAAAAAAAAAAAACTGTTTAGCCTTCTCTGCAGATTCTATCATCTTCACCTCCGATCGTTCCTTTGTGGGTGACATTGAGTTTTTCCATTTATAAGGATATAATATTCTCCCAGCAGGTATAATATATAAAAGCAAAGTTTTAGGAGTTCTTTTTTCTAGTTGCTTCTCTATTAGTTCAAAGAGAAAAGTTTCTGCTTTCAATTGTAGCTTTACCTCCAAAGTCTCCTGGATTAGTGTACATATTTGATGTCCAATTCTTGTAGCTTTTTTTTTGCAGGTTCACCAAAAGCTGACATAAAATCTCTTTATAATAAAATAAATAAATATTATAATGGGATTTTATTATTCTTATTTTTCATTTCATTATTATTTTTCATATTATTATTTTTCAAACTATCTGGACAGTTTTTCTGATAACAAAAACAAAAATAATACACATTCTTTTTTTAAATAAACCTTTTCTGTATTACAGGGTGGATAGTAGCCTCCTGAGAGTTGGAATTTTCTTGAGAGATTTTCAGGGAAAAAACAGAAATAACAATTATCACTGCCCCAAAATTAGACAATATCTATTTAGAATTTCTTTATTCCCTCCCCTCCCCTCACCCATAAATCATAGATAGTGGTTTGTGTGTCAACACTGCCCCCTGGTGTCCATAATGAGGAAAAGACACATCTTTCTAATTCACTGAGGAGATTCTTTAGGTCCAGAAGTTTCCTTAATATATGAATGGCAGTTTGGATATTTAGAAAGTTTATCCCGAAGTTTCCTTTTCATATTTCTGCCATCATTAGTAAAGGAGAAAATGCTATTTGTTTTATTTTCTCAGAAGTCAGAATACTTTACAAACAGGGAAGCTAAAACGGGAATTTTGAAGGCATTTTCCTCAATCTTCATGGTCTTTCAGGATACTTTCTTCCAGGATACCCAAGACAAAAGAATCCTAAAAATTTTACTATATGCTACTGAATCTTAATTAGCCAATCCAGGATCTGGGGATGAATCAAGTTGAAGAGCTGCTCTGAGGGTTTTTGTTTAACTACAGATTCACTTCCTCTCTTGTACAATAATAAACTGCCGTGTCCTCCACTTTAAGATTGTTCATTTGCAAATGCAGCTGGCTGCGGGAATCATCCCTTGAGATGGTGAAACGTCCTTTGACTTTGTCTGAATAGTAAGTTGAAGGAGATGAGCCTGTATCTATGTAGGCTACCCATTCCAGTCCTTTCCCTGGTGCCTGTCTCACCCAGTTCATGTAATAGCTGCTGAAGGTGAACCCAGAGGCTTGGCAGGAGAGACGGAGGGACTCCCCAGGTCTTCTCACATCCCCTCCTGACTCCACCAACTGGACTTGAGTCTTGGCACCTGAAAAGAAAGGTGTATCAGTAATCTGGTCTATATAAAAGAATTAAAATGGAAGGAAACTGAATAGGGAAGAAACAATTACCATGGAGGAATGCCAGTAAGGACACCAAGATTAGCCACAGAAGCATTTTTGCTCTTGCAATGAATGGTGGGGAGTTGATGAGAAAGGATTCAGGAAAGTGCACAAACTTTGTCTTGGTGGGTGTAGCCTGAAAAGGAAAACCAATTGGCTCTTTTAAGGGGGAAATTGTGACTTGATTTACATATTGGTTGAGATAAAAGAACTCACTAATGAATTTGCTTTACAGTTTTCCTGAATACTCTCTACTGTGTTGATTTAACTTTATAACTTTTCACTTTTAGGAAAAGTAAAAGCAACCTTTAAGTTAGAGTAATAAAAACAAAGCCTTGTACAAAAGAGATTCAAGGGAACAAATAATGAATAAGCGCTAAGAACATTTGAAAGAGACATGTTAAAAATTATGAAAAAAAAAAAAACCCACACATCTCAGTTCAGGAAAGGTTTTGAACATTTTCCCAATGTAATATGAACTTTTGAAGAATGCCAAAAAGAACTGAATGCATACCAAGATCATTTTGGTTTTAGATGCTATTTTATGTGGCTGTTTTTGTCAGTTGTTACTTGCCCAGAGTTGATTTGCCAAGAAGGATAGCCATAAACATTGATGATAATGATGATGATGATGATGATGATGATGATGATGATGATGATGATAGCAATTTTAAAAAGTTTTCAAATTTTGTAGAATATAACATAATAAAAAACCACCTTGTAAAAGGAAGGATAGAAAGAAGGAAGCAGGAAAGGGAGGAAGGAAGGAAGGAAGGAAAGAAGGAAGGAAGGAAGGAAGGAAGGAAGGAAGGAAGGAAGGAAGGAAGGAAGGAAGGAAGGAAGGAAGGAAGGAAGGAAGGAAGGAAGGAAATTTTAATGTTCAAAATGATGAGACTGAAAAGAAACAGAAAAAAAGGATCTTGGCATTTCTTCTGCAGGAAATATAAGTATATTTATAATACTAACCTGGTTACAAAAAAGAGCTCGTGTTTTTCTATTATCCTTTATTTTTAATCATCAAAACCACTAATCATGACTGCATGTTTTTCTGTTTCATGCAAATTTTATAAACAACCAACAACTTCAATTTAGCCTTCTGGGCAGTTATCATATATAAAAGAAAAGTTTACTGAGTTCTTTTTTTCGAATTGCCTGTCTATTAGTTCAAGAGAGAAGTTTCTGCTTTCAATTATAGCTTTACCCTCAAAATCCTCTGGATTAGTGTACATATATAATGTCTATATTGTTGTTGGTTTTTTTTGCAGATGTGATAAAACACCCCTTTACTATTTTTTTTTTTTTCGTTTCATCTAGGATTTTAACTACTTGGACACTTTTTCTGAGGACAAAAGTTGAAATATATATTTTTTTTAAATAAAACTTTTCTGTTTCACAGGGAGGATTGTAGTCTTCTAAGAGGTGGAATTTTCTGGAGAGGTTATTAGGGAACAAATACAGAAATAACAATTATAGTTCCTCCAAAATTAGACAATATCTATTTAGAATTTATTTATTCCCTCCCACACCCTCACCCATAAGCCATGGAGTTATGTGTGTCAACATTGCCCCCTGGTATCCACAGTGAGGAGAGGACACATCTTTCTAATTATCCGAGGAGATTCCTTAGGTCCAGATATTTCCTCAATATGTGAATGGCAGTTTGGATATTTAGAAAGATTATCTTGAAGTTTAATTTTCAGATTTCTGCCATAGTAGTAAAGGAGAAAATGCTATTCCTTTTTGGTAATGTTTTGATTTTTTTAGAAGTCAGATCACTTTGCAAACAGAAAGGGTAAACTTGGAATTTTGAAATCATTTTCCCCAATGTATATGGTCTTCTACGATATTCTGTTATAGGATACCTAAAAAAAAAAAAAAAGAATCCTAAAAAGTAAACTATAGAGTGGTGAATCGTAATTAGTCAGTCCAGGATCTGGGGCTGAATGAAGTTGAAGAGTTGCTCTGAAGGTTTTTATTTAGCTTCAGATTCACTTCCTCTCACTGTGTCTCCTGTGCAGTAACAGACAACTGTGTCTTCTGGTTTGAGGCTGTTCATCTGCAGATATAGCTGGCCTTTGGCATCGTCCCTGGAGATGGTGAAGCATTCCTGCACTTTGTCTGAGTAGTAAGTGCTGGTTGAACTTGGATGTATCTCTGAAATTCATTCCAGTCATTTCCCTGGGGCCTGTCTCACCTAGTGCATGTAGTGGTTACTGAATCCAGAGGCTTGGCAAGACAGACGGAGGGACTCTCCAGGCTTTCTCACATCCCCTCCAGATTTCTCCAACTGGGCCTGCGACTGCACACCTAGAAAGAAAGGAGTTTCAGTGACATCTCCGTATACAAGAATAGTACACTGAAGGAAATGCTGTAAGGGGAAGCATTACCTTGAAGGACTGCTAATAAGGACACCAACTTTGGCCACAGAGGCATTCTTCCTCCCTCTAATGAATGGAGGGGAATATGAACAGGAAAAGGTCCAGGAAAGGGCTCAAACTTTGTATTATGGTGTGGAAAGGGAACTTCATGAGGACAGCGGTGACATCCAAGCAGGAAAAGCCCAAAGGGAACATCAGGCCAGCCATAAAACAAACTTGCATGGGAAAAGGAATCAAATAAAAGGTATTAAAGAAGCTCCTTAGACAAAAGCCCAAACAATTAAGAAAACTAAGGAAACAAGAAAAGAAAACCCTTATAAACACAAGACATGCCAAATCAGCTAAACAAACAGACAAAAGACACAAAATATATTGCAAAGGAGACAGATAGGAGATTGCCACAAGAAAACATTAGGAAACTGATAATCCAATCAAACCACCTTGCAAAGTTTGCCTTCTGCATCCCACGGAGTTTACCCTTTGGTGGAAATGAAGACAACCCCTGACAGGATTTAAAGCACTAACAAATACAAACACAAGCACACACACACAAAATGAGAAAAAGGTATATAAATCAGGGGGCTTATCATACAAAGCTAGCTAGCCCCAGGAACGCAGACTCCTTGCTATCTCTTGCCTTCCTGAAAAATAAAAAGAACCAGCTTCCAAGCAGTTGCCTGTGTCCTTGCACTGGAGTTCTCCCAGCAGGAAAATTGAACCCTCAGAAGAAAGGCATTTGCCAGCCTTTCAACAATTGGCGACCATGAAGGTTTTCCAGCCAACCCTGCCACCGGACCGGGCCCATGGATCCAAACCCAGCCGGCATGGACTTTCTTTGTCCAGGGAAAACATCCACGAACCCACCCCGGAAGGCATAACGGTAGTAAAGGGAGTCCTTGGGCTTTTCTGCTCAACAGCTGCTTGAAAGCAGGTGAGTACCGCTTCAAATTTATAATCTTACTAGGGAGAGGAGTGGAAGCGTGAGTGTATCAGGTGTGTGATTGTGGGTTTTCTCTGCGGAAACAGTGGGACCTCCCCTCCTCTGTGATTGCCAGCCACACCCCAGCCAGCTGCTAGCTCCAAAACGAGCCGTGACCGGCTGGATTTGGGAACGCAAGGGGTGATCACAGGGTGTGAGTCCTTCTGAAGGATGTAAGAAAAACCGAGTGGGCTGAGAAAGGAACTGGTGTTGGGAAATAAATAGAAAGCAGAATAAATAGTCCCAGTGCATCCCACAAGTAAAGCCCTGTGCGTTTAAAAGGGTCCCGTACCGGCTGCTGGCAAACAAAATTGGAAATAGTTTGCCTTACAAAGAAGAGCAGGTCCTTGAGGGAGATCTGAAAACTGATGGCAGCGTGTAGGAAGGGGCTCGTACCAGGCTGCTATGGGGCAGACGGTCCTCCAAGATCTCCATTTTTAGGGGGGGTCTTAAAACTGATGGCAGAGTTTCCCTATGAGAAAACGGTCCGTACTCTTTGTGTAGGGAAACCGGAGTCCTTTCTAGACCTTTTTTGTCTGAAAACTGATGGCGGTAACCCAGCTAAACCAAAGTAATCCCCACATCAGGTAGGGAATATGGGAAGTTGTAGCTCGAGGGCAATGGAAGAGACACCCTTGGATAAATTACTTGAGGCTTGGGACAAAAGGCGAGTGTCTGTCCTGACTGGAATGAATAAAAAAGAAGCGAAAAGAATTTGCAAAAAGTGGGCTATATTGCGAGATGACAAGGGTAGACAAATTTGGCCTGATAGCGGTACTTTAGATTATAAAACCCTGAAAGCACTTAGAACATGCATTAAACCTGCCAAATACCCTATTGGTACTGCTGGGCTGAAATGGCTAGGCCCAAAGATCTGACCGAGGGAAAAGATCAGGAAAAACCTGAAACCCATTCCCTGGAAGGGAAGACTAAGGCACGGATTATGGCTTCCCTTTTAAGCAAAGCAGTGCCAGGCAGAAATAGGGGAACTTTAGAATACGTTTTAACCCACACTCCCTTCTCTGCCTCTGATTTGGTCATCTGGAAAAAGGATACCCCAGCTTTCAGGGCTGATCCTCAAACAGTAATTCAAACCCTGAAATCTATCATAGACAGCCATAATCCATCTTGGGGTGACATGACTAAGCTGTTCCAAGTCTTTCTAAGGAAAGACGAACTATTAAAACTGTTTGGAAAAAAAACCCAGACCAAATAGCCAAACTACCAACTATCCCTGGTCAGGCAGTCCCAGCCCACATCGCATGGCCAGTACATCACCCTGACTGGGACTATAATGATACCAATCAATGGGATGAACACTAGAGCAAAAGATAATTTATTAGAAGCTCTAGAGGAAAGAAGAAAAAAAAACTTTAAACTAGTCTGAATTTCAAAAAAAAACAACACAAAGGGAAAAGGAAAACCCTGATGCCTTTTGGGTCTGCCTGACAGAAGCAGCTATTACATATGCCCACCTAGACCTTAGCTGCCTGAAGGACCAAAGGTTTTTAGCTTCAGTCTTTGTGGATCAGTTCACCTTAGATATTAAATAACATTTCCACCACCTCATTTCTAACTGGCCAACCTTAGACATAACAGAGTTGCGCAGGATTGCAAACTTTGTCTATGATCAAAGAGACAAGCTGAAAGAGGAAGAGAAAGATAGAAAGAGACGAATAGAAAGACAGGAAGACTTAAAAATGTTTGCTGTAAAGAAACATGATGCCAGACAAATGCCAGGTAAAACCCCCCCTAATTCAAAGAAATGCTGGTATTGCGATAAAGCAGGATGGTCGCAAGGCAAATGTCAGCATTGTTATAGGTGCAGACAGGAAGGTCATTTCAGCAGGCAATGTAGGCAACACCCCTCCTGCAACCGGTATCACCCACCACTTCGGAACATGAGGCCAGCCAATAATCCAGTCCATTACACTGAGCAACAAAGTTTCAGTCCCCAGGCACCACCCCGCGCTCCCTTTCCTCCAATAAATAATAACAATAGACATCAATGGGAGCAAAGAAGAAAACATGATTTACCCCTTTCTTGACTAGAGCATGACAATGAAAGCACTGAATTCAAGGCTATCTTTAATGGACTGGCTATCCCCCTAGAAAATGGCCCAGAAGGGGAACCCATTGTCACCATTCTTATAGGAGGAAAGAAATACAATTGCTTAGTTGATACTGGAGCCACCTCCTCATTAATTACTGAACCACCATATAAAGCTTCCATGGCTGAAGGGGCTCGGGATAGCATAATGGGAGTGGGGGGGGGAAATAATCCCTGTAAAATTTACCTACAACGTACAAGTAGAACTAGGACCTTTCACAGTAGACCATGCATTTACTATTTGCCCCCAGTCCTCACTGTCTCTACTAGGAAGGGATCTCCTATGTAAAATGGGAGCTATCATAACATGTGGCAAGCAGGGGCTGCAATTGGAAATCCCAGGAAAAGGCACACACAAGACAATCAGATTGATAACCAGCAACACAGGGCTTCATGAATATTTTAAAAGTGTTATGGATTAAATCATCGCAGTGATACAACTGAAACAGCTTCGTCTTACAACAGGCTTGTAATCCTGCAATTCTTATTGGCCCGTGAATAGCGAGTCGTGATTGGTCAGATTTGGTCAGTCTGATTGGCTGTTAATGGAAGCCCCTAATTGGATGCTTGTGAAAGCGATAGACTCAGTTCATTGGTTGTTTAATGGCGGCAAGCTCTATAAAAGAGCTATTGCTGCCCAGGTTTTCTGTTCCAGTCTTTCTTGTTTAATAAAGAGTTGAAGTCACAGTCCGATGTCTCATCTCCATTCTTGCGCCCATGCCCAGGACTTAACACTGGCGACGAGGATGGGTTACGGAGACAATAGAGCTGACTAGAACATATCGGACAAAGAAAGAGCACATGGCGAAAGAGCACAGAAACAGACAGCGAGATGACTCGCAGCGCCATACCACCCGTGTCATTTGACCCATCAACCGAAGACTGGGACTTGTATATAGAACGTTTCCAGATGTTCCTGGAGACTAACAATTTAAAAGATGCTACATCTGGCAAGAAACGAGTGGTGTTCCTGACTCATTGTAGCCCCGCCGTTTTCAAGATGGCTAAAGCACTAGAAAAACCTGCAGAAGTGAAGACCATGGATTGGGATACCCTCGCTCCAATACTCAGGGTCCATTATGCACCCGCAGTACCTACACTGATACGAAGACATGAATTTTACCAGAGGGACCAACGGAAGGACGAGAGCGTTGGTAATTTCATAGCTGACCTCTGGAACCTAGGAGGCCTTTGTGGTTTTGCAAACTTAGAGGAAGCCCTAAGAGACCGAAGAGTTCTAGGATTAAATGCACCACACGTGCAGAGTAAGCTAATGGCAACATCAGTCTTACAGATGTCATCGCCGACGCTACTGCAGCAGAAGCAACGAGGAGGTCAGCCGCTCGAATGCACCGAGCGAACGCACCATTTCACCAACTCGCCGACAAGGCACCAACCGCCACTGAGAAGCACACTACTCCTACCCACCACGAAGACCTCGAATCATCCTCAGACAGTGATGAAGAGGAGGTCAACCGGCTCCGCTCAGAATGAGAGCAAAGGAACTAGCGACGTCCATGCCAATGTGCGGGTTGCGGGGCAAACCACCCGCAATCGGACTGCAAATTCCTCAACGCACTCTCCCGTTACTGCGGGAAAAAAGGCCACATCGTGAAGGTCTGCAGAAGCAGACGAGAATCCAGTTCCAGCCGAAAGGAGAACAACCTCCATAGGGAGATAAGTAAACCTCCTGAGAACCGGGACCGTCTGAACCACCAATGGAACAACCACTACTACTACAGAAACCAAGCACCTGCCTTTTCAACGAGACAAAAAGAGGCCCACCAAACTATTATCATCAGCCACGCTTCATCGCTCAATGCAAGGAAAATATGAGTGAAGGTTACTATTCAGAATCGACCATGTGTGATGGAAGTCGATTCGGGATTGTCCTTGTCGATGGAATCCTGGAAAACCCTCAAGCAACTGATCCCTGCCATCTCCCGCCAAGACCTCAGCATGCAGCGAATCATCCTGAAAGACTATCAGGGAAACAGAATCCCAGTTGTCGGTTCCAGCAATGTCCAAGTATCCTTTAAGGACCACACAGCAACGCTTCCCCTGACTGTCGTCGATCGTGACCGACCCAGCTTGTTAGGGTTACAGTGGTTCGCCCTACTTGGAATTGAACTAGCCAGCATATACCAAACCAGAAGTGATGACTGGGAAGAGGCTCTCATCCAGCAATTCCAGGACATGGTCACAGGAACATTGGGCAATGACAAGGGGACCCCTATATCATTTAATCTCAGCCCCGATGTAGCTCCCATTCGGCTTAAGCCCCGTTGAGTACCTTTTGCCTTAAAACCTAAAGTTGACAAGCAGCTAGATAAACTGATAGCCCAGGGTATATTGGAACCGATTGACCATACCCATTGGGAAACCCCAATAGTAACGCCCATGAAGCCAGATGGTTCATTAAGAATTTGCGGGGACTATCGGGCCATCCTAATTCATGCTCTTCAACAGAGCGCTTATCCAGTACCAGTGGTTCAACACCTTCTTCATTCCCTGGGTGGAGGAAAAATATTTGCGAAATTGGACTTAGCTCAGGCGTACCAGCAACTCCCTGTGGACGCAGCAACTGCAGAAGCCCAGACAATAGTTACACATAGAGGTGCTTTTAAGTGCAATAGACTCCAATTCGGAATAAGCGTGGCACCGGGCATTAATGGGACGATGTCCTAATAGCTGCCCCCACTAAAGAATTATTAGTACAACGGCTCAGAAAAGTTCTGGAGAAATTCAAAGACGTGGGTCTTAAGGTGAAAGGAGACAAGTGCCAACTTTGTACGGAGAGAGTGGAGTTCCTGGGATATCTTCTCGACAGACAAGGAATCCAACCCACCAAAAAAAAACTAACTGCATTCAAAAAAGCCCCGAGACCTAGGAATAAGACAGACCTTCAAGCTTTCCTGGGACTCATTAACTTTTATAACATTTTCTTGCCCCAGAGGGCAACCGTAGCTGAACCCCTACATAGACTTCTTGATAAAAAGGCTCCTTGGGTTTGGCGACGGTGTGAAGAGATAGCATTCAAAGAGATAAAAGACCTTTTAACCTCCGATGCCATATTAATGCAGTACAACGAGACTCTCCCTTTGATGGTTACCTATGATGCCTCACCATTTGGAGTGGGAGCCATCCTAAGCCATGTTCTCCCAAATGGAAATGAGGCACCCATTGAGTTCTTTTCAAGAACTTTGTCTGAAACCGAAAGCAACTATCGTCAACTTGATAAAGAGGCCCTCGCTATTGTATCCGCAATTAAACGCTTCCATGAATATGTATATGGAAGACCCTTTACTTTAATTACAGACCACAAGCCGCTACTTGGGATTTTGGCGGGAAACAAACAAACTCCCCATATATTATCACCAAGAATGACGCGTTGATCAGAATTTTTAGCTGCACAATTACCGATTGCAACATCGCCCAGGGAAAACCATTCCCCACGCTGACGCTTTGAGCTGCTTGCCACTACCAGACATTATAGAGGACCCTGCTCCAACCATAACCGTACTACAAATAGAAACCCTCAAATGACCACCATTAACCACTCGGGACATAGCCTTAGAGACAAAAAAGGACCCTGTTTTGGTGGGAGTTCTCAGCTGGGTAGAACGCGGTTGGCCGATCAGTGAAACTGATGACACGTTTAAACCATTTAAAAATCGTCAAATGGAACTGTTCTCCCAGAAGGGTTGCATAGTATGAGGAGACAGAGTCATAGTCCCGGAAAAGCTACAATATAGGGTATTGAAAATGCTGCATGAGGGACATCCAGGCATTGTGCGGATGAAGGCATTGGCCAGGAGTTACGCATTGTAGCCTGGTTTAGATAGACAAATAGAAACATGGGTAGCAAAATGCAGTAAATGCCAGGAGACTCACCCCGCTCCTCCAAAGACTCCCCCAACTCAGTGGGAAATGCCTCGAGGTCCGTGGTCCCATATCCACATTGATTTTGCAGGACCCACAAGAGGACACACTTTCCTCTTACTGGTGGATGCCTATTCAAATTGGCTTGAAGTTCAAAAAATGAAAAGCACCACCACAGACGCAGTCACTAAAAAATTTAATAAACTGTTTGCTACCCACGGACTTCCTGATGTCCTCGTCTCAGATAATGGCCCCCAATTCACTGCTCTGCCATTCGAACAATACCTGGCTAATCGGGGCATCCGCCATGCTTTAACATTGCCAGCTCACCCTGCAACCAATGGTAGGGCTGAGCGAATGGTTCAATTTGTAAAGCAGACCCACGACGACATTGATTACAAAATAAACCAAATGCTTTTTATTCAACACATAACCCCAAACAGCACCACGAACAAAACCCCAGCAGAACTCCTGATGGGCTGGAAACTTCGCTCGCATCTTGATCGCCTCCACCCAAACTACATGCCAGAACAGCCCCTGGGATCCAGCAGTAAGTGTTGGGCATTCCAGGAAGGTGACCTTGTGTTTGCGAAAAACTTCTCGGGTGACCCATTGTGAGTCCCCGCTACCATAACGCAACTTACAGGACCCCGATCATATCGTCTACAAATGGCAGATGGTAAGATGTGGAAACGCCACATAGACCAACTCCGTTCCCAATTAGCGCCGGAACCTCCAGCTGGGGGGGGAAGGAACATGGAAGAGGACGAAGAAGAAATCAAAACCCAACAGCCCAGGGGATACTCACCATCTGAGGGAGAACTGGACCAGGGAGCGGCCTCGCCACGTGACAACACCACGACGGAGGCGGATCCAGGGAACCCGGAAGACAGTGCCGATGAGGGCAACCCGGAACTACAGTCTTCACTATCCAGCCCAGCGGACAGCCCACCGGAGCCAGAACCAGAACCAGAACCAGAACAAAACCCGGTGGAACAGTGCAGGTTGAGCAGACAGGTGAAGTGGCCTGCCTTTCTGTGTGAATACATCACCCCACCCCTCAGAGGGAGGGGTGTTATGGATTAAACCATCGCAGCGATACAACCGAAACAGCTTCATCTTACAACAGGCTTGTAATCCTGCAATTCTTATTGGCCCATGAATAGCGAGTTGTGATTGATCAGGTTTGGTCAATCTGATTGGCTGTTAATGGAAGCCCCTGATTGGACACTTGTGAAAGCGATAGACTCAGTTCATTGGTTGTTTAACAGCAGCAAACTCTATAAAAGAGCTATTGCTGCCCAGGTTTTCTGCTCCAGTCTTTCTTGTTTAATAAAGAGTTGAAGTCACAGTCCGATGTCTCATCTCCATTCTTGCTCCCATGCCCAGGACTTAACAAAAAGCCTGCCACCCTCCTTATGGGGGCTGGGATACATCAGAAGTGGGACTACATAAAAGAGACACACCTCTCCTGGCCACAAGTGCTCCCAATTGCTCTCTTTTATATCAGAACCAGACCAAGACAAGATATAGGTATTTCCCCCTTTGAGATCCTTTTGGTCACCCCGCCCCCAATACCCTACAAAGCCTAGATCCTCATTCCTGCTAGGGAAACACCCTAGCAGTATCTGCACGGCAGTCAGGCAGTCAGGCAAATATGTGCGATAAATGTTTTTGTAGTTTACACTCAGTAAAACAGATACACTGTGCTAGTTAAATAGTTTATTCCAGTGAGAGTTTTAGCATAATCAAATAGTCCATATATCATTCACTAATTCAGTCCATCTGGGGATTATTCAGTTGCAAAGTCCAGTGTCGAAAAAGAGGTCAGTAAACTTACAAATATCAGTCCAGTAATGTATCTCTTTGCAATAGAGATATAAAGAAGTCAAACCTCCTTTCTTCCTTCAGCAACAGCAGCAGTAGGGAACACACAATCATCAATCCATCATAGTCAGCAAGCAATTCAGTAAGCCAGCAATCAATCAAGTTCTCTTGCTCCCTCTTATGGCGGTTTTACAGCCACACCCAAAATTACATGCTTTGCTGTTTAAAGTGACACACACTTTCTATCATAGTTTATATATATTATTTTACCCAAACTACATTAGGTAACCTTGTTATTCCTAACATACTCCCCTTTTGGGTAATATATATAACCTTAAACCATAGTCATCACAACTTTCTTTGTGTTTGACTGAAACTTGGGCTTTTGTAAACTGATCAGCAATATTTTCTTCAGTTATACAATATTCCAGTTTTATCAAACCATTTTTTACAGATTGTCTTACATTCAAATATCTAAGATCTGTATGCTTAGATCTTGTTTTCACAGCAATATTTGTAGCCAACCGTATGGCTGCTTGATTGTCCTCATATACTACAATGGAATCATTAACAGTTATTCCCATATCCAATAACAACTGTTTATACAGAATTAAATCAGTACATAATAAAGATAGACATGAAAATTCTGCTTCCATTGTGGACATACTTATGTGTTGCTGTCTAATTGACCTCCAACCAGTCAGTGCTTTTCCAAACAGTATAACCTGAAGTTGATTTCCTAGTGTTTATGTCTGTTACAAAACTTGCATCAGCATAGGCACTTAAAATCAGATCATCTTTTGGCTCCTAATACAATACATAGTGCATTGTCCTTTTAAGATATCTTAAGATACGTTTTGTCGCTTGCCAGTGTCTTTCAGTGGGTTCAGCGTTGAATCATGCCAATTGATTAACGCCATAAGCAATGTCTGCCCTTGACCAATTACTTATGTACGATAAACTACCAATTAGCGATTGAGAGATATTCTTATCGAATTTTGGACTTTGAGCATCAGTGTGGCCAAATTTCTGACTCATTGGAGTTTTTGCCGGTTTACAAAGTTCCATCTTGTATGTTTTTAGTAATTGATAAATCTTATCCTCTTGAGATATCTTATAGCCACCTTTGGTTTTATTTATCATTAATCCTAGATACTGTTTTATTTCTCCTAATTGCTTTAATTTTATTCTCTTACCTAATAATGATATTATTTCAGTAGCTTCATTATTAGTTTTTGTAATTAAGGCAATATCATCAGTGAACAACAATAACAATGACACTGTTTCATTTTTCTCTCTCTTAAATACACATGGATCAGCTAAACCTGCTTTAAACCCTATATTGTTTAACTCCTTAACAATATATTGGTTCCATACATAACCAGATTGTTTTAATCCATAGAGACTCTTTTTAAGCTTCCAACAGTCATTATTTGTTTTATTATCCTTAATTCCTACAGGTTTCTTTAGGTATATAGTGTGCTGCAATGGTGCATGCAGATAGGCAGTTTCTACATCTAAGTGATTTATGATATAGTTCTTCTTAGCTGCCGACACTAAAGCTGCTCTCAAGATTGTTGCTTTTAGACTCGGTGCAAATACTTCATCATAATCATATGCAGTTTCACTAAATCCTTGAGCTACCAACCTAGCCTTATGGGTAACAGTCCCATTTTTACCTGTTTTTAATTTAAATATCCATTTACAGCCAATGGACTTTTCACCTGGAGGTAATTTAACATTTTCATAAACTTCCATTTTTTTCAATGAATTTAATTCTTTCTCCATTGCTCTATGCCAATTTTCTTGATCCTTTGCAGGATACATTCTAAGTTCTTCAACAGTAGTTGGAACTTTACTAACTTGGCAAACTACACTTGCTTGGTACCTGTCAGGTGGTCTGGTTTCACGTGTTGAACATCTAGGTTTTACAGGACTTACAGGTGGACTTTCATTTACTACCTGTTCCTGGTTATCTATTTCTTCCTGTTCTAGTCCTATTTGCTCTTCCTGTACTTCCTGTTTAATTGTATTCTTCTTATTACTGATATGTTGTTTTGGTCTTTTGTAGGTTTCTATGATTACTTCCTTACTTAAATCTTGCTCCAGTTTTTCCCATCCTATATGTTCAAGGAATTGTGCACTAGCACTACAGTAAACTCTAAATGTACCCTTTTCCCCAGAATCTGTATGATTTGTGATTAGATTCATAACCTATAAAGAATAACTTTTTAGCCCTATGCTGCCCCTTATGTCTCAGTTGTGTAGGAATATGCACCCATGCTGTTGCTCCAAATATGTGCATGTAGCTTAGGTCAGGTTTTCTACCATGCCACCGTGTGAATGGTAATTGACCTGTTGTTGAGTTAACAACATTATTCAAGATATGATTACCACACTGTTATGAACTAATAATAAAATGCTTAAATAAAGTTATTAAAACTATTTAGAAAAGAGCAGGGTTCTAGCTCTGCTCTTCTGATTGGCCGATAATAGCGATATCGGATTGGTCCATTCAGGAGAATCTGATTGGCTGTTAACGGGCCTCTCTCATTGGTTAAGGGAGTTAACGCTCCACGTTTCTTATTGGTTACTAGATCAGCAGCTTGCCTATAAAATGGCTGCTGCTTCCCTAGGGTTTTGTTCTGTTCCACAATGATTAATAAAGAGTTGAAGTTCACTGTTCACAGTCTCGTCTCCGTTCCTTGTGCCCATGCACAGAACATAACACTGGCAACAAGGATGGGATACGGAGATGTCAGAGCTGACTGAACACTACAGAGCACTAATCAGAGCACGTGGCTGAAGGCGCATCAATGGCAGAAACCATGACCAGCAGCATCATACCACCCGCTCCATTCAACCTGACGCAAGAAGACTGGGACTCATATATGGACCGATTCCAGATGTTTCTGGAGACCAACAACTTGAAGGATGCCACTACTGGAAAAAAGCGAGCGGTATTCCTGACTCACTGTGGCCCGACCATGTTTAAGATGGGTAAGGCACTGGCGAAACTGGCTGACGTGAAATCCATGGACTGGGATGTTGTAACTATGTATCATTCATGTATTTGCAACTGTGCATCATTGCAACTATGTATCACTCAAGCGTTTTGTAACATTGTATCATTCACGTATAAACATTAGACTTCTGTCTCTTCAGTGATCTTTGCAAGGCACGAACAAGGGACAGGGAGATAAACATCTGTCAATAAAGCATGCATATCCTAACTGACCTGAACTGTTGTAAATCATGCACATCCTGTTTAACCTGGTATCCTAACTGACCTGAGCTATTGTAAATCTTGCATATCCTGTTTGACTTGGGCTCTGAAAAATTTCACTCCCCTTGTGAAGAAGCATAATAAAAGAGCGCGTACCAAGACATTCTGGGCGCACTCATCCCGAGAAACCTCGTCTCCTGTCATTTCTTTCTCCTTCGCTCCCTTTCATGAGGCGCCCATCTGATGCGGGATAGCAGATACCGCATTCTGGTGACCCCGACGTGATTCCCTAAGGGGGATACGCAGCGACGGGCCCATATCTTATCAGCTCGATGGGAGCTGTGCATCGCCAGGCCTGAAGCGAATTGCACATCATCGGATCTGAAACATGGTCTCGACTTTTTGTAAGTATGGGTGAAAACTTTGCTCAACAGCAGACGCAGCATGTGAAGGAGTTGAGGGAGTTAGTCGCTTCTTCTTCTAAATACTCTGCTAATTTAAAGGGCTCTCCCATAAAAAAGAAACCTATTGCTACATTATTGGCTTATGTGTGGCAACATTGTCCCAATTATTCTGAGGAAGGGTCCTTAAAAATTTCCAATTGGCAAAAAATTGGTGAACATCTCCATAGTCCTCCTCGTGCACCTATTGCAGTTTGGTCACTTGGAGGAAAATTATGGAGGCTTTAAAAGTCCATTATAAAATAGAAGCAGGGAGTGTGTTTGAATCTCCCCTGCCAAGTTATGATAACTTTTCAATTTTCCCTAACTCAGGCAGAAGCTGCTGCCATTATTCAACAATGCCCCAAATGTAGTAAGCAAGGACATTCCATTCCCATAGGAGTAAATCCTAGAGGGTTAAAAGCTTGTGAAATTTGGCAAATGGATGTAACTCAGTATCCACCTTTTGCCCCTTGGAAATATTTGCACGTTTCAATAGATACATATTCAGGATTTATTCTGGCTACTCCTCAAAGGGGAGAAACTGTAAAACATGTCATCAATCATTCAATTCGTACCTTTGCCTTGCTGGGATGTCCAAAAGAAATCAAAACTGACAATGGATCTGCCAAGACAAGTTCTGCTTTTCAGGACTTCTGTAACAGATGGGATGTAATCCACAAGTTTGGGATTCCCTACAACAGCCAGGGGCAGGCTATTAAGCTATTGTGGAACGGGCAAACTTGTCTCTGAAAAATGCTCTTGATCGATATTCATTGCGGGAAAAAACCCCGAACCTCCCAGCATTGCAAAATTCTCTTAATATTTGTCTTTACACTTTAAACTTTCTCAACCTGACTGGCATTCCTCCCACTTCTGCTGCTTCACGTCATTTTTCCTCCCCCTCACCCCCGCCTAACAGACCTCTGGTATATTATCGCAGATTGCCAGATCCTGCCTGGCAGGGTCCCGCTGAGCTTCTCACTTGGGGACGAGGCTACGTTGTGATCTTACTGCCAGACAAAACCACTCTCTGGATCCCTGGTTGGGCAGTAAGACCCTATCATGGGAATTCATCTGCTACATCTGTATCTTAAAACTCTTCCTGATATTCTTACCTATATCTTCTTTGCAATTTCTACCTTACTTCAACAAAACCTATGCTTCCTATCAAAAGACTATTCGTGTTAAAATCATTTCATTAACAGAAGGCTATTATACTTGTTCCATGTGGGTACGTCATGAAAATGCTACCCGTAGCTTTCACTCTGTCACTTCTGTTTTGTTTACAGAACACTCTACCACTCGCTCTTTTGTTCCTTCTTTACTCTTCCTATGGAAAGGAACTTTAAAATCTTTTCCTCTATTCAATCTAAAACATAGGGGGACCCAAATGTCCTTATATTGTATCATGGGTTTCCCCACCCCAACTAACATCCTTGATGAATTACCAAATTAATCTTTATTGTCATTATTGTAATTATTATCCTTTTTCTATTAATTGAATTCCCTCTTCATTTCGCAAATGTTCTACAACTAACTTGTCCATAGCCCTCTCTCCTGCTTGTCATGTTTTTATATACCCGAACTCTGATCCTGTCAACAAACGACGCTTCAAAAGAACTGTCCATGATGATCCACAGAAGCCTCATAGAAGAGATAATATTGCCTGGACTATAACTGACTTTCAAAAAGTTCTTTTAAGTTCTACAACCAATTTCTCTTGCACAGAAGACTTCTACCCACCACTTCAATTCGATTTGGCAGACGCACCCACACAACCAGAGGATATCCTGCAATCCACACCACTGCAGGAGGAACTTTAACATCATGCCTGAAAGGAATGTATTTTATCTCTGGCAATAATTTTGTTTGGACTTGTTACAATGGTTTCATGGCATGTATCCACGGGGATGAAATTGTTAAATCCAAATCATTTTTGCATTCAAGTATGGCTTGTGTGTATAACTCTGATGATTTTATATCCCTACAGGTATCCATGGAACACCCCCTCTCTTGCAAAATCGTAAAGATTTAGATCTGTTATTTTTAAAACAAGGGGGATTGTGTGCTGCGCTTAAAGAAGAATGTTGTTTTTATGCTGATAGCAGGGGGGTCGTGTTGGATTCTATGAATGAATTAGAAAAACGCTTAAAAGATAGAGAAAAAGAAAGGTTAAACATGTATAATTGGTATCAAGGTTCATTTTCTATTTCACCATGGCTTACAACCTTTTTAACTGCATTGGCAGGATCATTAATAATCATTATATATTGATATGTATTATAGGACCTTGTTGTTTTAATAGAGTATTGCAATTTTTAAAAAAAATCAATTATCTTCCATAACTGCTGATGTTAATGTGCTATTGCAAGCTCATGTTATATCCTCAACACCGGACGAAAAAATGTCATTGCTGAGTGACCGCTCCTTGGACAACCCTGACGCTGATGGGTCGCACTCTTGCCCAGATGACGGGGACGGAGAACATTCCATAAAAATGGTTCCTGTCTTCTCGGACGAGGAAGAAGACTCATCTTAAATAATAAAAACAGAGGAGATGTTGTAACTATGTATCATTGCAACTAAGTATCATTCATGTGTAATCATTAACTTCTGTCTCTTCAGTGAGCTTTGCAAGGCACGTACAAGGGACAAGGAGCTAGACAGTTGTTAATAAGCTTATCCACCTTGTAAATGATCTGTCTGGTATGCAGTTTTGTAAACATGCACATCCTGATGGAATTATCCTGTTTGACTTGAGCTTTGATTAAATCATTTTCTTGTAAAAAAGCACAATAAAAGAGCGTGTGCCAAGACATTCGGGGCGCGCTCATCCCGAGGAAACTTCGCCTCCTGTCGTTTCTCTCTCCTTCACTCCCTATCATGAGCCGCCCATCTGATGCGGGATAGCAGATACCGCAATGCCCTTCAACAAAATGCTTACCCGGTACCGGGGGTACAACCCCTTCTCCATTCCCTGGGGGGCGGAAAAGTCTTCGCTAAATTGGATTTAGCACAGACGTACCAACAACTGCCTGTTGATAAAAGAACAGCAGAGACACAAACGATCATTATGCACCACAGTGCTTTTAAGTGCAACTGACTCCAATTCGGAGTTATCGTGACTCCAGGGATTTTTCAGAGCTTGATGGAGAGACTATTACAGGGAATAAAGGGGGTCGTACCATACTTTGATGACGTTTTAATTGCTGCTCCGAATAGAGAAATACTAAAGGAGCGCCTTAGGCTGGTTCTCCAGAAATTTAAAGACTCCGGCCTTAAGGTGAAAAAAAATAAATGTCAACTGTGTACAGATAAAGTAGAATCTCTGGGGTACTTAATCGATAAACAAGGCATTCACCCCACCGATAGCAAGTTAAGGGCCATCAAGAACGCCCCAAAGCCCAGAAATAAGACTGATCTCCAAGCTTTCCTGCAGCTTATTAATTTTTACAATATTTTCCTGCCCACAAAGCAACCGTAGCTGAGTCTACATCGGCTGTTAGACAAAAAAGCAACCTGGGTCTGGGGGCATCGGTCCGACAAGTGAAAAACCTGTTAACTTCAGAGGCTGTTTTAATGCAGTATAATGAGACTTTGCCTTTAACAATCACATGTGATGCGTCACCATTTGGAGTAGGAGCCATTTTGAACCATGTGTTGCCAAATGGTAGTGAAGCCCCTATTGCCTACTTTTCAAAAACTTTATCAAGGGCTGAACGAAACTATATTCAGATCGATAAAGAGGTTCTTGCTGTTGTATCTGCTGTAAAACGGTTTCATGAATATGTTTATGGACGAGTTTTTACTATTATTACCGACCACAAACCTTTGCTGGGGATTATAGTGGGAGACAAGCCAACCCCCTATATATTATCACCCAGAATGACTCGCTAGTCGGAATATTTGGCTGCATACAATTATAAGCTGCAACACTGCCCGGGAAAAGCCATTCCCCATGCTGACGCACTGAGCCGTGCACTATTTCTGGAAACTGTTGACAATCTGGCTCCAACCGTTACAACGCTCCAAATTGAAATGCTACATTCACTGCCACTAACAGCCAGAGACATCGCTATCAAAACAAAATGAGATCCTGTCTTGGCGCGAGTTCTCAGTTGGTTCGAACAAGGATGGCCAGTAGATCAAACCCCTGATGACTTCATCCCCTTCAAGAATAGACTGTTTTCACAAAAGGGCTGCATCCTGTGGGGGGATAGAGTTGCCGTCCCAGAACGGTTACAATGAACGGTATTAAAGACACTGCATGAGGGCCACCCTGGCATCGTGTGCATGAAGGCACTTGCACGAAGCTATGCATGGTCGCCAGGCGTCGACAGACACATCGAAGCCTGGGTAAAGACTTGTCATAAGTGCCAGGAAGTTAGCAATGCCCCACCGAAAGCAATGCCGACAGAATGGAAAACGCCCCGGGGACCGTGGTCCCGTATTCATATTGACTTTGCGAGACCTACTAAGGGACACACGTTCCTTCTAACAGTGGATGCCTACTCAAACTGGCTCGAGATCCACAAAATGAAAAGTACCACAACCGAGTCCGTCATCCGGAAGCTGAACAGACTATTCTCAACGCATGGACTGCCAGACGTTCTGGTATCCGACAATGGACCCCAGTTTACCGCACTCCCTTTTGAACAATACTTAGCGGACTGGGGTATTCGCCATGCTCTAACTTCACCAGCGCATCCTGTGGCTAACGGAAGAGCCGAGCACATGGTACAGTTTGTTAAAAAAAACCCTATACAAGATGGACTATGGGAACATTGAAGATAAGATAAACAGAATGCTCCTTCTTCAACACATCACTCCGCACAGTGTCACCAACAAGACTCCAGCTGAATTATTAATGGGACGCAAACTCAGCTCCCACATCGACTGGGTACACCTGTCTTACGAGCCAGAGAAACCCTGTGGATCTAGCGGGAAATGCCGCAAGTTCAAGGTAGGCGACTTAGTTTTCACCAGAAACCTTTCTGGCGAACCGTTGTGGGTCAAAGCAACTATAATTCAAGCCACGGGACCCAGACCGTACCAAGTGAAAACCCATGATGGAAAAATATGGAAGCACCATATAGATCAGCTTCGCTCAAGGCTACAACCTAGTTTCCGCGACTCTGGCAACTCCCAAACTGAGGGGGGGGTGATGCCAAAGAAACCGAATTTGAGATGGCGGAAAACACGAACGAAAAAAGTCAGCATTCGGGCGTAACACATGAAGAAGGATCAGTGATGGGGGTGAACTCATCGCAGAGGAACACCTTGACAGAAGCAAGTCTGCAAAGGCCAGTGAACAACGACGAGAACATTAGCGGCACTGAGTTTTTCAATGAGGAACCACCAGCACCCGACTTGCCAGAAAATGTCCCGCCAAAACAAGGCTATAGACAAGAACCGGTGGGACAGCGTAAATCCAATAGACAGTCGAAACAACCTTCCTACCTCAGAAATTACGTTACCGCACCCCCTAAACGGAACTCGGGGGGAAGGGGTGTTATGAACTAATAATAAAATGCTTAAATAAAGTTATTAAAACCTTTTAGAAAAGAGCAGGGTTCTAGCCCTGATCTTCTGATTGGCCGATAATAGCGATATCATATTGGTCCGTTCAGGAGAATCTGATTGGCTGTTAACGGGCCTCTCTCATTGGTTAAGGGAGTTAACGCTCCACGTTTCTTATTGGTTACTAGATCAGCAGCTTGCCTATAAAAGGGCTGCTGCTGCCCTAGGGTTTTGCTCTGTTCCACAATAATTTATAAAGAGTTTTAGTTCACTGTTCACAGTCTCGTCTCCGTTCCTTGCGCCCATGCGCAGAACATAACACACACATTATTGCTTCTCCCCACAAAGTTTCAGGTAATCCTGAATCCGACAACATAGTACGAGCCATTGCCTCTATTGTTTGGCCTCATCTTTCTATAGAGGAATTATGTTGTGGCCTATATGGTGCAGACTTTTTATGTTCAACACCTGACATCTTCAGTCTATTTTGGAATTTATTATTTATAAATTCCGTACCATTATCAGTTGCAAGAATTACTAATTTTCTTTTAGTTTTTCTTTCTGCAAACTTCAACCAATTAAAGAAATTCTGATATGTTTCCGTTTTACTCTTCATTAAAAAACAGAAACCATATCTAGAATAATTATCCGTTATACTTAATATATAACAAGCACCTCCCACACTTGGTTTTTTAGGACCTCTAATATCAGCAAATACGACCTCTAGAGGCTCCTTAGTTTTAAATCCATTAATTCTATTTGCTGGTATTACCTTGCTTTTTTTTTTGACTGCAAGCATTGCAGTGCAAATACTTACTGCAAGGCTTCAGTTTTATACCTTTAGACAATTCAACCATTTGTTTGAGCATTTTAAAATTTATATGCCCTAAACGTCTGCGTAACAAATGTATGCATTCATCATGAGGTTTAACATTATTATGCACCTTTTTAGCCACCTCTGATTGATTATCTTTTAACACATACAATTCACCTTTTAAAGTTGCAGTCACTTTTTTACCTTCCTTTTCTATTATGCATTTTTCTTCCCTAAAGGTAACTACATAACCTAATTTAACCAAAACTCTAACCGAAAGCAAATTAAGTTGTGGTACATATAACATTTTTACATTTTCTTTTATGCAAGAACAATGTGCAATACCTTCACCTTTTGCTTTCATATCATTAGCTAACGATATCTGTTGTGAACTCATGGACATCTTAACAAATCTTTTCTTATCTTTCATTATGCAGTGCGATGCTCCACTATCTACAACCCATAAATTATTATTCACAGTTTCGTTGCTATACATGACTAACTCTAAGCATTTTTTATCCCTTTGATGCCTTTTAGCATTCTGGCTGGCATTGTGGCATTTTCCTTTCTTGCAGAATCTAGCCAAATGTCCTTTTCCTCCACAATTAAACATTTTTCTAATTGTATAGGCTGTCGAAGATTCTTTATCTTCTCTAGTTTTTTCCCTTCTCAGTTGATCCCTTTCAAGCTTTCTCCTGGCTTCTTCAATTAATCTACCAGTAATGTCAGTTAATGTGAGGTTATCTTTTGGCAGTACTTCCAGTGTAGTTACATAGTCATCATAGCTCTCATCTAACAAAGACAAAATTATATAAACCTGATGGAGTTCTGTGAAGATAAGTTCTTTTTCATGCAGTTCCTGAAAAATTCTCTTCATAGTGTTTATATGAGTCAACATGTCTCCATTCTTTTGAAGATGTGTTCTGAACCGTTTCCGTGTAAGATTTATATGTGCTCCTACACTGTCTCAAACATAAATCTTCTTTAAATTTAAATCTTTAAAGTCCATATATCATTCACTAATTCAGTCCGTCCGGGGATTATTCAGTTGCAAAATCCAGTGTCGAAAAAGAGGTCAGTAAACTTACAACACTTAGCAGCTCTTTCTTCTCCATGAATATGGACAAGCTGCTGGTCACAGAGTGTCAGTCCTATTATACAGAGAGCTTGCTCATTCTTCAGTTTACATTCTTGTATTTTCTGGGCATCATTCTCATCCTCCGGATCCCAAGCATCTACCTCTGGTGGGTTTTGAATTATACTCCACAAACCTTCTCTGCGTAGAAGTAGGCTGCATTTCATAGACCATGAAACATAGGTTGTTCCATCCAGTTTGGATATTAGAGACAAACTTGGTAAATTGACTTGTGCCATCTTTCTCTGGATATTAAACTATAATTAATAAAACACAGCTGTCTGTTTACAGTATTGTGTAACTACACTAACTCTCACTTTATATAAGTCTGTTATATCCTGGTTAGTCTGACTGTGCAGCTGGGCCCATAACCAGTGTTAGGGATACACCCTAGCAGTATCTGCACGGCAGGCAGGCAGGCAGGCAAATATATGAGATAAATGTTTTTGTAGTTTACACTCAGTAAAACATACACTGTGCTAGTTAAATAGTTTATTCCAGTAAGAGTTTTAGCATAGTCAAACAGTCCATATATCATTCACTAATTCAGTCCGTCCAGGGATTATTCAGTTGCAAAGTCCAGTGTCGAAAAAGAGATCAGTAAACTTACAAATATCTCTTTGCAGTAGAGATATAAAGAAGTCAAACCTCCTTTCTTCCTTCAGCAACAGCAGCAATAGGGAACACGCAGTCATCAATCCATCATAGTCAGCAAGCAATTCAGTAAGCCAGCAATCAATCAAGTTCTCTTGCTCCCTCTTATGGTGATAGGGGGGATAGGGTTCTCTCTTATCTTACAGCCCTGCAAAAGAGACTACAGACCCTCTGGACCCAGCGTGCGCTGACACAGACCTTACCCTGGAAGAAGCCCTGCATCCATATGAGCCAGGAGATTGGATGTGGATCAAGTTCTTCACCAGAACCTCCCCCCTACAACCTAGGTGGAGAGGTAGAAAGGACCCTACCAAGTTTTACTGACTGCACACACCGCCACAAAGGTTGCAGAATGAGACTCTTGGCTACATTGGACACATGCAAAGCCAGCAGTCATAGACCATAGCCAAACTCCACCACAATCAATCCCATCCATCAAACTCAAGAAAGATTGGAACACAGATCAATGGACACTTGCAGCAGTCTTCAACACCGTTGAACCACACCACTGTGAAGAACCAAGTGCAAACCTTGCATTACACAACACTGGACTCCCAGGTGCTGAGTTATAAACTATTTTTTTTTTCTCTCACCTTCTCCATTTTTTCTTTTTTCAAACCTTTTTTGATCATTTTTTTTTAACAAAAAGGACTTTAACTATACCTTTCTCATATTTTTTGATACTTGATCTTTTACACTTTTTTACATTGCTATTTAAAAAAAGGGAGGGGGGAGGAAGAAAGAAAAGGAATCTAGCAATGGGGAACATGAAATGCAATATACTATGTATTATTATCTGTAATAATTGTAACATTTGTAACACAAACAACTGCTTTCCTGGAACCAAAGCTTATCCCAGAGAAAGGAAACATATGGAAATGTTTAGCAAGGGAAATACTCAACACTACTAACTTTTGCTTAGCAGGAGGGAAATCATAATGTCACTGGGTGCAGCTCACCTAGGGTCACAGAATGCACCAGTCTTAGCAACACAGAACTAAAATGCAACTACACAGAGACCATATCATTTTCATATAGTTATCTGAAGCTTCCACCAGGATGGTTTTTCCTTTGTGGCTTAAAAGTTTACTCATACCTTCCTGCAAATGCCACAAATGGCCCCTGCACCTTGGGAATGCATGGGAAACCATGCTTATGCCATCCTTACAGAGACGACATAGGAGAGCCTTCCAAACCCTAGATTCAGACTGTGATTCCAAAGTCTTCCCACAAAAAACAAAATTCATCTCATTGGTAGGGGTACCTGGATTGGCATTGCGAAATTCTAAAAATTTGAATAGACTAACATGTACTCTGGCAAAAAGCTTGAATTCAACCTCCCATGCCCTGGATGCCCTTAACAGAGAACTGAGGGAGGTCAGAGAAGCCACCTTGGAGAATAGGGCTGCAATAGACCTCTTTCTCTTGAAGCATAATTATGGCTGCGAAACATTTCAAGTGTTAGATCTGGGGTGGATCGGCTCGAAGGAAACGCGAGACCATCTTAGTAAGTTCAGCTCCTTATTTAGAATTAGAATAGTCTGAAGAATACAAGCCGTGGCAGCCCCTCATATAGGGCTGGCTTGCGGCTCGGCGACCAATAGCAGCGCTTTGAATCTCCCACGATTGGCACAGCCAATCGTGGTAGATTCCTAGCACTCCAATGACGGCTGGGGTCTCGACCAATCAGGTTGCTGTCCATCCAGACCAATCAGTTGCGAGGGTTTGGAGTATGCTAATATAGCACACCCCTCCCCTCTTGGTTTCGTCTGTTGGTGCGTCATGACGTAGTCACGCAGGTAGGCGGGGCTTCGTACCTGCCTAGTTGACCTGTGCGGTCCCAGCATGGTCTTCGACCAGTTCGGAGGGATTCTCTGTCGTTCCGGTTCCCTGGGATGGAATCACCTGGAAGGGTGAGCCGGGCCTTTCTTGGTGGCTCCCTCCCGGTCTACCCGGGCTGGTTTTACTGTCACTCCTATTGTTCCCGCAGGATCTTTCCGGGCTGGTTGAACTGGCTTGGCTGCTCCTTCCAGGTGAAGATTCCAGGGATTTGTGTCCTGTTGGTCCTGCGTTTACTGGTGAGTAGGATCGGTTTATTTGTGGCTTATTTGTTCTGGGTGGGGGGTGTTCTGCTTGTGCTAGGAGGTTCCCTTTGATTCTTTCTTTAACGCTTGCTGTTTCCCCCCCCCCCTTCTAGTTTCTTGCTTGGGTGTATGGTTGCTGGTGACGGCTATTCTTGACCTTAGTTGGTCGATGTGCCGTTTCCAGTTTTTCCCGTCACTTGTCTCTAATCGGTATGATAAGGAGCCGGTTATTTGGGTGATCGTTGCTGATACCCAGAGTGGTTCCCCTGAAAGATTTTTTTTTTTAACAACTTTTATTAATTTTACAAAAACAATGCACAGACAATCAAGGCATAACAGCTTATAAATTCTTTTCTAAAAAAATTAATATAATAGTAATTAAAGAAGAAAACCAATAGAACATAATGATGCCAAATTATAATATCAATATTTACTTTATCTATTTAACTTCATATCTTATCCCAACTTCTCCTTTTCATCCAAATTATTTCTTGCTAATTAAAATTTTTTTGCCTTTTATCAACATACAAAACACAAAAAACATAACAAAACTTAAAACATCTTTTCTGAAAGCTGCTTGATCCCGAGTTAAAACTCTTCACACAGATGAAATTTACACATCATATTCACTTTATATATCCTTCCATATCTTATTACCATTTTCAATAACATTCTTTGTCTGTTCTATTTCCAACTATCCATTCATCTTTTTTCTTTTACTATACTTCTCCTATACACTAATTGGAGTGACGCCTTTAACTCATTGACCTAACTTAAAAGTACTTCATATAACACTTAATTTATCTTGGGATTCTGTTTAGTACATTCTAAAATTACACAATAAATTTTATAAGAAAGGTTCTACTCTAAATACACATATAAAAGCACAATCTTATGTACCTTCCAGAATCCCCCCCTTTTTTTATCCTTAATTAGATTCAACCATTGTCTCTAAATAAGCTTTTTTTCTTTAGATCTTGATTCCCACCATTGAGGCTTCTCCTCCCCCCCCTTTCCCTCTTGCTTATTCTTCTCCTTGCCCTTTTTACCCCTTTGTCTCCCCTCCTCCCTTTTCTTACTCCCTTTCCGTTGTTTTCTAACCTTGCATCCACCTTTCCTCTCATTTTTCTCTTTTTTGGTTGTTTTTTGAAACCTTAAAATCCCCTTTTTCTTATCCTCTTTCTCCTCCTCCACGGAAAAAACCCATTGTCCATAAAAGATGGCTTCTTGTTCCTCTTCTTCTTTGTCCCAGTCATTCTGTTGCGTAGTCAACTTTTCATAAGTACATAACACCATTTCTAAAAATTGAAATAAAGTGCCCAAAGTATCTTTTCTATCTTGTTCTTCCTTTTTATATTTTTGATATTCCCAAAACAACCACCCAAGTATTTTTAATCAAAAATAGTTCAAAGAAGCTCCAAAGATTAATACTTTTCTTCCTTCTTCTATTTCTCTTTCTGGGGTTACAGTTTAATCAAAGAGGTCCAATTACCACATATCTTTCTTTGGGATTCTAGGTAATCTCCTTCTTTTTCCACTTCTGCTCCAATTTTTTTCCTCTCCCTTCCCACTTGCAACATCAATTTTTAAATGATCAGAAATCCATACCTCTAATAAGAATTTTCCAATTTCTTAATTTTTTCAGTCCAGTGTCCAAGAAATCTTTTATCCCTTGACTTCAATTTTCAAAATAGTTCACCTTCAGTGCCCAAATAAATTTAAAATCTTCATCTGCTATTTCTATGGGGTGGGAGAGTGAAGAAAAAAAAAATCCCTTTAAAAGCTTCTCCGCGCTTTCCGATCTTCTTAGGGATACAATGTATCCTCCAGCAATTCAGACAGTTCAGTTCCAGCGAGTTTAAAAGATGTTATTGACCCGGCTCAGCCAGCACTTTCACTTTTCTTGCTTCCTCCAGCATGATCTTACCCGGTTGCAGGCTTCTTCGTGACGGTCATTGCTGACCGCCGCTCCTCCACCTCAGGAAAAAGGGTTTTTTCCAGATGAGGAGGGGGTCTAAGACACCCCCAACCCCCTGTCCGGCTCCCCTCTCTCTTCAGCTGTCTTTACAGGACAGCCATATCCCCCTGACCCATTTGGATCGGGGGTACCTCGGCAGCAAGCGCAGTAGGAATCGCGAACAGTCGCTAATTCCTGCTGCCACTGAAGCCACGCGGAACCGGAAACCCCCCTGAAAGATTTTTTGCATATATTGTGTCCCCTATGTTAAATTTTCTGTGTTTGCTGGAGGAACCTGAGGTTTTTTCAGGGTTGTACGTGGGATGCATTCTGTCTAGGGTTGACCATAGTTTTCTTCCCATCATCAGTTCTGCTGGGCTTCTATTGGTGGTTGCACTAGGTGTGATATGTTGAATGAGGAGCATTTTGTTGATTTTATCCTGTATATTGGCTGTTTCTATTTTCTGGATGGCTTTCTTGGTGTATTGGACCATGCGTTCCGCCCGCCCGTTCGCCGCTGGGTTTACGGACCTCTTGGTTTTTCCCATTCTTGGGTTGGGGCGGCGGACGGATTGGATCTGGACTCTTGGCATTGTTTACATTTGGCAACCCAGGTTTCGATCTGTTTATCCATTCCTGGCCACCATGCATAGATTCTGGCCAAGCTTTTCATCTTAACCATCCCCGGGTGCCCCTCATGCAACATTCCCAATAACTTTCCCTGTAATTTTTCCGGAATTACAACTCTGTCCCCCCAAAGTATGCAGCCCTTTTCGATAAACAGTTCGGTTTGTCTGTTCCGGAAGGGTCTGAATAGTTCATCTATGTCCCCTTCTGGCCACCCTTTTCCCACCCAGCTCAAGACTTGCGCCAGCCGCTTGTCTTTATTTGTTTCTCTGGCAATGTCTGGCGCGGTCACGAGTGGGTTGGATATTGTCTCTATTTGGAGTACCTCTGTTGTGGGTGTTGGGTCGTCTTCCCAGTCCAGTAAGGGTGACCAGCTCAGGGTGTCTGCATGGGCGATGTCCTTGCCGGGTCGGTGTACCAGCTGGTAATTGTATGCTGCTAGGAATTCGAACCACCTCGTCATTCCTGGCGATAGAATGTTCGGTGTGGCCCTGTCCCCCACCAGGATTCCTAGCAGCGGCTTGTGATCCGTGATGATTGTAAAAGTCCTACCGTAAAGGTATTCGTGAAATTTCTTGACGCCGGCGATGACTGCTAGGGCCTCTTTGTCGAGCTGGCTGTAGTTCCGCTCTGGCTTAGAAAGTGTCCTTGATGAGAAAGCAATGGGTGCTTCCCTCCCGTCTGGTAGCTGGTGGCTGAGGATGGCGCCGATTCCAAATGGTGACGCGTCGCAAATTACCGTCAATGACAGAGTCTCACTGTACTGGATTAGTACCGTGTCGGATGTTAGCAGGTTCTTTGTGTTGTTGAAAGCGCTCTCCTCCCGTGCTCCCCAGGTCCAGGTGGCTGTTTTATCTAACAGCCTATGTAGCGGTTCCACCACAGTCGCCTTTTGAGGTAGGAAGACATTGTAAAAGTTTAATAGTCCCAAGAAAGCCTGTAATTCCATTTTGTTTTTTGGTCGTGGTGCTTCCTTTATGGCTCTCAGTTTGTTTTCTGTGGGGTGAATCCCTTGTTTGTCTAGGAGGTACCCCGGAAATTCGACCCTTTCAGCCCATAGCTGGCACTTCCCTTTCTTGACTTTAAGTCCCGAGTCTCTGAACTTCTGCAGTACCTCCCTCAACGTGGCTTCTAGTTGTTTCTCATTTTTCGTGGCCAACAAGACGTCATCAAAGTAGGGCACCACCCCTTCTATTCCCTGGAGGAGTCTTTCCATAAGGCTTTGGAAGATCCCAGGTGCCACGCTGACTCCAAATTGGAGCCCGTTGCAGTGGAAAGCCCCTTGGTGCATTACGATGGTTTGGGCTTCTGCTGTTGTGGCATCGACCGACAGTTGCTGGTAGACTTGCGCCAGGTCAAGCTTTGCAAAGATCCGGCCTCTCCCCAGTGAGTGCAGAAGATGCTGGACTACTGGGACGGGGTATGCGCTTTGTTGGAGCACATGGTTTAGGGTGGCCTTGTAGTCACCACAAATTCTCACTGACGAATCTGGCTTGATGGGGGTGACAATTGGGGTTTCCCACTGGGCATGATCGATCGGTTCCAGCACCCCTTGCATGAAGAGCTTATCGAATTGCTCATTGATCTTGGGCTTGAGTGCAAAGGGCACTCGCCTGGGCTTAAGGCGTATTGGCGCGGTGCTTGGGTCTATATTAAATGAGATAGGGGACCCCCGGTACTTGCCTAAACGGTCGTCAAAGACTTCCCGGAAGTCCCTTATGAGCGCCGCTTCCCAGTCTGCCTCTCCAATGTGGTGTATGCCAGTTACTTCAATGCCCAGGGGTGCGAACCACTGCAGTCCCAATAGGCTCGGCCGATCTTGATCGACGATCATCAGGGGTAGCACTTCTGTGTGGCCCTTGAAGATGACTTTAAAATGGCCTCTGCCAACTACAGGGATTCGGTTTCCCTGATAGTCTTTGAGGGTTAGTGTTTGGTCTTCCAGTTCTTGGTGGTGGATGGTGGGGACCAGGTGCTTGAGTGTGTGCCAGGAGACCATTGAGAGGAAGGATCCTGAGTCCACCTTAATGTTGCATTGCTGGTCTTCTATCCCGACTGTCACATATACCTTCCTGGCGTCACTGGTGGAGGAATGGCCGATGACGACAGTCTGGTGTGTTTCCTCTCTCTATCTCATCTCCTGGAGTCACCTGTTCTGACCTTCTTGGCTCCAGTGGTTCTCCGTCTGGTGATCACGGGTCCTGGTGGGGGTGCTGTCTCTCTGTCGGGGGCTGGCGTCTCATCGTCACGGGCTGTAGTGCTTTTTATTCTGGCACACTTTGGCGATGTGCCCCCATTTCTCGCAATGCCTGCAAATGGCATCGAGAAAACGACACTTGGGGGTGATTGCTGCCGCAGCCGGCACACTGGAACCTTGACTTATGACCTCGTGGTTCCCACCGCTCCTGCGCTAATGGTGGATCTCCCCCTCGTCTTCGGTTTCTGAGAAGGAGTCGATGTCACTGTGGTGTGTAGTTGTGTGGTCTGTCGCTGGTCGCCTCTCGGGGGTCAACATTGCCTCTCCGGCTGCCGCTTGTGGCATGATGCTCGATTGTCGCATCTGAGCCGCTGATTTCTTGGCCGCTTCCACTGCAATCTTCATGGTCTTTCAGGATACTTTCTTCCAGGATATCCAAGACAAAAGAATCCTAAAAATTTTACTATATGCTTCTGAATCTTAATTAGCCAATCCAGGATCTGGGGATGAATCAAGTTGAAGAGCAGCTCTGAAGGTTTTTGTTTAACTACAGATTCACTTCCTCTCACTGTGTCTCTTGCATAGTAATAGACTGCTGTGTCCTCTGTTTTGAGGCTGTTCATTTGCAGATACAGCTGGCTTTTGGCATTGTCCCTGGATATGGTGAAGCGGCCTTTGACTTTGTCTGAGTAGAACTTTCCACTAGAATCACCATAGATGAGTGCAACCCATTCCAGACCTTTTCCAGGAGCCTGTCTCACCCAGTGCATCCAGTAGCTACTGAAGGTGAATCCAGAGGCTTGGCAGGAAAGATGGAGGGACAACCCAGGTCTTCTCAAATCCCCTCCAGACTCCACCAACTGGACTTGAGACTTGGCACCTGAAGAGAAAGTTGTATCAATAATTTGTTCTGTATACAAGAATTAAAATGGAAGGAAGCTGAATAGGGAAGAAACAATTACCATGGAGGAATGCCAGTAAGGACACCAAGTTTAGCCACAGAAGCATTTTTGCTCTGTGCAATGAATGGTGGGGAGTTGATGAGAAAGGATTCGGGAAAGTGCACAAACTTTGTCTTGGTGGGTGTAGCCTGAAAAGGAAAACCAATTGGTTCTTTTAAGGGGGAAATTGTGACTTGATTTACATATTGGTTGAGATAAAAGAACTCACTAATGAATTTGCTTTCCAGTTTTCCTGAATACTCTCTACTGTGTTTGATTTAACTTTATAACTTTATAGTTTTAGGAAAAGTGAAAACAACCTTTAAGTTGGAGTAATGAAAACAAAGCCTTGTACAAAAGAGATTCAAGGGAATAAATAATGAATGAGCACTAAGATCATTTGAAAGAGATATGTTAAAAATTATGAAAAAAGCCACACATCTTCAAGAAAGGTTTTAAACATTTTCCCAATTTAATATGAACTTTTGAAGAATGCCAAAAAGAACTGAATGCACACCAAGATCATTCTGGTTTTAGATGCTATTTTATGTGGCTGTTTTTGTCAGTTGTTACTTGCTCAGAGTTGATTTGCCAAGATGGATAGCCATAAAAATTGATGATGATGATGATGATGAAGGAAGGAAGGAAGGAAGGAAGGAAGGAAGGAAATTTTAATGTTCAAAATGATGAGACTGAAAAGAAACAGAAAAAAAGGATCTTGGCATTTCTTCTGCAGCAAATATAAGTATATTTATAATACTAACATGGTTACAAAAAAGAGCTCGTGTTTTTCTATTATCCATTATTTTTAATCATCAAAACCACAAATCATGACTGCATGTTTTTCTGTTTCATGCAAATTTTATAAACAACCAACAACTTCAATTTAGCCTTCTGGGCAGTTATCGTATATAAAGGAAAACTTTACTGAGTTCTTTTTTTCTAATTGCCTGTCTATTAGTTCAAGAGAGAAGTTTCTGCTTTCAATTGTAGCTTTACCCTCAAAATCCTCTGGATTAGTGTACATATTTCATATCTATGTTGTTGTTTTTTTTGCAGATGTGATAAAACACCCCTTTACTATTTTTTTTTTTATATCATCGAGGATTTTTAACTACTTGAACACTTTTTCTGTGGACAAAAGTTGAAATATGGCAGCAGCTTGCATTGTTTTCTGAGCTCGAGGCCACCACTTCCTCCCCCCCTCAGCGGAGCTGAAGCGACCTTGCCTCGCATTGTTTTCTGAGCTCTAGGCTCTGCTCAGCTTCATTTCCTAGCTGCTTTCAATCCACTCGGGAGGAGGGGGAAGAGGTGGTGGCGGCAGATTGTGTTGTTTTCTGAGCTCTAGGGCACCACCTCCTCCCCCTCCTCCCGAGCAGACTGAAAGCAGCTAGGAAACGAAGCTCAGCGGAGCTGAAGCGACCTCGCCTTGTGTTGTTTTCTGAGCCTTGAGTCAGGGCGCTTTCATTGCACGGTGGAGCTTCTTGTCTCGGGAAACACCGGGCATCGTTGCTGGCCCCTGAGGGGAGGGCAATTCTGGGCTGCGCGATTGGGGGACTTCGTCGCTTTGGGTGGGTGGGTGGATGGGAGCGAGGATGGACGGAGTCCATGAAGTGGGGCTTGCCTGCAGGAAAGCGGCTGCCCAGCTTCAGAGCTCCACACCATTTTTTTTTTCAGAGGGGAATCTGACTCGAGTATAAGCTGAGGGCGGTTTTTTCAGCACAAAGAATGGGCTGAAAAACTCGGCTTATACTCGAGTATATACGGTATTCCATCCTGCACCCTCACCCATAAGCCATGGAGTTTCGTGTGTCAACATTGTCCCCTGGTGTCCACAGTGAGGAGAGGACACATCTTTCTAATTATCTGAGGAGATTCCTTAGCTCCAGATATTTCCTCAATATGTGAATGGCAGCTTGGATATTGAGAAAGATTATCCTGAAGTTTAATTTTCAGATTTCTGCCATGGTAGTAAAGGAGAAAATGCTATTTCTTTTTGGTATTGTTTTTGTTTTTTTTCTTAAGTTAGATCACTTTGCAAACAGAGAGGGTAAAGCTGGAATTTTGAAGTCATTTTCCACAATGTATATGGTCTTATATGATATTTTGTTATAGGATATCTAAAAAAAAGAAAAAGCAAACTATAGAGTGGTGAATCCTAATTAGTCAGTCCAGGATTTGGGGCTGAATGAAGTTAAAGAGTTGTTCTGAACGTTTTTGTTTAGCTTCAGATTCATTTCCTCTCACTGTGTCTCCCGTGCAGTAATAGACAGCTGTGTCTTCTGGTTTGAGGCTGTTCATCTGCAAATACAGCTGGCCTTTGGCATCATCCCTGGAGATGGTGAAGCATCCCTGCACTTTGTCTGAGTAGTGAGTGCTGGTTTAACTTGGATGTATCTCTGAAATTCATTCCAGTCGTTTCCCTGGGGCCTGTCTCACCTAGTGCATGTAGTGGCTACTGAATCCAGAGGCTTGGCAAGAAAGACGGAGGGACTCTCCAGGCTTTCTCACATCCCCTCCAGATTCCTCCAACTGGGCCTGTGACTGCACACCTAGAAAGAAAGGAGTTTCAGTGACATCTCCATATACAAGAATAGTACACTGAAGGAAATGCTGTAAGGGGAAGCATTATCTTGAAAGACTGCTAATAAGAACACCAACTTTGGCCACAGAGGCATTCTTTCTCCCTCTAATGAATGGAGGGTGTGGGGTGGGGGCTTGAAAAATCACCAAAGATTCGATATTAATCCAAGGAAAACAGCTTTATTATAGCATTTCTGCAGAAGCGGGTTCCTACTTTGGCAGATGAGAGGAACCCAGAGCAAAGTTTGCATTCTATTTTATGCCCTAACCTACCCATCCTATGATAGCTTGGTTTACAATCTACCTATTGAACTTCAGTATACAATTCATTACCTAATATGGGACATCAGGAAGTTAGATGCTTCCTACCACGCACATATTTTCCCAGAGCACAACGTGTGATTGTTCAATGTTTCAATTTTCCCTCTTGCAGTAGAAAAGTATCAAACTCGCAGTTTTGAAGTTTGAATCACAGTTACACAATACACAATGGATTTTATTCATGTTTTCCTCTTACAATTCCCCCCTTTTCTGCTTACATTCTTGACTCAAACTCACGCAGCAGATCCCCAGCCTCTTTCAGAGCCATCTCTTTCTGAAACATCATCAGAGGTTCTTCCTCCTGCTTCCCGGATCTTGAACCTAAAGTTTTCCCTAATCTTCCATACATTGCTATTACACCAGGGAAACACTGAACACAACAACACAACATCACACAACATATAATAATTAATATAATTCCCATGATTGTAGATCTCAACCAAGCAGTGCTGGAAAGCCAAGACGATAATGCCCCACCACAAATCTGGAAATGAGGAATCATCTCTTTGTAATAATGAATTAGAATGAATGCATTCCTCCATCGTTTGCACTGTTTTTGTAATATTGGGTTGGAAATCATGGATATATACACAGCAATGGGAATGAATCAAAGCACACACACACCCTTTTGCAGCTAATACAATGTCTAATGCATATCTATTTTGCAAAGCCACTTTTCTAACTTCAGAAAGTTCCGTCTTGAGCATTTTGATTGTCTTGATAGTATCATTAAACATGGCTACTGTAAAGTTATTCAGGATATGTAAATCTCTATAATTCATGGCTACTTCCAGTGGTGCTAGCACTCCCCATGCTATCTGTGTTTTCAACCTCCCCCCCCCCAGCATAGTCCTGAACTGATTTCTCTTTTATTCCAAATCCGTCCCTGGGGTAAGGTATTCAATTTATATATTACTGGTATCACGTATCCCATGGTACAAATCCCACTCCAACGTGGTGGCATTTCTCTATACGCATGTTTCCCACACAAAATTTACCATGGCATACTTTTGATTCGAAGTTCGAGTCCAATTGATTATATCTTCAAAATACATACACATCTGGTATTGGTCGTGATTAAAATAACTCAATTGATGATGAGTGTTAGAATAACTGTGGTTACTACAAGATAAAGGCATATCAAAAGTTTTGTTGCATTTTTCCCAATCACCCAAATCCACTCCTTTGGATACATTTCTCTTGAAACACACATATGCTTTTTCTCTCAAATGGACAAATACCTTCCTGAATAGGTTTCTTTTCATAGGAGCCTGTTCAAAATTATTTCGCTTTGGTCTCAAATCCTGTTGACTTAGTGGGATTGCATGTAATGTTAAACCCTCCCCTGTCTTCCCTGACATGTGCATGCACACCCAGCAGTTAGTTATGTTCAATGCTTGTGATACCTTCTTCAAATCCTTCATGTATGTATTGTCTTCCCATAAATCTGTCCCCAAGTCTCCAGCTGGTCCAATATATGGAATCTGTCCTCATGATCAGTACTATCATCAAGGTGGTTAGCTCAATCCAGGGTCCAATCTTCTTCACCTTTTTAAGGTGAGATTCAGCGGCTGACTGTCCACTGGAACTGTCCCCCACGTAGAATTTGGATCTGGTGCCTTCTTGACTCTGCTGTAATGCATCCAGCCTCCTTCTTGAGTGCGAACTGCAGATTCAGTTGTCAACAGCACCTGGTATGGGCCTTCCCAGCTAGGTTGCAGCTTCTCACTTCTCTAAGTCTTTATCAGGACCCAATCTCCAGTTTCATAGGGGTGTTGGCTTCCCGCAAGTGGTGGTCATTGTGCCAACGATCCCTGTTTATAAAGAGAAAACAGAGACCTGGATAGTGCCTGCAAATATTTTCTCAGAAACAAATCTTTAAATTCAGGTATAGGATTTCCCAGTCTGGCCAGGTAGGGTCACCCCATTAACATTTCAAAAGGGGAGACCCCTGTGTCTTTCCTTGGGCATGTTCTAATTCTAAGGAGTGCCAAGGATAAGTTCTTTATCCATGGTAATCCATTTTCTAATTGTAATTTGGTCAAATGTCTCTTCAATTCCCCGTTCACTCTTTCCACTTTCACATTGCCAAGGGGTGTGCAAATCCCATTTCACCCCAACAGCTCCCATCACAGATTGCAACACTTTTTGTGTAAAATGTGTCCCCCTGTCAGAATCAATAGTTTCCATCATCCCATATCGTGGAATGATTTGTTCTAATAGGATTTTGGTTACTGTGGATGCTGTGCCTCTTCTAGTCGGATAGGCCTCTACCCATCCTGTCAATTGATTTTTAATCATCAATAAGTATTTCCAACAGATACTCTGGGCTAGTGTCCACATCTTTGGGCTCCAAAAATGTGGTTTTACAGCCATTAACAATGCTTCCATTCCCCAGTGTCTTTCCTCATGTACCTTCTCCAGAATTCCTCTCATTACATTCACGGGAACCACCCTCACCCCCTCTGAAGTTCTCCACCCATCCTCAGTTAATGTACACCCTTCTTTTTCCAAATCATCTTTTTCCAATCCTCATCCTCTTCCATTTCTAGCAAGGGAATTAATGCCATTACCAGCTTTATTTCCCCTGCAGCTTTTTCGCCCATTTGTCTGCCCACCTGTTTCCAACTAACTTTGAGGTATTCCCTTTCTAATGAGCATTCACATGTACTATTGACACTTGATTTGGCAGTTGCAGGGCCTCCAGAACCTGTTCCACAAGCTGTAATTGTTCAATTTGTTTCCCATCAGCCCTGATAAAACCCCTCTCCTGCCAGATCTTACCAAAGGTATGGACCACACTCCAGGCGTATTTGGAATCAGTCCAAATTGTCACATCAATTCCTTCAGCCAATTTAACAAAGCTACAGATGCTGCTCTAACTTCTTTCTCTTTCTCCCCAGTCAACAACAAGTCATCCACATATTGAATCAACATAAAAGACACTAACTTTCCAAAGCCTGTCCAAATCTTCCACTCTCAGGATCATTCCATTCAAATGCAAACAGGTCTCTACTTCCCTCCTCAAGAAGGCATTCTTCAGATCAACCCCTCTCTCCCCCTTCTACTCATTGAATATTGTGGGGTCCAAAGCTCCTTTGAAGGGGAAATTGTGCCCTGATTTCCATATTGATTCAGAAAAAGTTTCGCAGGGCATTCACCTATAAATTTCTTTGCATACACTTTACAAACATGATTTTCAAGGCACATTACAGAAACACATACATACACACTAGCACGTGCAGAGAGGTTTACTTTATTATGCCCCCAAACTGTTTTTCAAAAGTCAACTTGATTATTTCTCTTGAGACCTTTTCATTTCCAAGGAACTTCTTGAACGAGAATTGAAATGTTTTCATGGTAAATAACCCAACAAAGTCCAGTTGCCATTTGAAAAACATCTTTGGGACAACCATGATCTGGATGATTAAGAATCTCCGTAGACATTTTATTATCAGGGTTCTTTAAACATTGAATCAAATGTTTGCACTGGTTTTAGCATTTTTTTATCCAACGATTCTTTAAATTAGTTACTTACTTAAGTGAGTAAATTAGCTTCTAATAAACAGTTTAGGAAAGCATTTAAAAGTGAGGGGAAAAAACATGTACCAAGAATAAAACTTCAATAGCTGTGCTGGAGACCAAGCATTTTTCTTGATCATGATTTTTTTTTTTTGAAGAAACCAAAAAGAACTGAATGTCGACCAAGCCATAAGGCACAATTTCTAAGCCATATGTGAATTGCATTAAGATGTTCAAGTCACAAAGTATTAATGATTTTTTTTCTTCCAGAGTAGAAATGTTTGGACACTGTTGGGTCCTATTATGTTGATTTTATCTGAGCAGTCTTATGCATTTCAAATACTGGTTGTATTATAGTTGTAATTTGTGTTCTGTTTCTATTGGTTACTAGCTGCCCAGGGATAATTCCTCAAGATGGATAGGCATGCAAATTGAGAATAATACTAATACTACCAATACTAATATTGTTAATAACAATTCTCCTTGTGGTTTTTCTTGCCTAAGTGTAGGACTTTACTTTTCTCTACATTGAATTTCATTTTGTTAGATACGGCCCAGTGTTCTAGATATATCATCTTAAAGAAATTTTCTTTTAAATTATAATTTAATGTACACTTTAAACCTTTTGTCCACATATTCTCCCATTGTTGAAGCACTATATTGTATCCAAAATTCCCTGCTCTCTTAATTATACATTTTGACTTTCTATACATCTTCACTATTCAAATTCATGGCCTGGTTTCCTTTTATCATTAACTCTTCCAACCAGTGGTGGGATTCAATTTTTTTCACTACTGGTTCTCTGGGTGTGGCTTGGTGAGTGTTCCATGGCTTGGTGGGCATGGCTTGGAGAGCGTGACAGGGGAAGAATACTGTAAAATCCCCATTCCCTCCCCACTCCACTAACCTGTTTTCCAGCTCCATTCTCCTGTCCAGGGCAATGAAAGAAGACCCAGCCAATCAGCTGGGACTTGGGAGGCAGAGAATAGATGGAGGTGGGGACAATCAGTGATATTTGCTGATTGTCAGAACTACTCAAAATTTCTGCTATCGGTTCTCCAGAACTGGTCAGAACCTGCTGAATACCACCTCTGCTTCCAACCGTAATTGCTTTCTCTGGTAAATTCCCCCACATGACCAAACCAAAATAAGTGAGACAATAATACCTAATGAGATTTATTTTATTCCCTATCAAACTCCAACTTAGTGCATAGGAAATGGTGTTTCAAAGGAAAACATTCATCCCCTTGTGTTAAAATGAGGAAGGCAGATATCTTAATAATTTTGCAAAAAAGATTCAAGCCCAGAAGGTTTCATGGGAATGGAGATTTGCAGGTTCCAATATCTGGCAGTCTTGACATTGCCCAATGGAGGGGAAGGGGCTTCAGGCATCAGGGGATTTTATACAGATTAATGTAAAAACACTTAGAAAGCACGAAGGTTCAGGTTTAAACACACTGAGTATAAATGAATAGAGAAAGAATGAAAAAATGAATAAAGTAGAAAGGAATGAGACTGAGGAAATTCAGTCATACTGAAGGAAATAAAAAGGACTGAGTGTAAGTAACTCAGAGTAGAGAAAGTTATTCACAGGCTTCATATTCACTTCCTCTCACTGTTTGTCTTGCACAGTAATAGACAGCTGTGTCCTCTGCTTTCAGATTGTTCATCTGCAGGTACAGCTGGCTTTTGGCAATGTCCTTGGAGATGGTATAGTGGCCCTTCACTTTGTCAGAGAAGTAAATATCTGAAGACCATATATATACTATGGCCAACTATTCGAGGCCTTTCCCTGGAGCTTGTCTCACCCAACTCATCTCATGGTTGTGGAAGGTGAAGCCCAAGGCTTGGCAGGAGAGTCAGAGGGACTCTCCAGGTCTTCTGACATCCCCTCCAGACTCCACCAACTGGACTTGAGATTTGACACCCAAAAAGAAAGATGCTTCAATGATATCTCTTATATACAGGAATGCGGCTTTGCTCCACATTTGGAAGGCTTCTCACTGGGTGGTCGAATGCATCAAGAAAGACACCAGGCTGGTTCTATCTCGGGTGAGCTGCCCCAATCACGAGCTCGGGAAGCTCTTTTATTAAAAACTCACAGTAGTACATCACAAGCGGTGAATTCTATCCAATCATTATGTTACATGAGCAGAAATATTAGTGGACACATAGTAGCATCAAATCACAGTGTTATACGGTCAGTTTTAGTAGGTACAAAGTAACCAATCAATGCCTGCAGTCCAGTTATCAGTCCATGGTGTTGTATTGCTGATTGGTGTTCTTTGTTCCTGGTACACGCTTTCAGCCTTTGTGAGGCATTGAGGCCTTGAGGCCTGGCATGTACTGAAACTGTTTAAGCTGTTTTATTACTGCATCTCCTGTGTTTTATTTTAATATGGAGGAAATTCTTCTGGATCTTCATCACTGCCCATGCAAAAACTTGTGCGAGCGCACGCATCAGGGTCTTCTGAGGGTATGACTTTGTACAGAGGTTCTTTTTCCCAGAGGGCATTAACCTGTGCAATGGCGTGCTTTTCAGCTAATAAAGACAGACTATTGGTGATAGTGCGAATAAAAATTGGTAACACACATGGAAGAATAATGCATCCTGCAGCAATCATACCTATGAAAGCTACTATGGCTTGTAATCCTGGTAGTTTTGGGAACCAGGAACTAAAAATATTTTTAAAATCAATACCTTGCCATACTTGATTAGGATTATAGGTTAATTGTCGCATCTCAGTTGTTAATTGTGCTATGACTTTGCCTACTTTATCAGATTGAACCTACCACATACCCCTCCTTCTTTGGCTAGTATGTAATCTAAAGCTAAGCGATTTTGGTAGACAGCTGTGCGTAATTTGTCTATAGCAGTTGTTAGAGTGTTTAGAGCTTTGTCTATTTGTTGGCCTGCTAAATCTAAAACAGCTTGTATACGAATTATTCTATTAATCATATATATGGGGGTTCTGTACTCCCAGAACCTGTCCTGGGCCTAAGTGGCCACGCTTTAGGTGCAGATGATTCGTTCTGAGGTCCAGGTATCCCCTGTGTATTCTGATTGACAGGGGAAACCTGCAAAGGTATTGTTGGTGCCTCTTTTCTTGCAGGATAATGTATCACACACAGGGATGCCTAGTTCTTGCTTAATGGAGATCAGTAGGAGGAAAAAAGAAGGTCTTATCCACCCCAATAACATGATTCTTGCCAATCTCTGGAAGGGATGGATAGGCTAGGTTACCACAAATCCAATACATGTTATTTGGGGCTGTCCATTCTTGGGAAAATGTTGTGTCATTGAGATGAGGGAGGAGGGAGGTGTTGAATTTTGCAGGTGTGGTGGTAGCATTGTCAGGTGCTGTACAAGTCTAGTAGGAGTTATCCCATGTACCTAAGCAAAGGAGGTGTCCTACTGGAGTGGATCCATTTCTGGAAAAGCAGTTTCTACCAATTAAGTTGGTAGTAATTGTCCAGATAAGTGGATCGGAAACTGTTCTAGCTGTTATGTTTCCTACAAAAGACATGTTATTGAACAGTGATGGTGAGGCTTCTAAGGCTTGCCATGGCCATTGTTCCCCTGTGGTGGTTCCCCCACAGACAAAACAATTGGTTATTGCAGGTTGTTTTGCAATTTTTTCTGGCATGTCCATGAACAAGTTTTTTGCAATAATACTGGTATCACGGTTTTATTCTAATTTCCTTAAATTATTATATACCGACCATCCCAACGATGTTTCCTTACCTTCATATATTATTTCGGTTTTTATGGTAATGTAAGTGCTTGGATCTGATCCTGTGCCATCAATCCCTATACCATAAGTATCCAAGGCAGGGTGTTGCCTGGAGATGATGATTTCTACCTTATTGTCTGTAGTAGACCCTGATATTTGTTTGAAATGTGACAGATGATTGCAGCCTGAGTACCCTCCCCCGGTATAATCCCAGACACAAGACCAATCTGAACACTCGACGGAACCTCCACAAGGGATCCATTGTTTGGGGTTCCCTGTGGCCCAGTTAATGGGTGTAAGATACAAATATTTATGATTGTGGGCGTACGTTGTTTTCCAGTCAACTGACCTGCATGAATGTCCCCCTAGTTTAGAACAAGCAACACAAACATCAAAGATTAAAACAATTGGGTTAGTACCATCCTTGAGCACGGTGGTGTGGTTTAGGTAGTAAAGTTTTCCCTCCCCCTCAGGATCAGATCTGCCAGAGGTTCTTGGAAGTCCCGCCCATAAGGTAACGTTGAAACATACAGCCATCTTGGGATCGTAGCAAATGGTTTTTGAGTTCTTCTTACATAGATGGTACATGGTCCCGTTGTTTTGGCAAGTTTTTCTGGTAGGAAGGCACTTCTGCATTTGTTGGGTATGGTAGATGAGAGTTAGTTGAATGGAGCCTGCTTGTATGGTTTTGGTCAGGCAGAGGGCGCAGCCATCTGACGCACTGGCGGGGTTCTGCAATCTCTTAACCCGATGTAGAAAGGGGGTGGCCTGAACATAAATGTCATGCTGATTTGCAAATTGTCTGTGATGATGACAAGGTGAACAGGGTCTGAGGACTGTCCAGGAGTCATAAATGTTACATGTAGAATCATAGAGGCATTGACTGGAGCAATAATAAGTGGTTGCAGTAGGATGAAGTATGAGGAGTGTAGTCCGAGGAGGGTGTTCAAAGGTGCTGATCTGGAAAGAAGCATTGCTGGAGATATGGAGCCATGGCTGAGGGAGTGTCGACCATCTGAGATAGGGTGGAAAAATGTCCCCAGACGCGGTGCAGGTCAACAGGAGGGGGGGGTGCCTGGCATGAAGTATGTCACTCGGGACGGAATGGAGACCTTGGAGGCATGTGTGGCAAGAAGGATGAAGAGGGTTGGCAAGGCAACGAGACGAATCATGTTGATATGTCTGCAGGTGGTGATTTTTCTATCTTGGGTTGGTATGGTCTGATGTGTTGTCCAGGAACCCACAGGACACGGTCCGGAAGCTGGATAGCTGCGTAGCCACGACCCTAGGTGAGGAGAGCAGCAGGACCCTTCCAAGTAGGGTCTGGCAGTTGGCGGTTATATACCTGTGGTTTGGGAGAATTGGGGGAAGGGGGGAAGAAAAATATCACTCCACTGTCATCATAGCAGGGGTGCTAGAGAGATTGAGGAAGTTAAGTGTATAAAGACAGAGATTAAGGGTGTCTTGCATCGCCAGGAGGCCAAGGGCTTTTTTCCCTTTGATCAAAAGTTGTTCTAACGCTGTTTTTAGCGTTAGGTTGGTTCTCTCTATCAGAGCTTGTCCTTGACTGTTAGAAGGGATCCCAAATTTGTGGGTAATTTGCCACTTAGCACAAAATTCTGACATAGCTGTGCTGGTGTATGCAGAACCATTATCTGTTTTTATTTCATTTGCGTGTCCCAACGATGCAAAGATGTGAATGCAATGGTTGATGACATGTTTGGAGGCTTCTCCTCTTTGCGGGGTTGCCATTATAAACCCTGAATAAGTATCAATTGTGACATGCAGATACTTCCAGGGGGCAAACGGAGCAAAGTGAGTAACGTCCATCTGCCATATTTCACAGGCTTTCAACCCACAGGGATTTACCCCTAAGGGAATGGAATGGGCTTGTTGACTGCAGGTGGGGCACTGCTGTCTCATGGCTGAGGTTTCGGCCATAGTAAGGTTGAAATGTTTCATGAGAGCTTTAGTGTTTTGATGGAAGTATGAATAGCTCTCCCAAGGAGTTAATGTGTGTGAGGTCATGATACCTGCAGCCGCTTGATCAGCCACATCATTGCTTCCTGGAGGATTCCTGGGAAGGGTTGGTGACTGCGGATGTGTGCTACAAAGAGGGGGTGCTGACGCTGTGCAACAAGGTGTTGCAATGTAACAAAAAAAGAGAGAAGTTTTTTATCAATAGCAGGAGAGAGGTAAGAATCGTGAATAGTAGAGACTATTTGGGTAACATATAGGCTGTCTAGGATTAAGTTGAGGGGTTCGTTAAAATTCTGGAGGACTAATATGGTTGCAGCAAGCTCAGCCCTTTGTGGTGATGTTTGCACAGGGGTGGTTTTAGTGTGCCACACCCCATTCCTTTGCCAAGCGCATGCCCCTCATTCCCTACTGCCATCAGCAAATATAGTCAAGGCATTGACCAAAGGCCTTTTGCTGATGGGAGAGGAGAAAGAGATGGGTATTGTCCGAATGATTTGAAAATATGGATCAGCGTGCGGATGGCAGGAAATTAATCCAGGCCAGTCAGCTAAGGCAAGCTGAATTTCCTGGGAGTTTTGGAATAGAGATTCCCATATTTGTAGCAAAAAAGAGATGAAAAGTGTGGGGACATCTATTCCCATAAGTAATTTTGCACAACTCCTGCCTTTTGTGATCATTTGAGCCTATTGAGCTGATTTGGAAGTGATGGAGCATCGTGGCATATGGGAAAGATGGATCTACTCTATGATGTGGAGTTTTTGGTCCTTTTGAGTTACTGCCATGGTCATAAGCCTCGGGTGGCTAAAATGACCATATCTAAAGGAGTATTGGCAGCAGCTCTGTCTACCCATATATTTCGGATTTTCTCTTCTATTTGAGTTATTGCTTGAAGCTGAGGTTGCTGCAAGGATATTATGTCAGCAGGCTTTTTCCCCCAAGGAAGGGCTTCAAACAATGGAGAAAGAATATCAGTGGTTAAAGACAGGAAAGGTCGAGCGCAGTTTATGGTACCCAGATATTGCTGAAGTTGAACCAGGGTGGGTTGAGAAGGTAGAAACAGAGAGGGGAGTGAAGGATAGGCAGTAGTGGAAAGCACTTTATAGCCCAGATATGCATACGGAGTTAGTACTTGCACCTTTTCAGGTGCTATGTGCAAACCTCCTTTTGCAAGAACAGTGTTCAGGAAGGAAAATGGAGTGGCCCAGGAGCGGCAACAAGGATATCATCCATGTAATGATACACCAGAAAATGTGGAAAAGCAGAACGATAGGGTAGCAAGACATTATTGACATCGTGTTGACACATGGTGGGGCTATTGAGCATACCTTGAGGTAGGACTTTCCACTGAAAGCGGGAGGAGGGAGAGGAGTTGTTTAAACGAGGTAGTGTAAAAGGCACGATCTTGTTCATGCAAAGGGATAGAAAAAAAGCAGTTCTTTAAATCAATGACCATGAGATCAATTTTTTCAGGGATGATGTTAGGATTTGGGAGACCACATTGTAGCACCCCCATTGGTTTTATTATTGTGTTCACGGCTCCTAGATTCTGTAATAGCCTCCATTTTCCTGACTTTTTCTTTAAGAAAAAAATGGGGGTATTATATGGGCTGACAGATGGTTCAATGTGCCCTTTGACAATTTGGTCCTGGACAAGTGATTGCAGGGCCTCTAGTTTGTCTATTGTGAGAGGCCATTGATCTACCCAAACAAGTTCTGTGGTTTTTAATTGTAGCTGCAGTGGAGTTCTAGCAAAAGATTCCATTAATCAATAATGACTTTTGCGTTAAGTTGATCCATAAGATCATGGCCCCACAGGTTAGTATGTAGCAGAAGGACCAAGGGTTGGAGAGAAATATCAGAGGAACTCACCGGTAGCCAGTGTTTGCTAGGGTGGGCGTGCTGAACTCCTCCCACTCCCCGAACGGCTGTGGCAGTTTCCAAAGGCCAATCATCTGGCCACTCAGCCATTCGGATGACACTTACGTCAGCTCCATTATCTAAGAGACCCAAAAAGACTTTGTTACGGATTGTGAATTGTAACACAGGCCTGGTTTGTTCCACTGTCTGATGGACAGTAAATGCCCATGCATCAGCCTTTTTAATAGGTACTGAAATAGCGGTTGCTACTAATTCTCCCTTGCTAAATTTTGTGGGAGTATTTCCAATTATTGCCATGGCCACTGAGGAAAGGTCGTCGGAATCTCTCAGAAACGGAGAAGTAATGATTCCCCTTGACATGAGGTCTCGGATGGGATAAATTATGAGGGGCATCATAGCAGGAGGGATCATTTTCAGGCATGTGGGAAGAAAGTAAACAGTGCCTGGGATGTCAATTTCCATATCTTTGGAGGCAATTAGTTGGAAAGATATGGAATCAGCCTTTGGAGCGGGGCTGGCTAATCGCCCCCCTTCTAGTTTCCCTGTGGCTGAGGAATGTTGCTGCAACACTGGTTTGCCCAGTGGTACCCTTTCTTGCACCTTGGGCATATCGTCTTAGGCTTGGTGTTGTTTTGTGTATTGTCTCTGGCTCTGCATTGTGCTTTGAAATGGCCTGGCTTCCCACAATTGAAGCAGTTTCCGGCTGGCCTGTTTTGAGAATTTGCTTGCTGCAAGGCCATGGCCAGATGCTCCATATTGTAGGAGACAGTTCCCATTATTCTTCAAGCCTTTAGATAGTCTGAGAGGGAAGCCCCCCCCCTCAGGCAGATCGAGGCTGCAGAATCCTCTTGCAATCCTCATTTGCATTTTCAACAGCCAGTTTCAACAGAAGCTCTTTACTGGCTTCTTCATTCGAGATTTGTCTCTGAATGGCTTTCTGAAGTTCCTCTACAAACTCAGCATAAGGCTGATGTGAGCCTTGAGTAATTTTTGAAAAAGATCCTACGATGCCAGAGGTAGGATCATCAACTTTGTCAAGGGCTTTGACTGCTATGATACTGATAAGGGCAAGGGTACATTGTGGGAGAGCCATCTGAGTTGTTAAGTCCGCAAATCAACCCATAACGAAAATTTGATCTGCTCTCGTGGCCGTGCCACGATCACAGGCAAATTTTTCAGCTTCGACGTGAAAGTCTGACTCCCAAACAACATACTGCAGTCCCGTCAGTATCACATGGAAAATATCTTTCCAATCTTGAGGTAACATGAAAAGGGAGGTGCTGATGGTGTTAATGAAGTCTCTGACATATGGTGCCTGGATGCCGTACATGGCCATGGCTTGTTTTAAATCTCTAATTAATTTCATGGGTAAAGGTTCAAGTTTGGCACCATATTTCTGGCTCCATCCCCTATATATTCAACGGGACAGAGAGAGAGCTCCTCCAGAGTAAGAGAGCCCTCCTTGCATCCCTGCGCCATGGCTTGTGTGATCGCTTCCATGGGTGTCTGATCCTCTGCTGGATTTGAATTAGGAGGATTTATGGGTTCAGGAGAAGTGGGGGAGGAGGCTTCTAATGGGAGAGTATCCTTTGTCTTGGTTTCAGCTGTATAGGAGGGGGACCCTCCTTAGGGGAGGGGGCATTGGTCAGTGCCAAACCATGGATTTTTAAACATTCCATGACTTTTCACCATGTGGTCAGAATCTTTGGCGGAGCCCTGGGATTATTATGAAAATAGTCACCCAAATGTTGCCATGTGGAGATTTTCAAGGATCCTTTCTCCGAATAAGCCGGACATTGTGTATAGATGTAAGTCAAAAGGGTAATAAGGTCCTTTTTAGTTGGAACCGGGAGCATTTTGCTCTGATTCCTGAGAATAAGTTTTGAGCTCTTCGTTAATTCTCCTAATTCCTGCAAATGTGTTATCTGCGCTTTAGAGAACTTTCCACCCATACTCACCTGAAAGGAGGATGTCTTCTTCAGGGAAGATTCCTGGGGAGGGATCCGTGACACGAGATGCCGTCCCTGAGTTGCAACTGGCTCATCCGGGCGGGTGAGATAAGCACTCAAAGACGGATGCACCCATTTCTTTTAACGGATCACATCGGGGTCACCAGATGTGGCTTTGCTCTGCATTTGGAAGGCTTCTCACTGGGTGATCGAATGCATCAAGAAAGACACCAGGCTGGTTCTATCTCGGGTGAGCTGCCCCGATCAAGAGCTTGGGAAGCTCTTTTATTAAAAACACACAGTAATACGTCACAAGCAGTGAACTTTATCCAATCATTATGTTACATGAGCAGAAATATTAGTGGACACATAGTAGCATCAAATCACAGTTTTATATGGTCAGTTTTAGTAGGTACAAAGTAGCCAATCAATGCCTGCAGTCCAGTTATCAGCCCATGGTGTTGTATTACTGATTGATGCTCTTTGTTCCTGGTACACGCTTTCAGCCTACATGAGGCCTTGAGGCCTGGCATGTACTGAAATTGTTTAAGCTGATTTATTGCTACACAGGAATAGCAAAGGGAAGGAAACTTGACATAGAATGAAACATTACTTCCAAGGGATGCAAGAAAGAATACCAAGTTTAGCCACAGGGTCATTTTGGCTCTCTCTAAGGAATGGAGGGGAATTGAAAGGAGAGATTTTGAGAAAATGCACAACCTTTGTGTTGGTGATTGTCACTGGAAAAGGAAAACAAATTGTTTCCTTTAAAGCAGAAATTGTGCCTTCATTTACCTATTGGTTAATATAAAAGAGTTTTTCAGACCAGAGATTTCAAAGTTGTCCTCTCACACTCACTACACATTTGACTTTTACACAATTTTCCAGCCCAATGAAAAATGAAGCAGTTTTTACAGAGGAGGATCTAAAACAAAGACCAATATCATTTTTGTTTTAGATGCTAGTTTGTGTGTTGTTGTTATTGGTTGTTACTTGCCCAGAGGTCTCCTGCTTGGGTGGAGGGTTGGACTAGATGACCTATAAGGTCCCGTCCAAATCTGTTATTCTGTTAAAGTGTTAAACCTTTCCAGTTTGGGGCCTATAACAATCTCCCTGTAGTTGCTAAATATAAAAATATAGCTTCATTATTATTTTTATTTCCCTGTTGATTGCTACAAAAATAAAAGTCTCGATTATAGCTTAACAAAATCTTCTGGGTTAATGTACATATCTGTAATCCACATTTTTGGGGGATGATTTTTTTTTGCATGGCCAGCAAACCTGACAAAACATTCCTCTATGTTGTTTTCATTTCCATCAAATATTTGAACTACCTGCATAATTTGTCTGATGACGAAACCAGAAATGATACGCATCCTTTTTTTTTCATAACAATTCTCTGCTTGATAGGGAGGATTGTAGCCTCTGGAAAGGTAGACTTTTATTCACAGCTTTTCAGGGAACAATTACAGAAACAACTGTCACACCTCCAAAATCACACAATATCTATTTAGAATTAATTCATTCACTCCCCTACCCACACCCATAAGCCATGCAATTTCATGTGTCAACATTACCCCCTGGTGTCCAAAATGGGGAGATGATACATCTTTCAAATTAGTATGGACCACAACATGTCAAAATATCTCCTGATTCATAGATGGTGGTAAGAATAACCATCAAGCAATGATGACAAGACAATCCAAAGTATACAGATCCAGAAGGCTTCCTGATAGGAGAAATGTGTAATTGTCAATATCTGACAGTCTTGGGACAGACCAGTTGAGGGGAGAGAGCCTCAGGCATCAGGGGATGTTATACAGATTTAAGAAGGACAGAGACTCAGATGTAAGTGTTCCGGACTAGCAGGCTTGAAAGCCTGCAAAGTGGATTGGTCCAATAACAACAGGTCATGATTGGTCATTCCAGACTGATCTGATTGGCTGCTATATGGGCTGCCGCGATTGGGTAAACCAAGCACAGCAAGCTCAAACCACTGTCATTGGCTGTTTAGCCGCAGCCAGCTCTGTAAAAGGGGCTGCTGAGGCTAGGAGCATTCGCTCAGATCAGAAGTCACTAATAAAGAACTGTAGTCACATTCTGAGTCTCTTCTCCGTTCTTGGACCCATCCTTCCAGACATAACTCTAGCAATGTGGTTGGGATTCAGAGACAGCAGAGCTGACTGAGCACTCACTAACAACCAACAGAGCATGTGGCTGACAGCGCACAGACATTGGCAGAATGGCCAGCGGTGCTATACCACCCACCCCGTTTGATCCAGCCAGCAAATATTGGGACTCATACATGGACAGGTTTCAAATGTTCCAAGAGTCCAACAATCTGAAGGACGCCACTCCTAGCAAGAAACAATCAGTTTTCCTGATGCACTGCGGACCCGCCAATTTTAAAATGGCCAAAGCACTCACAAACCTGGCTGAGGTCAAAACGATGGACTGGGATATCCTTGCTCCCATCCTCCACAACCACCACACCCCGGCAGTACTGACTCTCATCCGCAGACACGAATTTTACCAAAGGGATCAACACGAAGGTAAGAGCATCGGTGATTATGTAGCTGACATAAAGAATTTAGGTGTTTTGTGTGGCTTCACAAATCTAGAAGAAGCCATGAGGGATCGAGTTGTCCTTGGCTTCAGAGACCCCACGGTCCAAAGTAAAATTATGACCAAGGGAAACATCTCCCTCGCAGACACCATAGCTGAAGCCACCCGCAAATCAGCAGCACGGATACGCCGGACAAATGGGGCCAGCTTCCAAACCACCAGCAACCCCATCAGAGAAATACACATCGGCCACCCATCATGAAGATATTGAATCCTCATCAGATAGTGAAGAGGAAGAAGTCCACAGACTCAGGTCAGAGTGCGAACAACAAGACCAGTGGGGTTGTAAATCGAATTTCCAATGTGCCGGATGTGGTGGAAACCACCCACGATCCAAATGCAGATTCCTAGATGCCATCTGTCATTTTTGTGAGAGAAGAGGGCATATTTTTAAAGTATGCCGAAACAAAAGAGGATTCAGTCCCAAACAGAAGGAAAACAGCCTCTGACAAACAGAGGGCAACCCCACCACTAATCAGGACTGCCCAAACAACCAGTGGAAGCAGTACAACAGAAACCAGAAATTTACTGGCACACCCAAATGGGAAGAAGCACATCAGACCATCACCATTGGCCACGCTTCATCTTTAGACACCAGAAAAATCTGTGTAGAGGTCAACATTGAAAATCGACCATGCATCATGGAAGTGGATTCTGGATCTTCCCTATCCATGGTCTCCTGGAAAACCCTGAAGCAGCTGATTCCCAACATCCGCCGCCACGACCTCAGCACTCAGAGGCTTATATTAAAGGACTACCAAGGCAACCGGATTCCGGTTGTTGGTTCCAGTCATTTCCAGGTCTTCTTCAAGAACCACACCGCAATACTACCTCTTGCCGTCGTTGACAGAGACCGACCCATCCTACTGGGTCTACAGTGGTTCGTGCCATTAGGAATCGAAATGGCAGGCATCAATCAGACTGTAGACGAAGACTAGGAAGCGGCCCTCCTCCAGGATTTCCAAAAAGTCTTCAGTGAATAGCTAGGCAAGTACAAGGGGTCCCCTATCTCTTTTAATCTCCACCCTGATATCGCACCTATTCACCTAAAACCACGCCATGTCCCTTTTGCTCTCAAACCAAAAATTGACAAGCAACTGGACAAACTAATTGCACAAGGCTTGTTAGAACCCATTGATCCCGCCCGATGGGAGATTCCAATTGTAACCCCCATAAAACCTGACGGATCTTTGAGAATTTGTGGGGACTACAAGGCCACCCTAAACCATGCTTTACAGCAGAGTGCCTATCCGGTACCCGTGGTCCAGCACCTCCTTCACTCACTTGGGGTGGCAGAATATTCGCAAAGCTTGAGCTTGCCCAAGCTTATCAACAGCTACCAGTAGATGCTGAAACCGCCGAAGCCCAAACCATAGTTACGCACAGAGGCGCGTTCAAGTGTAACAGACTCCAGTTTGGAGTAAGCGTTGCCCTGGGCATTTTCCAAAGTCTGATGGAAAGGTTGTTACAGGGCATTAAAGGGGTTGTGCCATACTTCAATGACGTGCTGATTCCCAACAAGGAATCAGTTAGAACAATGACTGAGAACAGTCCTCCAAAAGTTCAAAGATGCTGGCCTCAAGGTAAAGAAGGAAAAGTGCCAATTATGCACTGAAAGGGTTGAATTTCTTGGTTACCTCCTTGACAAACAAGGAATTCACCCTACAGAAAAGAAATTGGCTGCCATCAAAAATGCACCGAGACCACAAAACAAAACAGATCTTCAAACCTTCCTGGGACTCATTAACTTTTATAACATTTTCCTACCCCAGAAGGCGACTGTTGCTGAACCCCTTCATAGACTCCTCGATAAAAAAGCTTCCTGGATTTGGGGAAGATGGGAGGAGCATGCCTTTCAACAAGTTAAGAACCTTTTAACTTCGGATGCAGTGCTCATCCAATATAATGAAACACTTCCTTTAACTGTGACTTGCGACACCTCACCATTTGGAGTAGGAGCCATCCTGAGCCACGTCCTACCAAATGGCACAGAGGCACCTATTGCATTTTTTTCAAGAACTTTGTCAAAAACAGAAAGGAACTATAGTCACCTAGACAAAGAAGCCCTCGCCATCGTATCTGCAATCAAAAGGTTCCACGAGTATGTGTATGGAAAATCATTTTCCATCATCACAGAACATAAACCACTACTTGGCATCTTGGCTGGCAACAAACCTACTCCACATACTCTATCCCCTAGAATGACACGTTGGTCAGAGTTCCTAGCCGCCTACGACTACCAATTGAGGCATCGCCTGGGGAAAACCATTCCCCACGCAGACGCTTTGAGCTGCTCTCCATTGCCAGATTTCCAAGATGACCCAGCTCCCACACTATCAACACTACAAATTGAGATACTTCCCTCACCGCCACTGACAGCTCAAGACATCGCACTGGAAACCAAAGAAGACTCATGCTTGGCATGAGTTCTTAGCTGGGTGGAGAGCGGATGGCCACAAATTGAACCCAATGAAACCTTTAAACCCTTTAAGAACAGACAGACAAAACTCTTCTCGCAGAAGGGGTGCGTATTGTGGGGAGACCAAGTGGTTATACCACCAAAACTACAAAAAAAAAGTTCTACAATTACTACACAATGGGCACCCGGGCATCGTACGCATGAAAGCGCTGGCGAGGAGCTATGCCTGGTGGCCAGGTATGGACAAACAAATTGAAACCTGGTCACCACCTGTAGCAAATGCCAAGAGACACACTCAGCCTCACCAAAAGCCTCACCAGCTGAAAGGGAAACACCAAGGTGTCCCTGGTTGCATATCCATACTGATTTTGTGGGACCTACAAAAGGGCATACCTTCCTAATCACAGTAGATGCATACTCGAACTGGCTCAAGGTTAATGAAATGAAGACTACCACCACAGTTGCAGTCATCAAAAAATTGAACAGACTTTTCGCAACGCACGGCTTACCTGATGTCCTGGTATCCAACAATGACCCTCAATTTACCGCCTTGGCTTTTGAACAATACTTAGCAAACCGTGGCATACGACACGCACTGACATCGCCGGCTCACCCGTTAGCGAATGGTAGAGCTGAACAAATGGTTCAGTTCACAAAAAGAATTCTACAAAAAATGGAACAAGGCAGCATCCACGATAAAGTCACCAGGTTGCTCCTTCTCCAGCATATTACACCAAACACCACGACAAACAAAAGCCCAGCTGAGCTTCTGATGGCCAGAAAACTCAGATCGCCTCTAGACTGCCTACACCCTGCATACACCCCGGAAAAACCCCTGGGCTCCAGCAGCAAACACCGTGCCTTCAAGGTAGGAGACCCTGTATTCTCTAAGAAGTTTTCAGGTGAACCTCTGTGGATCCCTGCCAAAATAACTCAAATTACAGGGCCCCGCTCTTACCGGCTGGAAACCACAGATGGGAGAGTGTGGAAACGCCACATCGACCAGCTGCAATCCAGGCTAATCTAATCCCCCATCAGTGACCCTAACCACGACACCAGAGGGGGAAGGGAAACCGGGGGTTCTGAAATTGAACCAACATCTGGCAGAGAAGAAAGAACCCCACAACCACCATTTCAAAGCCTACAGTACTCACCAGCTGATGAAGAGCCTTGGCAATTGATCGTCTCACCTAGTAGCAGCAACTGAATGGTCCAGCGAATCCTGAGAGCACAAGCAGTAGCAGCGGAGGAGGTGTGCCAATCAGCCCGAGGTCACCTGAAGGAAGTCACAGCTATGGAACCGGCTCACCATTCCAGGTGAGCAGCCCATCGGAACCTGAGACCGAGCAAAGACAATTCGAACAGCGCAAGTCAGGTGCGAAGACCCGCCTATCTGCGAGACTATATAACCCCACCCCTTTGACGGAACCTGGAGGGGAGGGGTGTTCCGGACTAGCAGGCTTGAAAGTCTGCAAAGCAGATTGGTCCGCTAACCAATCATGATTGGTCATGATTGGTCACTCCAGACTGATCCGATTGGCTGCTAAACGGGATGCTGCGATTGGGCAAACCAAGCGCGGCAAGCTCAAACCACTGTCATTGGCCATTTAGCCACAGCCAGCTCTATAAAAGGGGCTGCTGTGGCTAGGAGTATTCACTCAGATCAGAAGTCACTAATAAAGAGCTGTAGTCATTTCTGAGTCTCGTCTCTGTTCTTGGAACCATCCTTCCAGACATAACAATGAGCATACTCAGAATAAATTAATGGAGAAGGAATGGAAAATGAATAACATGTAGGAAAGTATGTGACTGGTGATATTCAGCAACGAAAGAAATAAAAGGAATGTAAGGTCCTGCTTCGCCAGTCTTCTCAGGAAAGAAAAAACTCTTGAAACAAATTGGATTTCAGAAGGAACTTTTATTGGAAGACAGTGGTAGCAGAGAGAGTTTAGGAAGACTCTGAATTTTATGTTAGGTTAAACTGTCCCTTTTGAGGCCCTTCCCAATGTCCAGTTCACCTTTGAGCCAATCCCAAAGTATGAAGATGTTATGAGAACTTTGGGCTGCGAAGGTGATAAGAGGCAGTTCCCAAGTCTTGCACCTCTGGTGCAGTGGTGGGATTCAATTTTTTTTTTTGAAAACAAATTTTATTAATTTTACAAAACAATACACAAACAAACAAGGCATCATAACATAAAAAAATCTTTTCTGAAAGAACCAATAAAACATACAAAATAATTCCAAATTATAATATATATATTTACGTTATCTGTTCAGCTTTGTATCTTATCCCAACTTCTTCTTTTCATTCTACTATCCAAATTATATTTCTTGCTAATTAAAATTTTATTGCTTTCCAAAAACAATATACAGACAAACAAAACATGGAACATAAAAACATAAAACATCTTTTCTGAAAGTTGCTTGATCCCGGGTTAAAACTCTTCGCACAAACACAAATTCAAAAATCATATTCACTTTATATATCATTCCATATCTTATTACCATTTTCAATTTTCTATATAGCTTCTTCCCTCTTTTATCTTTCTTAATTTTAATTTCCACTACCGGTTCTCCAGAACTGATCAGAACCTGCCGAATACCACTTCTGCTCTGATGGTGAGAAAAAACAGATGGGCCAAGGCACATTTCCCCACCCCACCAACATCCCAGAGGCACATTAAAGCAGGGAAAAGGAGCAAAGAAAACCCCATGCAAACAGGACCCAAATTGTCCCCTCTACCGCCAGAAACACAAGGTCCCTATAGAGATTAATGGGACCTGAGTATAAGCATAAGCTTTTCAAAACTAGAGAAAGTTCTTGACAGGCTTCAGATTCACTTCCTCTCACTGTGTCTCCCACACAGTAATAGATTGTCGTGTCCTCTAGTTTGAGGCTGTTCATTTGCAGATACAGCTGGCTTTTGGCATTGTCCCTGGAGATGGTGAAGTGGCCCTTGACTTTGTCTGAGTAGAAGTACTTGAACCAGTGGTTATCCAGGCCACCCATTGCAGTATGCATCCTGTGCACTTACCTGGGATCTAAAATGGACCACGTGCGGACTCTTGGTAGGGGAGGTGTGGGGTGGAGCAGGTTCAGCCTATTGTTGGAATTACCGGTTCACTGAACCGGTTGTAAAATTAACATCCAACTTGTCCAAACTAGTGCGAACAGGCTGAAGCCCATCCTGTGGGTAGGCATTCAAATTTAAATAATAGGACTACTGCTACCGATACTAATAGCATTAATCCAATGCTACCATTAATACTCTCTCTATGGATCGAGAAATATAAATATAGCACTTTGTAGTCCCAGAATAATTCAGTTTGTTCTATTTTTAGCAGAGGACATCTGTTGTCAACTCATACATGTCTTCACAGTGCAGTATGAAGCCTTTGTAGATGTTCAGTTTCCTTTCAATCCTTTCAGTGAATTCTTCCAAAAACTGATTGGTTATTCCACTTAAACGTTTCTCTGTGTCCAATTTTATTATCTGGGATATGGGATTCTTATTTATGTTCCCAGCTTGATAATGAGATGGATGACATGCAAATTTGATAGATAGATGATAGATAGATAGATAGATAGATAGATAGATAGATAGATAGATAGATAGATAGATAATAAAGGAAGGAAGGAATAGAAATATTGAATCACATAGAAAAGAATGAAACCGAGGGAATATGCCAATATTGAGAGAAGTAAAAGGGACTGAGTGTAAATCAATGGAGAAATGAAAAAAGGAGAATTAAAAGAAGGAGAGAATCAAAAGGGATGGAATTTCAAAATAATAAAAGAAGGAAGCAATACAATTCAGACAGAACAGAAATCCAAACTTCTATGACTGAACCATTTCAGAAAGCTGCTCAAAAGCAGAGACAGTTCTTCACAGACTTCAGAGTCATTTCCACTCACTGTGTCTCATGCAAAGTAGCAGATAGCTGTCTCTTCTGGTTTCAAATTGTTCATTTGCAGATACACCTGAGTGTGAGAATCATCCCTGGACATGGTGAAGCATCCCTTGAATTTATCTGAGTAGTAAACAGAAGGAAGCGAACCTGTAGTTATGTGGGCTATCCATTCCAGACCTTTTCTTGGATACTAATCTCAACCAATTCATCCAGAACACATTGAAGTTGAAACCAGAGGTTTGGCATAAGAGACTAAGGGAACCGCCAGGTCTTTTCACATCTCCTCCAGACTCCACCAACTGGACATCAGATTGGGCCCCTAAAATGAAAGAAGTTTCAGTGAATTCAGTGAAGCTGAAATTTTCCCCTGTGTTGCTAATTGGAGTATGATATCTTTTAATTTTATCCATTCAACTCTTATTTAATCTTGAATGTGTACCTTTAGCATTCAATATAATACATAACTTCCAATCGAATTCTGCTTGGTACATTCTTAAAATACACACTATATTCTTTTAAAAAGATTATATATTTACGTAAATAAAGCACTCATTCCATTCCAATTCAATTCTATCACTAATATTCATTAAAATCTTAACATCTTTAACATTTCTTTTCAATTAAATATTATACTTCCTTGGGAACACTTATAAAATTTCCAGAATTAATTCTTTTTTTATATATATTTCTCTTCACTTATATTTTATAAATCATTAATAATAATTAAAATGTTCCCATCCTTTCCTAATTTAATACTCTCATTCACTTTATTTCATTTATTTATTAACAAACATTCCACTACATTACAATAAATATTTTATCTATCATTTTAATCATATTTTCTAAAATTATTTCTATTTGTAAGATAACAATACTATCTTATGTACTTTTGCAGAATCACTTTTACAATTAAAATTTCACCCATTATCTCTAAACAGGCTTACACTTTCAATTCTTATACCTTTTCCTTTTTTCTCTATATCTTGTTTCTGTCCTGTATAACTTCTTTTCCTTTCCTTCTTCCTCCTCTTCCTCTCCTTCCCCTTTTTAGCCCCTTGTCTTTCTACTTCTAATTCTCTTCTGTAATCCCCTCTTCTTTTGTTTTTCAATATTATACTGATTTTTCAAACTATTTTTCTTTTTTTCGTTGTTTTTTCAAATCTTAAACTTTTCATTCTCTCCCCCTCTTTCCTCCCCCCCCCACATAAAATTACTTGATCATTAAAGATGGCTTCTTCTTTGTCCCAATCTTCTTGTTCTGCAAGTGTTTCTTGTTGTTTCTCATAGTTCCAGATCTCCATTTCTAAGAATTGAAATACGAAGCCAAAAGAACCTCTCCCTTCTTCCGCATCTTCTGTCCATTTTTTAAGTTCCATTTTCAGTTCTTCTAAGAGTGATAACATTTTGAACACTTTTAAACAACCACCTAATTGATTTTAGTCATTTAAATGCAATATCCAAAAATCCAAAAATCACCAAGTAATGCAAATAATCCAAAGCTGTTTCTTCTTGCTTCTTTTTTCCACTTTCTCTTCCTGGAATATTATTATTTTGTGGCCAAGTTTCAGTTAAAATGTATCTTTTAGGAATCTTGTTAAGGTTTCATTTTAAATTCCTTTTAGTTCCAGGCAGTCTCCTCCATTTTTCCATATTCTGCCCTTTATTCTTTTTCTCTCCTTTCCTGCTTTTAAAAGCTTTTAAGTATCCAGAAATCTTTATTATCCCTTTGACATTTTATTTTCAGCTTAAATGCCTATTGATGTCAAAGTGGATTATTTTTTTCAATTTCTTGCTTCAATTTCAGCCAGCTTGGGGCGCTCCGGCGGCGAGCACGGATCGAAACTGCGCATGATCGTGGTTTCGGTCTGTTGGCGAAGGAACTCAAACCGGAAGTCCCTTGCTGTCACCTTCTTGCTCACACAGTAAATTCTGTTCCAAACAGCCCTCAACTCTGACAGGATGCTAGCCAGATGAATACAGATGGATGCTGGTAGGCAGAGGCAGAATTTGCCCCCCTTATTTTCCTCCCACATAGTTTTGTAGTGAATTACTGGAATTCAGCTAGTATATTTCTAATCTCATGAGTTAGGCTGAACCTTGGGGACTGTATGGAGTTAGGATCAGAGGCCTCTGCTGTGCTAAGAATAGTTTTAACCAGAATTTGCTGATCTGATAGTCACTTCACAGACAACCCCTAGAAACTATAGCCATAAAAAAGTAATTTATAAATAAGGGCAGAGGGCAATAGAATTAAAATAATGGGACATATAATTGGGGTGGAGATAAGGTATTCACTTTAGGCCATTTGGATAGGTTGTGACAGCCTGAGTACTAAACCAATGAGGAAAGGTGAGAGGTAAAATTGTAATGGTAATACAGAATATATAAAAAAAAACCCATATTGATGATTTAAGGTGTGTCCACTGTAGCTGTGTGAGCATGCTGCATCCACTTTACAAAGTAGTAAATAAAATCACCATTGTTTTCTCTTGGGAGTTTTGGCTGATGATTGTTTATTTCAAAAGTAGAAAACAAATCCCACAATCCATATTTCTACTGTTGTAAGAAATATCCTTCTGAGTTCAATTCCAAGTGGGGAAAAAGACACTGGAAACAGGGAGGCTGCTTGGAAGGTTTAATATCAGGAACACATGGCCTGGAGCTCCAGACTGAAAAGGAAGAGATCACAAAAAAGGGCTGAAGTGCTGAGAGTGCCTGGGTTTTAAACCCGCTCTTGGGATTTGAATTGAAGTTTGTATTGATTGGTTGTCAGACTCCCATGAGGGGCAACTCTATAGGCTGTCCTGAGTTCCAGGCTTGGTTGATCCTTGCTGGATGATTTATGCCCTGAAAAGGGCTTTTGGCAATTGCTATAGCTTTACCTGGAGTTCCTTCTTTTGTAAAGTATTCTGGCCCACCCATTAACAAAGGTGGAGGTGAGTTTCTGCTTCTGAGGTGCATTTCTGCTTCTGAGTTTCTATTCTTTTTAGAGGAAACATTCTGCCTTTTTAATATTTCCTAGGCTATTTCAATTTTAGGAGAAGGGTGGTTGCTAACTTCCTACACTACCTTTCAATAAATTTCAACTTTTTAAAAGCTACCTAGTTTCATCTCTTAACTATCTATTTTTTCTCTCTCTCTCTCTCTCTCCACCAAACTGCTCACTGAGTTCCACGCTGCTTATTTCAAGATAAGTTTTGAGCTTCCACTTGCCATTGTGGAGATTTATTGGTTGCTCCAAATACACAAATGTAACTTTCTCTGAGGAACTCAATGTGTACAACTTCTGAGGGGAAGGTTCTTGCTTGGCATCAGATCCACTTCATCTCACTGTGTCTCTCATACAGTAATAGACTGCTGTGTCCACTGATTTCAGATTGTTCATTTGCAAATACAGCTGGCTGTGGGAATCATCCCTGGAGATGGTGAATCATCCCTTGACTTTATCTGAGTAGTAAATGTAAGAGGAGCTTGTAGTTATGGTGGCCACCCATTCCAGGCCTTTCCCTGGAGCCTGTCTTGCCCAGCTCATGTAACAGCTGCTGAAGGTGAACCCAGAGGCTTGGTAAAATAGATAGACAGATTCTCCAGGCCTTCTCCCATCCCCTCCAGACTCCACCAACTGGACTTGAGACTTGACACCTAAAAAGAAAGGTGTATCAATAAGCTCTCCTGCATACAAGAATTAAAATGGAAAGAACCTGAATAGAGAGGAAACAATTACCTCTGAGGAATGCTAGTAGGGGCTCTAGGTTTAGCCACAGAATAATTTTTGCACCCTGTAATGAATTGAGAGCAGTTGTGTTGTGTCCGCGAAATGATGCCAGGAGTCGGTGACTTTAGTGCAAAGCTCTTTATTGAGAAGTTGGAACCAAACTGGCGAAAGGAAAAAAGCCCACGGCTTTTATTCCTTTCGCCGCGGCAGCCGCGGCCAATAGCACCACTTTGAATCTCCCGCGATCCGAATGGACCAATCGCGGGAGATTCTCAGCGAGCCAATCGGCGCGGCTCGCCTGACCAATCGGAGAGCCCCGCGCTTTGGCCAATCAAGCGCGGGGATCTCGAGTATGTTAATCAAGGACAGAACTCCCCTCCCTTCTTGGTTCAGTCCTTACGTTGCGTAGTCACGTAGGTAGGCAGGGCTCCGTCTGGTCCTACTTGACCTGCGCAACTCAGTTGTAGGCTGGATCCCGGCCGGTTCGGTCAGGATCTCCGCTGCTCCTGCTGCCGTCGTGGGAACCGGCTGGTCGATCGGGCCGGTCCTTTCTCCGTAGCTCCCTCCTGGGCCTTCCGGGTTGGTTGAGCTACGGGTTTCGCCGCTCCCGCTCGGTCTTTCCGGGTCGGTCGAGCTGGCTTGGCTGTTCCTTCCTGGCGAGGGTTCATGATGGCTGCTTTCCAGTGAGTACTGCTGGTTTATTCTTCTTTGGATTCGGTCCCCTGGGTATTCCCTCCCCCCTTGGTTTGTGTTGTGGGGGTTGGTTTCGCTTGTTTGTGCGTCGGTGGTTTGTTGGTTGGTAGTTCTCGACCTAAGTTGGTCAATGTGGCGTTTCCACGCTCGTCCGTCTGCTGTTTGTAGCCGGTACGAGTGTGGGCCTGTTGCTTGTGTGATGACGGCTGGGATCCATAGCGGGTCTCCCGTCAGGTTCTTTGCGTATACGGGGTCCCCGGGTGCGAAGGTTCGTTGTTTGCTGTTTGAGTCTGGGGGCCTCTCCGGGTTATACATGGGGTGTAACCTGTCAACTGGGGACCTTAGTTTTCTGCCCATTAATAGTTCGGCTGGGCTTTTATTGGTTGTGGTATTTGGGGTTATGTGTTGTGTGAAGAGTAGTTTGTTTATTTTTTCCTGGATCTCCCCGTGGTCTATTTTCCGGATGGTCTTTTTAGTGAATTGGACCATCCGTTCCGCCCTACCGTTCGCCGCCGGGTGCACCGGTGCTGTCAGCGCGTGGCGGATGCCCCTTTCCGCTAGGAATTTTTCAAATTCCAGTGAGGTGAACTGGGGCCCGTTGTCGGAGACGATGACGTCTGGGAGGCCGTGTGTTGCAAAGAGTTTGCAGAGTTCCTTGATCACAGCCTCCGTGGTTGTCTTCTTCATGTTGCTTACCTCCAGCCAGTTGGAGTAAGCGTCAACTGTTATGAGGAAGGTGTGTCCTTTTGTGGGCCCGGCGAAGTCCATATGGATCCTAGATCAAGGTCCCCTTGGGGTTTCCCACTCTAGGACGGGTGCTGTGGGTGGGCTTGGCCTAGTTTCCTGGCATCATTGGCACCTAGCTACCCAGGCCTCTATTTGTTTGTCCATCCCTGGCCACCAAGCGTAACTTCTGGCCAGGGCTTTAGTCCTTACGATGCCAGGGTGCCCCTTGTGTAGCAGTTCCAAAACCTTCCCCTGTAGCTTTTCCGGAATGACCACCCTGTCCCCCCATAGTATGCACCCTTTTAACAAAGAGAGTTCCGTTTGGAGGTTTCGGAACGTTTTGACGGACTCGTCGTTGTCCCTTTCCGGCCACCCTTTCTCCACCCAATGCAACACCCGCGCCAGACGTTTGTCTTTATTAGTCTCTCGGGCAATGTCTGACGCGGTTATGGGCAGGTTGGGTAGAGTCTCTATGCTTAGGGTGGTCGTCGTGGGTGCTGGGTCGGTGTCGGGTTCCGGTAGCGGTGAGTGGCTTAAGGCGTCTGCATGGGAGATCGTCTTACCCGGTCTGTGTATGAGTTCGTAGTTGTAGGCTGCCAGGAATTCGGACAACCTTGTCATTCAGGGCGACAGAATGTTCAGGGTGGCCCGGTTTCCTGCAAGGATTCCCAGCAGCGGTTTGTGATCCGTTACGATGGTGAAAGTCCGGCCGTAGAGGTATTAGTGGAATCGTTTTACGGTGGCAACTATAGCCAGAGCCTCTTTGTCCAGTTGGCTATAGTTCCGCTCCGGTTTGTGGAGGGTCCTTGAAAAGAATGCGATGGGCACTTCTTTTCTGTCGAGAAGGGTATGGCTGAGGACAGCGCCAACGCCGAAGGGTGATGCATCGCATGTGACTGCCAGAGGTAGGGTCTCGTTGAATTGTATGAGGACGGTGTCGGAGATGAGGAGGTCCTTCGTTCTTTGGAAGGCGGCTTGCTCGCGTTTCCCCCAAGTCCAGGTAGCCGCCTTGTCCAGGAACCTATGCAAGGGCTCCGCCGCCGTCGCCTTTTGGGGTAGGAAAACATTGTAAAAGTTCAGTAACCCCAAGAACGCTTGTAGCTCAGTCTTTGACTTGGGTGTGGGGGCTTCTTTGATGGCCTTGATTTTTTTGCTTCTGGGGTGAATGCCGTGACGGTCTAGGAGGTAGCCCAGGAATTTTACTCGTTCCGTGTGTTAGGGATAACATTGTTTTACCCTAACTGGTTTAGGTAAATAATAATATGTAATCATAGTTTGTATGTTAAAGTGTCTGCAACTTTAACTGTGGGATAGTAATTAAGGGAGTGGTTGTGAAAGCACTTTAAAAGAAGCAAGGCTGCAGCTTGCTATCTCTCTCTGGCTTTGATGATCCCTGATTACTGCAAGGAAACAAGTCTGCATTGCTCGAACGGGAGAGAAAACAAAGGACTGACTTTTAAGTGAATTGACATAGGATATTTCTATACGGATTTTGCTAACTGAATATCCCTGAATGGACTGACTAAATGATACATGACTATTGGACTATTATTTTGACTAAGCTATGAACTCATAATGGAATAAACTATATTTTTGATAGCACAAGCGTATCTGTTATTTTTACTGTATGTTAATAAACATACAAGCTTAGCTCACTCATTTATCTGTGTGCCTATCTGACTAACGCTGCACATTCTGTTTAGCTTGTCTCCCTAACCCTGGTTGGGGAAACCAGGCTTAACACTGGTTATGGGCCCAGAGGCTGCAAAGTCAGTTTAACTAGGATAAAACAGATTTATGTAAAAGTGAGAGTTTGTGTTGTTATACATTACAGTAAACAGACAGCTGTGTTTTATTAATTATAGTTTTATATCCATATTAGAAAACATGGCACAAGTCAATCAACAAAGTTTGTCCCTTATATCCAAGTTGGATGGAACAAACTATGTATCATGGTCTATGAAATGTAATCTGCTTCTACGAAGAGAAGGTTTGTGGAACATAATTGAAAATCCACCAAACGTAGAAGAATGGGATCCAGGGGATGAGGAAGATAAATTAAAGATAGAAGAATTTATGCATAAAAATCAGCACGCTATTTGCATTATTGCTTTAACCTTAACTGATCAGCAGCTTGTTTATATCCATGGAGAGAAATCAGCTGTTGGGTGTTGGCAGAAGCTGAAGAGGATTTATGTTCGAGATAATGTTGGTGCTCACATAAATCTAACACGGAAACTTTTCAGTACACATCTCCATAAAAATGGTGATATGCTGAGTCATTTAAAAAATATGCAAAGCATTTTTCAAGAACTGCACGAGAAAGAGCTTATTTTCTCTGAACTACATCAAGTCTACATAATTCTATCTTCCCTTGATGAAAGCTATGATAACTACGTAACTTCACTTGAAATATTGCCAAAGGAAAGCCTAACTTTAACTGATTGATTGAAGAGGCCAGAAGAAGGCTTGAAAGAGACGAATTAAGGAGGCAGCAACCTCAAAAAGAAGATAATGAAACTCCTACTGCATATGCAATTAAAAAGTGTTTTAATTGTGGAGGAAGAGGACATTTGGCAAGATTTTGTAAAAAAGCAAAGTGCCAGAACGCTGGCCAGAATACAAAAAGTCATCAAAAGATAAATAAAAATTTAGAGTTAGCCATGTATAGTAACGGAGCTGTAAAAAATAATTTGTGGGTGGTTGACAGTGGAGCATCACATTGTATAACAAATGATAAGAAACATTTTATTAAAATGTCCAACAGTACACAGCAGATATCGTTAGCCAATGGCTGGAAACTGAAAGCTAAAGGTCAAGGTATAGCATATTGTTCTTTTATAAAAGAGAATGTAAAAATGTTATATGTACCACAACTTAAGTTTAATTTAATTTCAGTTAGAATTTTGGTTAAACTTGGACATGTAGTTACATTTAGGGGAGATAACTGCATAATTGAAAAACAAGATAAGAAAATTACTGCATCTTTAAGAGGTGAATTATATGTGTTAAATGATGATGGTTTAAAAGTGGCTAACACAGTTTATGAAAATAAGAAACCTCATGATGAATGTATTCACTTGTTACATCGAAGGCTAGGGCATTTAAATTTTAAAATACTTAAGAAAACTGTTGAATTATCTAAGGGAATAAGTTTAAAACCTTGTAATAAGTAGTTGCAATGTAATGCCTGCAATCAAAGCAAAGCCAGGGTCACACCGGCTAATAGAGTTGATGGATTTACTACCAAAGAACCTTTAGAAGTAGTATTTGCTGATTTAATAGGTCCTAAAAAACCAAGTGTAGGAGGAGCTCGTTACATACTAAGTATAATGGACCATTATTCTAGATATGGGTTTTGCTATTTAATGAAGAGCAAAACTGAAACATATCAAAATCTCTTTAATTTATTAACATACAAGCTTAGCTCACTCATTTATCTGTGTGCCTATCTGACTAAGCTGCACATTCTGTTTAGCTTGTCTCCCTAACCCTGGTTGGGGAAACCAGGCTTAACACCGTGCATAGCTGGCATTTCTCCCTCTTGACTTTTAGTCCGGTTTCTTTAAATTTAGTTAGGACCTCCCTTAGTCGACCCTCTAGTTCGGCTTGGTTGGCTGCCGACACTAGGAGGTCATTGAAGTAAGGTACCACCCCCTTGATACCTTGCAATAGTCTCTCCATTAGGCTTTGGAATATGCCTGGTGCCATGCTGACTCCGAATTGGAGTCGGTTGCATTTGAATGCCCCCCGGTGGGTGACTATGGTCTGCGCTTCTGCCGTTTGCTCGTCGACCGGCAACTGTTGGTATGCCTGGGCAAGGTCGAGCTTGGCGAAAACCTTGCCCCCTCCCAGTGAGTGCAGTAGGTGTTGTACTACTGGGACGGGGTAGGCGCTTTGTTGCAGGTGCCATTTAGGGTGGCCTTATAGTCCCCACAGATCCTCACTGACCCATCGGGCTTGATCGGGGTGACTATGGGGGTCTCCCACCAGGCGTGGTCTATGGGCTGCAGAACCCCTTGTTTGACGAGCTTGTCAATTTGCTCGTCTATCTTGGGTTTCAGTGCGAATGGCATCCGCCTTGGTTTCAGGCGTTTTGGGGGGACGTTAGGGTCTAGGTCGAAAGATATAAGGGGCCCTCGGTACTTGCCTAGGTTTCTGTCGAAGACCTCTTGGAACTCCCGGGCCAGTTGCTGCTCCCAGCTGTCGTCGGTGACATGGTCGACTCCCGTGAGTGCGATGTTGAGCAGGGCGAACCATTGCAGTCCCAGTAGGCTTGGGCGGTTGCGGTCGACGATCGTTAGGGGAGGTTGTTTGGTGCGCCCCTTGTAGGTGATGTTAAAATTTTGGTGCCGACTACCGGGATGCGGTTTCCCTGGTAGTCCTTTACAATTAGTCTCTGGCTGTCTACGTTCCTCCTTTGGAGGGTAGGCACCAAGCGCTTTATCTCATGCCATGCAATCATGGAGAGGTAGGACCCGGAGTCCACCTCCATTTTGCATGGCTGGCCCTTGATGCCTACCTCCACGTGGACCTTCCGGGCGTCGTTGGTGATGGCGTGGCCGATGGTGACCGATGGGTCTCCTCTCTCCGCCGGTTGTCGCCGCCTCACGAGGATCGCCCGTTCCAGTCCCATCGGCTGTCCGAGGGGCGATCTCTGGTCCGGGGTGGTGTGCTTTCTCTCCTCTGGTCGCTCTGGTCCCATCGTGCCGGGCTGCGATTTTTCTTCAGGCGGTAGACACGGGCAATGTGTCCCTTCTTGTCGCAATGCCGGCAGATCGATTCGAAAAACTAGCATTCCGACCTGGGGTGGTCGCCACCGCAGCCGGCACAGTTGGTCCTCGACTTACGACCTCGCCGGTTCCGTGGGTCGCGCCCTGTCTGTGGTCGAAGGATATCCTCCTCGTCATCGGAAGTATCCGATGCCGAGTGGAAATCACCCTGGTGGGTGGTCATCTCGGGTTTGGGCTCGGTCGACCTCACCGGGTTGTTGTTTCCGCTGCAGTCCCCAGTGTTCAGTCTGTGCATGCAGTCGACGGAAGTTCGGGTGGCTTCGGCGGCTGCGGCTGCGGTGAGAGTGTCTGCTAGACTGATGTTGCCCTTGGCCATCAGCCGGCTCTGGAGGACGGGGTCCCACAAACCGAGCACGATTCGGTCTCGCAGGGCGTTGTTTAGGTTATCGAATTCGCAGAGCCCCCCTAAACGCCGCAGCTCGGCGACGAAGTCGCTGAAGCTCTCACCCGACCTCTGGTCCCGCCGGTAGAACTCGTTGCGCCGGATCAGGATGGGTACTTCTGGAGTGTAGTGCCGCTGAAGTATGGGTTCGAGGACGTCCCAGTCCATTGTGGTGGCATCGGTGGGTTTGGCCAACGCTTTGGCCATCTGGAAGACCTCGGTCCCGCAGTGGGTCAAGAAGATGGTGCATTTCATTGGGCCGGAGGCGTCCTTTAGGCTGGTGCACTTGAGGTACATGCGGAATCGGTCGGCGAACGATTCCCAGTCCTCAGTGGTGGGGTTGAAGGGTGCGGGTGGTGTGATTTTCGCCATCTCGGTGGTTCGTCTGACTTCCGTCAGACACGTGGTTCGGTTCAGGGTCTGGATCCCACCTTCGTCGCCAGTGTTGTGTCCACGAAATGATGCCAGGAGTCGGTGACTTTAGTGCAAAGCTCTTTATTGAGAAGTTGGAACCGAACTGGCGAAAGGAAAAAAGCCCGTGGCTTTTATTCCTTTCGCCGCGGCGGCCGCGGCCAATGGCACCACTTTGAATCTCCCGCGATCCGAATGGACCAATCGCGGGAGATTCTTAGCGAGCCAATCGGCGCGGCTCGCCTGACCAATCGGAGAGCCCCGCGCTTTGGCCAATCAAGCGCGGAGATCTCGAGTATGTTAATCAAGGACAGAACAAGTTGATAGGATAGAACTTAGGAAAATGTTGGTGGGTGTAGCCTAAAAGGAAAACCACCTGACTCCTTTAAAGGGGAAATTGTGACTCGATTTACATATTGGTTGAGATAAAAGGGTTCCTCAGTGCTCCCACCTAAAAGTTCCCTTGCACAACTCCCTACTCCCAGTTCTTGATTAGGAAAAGTGAGGGGTTATATTATGGGGTTTAAAACCATTGCAAAATTAAGTAAATTACACTACCCTATATAATCGCCAATCTTTCACTATGTTCCATTTCTGAGTATATAATAGTTTACCTGTAGATATGATATATAAACATGACCTTTTTCTACTTGCCTTTTTACAGTCCCAAAACAAAACTCTCTGGCTTCCATTCAATTTTAACATTTAAGACAAGTTAACTCTTTGTTTAAAAGTCTGTGCTGACCAATTGGCCCCCATCTTCACCCAAATCTTCAATAGATCACTAGAGATGTGCTATGTTACTTCCTGCTTCAAATGCTCTACTATCATCCCAATGCCAAGGAATCCCTCCATCAAGGAACTGAATGACTACAGACCAGTTGCTCTAACATCTGCAGTTATGAAAATCTTTGAAAGGCTTGTGCTGTCCCACCTGAAAACCATCATGGATCCACTGTTAGATCCCATACAGTTTGCATAACAAGCAAATAGATCAACAGATGATGCTGTTAACATGGCTCTGCATTACATCCTACAACACTTTGAATCTCCAAATACCTACGCAAGGATCCTCTTTGTAGACTTCAGTTCAGTATTCAATACCATGATTTCAAACAATCTTCTAAATAAATGAAAACAACTAGCGGTACCTGAACACACTTGTAAGTGGATCATAAGCTTCCTAACAGACAGGAATCAGCAGGTGAAGCTAGGCAGAATCACTTCCAATACCTGTAAAATCAGCACAGGGACTTCCCAAGGCTGTGTGCTTTCTCCACTTCTCTTCTCCCTATATACCAATGACTGCATCTCAAATGATCCATCTGTTAAAATACTGAAGTTTGCTGATAACACAACAGTGATTGGTTTCATTCGAGACAATGACTAATCTGCACACAGACAATAGGTTATACAACTTGCCTCGTGGTGTAACCTGAACAATCTGGAACTAAACACATTTAAAATCGTAGAAATGGTGGTAGACTTTAGAAGAAACCTTCCCATACTACCACCTCTTACAACACTAGACAAAACTGTATCAACAGTAGAGACGTTCAAATTTCTAGGTTCTACTATATCACATGACCTAAAATGGACACCTAACGTTAAAAACATCATCAAAAAAGCACAACAAAGAATGTTCTTTCTGCACCAACTCAGCAAGCTCAAACTGCCCAAGGAACTGCTGAACCAGTTCTACAGAGGAATGATTGAATCTGTTATCTGCACCTCTATAACTGTCTGGATTGGTTCAGAGAGTAATTCGAACTGCAGAAAAAACAGTCATTACCAACCTGCCTTCAGTCGAGGACCTATATACTGCAGGGGTCAAAAAGAGGGCTGTGAAAATATTTACAGACCCCTCACATCCTGGACATAAACTGTTTCAACTCCTTCCCTCAAAACGATGCTATAGAACATTGCACACCAGAACAACTAGACATAAGGACAGTTTTTTCCCAAAAGCCATCACTCTGCTAAATAAATAATTCCCTCAACCCTGTTCAACTATTACAAAGTCTGCACTACTGTTAATGTTGTCATCACTTTTTATCACCCATCCCCTTTCACTTGTGACTGTATGACTGTAACTTTTTGTCAATTGTATACTTACAATTTATATTGACTGTTTCCTTTTAACTTTGCTTTTATGTATACTGAGAGTATTTACACCAAGACAAATTCCTTGTGTGTCCAATCACAATTGGCCAATAAAGTATTCTATTCTATTCTATTCTATTCTATTCTATTCTATTCTATTCTATTCTATTCTATTCTATTCTATTCTATTCTATGCTGTTCTGTTCTGTTCTGTTCTATTCTATTCTATTCTAATCATGGGGATAAGTGCATGTATTTGTATACCACATTTTGGGGGGGGGGGGGGCATGTCCATCAAATTTTGTAAATATTCCCTTCCAACATTTCCAACAGTTGGAAGAGTAAAAGTAAAGAAGGAACTTTTTATCATCTATGGTGGACATTTATTAAAGCAAAATAACTTTTGGAGTATGATGTATATTTTAATACTCAAAATTTTGAAAATGGAGATCAAAATGAAACCAGAACTTTTCCTTTTGGGCCTAATGGAAAAAAAAAACCTGCAGAAAAAAAATTGAATTTTTTTACTATATATGTTTACAGCAGCAAGACTATTGTATGCACACACACAAAAAGAAGGACACTTCAATTTCTACCATGAACGAATGGTTGCAGAAATTGATGGAGTTGGCTGAAATGGCAAAACTGACCATTTTGATTAAAGAAAGGAACATGAGTGCTTTTGTTTCCACACGAAGACAGCTTCTAAACTTCATGCTTGAAGTGGAAAAGAATGAAACTTTGATTTTGGGTTTTACTGAGTAGATTGATAGATCTTTATAGAAACGGCTTGTTCATAGTCATAGCAAAAGGTTGAGATTTGATGCCTTATTTTACTGCAGCAGTGAGAGTCAGAAATCAATTCTTCTTTTTGTTTATTTTTCTTATCCTTCCTTACTTCTTTCCCCATCTCTTCCTCCCCACTGTTTTCCTATTTACTTTTGTATTTTGTATCTTATAATATTTTCTAACGCAATAAAAATGATAAACCAAAAAAATAATATTCCCATCATGTTGTTTCATTATCATAATATAATGAAGTTCCTTGATACATTCTAGATCAGGGTTCTTTAAACTTTGTTTGCCTGTATATGTCATTAATCAATTTAACCCTCCCAAACACCTCCCACCTATAATTAGCTCTGTTGTTTTTACTTCCATCATGTTGGTCAAAGGAGGCTTATCTCTTGTTGCTTTCTCCTGTGCCGGACCAAGCCTGGGTGCAAGGGCTAAATTGATTAATGAATATAAAGGCAAAGATCTCTGTAATTGTAGCTTAATACTCCAACGATGTAAGCAGAGGCTGACGAAAGCTTAGTAAGTAGATTAAATATAATTTTAAGTTCTGCATTGGTTTTCATGTGACAACATTGTTCCCCAGTGTCTAAAGTGAGGAGGGGAAACTGTTAAGTTCTGAGCATGGGCACAAGAAGTGGAGACGAGACAGTTTCCGGTTTTGCGTGGCTTCGGGGCAGCAGGAATTCGTGACAGCTCGCGATTCCTGCTGTTCTAGCCGCCGAGGTACCCCCGATCCAGATGGGTCAGGGGGATATGGCTGCCCTGTAGGGACAGCTGAAGAGAGAGGGGAGTCGGACAGGGGGTTGGGGGTGTCGCAGACCCCCTCCTCCTCCGGAAAAACCCCTTTTTCCCAAGGCCGTGGAGCGGCGGTCAGCAATGGCCGCCACGAAGAAGCCAGCAACCGGGTAAGATTGCGCTGGAGGAAGTAAGAAAAATGAAAGTGCTGTCTGAGCTGGGTCAAGTAACATCTTTAAAATTGGTTGGAACTGAGCTGTTTGATTTGCTGGAGGATACATTGTATCCCTAAGAAGATCGAAAGCGGCGGAGAAGCTGTTAAAGGGAACTTTTTTTTTCTTCACTCTCCCACCCCATGGAAACAGCAGATATGTTTGGACATATTGGACATTGAAAGTGAATTGTTTTGAGAGTTGAAGCTAAGGGACAAAAGGGTTTTTGGACATTGAAAAACTTAAGAAATTGGAAAACCCTTGTTGGAGGTATGGATTTCTGATTATTTAAAATTGATATTGCAAGTGGGAAGGGAGAGGAAAAAAAATTGGAGCAGAAGCTGAAAAAGGAGGAGATTGCCTAGAATCCCAAAGAAAGGTATGTGGTAATTGGACCTCTTTGATTAAACATTAACCCCAGAAAGAGAAAGAGAAGAAGGAAGAAAAGTATTAATTTTTGGAATTTTTTTTTGAATTATTCTTGATTAAAAATATTTGTGGTTGTTTTGGGAAAAGTTTCTTTTTTCATAATGGCATCGCTTGTGGATGAACTAAAGACTGAATATCAAAAATATAAAAAAGAAGATACTTTGGACACTTTGTTTCAATTCTTAGAAATGGCGTTATGTACTTATGAAAAGTTGACTACGCAGCAGAAGGACTGGGACAAAGAAGAAGAGGAAGAAGAAGCCATCTTTGATGAACAATGGGTTCTTTCCGTGGAGGAGGAGAAAAAGGATAAGAAAAAGGGGATTTTAAGAATTATAAAAACAACCAAAGAAGAGAAAAATGAGTGGAAAGGTGGAGGCAAGGTTAGAAAGCAAAGGAAAGGGAGTAAGAAAAGGGAGGAGGAAAGACAAAGGGGTAAAAACGGCAAGGAGAAGAATAAGCAAGAGAGAAAGGGGGGGAGCAGAAGCCTCAATGGGGGGAAGCAAGATCTAAAGAAAAAAAGTTTATTCAGAGACAATGGGTGAATTTAATTTAGGATAAAAGAGGGATTCTGGAAGGTACATAAGATTGTGTTTTTTATATGTGTATTTAGAGTATAAAATTCATTGTGTAATTTTAGAATCTTTTAAACAGAATCCCGAGAAAAATTGTTATATGAAGTACTTTTAAGTTAGGGTAATAAGTTATAGACGTTACTCCAATTGGTGTATAGGAGAAGTATAATAAAAGAAAAAAGATGAATGGATAGTTGGAAATAGAATAGACAAAGAATATTATTGAAAATGGTAATAAGATATGAAAGGATATATTAAGGTTTTGTTATGTTTTTTTTTTTCTTTTTTGGATGTTGTATATTGAAAAAAGGCAAAAAAAATTTAATTAATAAGAAATAATTTGGATGAAAAGGAGAAGTTGGGATAAGATATGAATTTAAATAGACAAAGTATTGATACTATAATTTGGAATTGTTATGTTCTATTGGTTTTCTTCTTTTATTATTTTTTCTTAGAAAAGAACTTATAAGCTGTTATGCCTTGTGCATTGTTTATATAAAATTGATAAAAATGGTTTATATATATAATATAAAAAAGAAAATGATAATCAGATATGGAAGGATATATAAAGTGAATATGATGTTTGAATTTGTGTCTGTGTGAAGAGTTTCAACCGGGATCAGACAACCTTCAGAAAAGATCTTTTAGTTTTGTTTATGTTTTATTGTGTTCTCTGTAAAATTAATAAAATTTGTTTAAAAAAAAAAAAAAGAAGTGGAGACGAGACGATGAACAGTGAACTTCAACTCTTTATTTAACATTGTGGAACAGAGCAAAAACTACGGCAGCGATAGCCCTTTTTATAGGTAAGCTGCTGACCTAATAACCAATAAGAAATGGGAAGCGTTAGTTCCCTTATCCAATGAAAGAGGCCCGCTAATAGCCAATCAGATTCTCCTGAACGGACCAATCAGATGTTGCTATTATCGGCCAATCAGAAGTGCAGGGCCAGAACCCTGCACTTTTCTAAAGGTTTTAATAATCTTTATTTAAGCACTTTTTATTAATTCAAAACACCCCTTCCTCCCCAGGTTCCGTTTAAGGGGTGCGGTGACGTTATCTTTGAGGTAGGCAGGTTGTCTAGATTATCTATTAGATTTTCATTGTCCCCCCCAGTACTTCTTTATAATTTTGTTTGGGCGGGATGTTTTCTGGCGAGTCGGGTGCCTCTGGTCTTTCATTTAAAAGCTCGGTGCCACTAATGTCCTCGTTGTCCTCTAGCCTTTGTGGGCTTGCTTCTGACGAGGTGTCTCTTTGAGGCAAGTCCACCACCCTCTGCTCACTTCTTCCACTCGTGCTTTCTGCCATTTCGAACTCGGCCTCCTTGGCATCTCCTCCTCCCTCAGTTTGGAAGTCACCGGAGTCGCAGAAACCAGGTTGCAGCCTTGAACTCAGCTGATCAATATGGCGCTTCCATATTCATCCGTCGTGACTTCTTACTTGGTATGACCGGGGTCCTGTGACTTGGATTACAGTTGCCTCGACCCACAAAGGATCGCCAGAAATGTTTCTAGCGAAGACTAGGTTGCTTGTTTGGAATTCACGGCATTTCCCACTGGATCCGTGTGGTTTTTCAGGTTCGTACAATGGGTGTAGGCGGTCAAGGTGGGAGCAGAGTTTTTGTTTCATTAACAATTCAGCCGGAGTCTTGTTGGTGACGCTGTGCGGAGTGATATGTTGAAGAAGGAGTATCCGGTTAATCTTGTCTTCGATATTGCCATAGTCCATTTTATGTAGGGTCTTTTTGACGAATTGTACCATGTGCTCGGCTCTTCCATTGGCCGCAGGATGCGCCGGCGAAGTTAGCGCATGGGGAATACCATGTTCCTCCAAATACTGTCCAAAGGAAAGTGCGGTAAACTGGGGGCCGTTGTCGGATACCAGAACGTCTGGCAGCCCATGGGTTGTGAACAATCTGTCCAATTTCCTAATGACAGAGTTGGTTGTGGTACTTTTCATTTCATGGATTTCAAGCCAGTTTGAGTAGGCATCCACCATTAATAGGAATGTGTGCCCTTTAATGGGTCCTGCAAAGTCAATATGAATACGGGACCATGGTCCTCTGGGTGTTTCCCATTGTGTTGGGGTTACTTTCGGTGGGGCATTGCTAACTTCCTGGCATTTGTAACAAGTTTTTACTCAGGCCTCGATCTGCTTGTCGATACCCGGCCACCACGCGTAGCTTTGTGCAAGCGTCTTCATGTGCACAATGCCGGGGTGGCCCTCATGCAATGCTTTCAATACCGCTCGTTGCAGTCACTCTGGGACGACGACTCTATCCCCCCAAATGATGCAGCCCTTCTGGGAAAACAGTTCCGTCTGTTGATTCTTGAAGGGAATGTAGTTGTCAGGGATTTGATCCAATGGTCATCCTCACTCTACCCAGCTAAGGACTCGCGCCAAAATGGGATCACGTTTGGTTTTGATCGCGATATCTCAAGCCTTCAGTGGCGGTGATTGAAGTGTCTCAATCTGAAGCGTTGTAACGGTTGGAGCCGGGTCGTCAACGGTTTCTGGAAGTGGTGCACGGCTTATCGCATCAGCGTGGGGAATGGCTTTCCCCGGTGTTGTAGTTTATAATTATATGCAGCCAAGAATTCCGACCAGCGAGTCATTCTGGGAGATAGTATATAAGGGGTTGGTTTGTTTCCCACTATAATCCCCAGCAAAGGTTTGTGGTCGGTAACTATAGTAAAAACTCGCCCATAAATATATTCATGGAATCGTTTAACAGCAGAAATGACAGCAAGAGCCTCTTTATCGATTTGACTACAGTTACGTTCAGCTTTTGATAGCGTCTTTGAAAAGTAGGCAATAGAGGCTTCGCTACCATTTGGTAACACATGGCTCAAAATGGTACCTACTCCGAATGGTGAAGCATCACATGTAATCATTAAAGGCAAAGTCTCATTATACTGCATCAAAACAGCATTGTAGATCAATGATTTTTTTACTTGTCGGAACGCATGTTCCTCTCGGTGTACCCAAACCCAGGTTGCCTTTTTGTCCAACAAACGATGTAGGCTACGGTCGCTTTGTGGGGCAGGAAAACGTTGTAAAAATTGATAAGGCCGAGGAAAGCTTGGAGATCAGTCTTATTTCTGGGCCTTGAAGCATTTTTGATTGCCCTGAGCTTGCTATCCGTTGGGTGAATGCCTTGTTTATCAATTAAGTACCCCCAAAATTCTACTTTATCCATACATAGTTGACACTTATTTTTTTTAACTTTGAGGCCAGAGTCTTTAAATTTCTGGAGAACCAACCTCAGGCGCTCCCTTAGTATTTCTCTTGTTGGCACAGCTATTAAAACATCATCAAAATACGGTACAACCCCTTTTATCCCTTGTAATAGTCTCTCCATCAAGCTCTGAAAAATTCCCGGGGCCATGCTAACTCCAAATTGGAGTCGGTTGCATTTAAACGCACCTCAGTGCGTAACGATCATTTGTGCTTCTGCTGTTTTTTTTATCTACAGACAGTTGTTGGTATGCCTGTGCTAAGTCCAGTTTAGCGAAGACTTTTCCGCCCCCCAGGGAATGGAGAAGTTGTTGTACCACCGGTACCGGGTAAGCATTCTGCTGAAGGGCGTGATTCAGGGTGACTCGGTAGTCCCCACAAATTCTTAACGATCCATCCGACTTGATGGGTGTTACGATTGGGGTTTCCCAGGGAGCGTGGTTCTAACACACCCTGGGCTATTAATTTATCAAGCTGCTCGTCAATCTTTGGTTTAAGGGCAAATGGAACTCGACGAGGCTTAAGGCGGATGGGAGTTACTTTAGGGTTAAGGTTAAATGATATCGGGACCCCCTTGTACTCGCCTAATTTATCTGCAAAGATGTCCTGGAACTCCTGGGCAAGGGCCTCTTCCCAGTCATCGCTGTTGGTTCAGTGAATGCCGGCTACTTCAATTCCAAGGGGAACAAACCATTGGAGGCCTAACAAACAAGGCCGATCCCTGTTGACTACGGTTAGTGGTAGGGATGCAATGCGATTTTTAAATGAGACAAGGACTGTGCTGGATCCAACGACTGGAATTTGATTTCCTTGACAGTCCTTGAGTATGATTCTTTGGAACCTGAGGTCTTGCCGCCTGATGGTGGGAATCAATTGCTTAAGGGTCTTCCAGGAAACCACCGAGAGGGACGATCCTGAATCGACTTCCATCATGCAGGGCTGGTTTTCGATGGTGACCTTCACCCGGATCTTTTTGGTGTCTAATGATGAGGCGTGACCAATCATAATGGTTTGGTGTGCCTCTTCTCGTTTCGTTGACTTGGCTGGTGGTTTGTTTCTGTAGGCGTGGTTGTTCCATTGGTGGGTTAAGTGTTCCCGATTCACAGGATGATTTCCTGTGGGCTGGCGGTAGTTGGTCCCCCTCTGAGGTGGGCTGGATCCTTGCTTGCTTCTACAGACTCTTCCTATGTGACCTCTTTTCTCGCACACATGGCAGAGCGCATTGAGAAATTTACAGTCTGATCGTGGGTGGTTTGCCCCACAACCAGCGCATTGGTACTGTACTCTCTGGTTACGTTGATGTCGTTGGTCCCGTTCAGACCGGAGCCAGTTGACCTCTTCTTCATCACTTTCTGATGTCGATTCGAGGTCCTTGTGGTGGGCTGTCGTTGCCTGTCCTTCCTGGTGAGGTGAGATTTCGCCGGCGAGTTGGCGGAGTGGGGCAAGGGTGCGGCGCAATTGGGCAGTCAATTTCCTGGTTGCTTTTGCTGCAGTAGCATGAGTGATGGCATCTATAAGGCTAATGTTGCCTTTCACCATCAGCTTACTTTGGACGTCTAGTGCATCTAATCCCAAAACTATTCAGTCTCTCAAGGCCTCTTCGAGGTCGGCGAACCCACAGAGGCCTCCCAAATTCCGGAGATCTAGTATGAAATCTGCAACGCTTTCTCCCTTCCGCTGGTTTCTCTGATAAAATTCATGTCTTCGAACAAGCGTTGGTACGGTTGGTGCATAGTGAGCCCATAGAAGGGGTTCGAGGACGTCCCAGTCCATGGACTTCACCTCAGCTGGTTTGGCTAGCGCCTTGGCCATCTTAAAGACGGTCGGCCCATAGTGAGTTAGGAATACAGCTCGCTTCTTTCCAGTAGTGGCATCCTTCAAGTTGTTTGCCTCCAGAAACATCTGGAATTGGTCCATATATGAGTCCCAGTCTTCTTGTGCCGGGTTGAATGGAGCGGGTGGTATGATGCTGCTAGACATGGTTCAGCCGTTGGTGGGTCTTCAGCCACGTGCTCTGTTTAGCGCTCTGTAGTGCTCAGTCAGCTCTGACATCTCCACATCCCATCCTCATCGCCAGTGTTAAGTTCTGCTGATCTAATAACCAATAAGAAACAGGAAGTGTTAGTTCCCTTACCCAATCAAAGAGGCCCGCTAATAGCCAATCAGATTCTTCTGAACAGACCAATCAGATGTCACTATTATCGGCCAATCAGAAGTGCAGGGCCAGAACCCTGCACTTTTCTAAAGGTTTTAATAATCTTTATTTAAGCAATTTATTCATTTTCCTGGTGGAAAGAAAGGTGAACCTTGATCGATGAACTCATTTTCATAATTCTTCATTTTCTTCCAACATATTTTTAATTGGATACCTAGAAAAAGATTCCTAAAATTCTCATGGGAGAGGAATTAATCCTCGTTGACTAATCCGGGATCTGGATTGAATCAAGTTGCAGAGTTTCTCTGAAGAAAGGAAAGTTCTTGTCTGGTTTCAGATTCACTAATAGATTTCTGTGTCTTCAGCTTTCAGATTGTTCATTTGTAGATACAGAAGGCTTTTGGCATTATCTCTGGTTATAGTGAAGCATCCTTTGACAGATTCTGCATACTTTTGCCTACAGTTCATCAAATCAAATAACTGCAACCCATTCCAGTCCTTTTCCTGGAGTCAGTCTCACTACCCAATTCATGCCATAGCTTCTAAAGTTAAAACCAGAGCCTTTTCAGGAGAACAAGAGGGATTCTCCAGGTCTTTTCACATATACTCCAGATTGTTCCAGCTGAATGCTGCATTTAATACCTGGGAAACAATAAGCATTGTTACATTCATTTATTTTTAGACTGTATGTGAATGTATTTAAGAGTTATAGTTTATAGTTAACACAGAATAGTTAGTTATAGTTAAGTTAATTATAGGAATGCAAAGAAAAACAGAGACAGAAGAGAAATGAACCTCACCTCTTAAGAGAGACAAACTAAATTAACTGCAATGGAAGACTAATACGACTACTCATTTTTTTTTTCGCAGAAGCAATATCTTTGTTGTCTGGAGAATAGTCCAAATGATGTAACTTTTCCTGGACAGAGAAAAATCTCGGAGGAGCTTTTTAAACAGGAAGCATTTTCTGAATTTGCATACTGATTAGAATAAAGAAGACAGCCCTTCTATATCATGCTCTTTGCTCAGGGACTGGAGATATGGCTTCATCTATAACATTCAAAGGGAAGATCTGGTGAACATCTATGGATTTTTCACTCATCCAGGTCATGGTTGTTCCAAAGGTGCTTTTTTCAACAAATCTTTTTTTAAAAGATGTTTTAAAGATGTTTTGCTTTTCATCCAAGAAGCTTCTTTTGCTTTTCATCCAACAAGAGCCAAAGAAGTTTCTTGAATGAGAAGTGAAACATCTGTTTTTTTTTAAAAAAAAAAAACAGAAAGTCCAATTGCCTCTTGAAAAAGCATATTTGGGACATCAGGTGAAGAAACAACTCCAAATGTCTTCAAGGTCCAAAACTGTTTTCAGATGGAGGATGAAGGGATTTTTTTTATCATAGTTTTGTGAAAATGTTCTCCATTCATCCTTCACTCAGCTGAAAATTCTCACCACCCCTGGAAGTTGAGTCATTGGCACCTGGGCTTCTTTTCTTCCTCAGTCTTGTAGAAGCTATTTGGATAAGTGGCAAAATGTTTCAAACAAACAAACAAACCAAAAAAAAAAAAGAATAGAAGCCTAGGTGCCTTGACTCAACATCCTGACAACTCTACCGAGATGACTGAGTATTTTCATTAACATATCTCCTGAAGCTAATTTCTGAAATCTGTTTTCCCTGGCACTTCTGTCTCTTTTTGTCCTTGGTTATTCTCTGTTGCCAGATTTGTTTCTCCAAAGTAGCACATGGCCAAGCCTGAGTGAACACCCCTTTTTTTTTGGAAAAAAATTGAAATAAAGAAGGAAATTCTGTTTTAACCCCAGTTTTGCTGAGGAAACTTATATCCATCTCATTCATAGGAATGGGGTGAGATTAAAAAAGGCAAGGAGAACAGATAGAGCAAAAAACAAAAATAAAAAGGGGGAAGTTTTGACAGGGACTATTTGTCCCATGTGGGATGCAAATAGGGATAGATCCTGCATAGACAAACATATCAGAGCTTCAAAGTGTATTCCATTTTTCCATTTTCCATTTTGTTTTCACTTTGGAAGAATTGCATCTTTGTGTACACTGGACATCCCCTGACAATTTCTTATGGCTTCCTTAAACCAGAAGCTCTAATAAATATATATATATAGTCCTTAGAATAGAGCATCATTTTATCTATATACAAAACAGCATTCAGCAATAGCACTTCGATTTAAATACCGCTTCACAGTGTTTACAGCACTCTCTAAGCAGTTCTTAGAGTCAGCATATTGATCCCAACAATCTGGGTCCTCATTTTATTGACCTTGGAAGGATGGAAGGGTGAGTCAGCCATGAGCCAGTCTGGATCTTGGGAATTGAACTCCTGGAAGTTTGAGCAGAGTTAGCTTGCAATACTTCATTCCAACCACTGCAACACCATGGCTCTTCAATCTAACAGTCATTCCCTCCATTGAGATTATAGGTTTCTTTGCAAAAAATTGAGATTATGGGCAAGTTTTATGAGAGTCAAGAATGGCTTGTTTAACTATAAGCATATACAACAATAGGAAGATTTACTTTTGAATAAATGCATGTCTTACTTTGCAATGTAGACATTCTGGGGCTGGTTTTACCTGGTCACATAAACCCTCAAGATGAGACTTTTCTTTCATTTTTTCCACTTAAATCTCCCTGTTAAGCAAGGTAATTGAGAGATTCCAATTGTTCTCACTCCCAATTGTTACTGAGAGGTAGGCCAAGTCAAAACTCCTATTTTATATGGTATGAAGTTGTAGCAAAAGCTATCAAGGCAAGAAGACAGTCAAAAATATTCAGTCTCATAGAATTTCTGGAACGGGAAGTTTGCAATAACCAGTGTTTCCCTCCCTTGATTCAGCCAGAGTGTTGTGAATGAATAATACCAATAAAGTTATCTTGAGCTTGAAGTCAAGTGCAGGGTTCTGGCCCTGCACTTCTGATTGGCTCTTAATGGCAGAATCGGATTGGTCCATTCAGGAGCATCTGATTGGCCATTAACAGGCCATTCCCATTGGTTAACGGAGCTAGCGCTCCAGGTTCGCTATTGGTTAAGTAGTTCATGAGTTGCCTATATAAGTAAGGCTAGAGCAGCCCTTGAGCTGAGCTGTCACAATATGTAAATAAAGAGTTTGAAGTTCACTGTTTCTACCGGCTCGTCTCCATCATTCACACCCATGCTCCAGACTTAACACTGGCAATGAGGGTGGGATTGGATGACATCAGAGCCAATTAAGACAACTACGTACATGGCTGAAGCGCACAATGGTGGAACCATGTCCGGCGGCGCAGTACCACCCGCTCCGTTTGATCCAGCTCAAGAGGACTGGGAGTCCTACATGGACCGTTTTCAAAAGTTTTTGAAAATGAATAATCTGAAGGATGTCACAACCGGGAAGAAACGGGCGGTATTCCTAATGCACTGCAGCCCGATGGTATTCAAAAGGGCTAAGGCATTAGCGAAACCAGCTGAAGTGAAGGCCATGGACTGGGACGTCCTCAAACCGCTACTAAGGTCCCACTATGCACCGACCGTTCCAATTCTCGTAAGAAGACACGAGTTCTATCAAAGAAACCAGTGGAAAGGAGAAAGCGTCACCGATTTCATTGCAGACCTCTGGAACTTGGAAGGCCTTTGCGATTTCACTAACCTAGAAGAGGCCTTGAGAGACTGAGTAGACCTCGGGCTAGATGCTCTAAACATACAGAGCAAAATAATGGCAAAAGGCAACATCACCCTTAAAGATGCCATAGCTGAAGCTACAGCAGCAGAGGTGACCAAGAATTCGGCTGCCCAACTACGCCGAAATCGCGCTCCAGCACACCAATCGACCGGCGAAGTTTCACCTAATGCAGAAGGGCGGCTACCGATGTCCCACCATGATGACCTCTCTTCGTCGTCAGACAGCGATGAAGAAGAGGTCCATCACCTGCGGTCCAATCGGGACCGATACCTGAAGTCCCAGCAACCGTGCACTAGCTGCGGGGCCAACCATTACCGCTCCGATTGCAAATTCCTTGACACGCTCTGCCACGAGTGCAGGAAACGAGGCCACATTGGACGGGTCTGCAGGAGCCTCCTCGGACCCAGCCAGATCTCGAAAGGTACCAACCTCCACCAATCGACAGGGAATCACCCTGTAAGGCAAAAACCAGTAAACCACTCCTACAGAAACTGACCCATGAGTCGCCTAGCGAGACAGGAAGAGGCCCACCAAACACTCACTATTGGCCATGCCTCTTCACTAGATGCTAAGAAAATTCGGGTCAATGTGAACATTGAAAATCAGCCTTGCCAAATGGAAGTTGACTCGGGATCGTCTCTTTCAATTGTCTCATGGAAGACCCTCAAGCAATTCATCCCCACTATCCAGCACCAAGACCTTCAAGTCCATCGGCTCGTGTTAAAGGACTACCAGGGAAACCGGATTCCAGTTGTAGTATCCAGTCGAGTCCGGGTTGCATTCAAGAACCGCACGGTGTACTTACCCCTGATGGTGATCGATAAGGACCGGCCTTGCCTGTTAGGCCTGCAATGGTTCACACCACTTGGCATTGAAGTGGCAGGCATTAACCGAATCAGCGGCAGTGACTGGGAGGAAGACCTTGCCCACGAATTCAGGGATGTCTTTGTGGAAAAGCTAGGCGAGTACAAGGGGACCCCGATATCCTTTAGCCTTAATCCAAAGATAGCTCCCATCCGCCTTAAGCCTCGAGTTCCGTTCACTCTAAAGCCAAAAATCGACGAGCAGCTTGATAAGTTGATAGCCCAGGGAGTTTTAAAGCCAACTGACCACTCCCCATGGGAAACGCCGATTGTGACACCAATTAAGCCGGACGGCTCCATTAGAATTTGTGGGGACTACTGAGCCACCCTAAACCATGCCCTGCAACAAAACCTATATCCGGTGCCAGTGGTGCAACACCTCCTCCATTCCCTGGGGGGCGGAAAAGTCTTCACTAAACTAGACTTAGCTCAGGCTTATCAGCAACTGCCGGTTGATGAAAAAATGGCACAGGCACAGACTATCGTAACACACCGAGGTGCCTTTAAATGTACGCGGCTTCAATTCGGAGTCAATGTAGCCCCAGGGATCTTTCAGAGCCTAATGGAGAGACTATTGCAGGGGATCAAGGGCATTGTCCCCTATTTTGACGATGTGCTCATTGCTGCCCCCACTCCAAAAATCTTACAGGAGCGTTTAAGACTGGTTTTACAAAAATTCCAGGAAGCAGGCCTGAAAGTTAAAAAAAATAAGTGCAAACTGTGTACAGATCGTGTTGAATTCTTAGGGTATTTAATTGAAAGTCAGGATATTCACCCTACCGATAGCAAATTGAGAGCAATAAAAAATGCTCCCAGATCCCAGAAAAAGACTGACCTCCAGGCGTTCTTAGGCCTCATCAATTTCTATAATGTATTCTTGCCGCACAAGGCGACTGTTGCTGAACCTTTACATCGTCTATTAGATAAAAAAGCAATTTGGGTATGGGGTCACAAAGAAGAGCAGGCGTTCCGTAATGTGAAAAAACTAATGACTTCGGATGCCGTACTAATGCAGTACAATGAGACTTTGCCGATAAACTTTACGTGTGATGCATCGCCTTTTGGAGTGGGTGCCATTTTGAGCCATGTATTACCTAACGGTAATGAAGCCCCTGTTGCTTACTTCTCCAAAACGCTCTCGAAAACTGAGCAAAATTACAGCCAGATCGATAAAGAAGCCCTGGCAATTGTATCAGCTGTTAAAAGATTCCATGAGTACGTGAACGGCCGGGTTTTCACCATTGTAACTGACCAGAAACCATTGCTGGGGATCATCGCTGGGGACTTTCTCCCAGAATGACCCGCTGGTCAGAATTCTTGGCTGCCTACAATTATCAGCTACAATATCGTCCCAGTAAAGCCATTCCCCACGCCGACACGCTGAGCCATACACCGCTCCCTGAAACTATCAACGATCCTGCACCAACAATGACAGCGTTGCAGATTGAGACACTCCACACGCCACCATTAACTGCCCGTGACATCGTGAGAGAAACAAAACGCGACCCCATCTTAGCACAAGTCCTCACATGGGTGGAACATGGATGGCCATTGGACCAAGTACCAGACGACTTTGCACATTCAAAAGTCGTCAAACAGAGTTGTTCTCGCAGAAGGGCTGTGTCATCTGGGGCAAAAGAGTCGTTATCCCAGAACAACTCCAACAGACATTGCTAAGAACCTTGCACAATAGCTATCCTTGTATCGTGCGTATGGAGGGCCTCGCACAAAGCTACGCGTGGTGGCCAGGCATCGACAGACAAATCAAATCGTGGGTTAAAACTTGCAAGAGATGCCAAGAAGTAAGCAATGCTCCACCAAAGGCAACCCCAACTGAATGGAAGACGCTGCGGGGACCCTGGTCCTGCATCCATCTGGACTTTGCTTGGCCGACCAAAGGCCACACGTTTTTGCTAACTGTCGACGCCTACTTGAATTGGCTTGAGATTCACTGAATGAGCAACACGACCACTGACGCGGTCATCAAAAGACTGGAAAGACTGTTTGCAACCCACGGATTACCAGACATCCGACAACGGCCCCCAATTTACTGCACTGTCTTTTGAGCAGTACCTGGCTGACCGCGGTATCCGACATGTGCTCACTTTGCCTGCGCACCCTGCTGCCAACAGTAGGGCTGAGCGCATGGTACAATTCGTCAAAAAGACTCTCCAAAATATAGACTACGACAACATCGATGACAAAATCAACCGGATCCTTTTCCTACAGCACATCACACCTCACAGCGTCACCAACAAAACTCCCGCCGAGCTGCTAATGGGACAAAAGCTCCGCTCCCACCTCGATTGGTTACACCCAGCCTACGAACCGGAAAAGCCACTCGGATCCAGCAGCCGGTGCCGTACCTTCCAGGTAGGCGATTTAGTATTCGCTAAAATCTTATTGGGCGATCTGCTGTGGTTAGAAGCGACCGTAATCCGCATAACCGGCCCAAGATCATACCTCGTTCAGTGCCCTGACGATAGACTTTGGAAGCGCCAACATAGATCAACTACGATCGCAGCTAGTCTCGCACTTCCAAACTCCCTTATGACCAAACTGAGTGGGGGGGAGATACAGAGGAAAGCGAATTGCAATTAGAGGGAAACCTTTTTGAAGAGACTGATAATGGAACTGAAACGCAGAAACAGGAAACAGGGACCGGAGTGAATTCACCTCAGGGAGTGGCCAGTGATATTGGTGACGATGGGAACGTGAACTTGGAACCAGAGGCACCCCTACTGTTAAACAACAATCTACCTCAGCAGAAGTGCAGCCAACCACCAGGCACTTTGTGAAAATCGAAAATACTAACAAAACAACCGTCCTACCTTAAGAACTATGTAACCGCGCCCCGTGGGCAGAAGCCGGGGGAAAGGGGTGTTGTGAATGAATAATACCAATAAAATTATCTTGAGCTTGAAGTCAAGTGCAGGGTTCTGGCTCTGCACTTCTGATTGGCTGTTAATGGCAGGATCGGATTGATCCTTTCAGGAGCATCTGATTGGCCATTAACAGGCCATTCCCATTGGTTAACGGAGCTAGCACTCCAGGTTTGCTATTGGTTGAATAATTAATAAGTTGCCTTTATAAGGAAGGCTATAGCATCCCTCCAGTTTGAGCTGTCACAATATGTAAATAAAGAGTTTGAAGTTCACTGTTTCTACCAGCTCGTCTCCATCATTCACACCCATGCTCTAGGCTTTACACAGAGCTTCAGGATTAAGGGGATTGAATCAACTTAATTTATATAGTAGAAATGAAAAAAGAGCAACAAATATAATGGAGTTAGATTCAGGAGAATTGTCAATACTGAGAATCAGAAAGGACTGAACTGCAAAATATATCAAGGATGAATTGTGTAATATCAATCCATATTGATGCCTTGAAATACATTTCAAGTTTTTAAAAAGTACCCAGTTTCATCTACTGACCATAGATTGTTTTTTTTTTTCTTCCTACCAAACTGCCAACCAGGTTCCACACTACTTAGGCCAGGGTCGGTCCTGAGCTTCCAAAGGAGATTTATTGGCTGTTCCTGTTACAGAAATTCAACTTTTTGTCATAAACTCATAAATTACTACAGCTTCTCTGATGAGAAGGTTCTTGTTTGGCATCAGATTCACTTCCTCTCACTGTGTCTCTTGCACAGTAATAAACTGCCGTGTCCTCCACTTTAAGATCATTCATTTGCAAATGCAGCTGGCTGCGGGAATCATCCCTGGAGATGGTGAAACGTCCTTTGACTTTGTCTGAATAGCTAATCGGAGATGAGGATGTTCCGATCCTTGCCACCCATTCCAGTCCTTTCCCTGGTGCCTGTCTAACCCAGCTCATGCTATAGCTGCTGAAGATGAACCCAGAGGCTTGGCAGGAGAGACGGAGGGACTCCCCAGGTCTTTTCACATCCCCTCCTGACTCCACCAACTGGACTTGAGTCTTGGCACCTGAAAAGAAAGGTGTATCAGTAATCTGGTCTATATAAAAGAATTAAAATGGAAGGAAACTGAATAGGGAAGAAACAATTACCATAGAGGAATGCCAGTAAGGACACCAAGATTAGCCACAGAAGCATTTTTGTTCTGTGCAATGAATGGTGGGGAGTTGATGAGAAAGGATTCAGGAAAGTGCACAAACTTTGTCTTGGTGGGTGTAGCCTGAAAAGGAAAACCAATTGGCTCTTTTAAGGGGGAAATTGTGACTTGATTTACATATTGGTTGAGATAAAAGAACTCACTAATGAATTTGCTTTCCAGTTTTCCTGCATTCTCCATGCAGTGTTGATTTAACTTCACAACTTTTCAGTTTTAGGAAAAGTGAAAGCAACCTTTAAGTTAGAGTAATGAAAACAAAGCCTTGTACAAAAGAGATTCAAGGGAACGAATCATGAACAAGTGCTAAGAACATTTGAAAGAGACATGTTAAAAATCATGAAAAAAAAACCACACGTCTCAGTTCAGGAAAGGTTTTAAACATTTTCCCAATTTAATATGAACTTTTGAAGAATGCCAAAAAGAACTGAATGCATACCAAGATCATTCTGGTTTTAGATGCTATTTTATGTGGCTGTTTTTGTCAGTTGTTACTTGCCCAGAGTTGATATGCCAGGATGGATAGCCATAAAAATTGATGATGATGATAGCAATTTTAAAAAGTTTTCAAATTTTGTAGAATATAACATAATAAAAAACCACTTTGTAAAATGAAGGATTGAAAGAAGGAAGGAGGAAAAAGAGGGAGGGAGAGTTAGAGGCCGGGAGGGGGGATGAAGGAAGGGAGGGAGGGAGGGAGGGAGGGAAGGAAGGAGGGAGGGAGGGAGGGAGGGAGGGAGGAAGGAAGGAAGGAAGGAAGGAAGGAAGGAAGGAAGGAAGGAAGGAAGGAAATTTTAATGTTTAATGAGACTGAAAAGAAACAGAAAAAAAGGATCTTGGCATTTCTTCTGCAGCAAATATAAGAATATTTATAACACTAACCTGGTTACAAAAAAGAGCTCGTGTTTTTCTATTATCCTTTATTTTTAATCATCAAAACCACGAATCATGACTGCATGTTTTTCTGTTTCATGCAAATTTTATAAACAACTTCAACAACTTCAATTTAGCCTTCTTGGCAGTTATCATATATAAAAGAAAAGTTTAATGAGTTCTTTTTTTCTAATTGCCTGTCTATTAGTTTAAGAGAGAAGTTTCTGCTTTCAGTTGTAGCTTTACCCTCAAAATCCTCTGGATTAGTGAACATATTTAATATCTAGGTTTTTGGTTTTTTTTGCAGATGTGATAAAACACCCCTTTACTATATATATATATTTTTTTTCATTTCATCGAGGATTTTAACTACTTGGACACTTTTTCTGAGGACAAAAGCTGAAATATTTTTTTTTTTAAATAAAACTTTTCTGTTTCACAGGGAGGATTGTAGTCTTCAGAATTAATTTTCTGGATAGGTTTTTAGGGAACAAATACAGAAATAACAATTATAATTCTTCCAAAATTAGACAATATCTATTTAGAATGTATTTATTCCCTCCCACAGCTTCACCCATAAGCCATGGAGTTTTGTGTGTCAACATTGCCCCCTGGTGTCCACAGTGAGGAGAGAACACATCTTTCTAATTCTCTGAGGAGATTCTTTAGCTCCAGATATTTCCTCAATATGTGAATGGCAGTTTGGATATTTAGAAAGATTACCCTGAAGTTTAATTTTCAGATTTCTGCCATGGTAGTAAAGAAGAAAATGCTATTTCTTTTTGGTATTGTTTTTGTTTTTTTCAGAAGTTAGATCACTTTGCAAACAGAGAGGGCAAAGCTGGAATTTTGAAGTCATTTTCCTCAATGTATATGGTCTTCTATGATATTTTTTTATAGGATACCTAAAAAAAAAAGAATCCTAAAAAGCAAAATATGCAGTGCTGAATCCTAATTAATCAGTCCAGGATCTGGGGCTGAATGAAGTTGAAGAGTTGCTCTGAAGGTTTTTGTTTAGCTTAAGATTCACTTCCTCTCACTGTATATCTCCCTTGCAGTAATAGACAGCTGTGTCTTCTGGTTTGAGGCTGTACATCTGCAAATACAGCTGGCCTTTGGCATTGTCCCTGGAGATGGTGGAGCATCCCTGCATATTGTCTGAGTAGTAAATTCTGGTTGAACTTGGATGTATTTTTGAAATTCATTCCAGTCATTTCCCTGGGGCCTGTCTCACCCAGTGAATGTAGTGGTTACTGAATCCAGAGGCTTGGCAAGAGAGACGGAGGGACCATCCAGGCTTTCTCACATCCCCTCCAGATTCTTCCAACTGGGCCTGTGACTGTACCCCTAGAAAAAAAGGAGTTTCAGTGGCATCTCTGTATACAAGAATAGTAAAACAGAAGTGTTCTGTCCCCTCATTAGCATTCTTGAGATCCTCGCGCTTTGATTGGCCAAAGCGCGGGGCACTCTGATTGGTTAGGTGAGCCGCGCCGATTGGCTCGCTAAGAATCTCCCACAATTGGTCTATTCGAATCGCGGGAGATTCAAAGCGGTGCCATTGGCCGCGGCCGCCACGGCTAAAAGAATAAAAGCCACGAACCTTTTGCATAGCGCCAGTTCGGTTCCTACACTAATAAAAGAGCATGATTTGAAGTCACCGACTCCTGGCATCATTTTCGAGGAAACGACACTGGTGACGAGGGTGGGATCCAGACCCTGAACCGAACCACGTGTCCGACGGAAGCCAGACGAATCTCCACGATGGCGAAAATTGAACCCCCCGCACCCTTCAACCCCACTACCGAGGACTGGAAATCGTACTCCAACTGATTCCGCATGTTCCTCGAGTGCAGCGATCTGAAGGACGTCACCGGCCCCATGAAGCGCGCCATCTTCCTGACCCACTGTGGGACCGAGGTATTCAAGATGGCCAAGGAACTTGCCAAACCCGCTGACGCGACCGCGATGGACTGGGATGTCCTCGAGCCAATACTTCGGCGGCACTACGCTCCAGAGGTACCCATCCTGATCCGACGCAATGAATTCTACCGTCGGGACCAACGGTCGGGTGAGAGTTTCAGCGACTTCGTCGGTGAACTACAGCGCCTAGGGGGGCTGTGCAAATTCGACAATCTGAATGACGCCCTGCGAGACAGAATCGTGCTCGGCCTGTGGGACCCCGTCCTCCAGAGCCGGCTGATGGCCAAGGGCAACATCAGCCTTGCAGACACCCTCACCGCAGCTGCAGCCGCCGAAGTGACCCGAACATCCGCCGACCGCATGCGCCGACCGAACGCTGGGGACTGCAGCGGGAACAACAACCCTGCAAGGTCGGCCGAGGCCCAACCCGAAACGACCACCCACCAGGGCGATTTCCACTCGCCATCGGGCACTTCCGATGATGAGGAGGAAATTCATCGCCTCCAGACAGGCCGCGACCCACGGGACTGGCAGGGTCGTAAGTCGAGGACCAACTGTGCGGGTTGCGGAGGCGACCACCCCAGGTCCAATTGCCGGTTTTTCAAGTCGATCTGCCAGCATTGTGACAAGAAGGGACACATCGCCCACGTCTGCCGCCTTAAAAAGAACCGCAGCCCGCCCCGAGGGGACCAGAGCGAACGGAGGAGAGAAAGCACACCACCCCGGACCAGAGATCGCCCCTCGGACAACAGATGGGACCGAAATGGACGATCCCTATGAGGCGGCGATACCCGGTGAAGAGAGGAGACCCATCAGATGGTCACAATCGGCCATGCCACAACCAATGACGCCCGGAAGGTCCACGTGGAGGTAGGCATCGAGGGCGAGCCATGCAAAATGGAGGTGGACTCCGGGTCCTACCTCTCCATGATAGCATGGCATGAAATAACGCGCTTGGTGCCTACCATCCAAAGGAGAAGCCTAGACAGCTAGAGACTAATTGTAAAGGACTACCAGGGAAACGCATGCCGGCAGTCAGAACCGGACAGTTCAACGTGACATACAAAGGGCGCACCGAAAGGCTTCCCCTGACAATCGTCGATCGCGACCGCCCAAGCCTACTGGGACTGCAATGGTTCACCCCGCTCAGCATCGCAGTCACAGGAGATGACCACATCACCGATGACAGCTGGGAGCAACAACTGGCCCGGGAATTGCAAGAGGTCTTCGATGGAAACCTATGCAAGTACCGAGGGCCCCTTATATCATTCAGCCTAGACCCAAACTTCCTCCCAAAACGCTTGAAACCAAGGCGGGTGCCATTCGCACTTAAACCCAAGATAGACGAGCAAATTGACAAGCTCGTCAAGCAAAGGGTCCTACAACCAATAGACCACGCCCGGTGGGAGACCCCCATAGTCACCCCGATCAAGCCCGATGGGTCGGTGAGGATCTGTGGGGACTATAAGGCCACCCTAAATGGCGCGTTGCAACAAAGCTCCTACCCCGTCCCAGTAGTGCAACACCTATTGCACTCACTGGGAGGGGGCAAGGTTTTCGCCAAACTCGACCTCGCCCAGGCATACCAACAGTTGCCAGTCGATGAGGAAATGGCAGAAGCGCAAACCATAGTCACCCACCGGGGAGCATTTAAGTGCATCCGGCTCCAATTCCGAGTCAGCGTGGCACCGGGAATATTCCAAAGCCTAATGGAAAGACTATTACAAGGCATCAAGGGGGTGGTACCTTACTTCGATGACGTCTTAGTGTCAGCAACCAACCAAGCCGAACTAGAGGGTCGCCTAAGGGAGGTCCTAACCAAATTCAAAGAGACCGGGCTCAAAGTAAAGAGGGAGAAATGCCAATTATACACGGAACGGGTTGAATTCCTAGGATACCTCCTAGACTGTCACGGCATTCACCCCACAAACCAAAAAATCAAGGCCATCAAAGAAGCCCCCACACCCAAGTCGAAGATGGAACTACAGGCATTCCTGGGGCTACTTAACTTTTACAATGTTTTCCTGCCCCAAAAGGCGACGGTGGCGGAGCCTTTGCGTAGGCTCCTGGACAAGGCGGCGACCTGGACTTGGGGAAAATGCAAGAAAGCCGCCTTCCAAAGAACAAAGGACCTCCTCACTTCGGACGCCGTCCTTATACAGTACAACGAGACCCTAACTCTGGCCGTCACATGCGATGCATCACCCTTTGGCGTCGGCGCTCTCCTCAGCCATACCCTCCCCGACGGAAAAGAAGCACCCACCGCGTTCTTTTCAAGGACCCTCACCAAACTGGAGCGGAACTATAGCCAGCTGGACAAAGAGGCTCTAGCTATCGTTGCCGCAGTAAAAAGATTCCACAAGTACCTCTACGGCCGGACATTGACCATCATAACCGACCACAAGCCGCTGCTGGGAATCCTTGCAGGAAACCGGGCCACCCCGAACATTCTGTCTCCCCGAATGACAAGGTGGTCCAAGTTCCTGGCGGCCTACAACTACAGACTCATACACAGACCGTGTAAGACGATCTCCCATGCAGACGCCTTAAGCCGCTCACCACTACCGGAAGCTGACACCGACCCAGCACCCACGACAACCACCCTCAGCATAGAGACTCTACCCAACCTGCCGATAACCGCGTCAGACATTGCCCGAGAGACTAATAAAGACAAACGTCTGGCACGGGTGTTGCATTGGGTAGAGAAAGGGTGGCCGGAAAGGGACAACGACGAGTCCGTCAAAACATTCCGGAACCGGCAAACAGAACTCTTGTTATTAAAAGGGTGCATACTATGGGGGGATAGATTGGTCATTCCAGAAAAACTACAAGGGAAGGTTCTGGAACTGCAACACGAGGGGCACCCTGGCATTGTTAGGACTAAAGCCCTGGCCAGAAGTTATGCTTGGTGGCCAGGGATGGACAAACAAATTGAGACCTGGGTAGCAAGGTGCCAACGATGCCAGGAAACTAGGCCAAGCCTACCCACAGCACCCGTCCTAGAGTGGGAAACCCCAAGGGGACCTTGGTCTAGGATCCCCAAGGGGACCTTGGTCTAGGCCCACAAAAGGACACACCTCCCTTATAACAGTAGACACTTACTCCAACTGGCTGGAGGTAAGCAACATAAAAACAACAACCACGGAGGCCGTGATCAAGGAACTCGGCAAACTCTTTGCAATGCACGGCCTCCCAGACATCGTCGTTTCTGACAACGGGCCCCAATTCACCTCGCTGGAATTCGAAAAATTCCTAGCGGAAAGGGGCATCCGACACGTGCTGACAGCACAGGTGCATCTGGCGGCGAACAGTAGGGCGGAACGGATAGTGCAATTCACTAAGAAGACCATCCGGAAAATAGACCACGGGGAGATCCAGGAGAAAATAAACAAACTACTCTTCACCCAACACATAACCCCAAATACCACAACGAATAAGAGCCCAGCTGATGGGGAGGAAATTAAGGTCCCCACTCGACAGATTACACCCCACGTATAACCCAGAGAAGCCCCCAGACTCAAACAGCAAACACCGAACTTTCGCACCAGGCGACCCCGTATACGGAAGTAACCTGACGGGAGACCCATTATGGGTACTGGCCGTCATCACACAAATAACAGGCCCACACTCGTACCAGCTACAAACAGCAGACGGACAAGCATGGAAATGCCACATCGACCAATTAAGGTCCAGGACGACCAACCAAGAGACCACCGATGCACAAACAGGCGAAACCAACCCCCACAACACAAACCAAGGGGGGAGGGAATACCCAGGGGACCAAAACCAAAGAAGAATAAACCAGCCATACTTACCGGAAAGCAGCCATCACGATCCCTCACCAGGAAGAGACAGCCAGGCCAGCTCGACCGACCCAGGGAGACCAAGTGGGAGCGGCGAAACCCGCAGCTCAACCAACCCGGGAGACCCAGGAGGGAGTTACGGAGAGCGGCCCGGCCCGACCGACCAGCCGGTTCCCACGATGGCATCTGGAGAAGCAGAGATCCCGACCGAACCGGCTGGGATCCAACCTACGACTGAACTGCGCAGGTCCAGCAGGCTAAGACGGAGCCCCGCCTACTTACGTGACTACGCGACATAAGGACTAAACCAAGAGGGGAGGGGTGTTCTGTCCCCTCATTAGCATTCTTGAGATCCCCGCGCTTTGATTGGCCAAAGTGCAGGGCACTCTGATTGGCTAGGCGAGCTGTGCCGATTGGCTCGCTCAGAATCTCCCGCGATTGGTCTATTCGAATCGCGGGAGATTCAAAGCGGTGCCATTGGCCGCGGCCGCCGCGGCTAAAGGAATAAAAGCTGCGAACCTTTTGCATAGCGCCAGTTCGGTTCCTACACTAATAAAAGAGCATGATTTGAAGTCACCAACTCCTGGCATCATTTTCGAGAACACGACAGGAAGGAAATGCTGTAAGGGGAAGCATTACCTTGAAGGATTGCTAATAAGAACACCAACTTTGGCCACAGAGGCATTCTTCCTCCCTCTAATGAATGGAGGGGAATATGAACAGGAAAGGATCCAGGAAAGGGCTTAAACTTTGTATTATGGGAAAGCACCTGGCTCCTTTAAAGTGGAAATCTTTGCCCTGATTTCCATATTGATTCAGAAAAAGTTTCACAGTGCAGTCACCTATAAATTTCTTTGCATACACTTTACAAACATGATTTTCAAGACACATTACAGAAACACACACAGGCACACTAGCACGTGCAGAGAGGTATACTTTATTATGCCCCAAAACTGTTTTTCTTTTTCTTTTTTTAAACAAATTTTATTAATTAAAAAAAAAACAATACACAAACAAAACATAAAATATAAGAACGTAAAACATCTTATTTAGAAACAGCATAATTCCAAATTATCACATTCCCATACAAACATAATTTGATTTACATATTTATCTTATATATTCAACTTCATATCTTTTCCCAACTTCTCTCTATTTTTCCCTTTCCTTCTATTCAATTATATTTCTTTTGTTTTGATTTCTATATATTTTTATTCATTGTGTACATCCATCTGTCTTGTTTACAATTCCATTGTTTTCTTCCAACGTTCTTCTAGAATTTTCCAACATAAACAAACAAAACACAAAACATAAATACATAAACTTCTTTTTGGAAAGCGGCTTAACCCCGGGTTACATCTTTTTATACAGACATAAATCAAATTCATGCTCACCTTATATACTATTTCATATCTTATTTAACATTCTATATTTTCTATATATTTTCTCACCTCTATTCACTCTCTTAATTCTATTTTATTTATTTCATCTCAATTTAAATTACTATACTTGCATCTTTTGTCGGTTCTTTTTCAATTATCTATTTATTTTTTCTTTCTAATACAATAGTTCTCCTGTAATACTGGTTGAAGTATAATGCCTTTTTATCTTTCCCCTATATTTAACACTTAAAATAATATATACTTTCCATATTGATTATGATTAATACATTCTAAATACTACATTTTAAAATAATTTTAAAAAAGGAGAAATTATGCTTATAATATAGTAAAAACAATGTTCAAAAAGCTCTATTGTTAAATCTTAGACATTTTATACATTCCCTTTAATATATTGTTAACTCATATAATATTCCAATTTTATTCTATTTATTTAATATTCTATTTCAAATACTAATATCTGCAAATATAGTCTCATGTACTTTTGCAGAATCTTTTTTTAAAAATTATATTTCACCCTTTATCTCTAAAAAAACCTGTTTTTCAAAATCTTGTTTTAAGCCTTTTTGACTTCTCTTCCCTTTTTCCCTTCCTTTCTTGTCAATTCTAGCCTTTTTACCCCCCCATCTCTCAATCTCCACTCTCTTAGTCTCCCCTCTCTGTTGTATTTCTCTTTTCTGTTGCTTTCTGACATTGTATCAATTTTTCACCTTATTTTCCCTTTTCTTGGTTGCTTTTTTAAATTCTGAATTCTCCATTTTCTTTCCCCTCTTTCTCTTTTCTTCCTTGACTAAGATTATTTGTCCATTAAGGATGGCTCTTCTTCTTCATCCCAACTTTCTTGCTATTGTAAATCCTGATAGGTAGAAATTGCCATTTCTAAAAAGTGAAAAATAGATCCAGAAGTGCCCTTGCCTTCTTGTTCCTCTTCTTTTAACTTTTGGAAATCCAGTTGCAATTCTTTAACAGACAATGCCATTATATAAAAAAACCCACCCAAATGTTTTTAGTCTTTCAAAGAATAGTTTCCAAAAATCCCAAAATTACAAAGCAATCCAAATCAGGACAAACTGTTTCATTTAGCACTTTGTTCTTTTTATATTTTCTCTTCCTGGGGTAGAATTCAATTACACAATTCCAAAATAATTTTTAGAAGTCTTATTATCATTTATTTCTAGTCTTATAAGCTCCAAGCTGTCTCATCCAATAAAACCTTAGTATAGGTTTTTACCTCTCCCTTCTGACTTATATCAAGAAAATTTTAGTTTTTAAATCCAATGATCAAAGACCTTTAATATCCCCTTAGCTTTGAAGCTTAGTTACCTTCTGTACCAAAGCAAGTTTTTCAGGTTTCCGTCTGCTATTTCCATGGGGAAGGAGAATGAAAAAATAATAATTTCCCTTTCTGCTTTCTTCTGCCGCTTTTACGATCTTCTTGGGAAACAATGTATCATATAAAGGATTAAGTTGCCAGGGTATTTAGAAGCTCCTTATTGTCCCGGTTCAGCCAAAAACTTTCACTTTCTCTGACTTCCTCCTGCACAATCTTGTCTGGCTGCAACCTTCTTTGTGGTGGCCATTGCTGACCGCTGCTCCACCGCCTTTGGAAAAGGGAGTTGTGCCAGCTGAGGAGGGGGGTTGTGATACCCCCAAGCCCCTACCTGGATCTCCCCTGTCTTCAGTTGCCTCTACGGGGCAACCATGGCTTCCAAATCCAACTGGATCGGGGGCACTCCAGCAGCAGGAATGCAGCAGGAACCATGCACAATTGTGGATTCCTGCAGCCACCAAAGCCTAGCAAACCGGAAGTCCCCAAAACTGTTTTTCAAAAGTCAACTTGATTATTTCTCTTGAGAACTTTCCATTTCCAAGGAACTTCTTGGATGAGAATTGAAATGTTTTCATGGTAAATAACCCAACAAAGTCCAGTTGCCATTTGAAATACATCTTTGGGACAACCATGATCTGGATGATTAAGAATCTCCATAGACATTCTACTATCAGGGTTCTTTAAACAGTGAGTCAAATGCTTGCACTGGTTTTAGCATTTTTTTATCCAGCGATTCTTTAAATTAGTTAGTTACTTAAGTGAGTAAATTAGCTTCTAAAAAACATATATATCATCATATATAGATATATCATCTTAAAGAAATTATCTTTTAAATTATAATTTAATGTACACATTAAACCTTTTGTCTAAAAAACAGTTTCGGGAAGAGTTTAAAAGTGAGGGGGAAAAACATGCACTGAGAAAAAACTTCAATAGCTGTGCTGGAGACCAAACATTTTTGTTGATCATGATTTTGTTTTTGAAGAAACCAAAAAGAACTGAATATTGATCAAACTATAAGGCACAATTTCTAAGCCCTATATGAATTGCATTCTGATGTTCAAGTCACAAAGTATTAATGAAATATTTTTACTGGTAGAGTAGAAATAGTTGGACACTGTTGGGTCCTATTATGTTGATTTTATCTGAGCAGTCTTATGCATTTCACAAACTGGTTGTATTATAGTTGTAATTTGTGTTCTGTTTCTATTGGTTGCTAGCTGCCCAGGGATGATTCCTCAAGATGGATAGGCATGCAAATTGAGAATAATACTAATACTACCAATACTAATATTGTTAATAACAATTCTCCTTAGGGGTTTTTCTTGCCTAAGTGTAGGGCTTTACTTTTCTCTACAATGAGTTTCATTTTGTTAGGTATGGCCCAGTGTTCTAGATATATCATCTTAAAGAAATTTTCTTTTAAATTATAATTTAATGTACACATTAAACCTTTTGTCCACATATTCTCCCATTGTTGAAGCACTACATTGTATCCAAAATTCCTTGCTCTCTTAATTATACAGTTTCACTTTCTTTACATCTTCACTATTCAAATTCAATGATAACAATGTTTTATAAACCTTAGCAGTAATATGTTCACCACTACCACACAGTAAGATTATCAATTCATTTTTAACAAAGTCATTTCTCGAAATTTCTGGTCAGATTTTGAGGAAACAATAACAGAATTAGCAACCAATTATACTTCCTCCAAAATCTGACAATATCTTATGATGATGATTTTATCCATTCTGTTGATGTGACTCTTGGTAATTCTCTGAGCCAGGTCTCTCCATATATTCAGATCTTGCATTATATCTTTTGAGTTTTTCTTTTTTTTTGACACAAATTTTTTATTAATTTTAAAGATAAAACAACACATCATTAACCATTAAATACATAAACACATAAAACCTCTTAACATTGTAAATCCTTACAAGTCAAACAAAACATTATTTTTATACAGCATAATTCCAATTTATCCCATCTCCATATGGACACACAAATATCTTTCAGCAAATTTCTCATTATTTCTCTTTACTCCTATTCAATTTCATTTCTCTTCCATATTTATCCATTTTATAGTCATCATATTCTTTTCTTTCTGGCTTGTTTAAATTATTCTCGTCTAACATTCCTCCAAGGTTTTATTGATTCTTTTTTCCTTTTTTTTTTTATAAAAAACAAATTTTGTTAGTTTTACCATAAACACAATACACAAACATACAAACACAAAACATAAACAAAACTAAAAGATCTTTTCTGAAGGTTGTCTGTTCCCGGGTTAAAACTCTTTACACAGACACAAATTCAAACATCATATTCAACCCATATCTCCTTCCATATCTTATTATCATTTTCTTTTATATATATATATATATATATAAAAACCATTTTTATCAGTTTTATAAAAACAATGCACAAAGAATCAAGGCATAGCAACTTATAAATTCTTTTCTAAGAAAAAATAATAATAAAAGACCAATAAGGCATAACATTTCCAGATTATAATATCAATATTTCATATAATATTAACTTCATATCTTGTCCCTACTTCTCTTTTCCATCCAAATTATTTATTAATTAAAATTTTATTGCCTTTTATCAATATACAAAATCCAAAAAAAAAAGCATATATATCCTTCCATATCTTATTACCATTTTCAACAACATTCTTTGTCTGTTCTATTTCCAATTATCCATTCATCTTTTTTTTCTTTTACTATACTTCTCCTGTACACCAATTGGAGTAACATCTATAACTCATTACCCTAACTTAGAAATACTACATATAGCAATCTTTCTTGGGATTCTGTTTAAAAGATTCTAAAATTACATAATAAATTTTATATTCTAAATATACATATAAAAACACACTCTTATATACCCTCCAGAATCCCTCTTTTAATCTAAATTAAATTCACCCATTGTCTCTAAATAAACTTTTTTTCTTTAGGTCTTGCTTCCCCCCATTAAGGCTTCTCCTCCCCCCCTTTCTCTCTTGCTTATTCTTCTCCTTGCCCTTTCTACCCCTTTGCTTTTTCTCTTCGCTTTTCTTGCTCCTTTTCCTTTGCTTTCTAACCTTGCCTCCATTTTTTCGCTCATTTTTCTCTCTTTTGGTTGTTTTTATAATTCTTAAAATCCCCTTTTTCTTATCCTTTTTCTCCTCCTCTCCGGAAGGGACCCATTGTTCATCAAAGATGGCTTCTTCTTCCTCTTCTTCCTTGTCCCAGTCCTTCTGCTGCGTAATCAACTTTTCAAAAGAACATAACGCCATTTCTAAGAATTGAAACAAAGCGCCCAAAGTATCTTCTTTTTTATATTTTTGATATTCAATCTCTAGTTCATCCACAGACGATGCCATTATGAAAAGGGAAACTTTTTCCAAAACAACCACAAGTATTTTTAATCAAAGACAATCAAAAGCAATTAAAAAAAAAAAAAGTTCCAAAAGTTAATACTTTTCTTCCTTCTTCTCTTTCTCTTTCTGAATTAATTTTTAATCAAAGAGGTCCAATTACCATATATCTTCTTTTGGGATCCACAAAGACGTTCTAGACAATCTCCTCCTTTTTCAGCTTCTGCTCCAATTATTTTTCTCCCTTCCCACTTGCAATGACAATTTTAAATAATCAAAAATCCATACCTCCAGCAGAGATTTTCCAATTTCTTAAATTTTCCAATGTCCAAAAATCCCTTTGTCTCTTAGCTTCAGCTTTCAAAGCAATCCACTTTCAATGTCTAATATATCCAAATATTTCTGCTTTTTCCGTGGGGTGGGAGAGTAAAAAAAAAAAAAAAAAAAAAATCCCTTTAACAGCTTCTCCGCCGCTTTTCGCTCTTCTTAGGGATACAATATATCCTCCAGCAATTCAAGCAGCTCAATTCCAGGCAATTTAAAAGGTGTTACTTGACCCGGCTCAGACAGAACTTTCACTTTTCACACTTCCTCCAGCACAGTTCTTACCCGGTTGCTGGCTTCTTCGTGGCGGCCATTGCTGACCGCCGCTCCACCGCCTTGGGAAAAAGGGGTTTTCCCGGAGAAGGGGGGGTCTGCGATACCCCACCTCCCTATCCGACTCCCCTCTCTCTTCAGCTGTCCCTACAGGGCAGCCGTATCCCCCTGACCCATCTGGATCGGGGGTACCTCGACGGCTAGCACAGCAGGAATCGCGAGCTGTCGCGAATTCCTGCTGCCCCGAACCCACGCAAACTGGAAGTTTTCATCTTTTGAGTTTTTCTATGCTCTGGCTTGTGTCCACCCTAATACTATTCAGCCAAGATGTGCTTTGATGGCCTGGTTTCCTTTTATCATTAACTCTTCCAACCAGTGGTGGGATTCAATTTTTTTCACTACTGGTTCTCTGGTTGTGGCTTGGTGGGCATGGCTTGGAGAGCGTGTCAGGGGAAGAATATTGTAAAATCCCCATTCCCTCCCCACCCCACTAACCTGCTTTCCAGCTCCATTCTCCTGTCTACGACAATAAAAGAAGACCCAGCCAATCATCTGGGACTTGGGAGGCAGAGAATAGATGGAGGCGGGGCCAGTCAGAGGTGATATTTGCTGATTGTCTGAACTACTCAAAATTTCTGCTATCGGTTCTCCAGAACTGGTCATAACCTGCTGGATACCACCTCTGCTTCCAACCATAATTGCTTTCTCTGATAAATTCCCCAAACATGACAGGACCAAAATAAGTTGGAAAATACCTATTTTATTCCCTATCAAACTCCAACTTAGTGCATAGGAAATGGTGTTTCAAAGGAAAACATTCACCCCCTTGTGTTAAAAATGAGGAAGGCAGACATCTTAATAATTTTGCAAAAAAGATTCAAACCCAGAAGATTTCATCGGAATGGAGATATCTGGCAGTCTTGACATTGCCCTATGGAGGGGAAGGGGCTTCAGGCATCAGGGGATTTTATACAGATTAATGTGGAAAGACTTAGGAAGCACAAAGGTTCACGTTTAAGCACACTGAGTATAAATGAATGGAGGAAGAATGAAAAAAATGAATAACATAGAAAGGAATGAAACTGAGGAAATTCGGTCATAATGAAGGAAATAAAAAGGACTGAGTGTAAGCAACTCAGAGTAGAGAAAGTTATTCACAAGCTTTAGAGTCACTTCCTCTCACTGTGTGTCTTGCACAGTAATAGACTGCCGTATCCTCTGGTTTTAGGCTGATCATCTGCAGATACAGCTGGCTTTTGGCAATGTCCTTAGAGATGGTCAAGCAGCCCTCCACTTTGTCAGGGTAGTAGATATCGGAAGACCATATGTATACTATGGACAACCATTCGAGACCTTTCCCTGGAACTTGTCCCACCCAGCTCATCTCATGGTTGCGGAAGGTGAAGCCCGAGGCTTGGCAGGAGAGACTGAGGGACTCCCCAGATCTTCTCACACCCCCTCCAGACTCCACCAACTAGAATTGAGAATGGACTCTTAAAAAAGTGTTTCAATGAGATTTTCTGTATGTTGAAAGAAAATGCTGGATAAAGTGAAATATTAGGTCCTCAGATTGACACCTAAAAAGAAGGATTTTTCCAATGAGATTTCCTGTATATAAAAGGAGAAATTGGAACGAAACTTGAGATAGAGTGAAACATTACCTCCAAGGAATACAAGGAAGAATAATAAGTTCAGGCACAGTGTCATTTCTGCCTCTCTCTAATAAAAGGAGGATATATGACAGAAAAGGATTCAAACTTTGTGTTGGTGGTTGTCAACCTTTGCCTTTAAAGGGGAAATTGTGTCGCCAATTACATATTGCTTGAGATAAAAGAGTTCCTCAGAGCAGGATTTTCATGGTTGTCCTTGTAGAGGCCCTGCAAAATTGATTTTTAAACCATTTTCCAGCCCAAAGAAAAATGAAGCAGCCTTTACAGGAGAGCAATTAAAACAAAGACTTCTAAAATTTCCCCACTTCTCAATAGTGATTCAAGGGAACAAATGATGAACAAGCATTGATAACATTTGAAACATTTGAAATAACATTTGAACATTTCATATTGGGAAACATGAAAACAGCAGTCCACCTGAGTTTAGGAAAAGTTTTATATGTTTTCCTTTTAATATGACATTTTTAAGAAATCCAGAAGAACTAAATGCAGACAAAGATCATTTTTGCTTTGGAGGCTATTTTACTATTTTGTTTGGTATTTCTGTCAATTGTTAGGCCTCCAGAGTTGATATGCCAAGAAGGGCAGTGATGAAAATTGAAATAAAAACAATGGCAAGAGGAATAGTCATAACAATTGTAATAAAAATGTTACTAAAAGCACTCACAGTAGATAAGAATAATAAACCTCTTGAGGAAGGAAGGAAGGAAGTGTGAGAAGAAGTGTTAAATTAAAGTTTATGACTCAAAACTCATGTTGAAAGAAATGCCTTTTTGAAGTGAGGAAATGCCAGGCACCAATTAAAATGTTGATTGATTTTGCTTTGTCTTTGAAGTGCTAGGAACTAGTTAAACTATCTAACTTCCTTGAAATGCCTTTGAAAATGCCAGATGCCAATTAGGGGTTTGCTGTGTGCTAGGTACCATAAGATAATAAAATGTAACTTGTATCCTGAAAATAGATTGTACATCAAGCCATTTGTATACTGGGGGTGTGTGTCAATTTTTAGGGTATAAGAGTAGAGCCTTTAAGCTTTGCCTTTCGTTCTTCCCAGCTGCCAAAGGGAGGAACCCATCTGCAGATGTATATTCCAATAAAGCCTTTTTCCTTGGATCAACTTTGAATCCTGGTGGTTTTCTTCAGCCACAATCTCACAATTTGGGGGTTCGTCCGGGATCCTCGATGGTGGTCGACTGGAAAACGGGGACCAGGTAAGAGAGTGGCTGCAACCTCCCATTGAGAGGCACCTCTCCCCGAATTTGGTCAGAATCCCGAGGTGACTGGGAATCCAGATGATCCTTGGAAAAAGAACTGAGATGAAATGCCGGCTGAGAGTGTGTGAGAACGATCTGAGTTGGGGATGCCCACACACCCTTTGACTGACTGCGGAAAGTCCAGGAGTGATCAGATCAGGTAAACTTTGTTCCTTTCATTTGTAGCCAAAAGAAAGAAGTCCTTAAACTTTCTGGGAGAATCCAGTGTCTGCTGGAGGACTGGGCTTAGGAGTTTGAAAGAAAGGGGTCCTTAAACTCCCTGGGGGAATCCAGCATCTGCTGGAGGACTGGACTGATGAGTCAAGGTCTGGGAGTCTGAAAGAGTAGAAGATAGGAAAGGGACAGAGCAAGGGTCTGGGAGACCAGGAAGAAGCCTGTCTGGGACAGGGAAAATCTGACAATGGCAGAAAATCAATTCTGGTAGATTTGCCTCTGGGACAACTACTCCAGCAGTGGTTCTCCCCAAATCTAAAGGAATTCACCCGACATCTCAAAAAGAAAAACATGATTTATCTTTGTCGAGACCGATGGCCAAAATACCCTTTGATTGATCCTAAATTTCCATATCACTGGAGTCCTGAGGGGGAAACCAGTACCTATTGGATGACTAAATTGCGGGACTATATTCTCCAACACAAAATGACTACTAAATTGCACACGTTAGATGTATGGTTTCATGTGAAATTTGAAGGTCCCCTCCCTCCAATCGAGGGACAATACATGTCTCAACAGAAGGGCAATGAGAGTGAGATGAATGATTGGCTGCAGAGTCCGCTGCCCGCAAATCCTAATTTGAATAATGTTCCTATGGCACCACCGCCATTGCCGGTGGCACAACCCCCTCCTCAGCCACCCCCTTATCTGGGGCTGAGAAAAGAAGTGGAAGGATTAAAGAGAAGTATTCAGGATTTTCCATTCAGAGGAAAACCTGAAGTGGATGCATTTCCTCTTAGGGAAGTCCCTAATGGGATCAATGCTGCAGGGAACCCGGTGACAGTCTTTGTGGCTGTCCCCATAAAACCAGCCAAGTTGCGAGAATTGAAAAAGACTCATCCAAAACTTCATGAAAATGCTCATGAGGTGGCCAAACAGTTAGAGTTAGGGATGGGTCCGAATGATTACACTTATCAGAAGATGATGTACATTCTGGAGCATTCTATTTACTCCTGAGGAGCAAAATCTCATTCAGACTTCAGCCCGGAGAGCGTGGGATGCAAGAGTGAATGGGCAACAAGGGGCGGTGGCAGGAGATCAAAAATTCCCCATAGCAGTTCCAAATTGGGATCCAAACACTGTGGCTGGCAGAGCAAGTATGAGGGATATGAGAGCAATGATCATGGAGGGGATAAAATTGGGAGTCCCCCAAGGAAGAAATTTAACTAAAGCCTTTGAGGTGACTCAAGGGAAAGATGAATCTCCTGGGGACTATTGTAATAGGCTTCAGGACAGCCTAGTTAAATATTCCGGCGTGGATCCAACCACAGTTGCATTTGAGGCCATGCTGAAAATGCAGTTTGTGACTGGAGCCTGTCTATATATCCAAAAGAAAATTCAGAAAATGGATAATTGGGGAGCAGTGGGAATTGTTGATCTCCTGAAAGCAGCCCAACAAGCTTATGTGAACAGAGACACAGTAAAAACCAGACAGAAATCACAAATGATGCTTCCAGCAGTACAGGCTGCAGCAAAGAATGAAGTCAGGAAAAGTGGGAACTTTGGGAAGGGTCCAATTGGAGAAAGAAGAGAGAATTTTGGGGGATACAATCAGGGAGGATTCCGGGGCAGAGGAAGAGGTTCCAGAGGAGGAGGCATGGGAATGAGACAGCCTGGAATGGATAGGAGTTGCTTCAGGTGTGGGAAGGAGGGTCACTTTGCGCACGAGTGTCCTACCAACCAGAAGGAAAGGAGTTATGCATTGTATGATGATTAGGGCTGTTCCAGCTCCTTTAAGAGGACCTGCAGGGAGCCATTGGTAAACATTTTAGTCCTAACTGTCAGGAGCAGCTGTTTCTGATAGATATTGGCGCAAGCCGGACTTCTGTGTGTGACCCGATAGAAGGTGCACATAGATCCAAGAAAATGATAAAAGTAGTTGGGGTGAGTGGAAAATCACAGGACATGAGTGTGTTTGAACAAATCAGACTGGAAATGAATGAAGTGATGACTAAAGCTGAAGTGTTGTATATTCCGGATTCTGGAGTGAATTTGCTGGGGAGAGATTTATTGCCTGTGTTTGGTATCCAGCTGTGGGATACCAGGAACGGAGTAAGGATGTGTGAAATGATTGTGGAAGATGAGAAAGCAATTTCAGATGAGGTCTGGGCAGGAGGAGAGAAGGCGGGGTGAATGAACATTCAGCCAATTAAGATTCAAGTGCAGCCTGGGGTGACAAAGCTTTGGACCCCACAATATTCAATGAGTAGAAGGGGGAGAGAGTGGTTGATCTGAAGGATGCCTTCTGGGCATGACCCCTTGAGGAGGGAAGTAGAGACCTGTTTGCATTTGAATGGGATGATCCTGAGAGTGGAAGAAAACAGCAATTCCCTTTGTTGTTTGGACAGGCTTTGGAAAGTTAGTGTCTTTTGAGAAAACGAAGGGGATCATGTTGATTCAGTATGTGGAGTATCTGTTGTTGACTGGAGAGAAAGAGAAAGAAGTTAGAGCAGCATCTGTAGCTTTGCTAAATTGGCTGAAGGAGCAAGGATTGACAGTTTCAAGGGAAAAGATCCAGTTTGTGGAAAGAAGGTGAAATATTTAGGGCATTATATTCAGCAGGGGGTGAGGTCCTTGGATCCTGAGAGGGTGAAAGGGATCATGAGCCTGGCTCCTCCCAGAAATAAGACAGAAGTCAGGAAGGCTCTGGGATCTCTCGTATCCCGCAGAGCTTGGGAGGACCAATACACTGTGTTAGCCCAATTCCTGCACAGGAAGCTGGTGGGAAAAGGAGAGAGTATAGAATGGTTAGAGGGAGATGATGAGAGATGGGAGGGTTTAAAGAAGGTACTGTCATCCACACCAGTTGGATGACAGAGGGGCGGATTCTCAAATATGAGATCATTTTGAGAACTGGCCCTGATGTAGTGATTGGGACAGATAGGAATTTGAATCCAGCAGAATTCCTAGAAGGGAGAAGACAGGAGTGGGAAGCTGACGACCATTATTGTCTATCGCAAGTAGATTTGATGACAAAGGTGAGGGAGGATCTGGAAGAGACACCTCTGAAGGAAGGGGAAAGATGGTTTGTGGATGGATCAAGCAGGGTTGAGGAAGGAAAGAGGAAATCAGGATTTGCAGTCATGACAGGAGAAGGGGAGGTCATAGAAAAGGGCTCCTTTCCTTCTTCATGGTCTGCGCAGAAATGTAAGTTGTTTGCTCTAAAGAGGGCCCTGGAGTTAGCTGAAGGAATTGATGTGACAATCTGGACTGATTCCAAATATGCCTGGGGTGTGGTCCATACCTTTGGTAAGATCTGGTAGGAGAGGGGATTTATCAAGGCTGATGGGAAACAAGTTGAACAATTACAGCTTGTGGAACAGACCTTGGAGGCCCTGCAACTGCCAAATCAAATGGCAATAGTACATGTGAATGCTCATCAGAAAGGAAGCACCCCAGAGGTAGTTGGGAACAGGTGGGCAGACAAGTGGGCAAAAGAAGCTGCAGGGGAGATAGAACTGGTAACAGCATCAATTCCCTTGCTAGAAATGGAAGAGGATGAGGATTGGAAACCTGAGGGAAAAGAGAAAGATGATTTGGAAAAAGAAGGGTGTGTGCAAACTGAGAATGGGTGGAGAACATCAGAAGGGGTGAGAGTAGTTCCTGTGAATGCAATGAGAGGAATTCTGGAAAAGGTACATGAGGGAGGGCATTGGGATACAGAAGCACTGGTAACAGCTATGAAACCACATTATTGGAGCCCAAAAATGTGGACATTAGCCCAGAGCATCCACTGGAAATGCTTAATATGTTTGAAAGTAAACAAGAAAGCAGCAAGAAAAAAAGAAATGGGAGGGCGACCCCTAGAGGGCTGGCCTTTCCAAAGAGCACAGATTGATTTCACTGAATTTCCAGAGAGTTGTTGGGGTGAAGTGGGACTTGCACACCCCCTGGCATCCTGAATCCAGCTCTAAAGTGGAGAGAGGGAACGCAGAACTGAAAACAACATTTGACCAAACTACAATTAGAAAATGGGTTACCATGGACAAAGAACTTATCCTTGGCACTACTCAGAATCAGAACATGCCCAAGGAAAGACACTGGGGTCTGTCCATTCGAGATGCTAATGGGGCGACCCTACTTGGCAAAAATAGGGAATCCAATTCCTGAATTTAAAGATTTGTTCTTGAGAAAATATTTGCAGACACTGTCCAGGTCCTTGTTTTCTTTATACAAACAGGGATTGTTGGCGCAACGACTACCTTCGGCTGGCAGCCAACATCCTCATGAAGTTGGAGACTGGATCCTGATAAAAACTTGGAAGAGCGAGAAGCTGCAGCCCAGCTGGGAAGGCCCGTACCAGGTGCTGTTGACAACTGAATCTGCAGTTCGCACTCGGGAAGGAGGCTGGACGCATTACAGCAGAGTCAAAAGGGCACCGGAATCTGAAAAACCTTGAAGGGTGGTTCCAGTGGACAGTCAGCCGCTGAAGCTCACCTTGAAAAGATGAAGAAGTCTGAACCCTGGACTGAGCTAATTGTCTTTATTCTAGGACTAGGACTGGGAACTTCCTGGGGAAACAAGAATTCACATCAACCCCAGAATGTTACTTGGGTTGTACTTGATTCCCATTCAGATATAGTCAATTGGACTAGCAGAAAGAGGCCCCCGATACTTGGTTTCCAGAACTGCACTTTGACTTGGCAAGGGTCCTCTTGTCCACCATCGATCACGCATTCATAAAGAAGCACCATTTTTATGTCTGCCCTGGACATAAAACTGAAAGAAGCTATAAAAAGACTTGTGGACAGCAGACTCGTTATTAACTGAGTTTGAGTCAAGGATGGAACAAGAAGAGGGGGGATTGTGAGAAGAAGTGTTAAATTAAAGTTTATGACTCAAAACTCATGTTGAAAGAAATGCCTTTTTGAAGTGAGGAAATGCCAGGCACCAATTAAAATGTTGATTGATTTTGCTTTGTCTTTGAAGTGCTAGGAACTAGTTAAACTATCTAACTTCCTGGGAATGCCTTTGAAAATGCCAGATGCCAATTAGGGGTTTGCTGTATGCTAGGTACCTTAAGATAATAAAATGTAACTTGTATCCTGAAAATAGATTGTAAATCAAGCCATTTGTATACTGGGGGTGTGTCAATTTTTAGGGTATAAGAGTAGAGCCTTTAAGCTTTGCCTTTCGTTCTTCCCAGCTGCCAAAAGGAGGAACCCATCTGCAGATGTATATTCCAATAAAGCCTTTTTCCTTGGATCAACTTTGAATCCTGATGGTTTTCTTCAGCCACAATCTCACAGAAGGAAGGAAGGAAGGAAGGAAGGAAGGAAGGAAGGAAGGAAGGAAGGAAGGAAGGAAGGAAGGAAGGAAGGAAGGAAGGAAGGAAGGAAGGAAGGAAGGAAGGAAGGAAGGAAGGAAGATTAAAATGGAGACATTGGTTGGAAAGAAATAAAAAGAAGAAATGGCAATAGTGTGTTCTGTTGTAGAATTTAATCTGGGTCATTCATTTGAGCCAGAAGTTTAATCTTCTGAGTTTTGGATGTGTGCTGGAGCCCATCCTCAGGGAATTTCTATCTAGCATGAGTATTAAAGCTCAGAAAACTAAACATTTAAAAACGGTTCAGAAAGCACAATTTGTTGGATGCCCACAAAATACACAGTCAAAATAACAAATGAATATTTAACTTCAGAGTGGACAGAGAAAGATAAATGAGTCACTTTGTATTCACTGATTTGGAATGTCACATTTATACTCATTTTTTCTCATTGTCCCTTAATTTATGGATAAAAAAGTCATCTATGCATTTACATTACATTGATATAGACACAAACACATAAATAGAGGCTTATCTCAATAAACACGAAGACAGACATTATTTTTTTAATTATTCATAGAATGAGTTGCCTCACATTTGTACATGTTTTATTTTAAAATAAAATTTATTTAAGATTCATGCATTTAAAACATTTAAAAAACAAACAAATATATAAACAAGTATATATACATATATACATTTTGCAGCAAGAACTGAGCAATGGTTACACATTTTTTTTGTCCTCCTAACATTGACGTGATCTGCCTTGTTACAATACCTTCCTCGTTCTTTTAATGCTTTAATTTCACAAAATACTTTATGATTAAATGCACGTCTTTTGTAATTTCATAACTTATCCAGTTGTCAAATATTGCTTATTCTTTAACCATTCATACCAGCAATTCCATGTTTTATAGTAATCACTATCTTGGTTAATTTTTAGTAATTTACGGGCTTATCCTTATAAACATGATAGACATTATTTTTTTTTAATTATTCATAGAATGAGTTGCCTCACATTTGTTTAAATTGAATTCCTGCTTTGCAATGTTCAAGTAGGGCAGCTGAATTTCCTTTCTGTAGTCACCTTCCAAAATCCAAAACTCCTTAAAATGAAAATTCAGGATTCATTTCATTTCATTATAGACAAAAGAAACTGATGGATTTAAATGTGTGTGGAGCACTTCATGTAAAAACTTCTGATTTGTAGGTTGTGATAAATGTAACCAATTAGTAGTGACAACAAGAGAGGAAGACAGACCCAGACCCAAATATGAATAATGTAGAAAAGAATGAGACACAGGAAATTTGAATGTATTGAAAGAAAAGCAAAGGGACTGAGTGTAAGTAAACATAAGCTGCTTAGAAGTGGAGAAAGTTCTTGACAGGCTACAAGTTCACTTCCTCTTGTGGAAAGGGAACTTCACGAGGACAGTGGTGATACCCAAGCAGGAAAAACCCGAGGGGAACATCAGGCCAGCCATAAAACAAAATTGCATAGGAAAAGGAATCAAATAAAAGGTATTAAAGAAGCCTCTTAGACAAAAGCCCAAATAATTAAGAAAACTAAGGAAACAAGAAAAGAAAACCCTTACAAACACAAGACATGCCAAATCAGCTAAACAAACAGACAAAAGACACAAAATATATTGCAAAGGAGACAGACAGGAGATTGCCCCAAAACAAATATAAGAAAACATTAGGATGAAACTGATAATCCAATCAAACCACCCTGCAAAGTTTGCCTTCTGCACCCCATGGAGTTTACCCTCCGGCAGAAATGAAGACAACCCCTGACAGGTTGTAAAACATTAAGAAATATGTTATGAACTAATAAAACGCTTAGATAAAGTTTTATCAAACCTTTAGAAAAAGCAGGGTTCTAATCCTGCACTTCTGATTGGCCGATAATAGCGATATCGGATTGGTCCATGTAGGAGAATCTGATTGGCTGTTAATGAGTCACTCTCATTGGTTAAAGGGGTTAACACTTCCATGTTTCTCATTGGCTACTACGTCAGCAGCCTGCCCTATAAAAGGCTGCTGCTGCCCTAGGTTTTTGCTCTGTTCAGAATGATTAATAAAGAGTTGAAGTTCACTGTTCACTGCCTCTTCTCCGTTCCTTGCGCCCATGCGCAGAACTTAATTTTGGTGATGAGGATGGGATGCGGAGATGCCAGAGCTGACTGAACTCTACAGAGCACCAAACAGAGCATGTGGCTAAAGGCACATCGACAGTGGAAACCATCTCCGGCGGCACCATACCACCCGCTCCATTTGACCCGGCACAAGAAGACTGGGACTCGTACATAGACCGGTTCCAGATGTTTCTAGAGACCAACAACTTGAAGGATGCCACTACGGGAAAAAAGCGAGCAGTATTCCTGACTCACTGCAGACCTGCCATTTTTAAGATGGCCAAGGCACTTGGCGAAACCAGCTGAGGTGAAATCCATGGACTGGGACGTCCTCGAGCCCCTCCTATGGGCCCACTATGCACTACCGTACCAACGCTTGTCCGAAGACATGAATTTTACCAGAGAGGCCAGTGGAAAGGAGAGAGCATTGCAGATTTCATCGTGGATCTCTGGAACTTGGGAGGCCTCTGTGGATTCGCCGATCTCGAAGAAGCTCTGAGAGACCGAATAGTTCTGGGACTAGATGCACCACACGTGCAAAGTAAGCTGATGGCAAAAGGCGACATCAGCCTTGCAGATACCATCGCTGATGCTATTGCAGCAGAAGTAACCAGGTCAGCTGCCCGAATGTGCCACACCAATGCACCACTCTGCCAACTTGCCAGCGAAACTTCTCCTCGCCTAGAGGGACACACAACAGCAACCCACCATGAGGACCTCGAATCATCATCAGAAAGTGATGAGGAGGAGGTCAACTCCGGTCTGAACGTGACCAACGCCAACAGCAGAATCAAAAACTACAGCACCAATGTGCAGGTTGTGGGGCAAACCACCCGCGATCAGACTGCAAATTCTCAACACGCTCTGCCATGTTTGTGGGAAAAGAGGCCACATCGGAAAAGTCTGTAGAAGCAAGCAAGGATCCAGCCCACTTCAGAGGGGGACTAACTACCGCCAAACCACAGGGAATTGTCCTGTGAGTCGGGAACATTTGAACCACCAATGGAACAACCACTCCTACAGAAATAAACCACTGGCCAATTCAACGAAACGAAAAGAGGCACACCAAACCATTACAATTGGTCATGCCTCATCACTAGATGCAAAGAAGATCCGAGTGAAGGTCACCATCGAAAACCAGCCCTGCGTGATGGAAGTCGATTCAGGATCATCCCTCTTGATGGTTTCCTGGAAGAACCTTAAACAATTAATCCCTGCCGTCCAGCGGCAAGACCTCAGAACCCAAAGAATCATACTCAAGGATTATCAGGGAAACCGAATTCCGGTCGTTGGATCCAGCCAAGTCCAAGTATCATTCAAAAATCATACTGCGTCATTACCACTGACCATCATCGACCATGACCGGCCTAGCTTGTTAGGCCTTCAATGGTTCACCCCATTCGGGATCGAGGTAGCCGGCATTCACCAAACCAGAAGCAACGACTAGGAGGAGGCCATCGTCCAGAATTCCAGGACGTCTTTGCAGACAAACTAGGTGAGTACAAGGGGATCCCGATATCATTTAACCTTAACGCTGAAGTAGCCCCCATCCGCCTTAAGCCTCGTTGGGTACCTTTTGCCCTTAAACACAAAATTGATGAGCAGTTCGATAAATTAATAGTCCAGGGTGTTTTAGAACCAACTGACCACGCTCGTTGGGAAACCCCAATTGTAACACCCATCAAACCGGATGGATCGTTAAGTATTTGTGGGGACTACCTGGCCACCCTTAATCACGCCCTTCAACAGAACGCTTACCCGATGCCGGTGGTACAACACCTTCTACATTCCCTGGGGGGCGGAAAAGTCTTCGCTAATTTAGATTTAGCACAGGCATACCAACAACTGCCTGTAGATAAAAAAAACCGCAGAGGCACAGACAATCGTTATGCACCAAGGCGCCTTTAAGTGCAACTGACTCCAATTCGGAGTGAGCGTAGCTCCAGGGATTTTTCAAAGTCTGATGGCGAGACTATTGCAAGGGATCAAAGGGGTCGTGCCATACTTTGATGACGTTTTAATTGCTGCCCCGAATAGAGAAATACTAGAAAAGCATTTTAAAATGGTTCTCCAGAAATTTAAAGACTCTGGCCTTAAGGTTAAAAAAAATAAATGTCAACTGTGTACAGATAAAGTAGAGTTCCTGGGATACCTAATCGATAAACAAGGCATTCACCCCACTAATAGCAAACTAAGGGCAATAAAAAATGCCCCAAGACCAGAAATAGGACTGATCTCCAAGCTTTCTTGGGGCTCATTAACTTTTACAACATCTTCTTGCCCCAGAAAGTGACCGTAGCTGAGCCCCTACATAGACTTCTCGACAAAAAAGCAACCTGGGTCTGGGGACACCGAGAGGAGCATGCATTCCGACAAGTGAAAAACTTACTAACCTCAGATGCTGTTTTAATGCACTATAACGAGACTCTGCCTTTAACAAATACATGTGACGCGTCACCGTTTGGAGTAGGAGCCATTTTGAGTCATGTGTTATCAAATGGTTGTGAGGCCCCTATTGCCTATTTTTCAAGGACCCTATCAAAGGCTGAACGTAACTATAGCCAGATCGACAAAGAGGCTCTTGCTGTTGTATTTGCTGTGAAACGATTTCATGAATATGTGTATGGACGAGTTTTTACTATTGTTACCAACCACAAACCTTTGCTAGGGATTATAATGGGAGACAAGCCAACCCCCTATATATTGTCACCTGGAATGACTCGCTGGTCGCAGTTTTTAGCTGCGTACAACTATAAATTACAACACCGCCCAAGGAAAGCCAATCCCCACGCTGATGCATTGAGCCGTGCCCCACTTCTGGAAACTGTCGACGACCCAGCTCCAACCATTACGACACTCCAGATTGAAACGCTACATTCACCACCGCTAACAGCCAGAGACATTGCAATCGAAACAAAATGAGATCCTGTCTTGGTGCGAGTTCTTAGCTGGGTTGAACAAGGATGGCCAATAGAAGAAACCCCTGATGACTTCACCCCTTTCAGAAACTGGCAAACAGAACTTTTTTTCACAAAAAGGCTGTATCCTATGGGGAGATCGAGTCTTCATCCCAGAATGGTTACAACGAGCAGTATTGAAAACATTGCATGACAGTCACCCCGGCATCGTGCGTATGAAAGCGCTTGCACGAAGCTACGCGTGGTGGCCGGGCATCAACAAACAGATCGAAGTCTGGGTAAAGACTTGTTTAAAGTGCCAAGAAGTCAGCAGTGCCCCACCAGGAGTAACTCCAACAGAATGGGAAACCCCCCGGGGGCCTTGGTCCCACATCCACGTTGATTTACCTGGACCTACTAAAGTACATATGTTCCTCCTAACAGTGGATGCCTATTCCAACTGGCTCGAGATCCACAAAATGAAGAATACTACAACCGAGTCCGTCATCCGAAAATTGAATAGACTATTCACAACGCATGGGCTTCCAGATGTTCTGGTCTCTGACAACGGACCCCAGTTCACCGCCCTGGCGTTTGAACAATACTTAGCGGACCGGGGTATCCACCATGCGCTAACTTCACCAGTGCACCCTGTGGCTACTGGTAGGGCTGAGCGCATGGTACAATTTGTTAAAAAAACTCTCCACAAAATGGACTATGGGGATATTGACGACAAAATAAACAGAATACTCCTACTCTAACACATCACTCCACACAGCATCACCAACAAGACCCCAGCTGAACTGTTGATGGGATGCAACTCCGTTCCCACCTCGACCGGCTTCACCCATCCTACGAGCCAGAGAAACCCTGTGGATCTACTGGAAAATGCTGCGAGTTCAAGGTAGGTGACTTAGTTTTCGCCAAAAACCTCTCCAGCGAACCATTATGGGTCGAAGCAACCATAATTCAAACCACTGGGCCCAGATCATACCGTGTGCAAACCTGCAATGGAAAAATATGGAAACGCCATATAGATCAGCTTCGCTCTAGGCTACAATCCAGTTCCCGTGACTCTTGTGACTCCCAAACTGAGGGGGGAGGGGATGTCGAAGAAACCAAATTCGAGATGGTGGAAAACAGAAGCGAAGGAAGTCAGCAATCGGGCACGATAAATGAAGAAGAATCAGGGAGGGGACTCTCCTTGCTACAGAGGAATACCTCAATGGAAGCAAGCCCGCAAAGATCGGAGGACAACAATGACAGTATTAGCAGCACCGAGTTGTCCAGTGAGGATGCGGAACCGCCTGTACCAGATATGTCCAAAAGCATCCCGCCAAAACCGGACGACAGACAGGAACCGGTGAGGCAGTGCAAATCCAATAGATAGTTAAAACAACCTACATATCTTAGGGATTATGTCATCGCACCCTTCAAACAGAACCAGGGGGGAAGGGATGTTATGAACTAATAAAAGCGCTCAAATAAAGTTTTAAGAAACCTTAAGAAAAAGCAGGGTTCTAATCCTGCACTTCTGATTGTCCTATAATAGCGATATCAGATTGGTCCATTCTGGGGAATCTGATTGGCTGTTAACGAGCCACTCTCATTGGTTCAAGGGTTTAACACTTCCATGCTCTCATTGGCTAATAGGTCAGCAGCCAGCCCTATAAAAGGGCTGCTACTGCCCTAGTTTTTTTGCTCTGTTCAGAATGATTAATAAAGAGTTGAAGTTCACTGTTCACTGCCTCGTCTCTGTTCCTTGCGCCCATGCGCAGAACTTAACAGAAGGAAGGAAGGAAAGAAGGACAGAAAATAATATAGGGATGCATTACCACCAAAACTGCTAATAAGAAGGCCAACTCTGGCTACAGAATTCTTTTTGCTCCCTCTAATGATTGGTGTGGAATCAAGAGAAATGGATTCAGGAAAGTATTCAAACTTCATATTGCGGGAAACCAAATGGCTAATTTAAAGTGGAAATTATGTGCTGATTTATATTTTTTAAAAAGTTCTGAGATGTTGTATGCATTTCACATACTCATTTTTTAGTTTCTATTTTGTGTGGTGTTTGTATTGGTTGTTGGCTCCCCAGAGATGATTCCTCCAGATGGGTAGGCAGTGATGGGCAAATAATTTAACAACCAGTTCTCTGGTTGGTTGCTAGGTGGACATGGCCATGGTGAGCGTGGCCTAGTTTGTCTCCTGAACCATCCTGGGAGTGAAAACAGACTGGAGGGCCCATTGTCCACTGCCCTGGGCCTCAGAGGCTCTCCGGAGGGTGCAAATAGGCTCATTTCCACCCTCCATGAGCATCTAAGAGCCTGTTTTCTAACTCCTTGGACTCTTGAGGCTGGAAATAGGCACATTTTGGGGCTTCCCAAGCTTCTGGGAGTCCCATTTTCCACCTCTCTGGGCAATATGCATCCCCTGCACTTACCTGGGATCTAAAATGGACCACATGGGTACTCTTGGTACGGGAGGTGTGGGGTGGAGCAGGTTCAGGCTATTGTTGGAATTACCAATTCACTGAACCGGGTGTAAAATTAACATCCAATTTGTCCAAACTAGTACAAACAGGCTCAAGCCCATCCTGTGGGTAGGCATTCAAATTTAAATAATAGGACTACTGCTACCAATACTAACAGCATTAATCCCAATGCTACCATGGGCACTCTCTCTATCGATCAAGAAATATAAATATAGCACTTTGTATTCCCAGAATAATTCAGTTTGTTCTATTTTTAGCAGAGGACATCTGTTTTCAACTCAGACATGTCTTCACAGAGCAGTTTGAAGCCTCTTTAGATGTTCAGTTTCCTTTCAATCCTTTCAGTGAATTCTTCCAAAAAATGTTTGGTTATTCCACTTAAACGTTTCTCTGTGTCCAATTTTATTATCTGGGATATGGTATTCTTATTTATGTTCCCAACTTGATAATGAAATGGATGACACACACATTTAATTGATAAATAGATAAATAGACAGACAGACAGACAGACAGACAGATAGATAGATAGATAATAAAGGAAGGAAGGAAGGAATAGAAATATTGAATCACATAGAAAATAATGAAACTGAGGGAATATGCCAATATTGAGAGAAATAAAAGGGACTGAGTGTAAATCAATGGAGAAATGAAAAAAAGGAGAATTAAAAGAAGGAGAGAATAAAAGGGCATGGAATTCCAAAATTGTTGTGTCCATGGAACTGACTGAAGTCCTCAACCAGATCCGCAGTCCTGGCAGGAGCACCGATCATTCCCATTGGCTGATGCCATTTGACAGCCGGCTATAAAAGGAGCTGTCAAACGGCATCAGCTGTTGCCGCCAGCTGATCTGCCTTGTTAGCCTTAGGCAGCCGCGGCAACCCTTTATTTGCTGAATAAAGCCTTGAAATGAACCCTCTGAGTCTGCCTCGTATCTCCACCATTCTACAACATTGGCGATGAAGGTGGGATGTAATAAGAGGCTACCAGACATTCCGATCACTGAGCTGGTCACTAAAAAAGAGCGGAGCCACCAAGAGCTGAGAGTCACAGCCGCTGACGCTCCCCACGAGTGCGAAATTTAAAAGCCTCCTCAGCTGAGGAGACAGACGCCGCCTGACAGGCGCAGCCGCAAAATGCTCTTCTAAGAGCACGATTTTCAAAGCCTCCAGCAGCTGAGGCCACTGAGACTGCCACCTCAAGATGAGCACCAGCCCGGCATTCCCACCTTTCAAAACAATTGAAGAGATGTGGGAGTCCTACAAGAATCATTTCATCTATTTCCTAGATACCATTGACCTCGCAGATGCTACAGACCACCAGAAAAAATCTACTTCCTTAGTTTCTGTGGAGCTGCAGTCTTTGACACAGCTACAGCACTGGTAGTGTTAAGTTCTGAGCATGGGAACTAAAAATGGAGATGAGCTGGTGAAACGGTGAACTTCAAACTCTTTATTAACATGGTGTAACAGCTCAGCTCAATGGCTGAAACGGCCCCCTTTATATAGGCAAGCTCTTAAGTATTTAACCAATGAAAACACAGGGAGCGCTAGCTCTGTTAACCAATAGGAGAGGCTCGTTAATAGCCAATCAGATTCTCCTGAATGGACCAATCCAATGTCGCTATTATCAGCCAATCAGAAGTGCAGGGCCAGAACCCTGCATTTTACTTCAAGCTCTCAATAATCTTTATTAAACACATTTATTCATTCACAACAGGTAGCCCCTCGCTCTGGCAGAACCATTCCTTGGGAAGAGCTCCAGGAGATTCTTTCCAACTACTACTCCCCTAAGCCTTCCCAGGTAGCTAGAATACATGCCTTCAGAATTAGAAGGCAGGCTGAGGGGGAGTCAGTTAGTGAATATATGGCAGAGTGGGGTCTTGTTGGTGACGCTGTGTGGAGTGATGTGAATATATGGCAGCCTTGCGATCAGCTACCTTACAGTGTGGGTTCAGAGACTACCTAGAAGACATGCTTTTGGATCAGATTGTCTGTGGGGTCAGGGACCTTAGGCTTCAAAGACGCTTGCTTGCTTAAAAAAGACTTAACCTTAGCCATAGCAATAGAAGAAGCAGATGCTTCCCCCTTTGGTGTAGGGGCAGTCCTGAGTCACAGGCTCCCAAATGGCTCTGAGGCACCAATTGCCTTCTTCTCAAGAACCTTCTCTGCTACAGAAAGAAACTACAGCCAAATTGATAAAGAGGCTTTGGCTGCAGTAGCTGCTGTTAAAAAGTTTCACAAATTCCTTTTTGGTCACTACTTTGAACTTATAACTGACCATAAACCACTTCTAGGCCTTTTGTCAAGGGACAAGCAAACCCCACAGGTCCTGTCACCTAGGATGACCAGATGGACTCTGTTCCTGGCTGCCTATTCATACAAATTAGTGTATCACCCAGGAAAAAAATTGTGCCATGCAGAAGCCCTTAGTTGCTGCCCCCTGCCAGTATCAATCGAAGACCCCGCACCCATTCACGCCATTTTTGAAGTCAATGAACTCAATTCACCTATTTCAGCTGAAGACATTGCAACGCACTCAAAAAAGACAGGTTAATTGCCCAAGTCCTGGACTGGGTGGGGAGGGGGTGGCCTGAAACGCAATACACTCCTGAATTCATGCCATTCAAGATTTGCAGGCAGGAGTTGTCATCCCTGCAGGGTTGTTTGTTATGGGGAACAAGGGTAGTCATCCCAGCCACTCTACAGAAACCAATTTTAAAGGTCCTTCATGAGGGCCACCCGGGCATCGTAAGGATGAAGGTTCTGGCCCGCAGCTCCGTGTGGTGCCCAGGCATGGATGCCCAAATCTCCAGCTGGGTAAGCTCATGCCAACCATGCCAAACTACCAGACCAGCCCCACCAGCAGCCACCCCTGCCAGATGGGAAAGTGCTGGGTGGCCTTGGTCTTGCCTACACATTGACCTGGCTGGACCAGTGCTTGGGCAGACCTTTCTAGTTTTAGTAGATGCTTTTTCTAAATGGATTGACTTGGCTCTATTTCCTTCCACAACCACTCAGGCCATCATTAAAGCACTGACTCGAATCTTGGTGTCCGACAATGGCCCCCAGTTCACATCTTGTGAGTTCGGGATATTCGCTGCCAACCTGGGTATCAGGCATGTTCTTACAGCCCCATTTCACCCCACTAGTAATGGGATGGCTGAGAGGGCAGTCAGGTCAGTAAAAGAAGCATAAGCTAGGTTTGGCCAGATAGACTGGCACTCCACACTATCCAGATATCTTCTGAGCCAGCATACAGCCCCCTGCACCACAACAAACAAATTACCTGAATTATTAATGGGCAGGCGCCTTAGGACCACTTTGGACAGATTACACCCCCATTACAGTCCAGACACCCCCTTAGGGTCTGACAGTTTTGTCAGGGACTTTGCCCTGCATGATCAGGACAGGTTATATCAGTTGCAGGGCCAAGATCCTACAGGATCCTCCGAGGCGATGGTCGTATGTGGCTCAGACACGTGGACCAGCTGAGGGGGAGGTGGAGAGGGACAACTGATGACTCCCGCATCCAACTGAACGACCTGGTCTACCCAGGCATTTACAACGATCCCCAGCCAAGCGACCCAGTCTACCTGTCAAACCCTGAGATCTACCCAGCAAACGCCGAGGATCCAGCCTACCCGACAAATGCAAAGGTCCCGGTCTACTCAGCCAACGCCAAGAGCCCAGTCTACCCAGCCAGCGCTGAGGACTCCCTGCCGGACCCAGTCTACCCAGCCAGTGCCGAGAGCTCCCTGCCAGATCTGGTCTACCCAGCCAGCACCAAGAGCTCCCTGCCGGACCCGGTCTACTGCCCCAGCTGAACGACGCACCCAAAGCGAACCGAATGAAGGAACCTATCTGGTCCACTGCAGGCTCCCGCTGACTGGACTCACACTCCTGAAGTTCCCTGGGCACCCCCGGGGCGAAGAACTTCACTCCAGCCAGAGATTCCCCAGGACTTACGCGGTCCTGCCGCCAGCGAAAGCGGCCGGCCTATTTACAAGACTATGCATGCTCCTGGCCGGGGGAAAGGAGTGTTGTGTCCATAGAACTGACTGAAGTCCTCAACCAGGTCCGCAGTCCTGGCGGGAGTGCCAATCGCTCCCATTGGCTGATGCCATTTGACAGCCAGCTATAAAAGGAGCTGTCAAATGGCATCAGCTGTTGCTGCAAGTTGATCTGCCTTGTTAGCCTTAGGCAGCCGCCGCAACCCTTTATTCGCTGAATAAAGCTTTGAAACGAATGCTTTGAGTCTGCCTCATATCTCCGCCGCTCTACAACAAAAATAATAAAAGAAGGAAGCAATACAATTCAATAGAACAGAAATCCAAACTTCTATGACTGAATCATTTCAGAAAGCTGCTCAGAAACAGAGGCAGTTTTTTTTTCTTTTTTCTTTGAACAAATTTTATTAATTTTTAAAGACATACAAAGCATAAAGCATAAAAACATAAAACCTTTTTTCTGAGAATTATTTGTAAATTCTAAACAAATAAAACATTTTATACATCATTGACAGATCTCCTTATAAACACATAGACATCCTTTCTTATTCCTCATTATTTCTCCTTATACTTTCCTTCAATTATATTTCTTTTCTGTATTCATCTATTTTATATGTTTTTATTCACTATACTTATTTTTCCTTTCTAGCTTGCTTTATTCTCTTCTATCTTTTATTCTCCATTATCCTTTTCTAACATTCCTCCAAGGTTTTATTAGCTCAATCAAACATAAACACACAGATACACAAACATAAAAACATAAAAGACCTCTTTTCTGAAAGTTGCTTAGTTCCAGGTTAAAACTCTTGTTACAGACACAAATTCAAATTCATGTTCATTTTATATATCATACCATATCTTATTAGCATTTTCAATTTTCTATATAGTTTCTCCTCTCTTTTAAATTTTCTTAATTTTATTTTATTTTATCTCATCTCAATTCAAGCCATAATATTTATTATTCTTTGTCTGTTCTATTTCCAGCTATCCATTTATCTTTCTTCTTTAAAGAAAAACTTCTCCTGTATACTAATTGGAGTATGACGCCTTTATCTCTTTCCCCTACATTTATAATATAAAAATTATATACATTTATCTACATTTAATATAAAATACATAGCTTACATTGGGATTCTGTCTGGTACTTTCTAAAGTTATACAATATTATTGATACCAATACAAATCTATTCATTAATATTAATATTCATTTATATCTTAAACACTTAGCACATTACTTTTCAATTAAATCACATACTTTTATGGGAACACCTACTTACCATAGTTATTCCCCCCCCCACGTCACATATTATAAATCATTATTTCATTAAAATGTTCCCCCTTCTCCTACTTCAAACCTCTCATTTCACAAAAAATTTCACTGGGATAACATAGTCTAATCATTAATATTAAACAATCATTTATATCTTAAGCATTTTACTCATTTCAATTAAATATTATACCTTTGCAGGAACATTGATGGTTTCCAAAATTATTTCCCCCCCCCACATCATATATCTTAAATCATTGTTTCATTAATGTATTTCCCTTTTCTTGACAAAAATTTCACTAAATTATACTAAATATTTTATCACATTTTAAATTACATATTGTTTCCAATTTTCTAAAATTATTTCTAAGTAGAAATGTAAAAAAAAACAATCTTATGTACCTTTCCAGAATCCCTTTTTCAATAAAGTTTACCCATTATCTCTAAATGATTTTTGTTTCTTTGCATCTTGCTCCCCACCATTAAGGCTTCTCATCCCATCCTTTCTCCCTTGCTTATTCTTCTCCTTTACCCCCTTGTCTATCCTTTTATTCTGCTTTCCTCCTTTCTGTTGTTTTCTAACATAATATCCCCTTTTCACCTCATTCTTCTCCTTTTTGGCTGTTTTTCCAAGTCTCAAAGTCTTCTTTCCCTTTTTCTCTTTCTCCTTTCCTTCCCCGACCAAAGTCACTTGTTCATCAAAGATGGCTTCTTCTTTGTCCCAGTCATCCTGTTGCACATTCAGTTTTACATAAGTACAAACCGCCATTTCTAAAAATTGAAAAGAGTGCCAAGAACATCCTTCCCTTCTTGTTTTTCATTTTCATATTTTTGGTATACAAGTTTCAATTCATCCACAAGTGATGCCATTGTGTAGAGAAAAAGTTTTTCCAAACAACCACCCAAGTGCTTTTAATCAGAAAAAATTCTCAGAGGTTCCAGAATCAGCAAAGAATCGAAACAAGCTGTTTCTCCTAAATACTTTCTCCTTCTTCACTTTTTTTTTCCAGGGCTAAAGTTTAATCACAGAGTTCCATTTAAGATATATCTTTAAGAAGTCTTATTGATGTTTAATAACTCTTTAGAATTTTAGGCAATCTTCTCCTTATTTTCAAATTTGCTCCATTTTTCCCCCTCTCCCTTCCCACTCACAGCCAACAAAAAAATTTTTTTTTTCCTTTAAATGTTCAGAAATCCTTATCCCTTCAACATTCAATTACCTCCAATGCAGGTTTTTGGATTTCTCTTATAATTCCATCCGCTGTCACGTTAGGAAGGAGAGTGAAAGGAAAAAAAAAAAAACTTTCCCTTTTTAGGATATGCGCCGCTTGTAACTCACTCTGGAAACAATGTATCCTTAGTAGCCTTCAAGATTCTAAGGCACTCTCTCTTGCCTTCTCCTGGTCAAAAACAACTTTCACAGCTCTTCCCTCTTCCTCCTGCACGATCTTGTCCGGCTGCAGGTTTCTTCGTGGTGGCCATTACTGACCGCCGCTCCTCTGCCTTGGGAAAAGGGTGGGGAGGGGGTCTGCAACACCCCCAAACCCCTATCCAGATCCCCCTGTCTTCAGCTGCCTCTATGGGGCAGCTATATCCCCCAAATCCAAATGGATCGGGGGAACCTTGGCATCGAACGCAGCAAGGATTGCGCAGTATTGCGAATCCCTGCTGCTGCTGAAGCCTTGCAAACCGGAAGCCAGAAACAGAGGCAGTTCTTCACAGACTTCAGAGTCATTTCCTCTCATTGTGTCTCATGCACAGTAATAGATAGCTGTCTCTTCTGGTTTCAAATTTTTCTTTTGCAGATATACCTGAGTGCGAGAATCATCCCTAGACATAGTGAAGCATCCCTTGAATTTATCTGGGTAGTAAACAGAAGGAAGCGAACTGATAGTTATGTGGGCTATCCATTCCAGGCCTTTTCCTGGATACAAATCTCAACCAATTCATCCAGAACACATTGAAGTTGAAACCAGAGGTTTGGCATAAGAGACTGAGGGAACCTCCAGATCTTTTCACATCTCCTCCAGACTCCACAACTGGACATCCGATTGGACCCCCAAAATGAAAGAAGTTTCAGTGAACTTTCTCCTTATAGACAAGAATTAAAATGAAAGAAGCTGAATATACACTACGTCTGTGGAGAGCAAATAAGAACAAGTTTTGCCACAGGATCATTTTTACTTCCTCTAATGAATAGAGGGAAATTGATAGAAAAAGATTTTTTTAATTATTATAATTTAGTCCTATAATAAATAAAGAGATGGAAAAGGTTTCAGGAAAGGGATTGAATCTTGTATCACCTGAAAAGGGAAATCTTGTGGTTCCTTTAAAGGGAAAATTGTGTCCTGATTTATGTATTGCTTGGTTAAAAGAGACCCTCAGGGCAATCACTTTTTAAGATTTATTTCCACATACTTTACATGTGTGATTTTTCAAATGACGTCCCCAATCCTATGAAAACTGATACTTTGTTTTTGTTTTCTTATGAGTAGAGAAGAGAAAGAACTGGTCTACTTTAGAGTCAGTAAAACAAGGACCCTTCTCAAATAAATTTATAATGAATATCTATGAAGATGCTCAGTTATCCAGGCCATAGTTGTATCAAAAGTGGATTTCCTTTTTTAAAAGGCAACTGGAGTGATTTTCTGAGGAAAAACAAAGGTGTTTCACTTCCAATCCTAGAAGCTTCCTCAGTTGTATTGGATGCTGTAGGAGATGGAAGGACAGTTATTGACAGTTGAGATTAATTGGTGGGAGGAGGAATGATAGTTTCTGGTATGAAATCTTCTTGGAACAGCCAAAAGAATTGCATTGTAAATTGGGAATAGGTGGTGTTTTATCCCTCCCACTATGTTGAGAGAGGGCTGTTCAATGTTAACATAAAGAGCCTCTTTTACCCCTCTTTCAAATCAATGGTCCTCTCTATCCAGAATGTGGACTTCTGTCTTCAAAAGAATGACCTTTGTCTTTCAAATGCAAATGGACTGCTGAATCCTGTCCTGATGGGATTGGCTACTGTGTTATGCCATGCATTTGGGAAGTGGCTGTTTTGTTTCATCAATGTACAGATCTGCAGACGTCTCACTGCATTATATTGCATATATCACATTTTTAAAAAAAAAAGTTTTATCCTTACTGTTGAAAGGCTGTCAAAATACCTTTCTTCTGAGGATTCGATTTTCCTGCTGGGAGAGCTCTGGTGCAAGGATACAGACAACTGCTTGAAAGCTGGATCTTTTTATTTTTCAGGAAGGTGAGAGATAGCAAGAAGTCTGTATACCTGGGACTAGCTGGCTTTGTATGATAAGCCCCCTGATTTATATACCCTTTTCTCATTTTGTGTGTGTGTCCTTGTGTTTGTATTTCTTAATATTTTAAATCCTGTCAGGGGTTGTCTTCATTTCCCCCGAAGGGTAAACTCCGCGGGGTGCAGAAGGCAAACTTTGCGGGGTGCTTGGATTGGATTATCAGTTTCGTCCTAATGTTTTCTTATATTTGTTTTGTGGCAATCTCCTGTCTGTCTCCTTTGCAATATATTTTGTGTCTTTTGTCTGTTTGTTTAGCTGATTTGGCATGTCTTGTGTTTGTAAGGGTTTTCTTTTCTTGTTTCCTTAGTTTTCTTAATTATTTGGGCTTTTGTCTAAGGGGCTTCTTTAATACCTTTTATTTGATTTCTTTTCCTATGCAAGTTTGTTTTATGGCTGGCTTGATGTTCCCTTTGGGCTTTTCCTGCTTGGGTGACACTACTGTCCTCATGAAGTTTCCTTTCCACACTTACAGAAGACAGGTTTCTGCCTTAATGTATTCTTGGGCTTAAGATATACAAATATGTGATCTTGGTTTGAAATCTTCCTGAGCTTTTCAGATATTTCAGCAACATATGGAATGAGAACTATTAAATTGGTGGCTGGAGAAATGGAGGCGACACGAGTGTAAACTTTAACTAACATTTTATTTTAAGCAACAAATGGTTACCCGGGGCTGCTGCCAGCTAATGGGGCAGCTGGCTGGAGGCAAGAACTGATGCCAATTGATAACTCTCTTTTATACTCAGCTATCAAGCGGCTCAGCCAATAGGAGCTATTTGTGTTCTCCCTTGAATCAAGGACCAGAGGGAGAGCCACAGCTGAATGCAACACAAAAGTTGCCTCATTTGTTACTGTCTTCCTTGTCTATAATAGAGGAGTTCATGCTGGGCCTTTTGGGGGAATTGATAAAGGCCAATTAGGATAGCTACATGTTCCTTATCCTAAACACATACAATGGAATTCAATTGAGGAGAGTTCTCAATACCACGAATCAAAGAGGACTGAAGAGCAAAATATATCAAAGATGAATTGTAGGACATCAATCCTGTGGGAAACAGAACTTGGAAAAGGTTTCAGGAAAGAGATCGAATCTTGTGTCGCCTGAAAAGGGAAATCTTGTGGTTCTTTAAAGGGAAAATTGTGTCCTGATTTACATATTGTTTGGTTAAAAGAGACCCTCAGGGCAGTCACCTTTTAAAATTTCTTTCAATCAATCCTGTGGGAAACAGAACTTGTTTTTATAAAAAATGTAGAAGACATGCTATCTTGTAAGGAAAATACACTATAATTATATATATATAAGTGCAATATTACTCATGCATCATCACAAAATCTCCAGAACAGTAAAGTCTACACACTTGAAATTTGGCACGTATGTTCCGCTTGGTTTCTAGGTGCTCACTATGAAAGGATTTTTTGAAATGACTATCAGAGCATTAATATTTCATATATTATTAATAACACGCTCTGCTGCTAAGGAGTTCCACACCCCCTTCCCATCGGAAAAGACAAAATGCAAAACACAAGCACAGGAGAGGAGTTTCAGTTTCAGTTTCACAGCACCAAGCAGCTTTAGTACAGAACAGTTGAGCTAAGCCATTCCCAGGCTCCTTGCTGTCACCTTCTTCTTCTTCTTCTTCTTCTTCTTTTTTTTTTTTTGAAAATTTTATTTGGGTTTTCACAAAAAAAAAAATAGTACAAATAAAACATCTTTTTTTGAAAATAGCATGGCCCCAGGTTTTCTCTTCTTCATACAGACACAAACTCATCATTTTCTCCATAGTTTTTCCCCTCTTTTAATTTTCTCAACTTTATTTTGATTATCTCATTTCAATTCAAATCATTATATTTATACTTTTGTCTGTCTTGTTTCAATTTCATATTATCTTTTCTCATTTAACAAATTTTCCCCTGTAGTTGCTAATTGGAGTATGATATCTTTTAATTTTATCCATTCAACTCTTATTTAATCTTCAATGTATACCTTTAAGATTATAACATTCAATCTAATACATAACTTCCAATAGAATTCTGCTTGGTACATTCTTAAAATACACACTATATTCTTTTTAAAAAAATTATATATTTATGTAAATAAAGCACTCATTCCATTCCAATTCAATTCTATCATTAATATTCATTAAAATCTTAACATCTTTAACATTTCTTTTCAATTAAATATCATACTTCCTTGGGAACACTTATAAACTTTCCATAATTAATTCTTTTTTTTTTCTATATTTCTCTTCATTTATATTTTATAAATCATTAATAATAATTAAAATGTTCCCATCCTTTCCTAATTTAATTCTTTCATTCACTTTATTTCATTGATTTATTAACAAACATTCCACTACATTACAATAAATATTTTATCCATCATTTTCATCATATTTTCTAAAATTATTTCTATTTGTAAGGTAACAATACTATCTTATGTACTTTTGCAGAATCCCTTTTACAATTAAATTTATACCCATTATCTCTAAACAGGCTTATACTTTCAATTCTAATACATTTCTACTTTTTCTCTATATCTTGTTTTTGTCCTTTATAACTTCTTTTCCTTTCCTTCTTCCTCCTCTTCTTCTCTCTCCCCTTTTTAGCCCCTTGTCTCTCTACTTCTAATTCTCAGAACCTCTCTCTTCTTGCACATTTTCTTTCCATTTTTTAAGTTCCATTTTCAGTTCTTCTAAGAGTGATGCCATTTTTAACACTTTTAAACAGCCACCCGATTGATTTTAGTCATTTAAATGCAATAACCAAAAGTCCAAAAATCACCAAAAAATCCAAATAATCCAAAGCTGTTTCTTCTTGCTTCTTTTTTCCACTTTATCTTCCCAGGGTTCTATTATTTTGTTGCCAAGTTTCAGTTAAAATGTAGCTTTTAGGAATCATGTTAAGGTTTCATTGTAAATTCCTTTTAGTTCCAGGCAGTCTCCTCCATTTTTCCAGATTCTGCCCTTTTATTCTTTCTCTCTCCTTTCCTGCTTTTTAAAGCTTTTCAGTATCCAGAAATCTTTAATATCCCTTTGATTTATTTTATTTTCAGCTTATATGCCTATTGATGTCAAAGTGGATTTTTTTTTTTTTTTTAGTTTCTTGCTTAAGTCTCTTAACTATCAGTATAGGGAAGGGAAGGAAAAGAATACCAAATCTTTTCCCTTCCCTCTCTACTTTGCTGCTTCAAAATATTCTTTGGGAACAGTGTTATTTTTTTATAGATTAAATTCCTGGGTATCTTACATTGTTGCTTTTGCAGTTTAACCCAGTCAACCAAAACTTTCTCTTCTTATCTTCCTCCTGCACATTCTTTTCCGGTCGAGTTCTTCTTTGAGGTGGCCATTTCTGACTACCGCTGCAACTGTCTTCAGGAAAGGGAGTAATGGCTAGCTGAGGAGGAGAGATGTGGCTCTCTTCAACCCTTCTGGCAGTCTTCCCCCTCTTCAACACCTCTATGGGGTGGCTTAGCTCCAAAACCAGCCAGCTTGGGGCACTCCTGCGGCGAGCATGGATCAAAACTGCACACGATCGCAGTTTTTGTCGGCGAAGGAACTCAAACCGGAAGTCCCTTGCTGTCACCTTCTTGCTCACACAGTAAATTCTGTTCCAAACAGCCCTCAATTCTCACAGGATGCTAGCCAGATGGATACCGATGGATGCTGGTAGGCAGAGGCAGAATTTTCCCCCCTTATTTTCCTCCCTAGAAACTAAACCCAACCACATAGTTTTGTAGTGAATTACTGGTATTCAGCTAGTATATTTCTAATCTCATGAGTTAGGCTGAACCTTGGAACAGTATGGAGTTAGGAATAGTTTTAACCATAATATGCTGATATGATTGTTACTTCAGAGACAACCCCTAGAAACTATAGTCATAAAAAAGTAATTTGTAAATAAGGGCAGAGGACAATAGAATTAGAATAATGGGATATATAATTGGGTGGAGATAATGTGTTCACTTTAGGCCACCCTGATAGGTTGTGACAGCCTGAATACTGAACCTATGAGGAAAGGTGGGAGGTAAAAATTGCAATGGCAATAGGGAATAGAAAAAAAAAAACCATATTGATAATGCAGGGGGTGTCCACTGTAGCTGTGTGAGCATGCTGCACCCACTTTGCAAAGTATTAAATAAAATCACCATTGTTTTCTCTTGGGAGTTTTGGCGGATGATTGTTTATTTCAAAACTGTTGTGAATGAATAAATGTGTTAATAAAGATTACTGAGAGCTTGAAGTAAAGTGCAGGGTTCTGGCCCTGCACTTCTGATTGGCCGATAATAGCAACATCAGATTGGTCTGTTCAGGGGGATCTGATTGTCTATTAATGAGCCTCTCCTATTGGTTAACGGAGCTAGCGCTCCCTGTGTTTTCATTGGTTTAAAATGTAAGAGCTTGCCTAAAAAAGGGGGCCGTTTCAGCCATTGAGCTGAGCTGTTACACCATGTTAATAAAGAATTTTGAAGTTCACCGTTTCATCGGCTCGTCTACATTCTTAGCGCCCATGCTCAGAACATAACACTGGTGATGAAGGTGAGATTTGGAGACGTCAGAGCTGACTGAACAACAAAGAACGATAACTGAGCACATGGCTGAAATGCACAACGGCAGAACCATGTCCGGCAGAATCATACCACCCACTCCATTCAACCCAGCGCAAGAAGACTGGGACTCCTACATGGATCGCTTCCAGATGTTCCTGGAAACCAACAATTTGAAGGATGCCACTACCGGGAAGAAATGTGCGGTATTCCTAACCCATTGTGGGCCAACCATATTCAAGATGTTCAAGGCACTAGCGAAACCGGCAGAAGTAAAGTCTATGGACTGGGATGTCCTCGAACCCCTATCGATGCCCACTATGCACCGATCGTGCCAACGCTCGTCAGAAGGCATGAATTTTATCAGAGGAGTCAGCAGAAGGGCGAAAGTGTTGCTGATTTCATAGCATACCTCCGGAATCTGGGAGGCCTATGTGGGTTTGCCGAACTCGAAGAAGCCCTGAGAGACAGAATAGTTCTGGGATTGGATGCACCACACATCCAAAGCAAGCTGATGGCGAAAGGCGACATCAGCCTTGCTGATGCTATCAATGAAGCTACTGCAGCAGAAGCAACCAGGAAGTCGGCTGCCCGAATGCGCCACAACCGTGCCCTGGTTCACCAACCGACCTGCGAAATTTCACCCAAGTCAAAAGGTCAGCTTGTAACTGCCTACCACGAGGACCTTTCTTCGTCGTCAGACAGCGATGAAGAAGAGGTCTACCGACTTCGGTCCGAACGAAACCAATGCCAGAGATCTCAGCACCAATGCGCTGGTTGTGGGGCAAGCCACCCCCGATCAGAATGTAAATTCCTCAATGCGCTCTGCCATGTGTGCGGGAAAAGAAGCCATATTGGATTGGTCTGTAGAAGTAAGCTAGGACCCAGCCAGCCCTCGAGGAGGATTAACTATCACCAACTGACAGGAAGCCATCCTGTAAGGCGAGAACCTGTGAACCACTAATGGAACAACCACTCCTACAGAAACAAACCCCTAAACCACTCAACGAAGAGAGAAGAGACTCACCAAACTATCACGATCAGTCACGCCTCATCCCTGGATGCCAAGAAGATCTGAGTGGAAGTGGCCATTGAGAACCAGCCCTGCCTGATGGAGGTCAATTCAGGATCGTCCCTCTCGATGGTTTCCTGGAAGACCCTCAAGCAACTCATCCCTACTGTCCAGCGGCAAGACCTCAGATTCCAGAGACTAATACTCAAAGACTATCAGGGAAATCGAATTCCAGTCGTTGGATCCAGCCAAGTCCGGGTATCGTTTAAGAACCGTACAGCATTCCTACCCCTGACTGTAATCGACAGAGATCGGCCTAGTCTGTTAGGCTTCCAATGGTTCGCTCCACTCGGAATTAAAGTGGCCGGTATTAACCGAGTCTGCAGCAGCGACTGGGAAGAGGACCTCATCCAAGAATTCCAGGACGTCTTTGCAGACAAATTAGCAAGTACAAGGGGACCCCGATATCATTTAACCTCAATCCCGAAGTAGCTCCCATCCACCTTAAGCCTCGTCGAGTTCCATTTGCCCCTAAACCAAAGATTGACGAGCAGCTTGATAAATTAATATCTCAGGGGGTGTTAGAGCCACCTGATCACTCCCCCTGGGAAACCCCAATCGTGACGCCCATCAAGCCGAATGGATCAATAAGAATTTGCGGGGACTACCGAGCCACCCTAAACCAAGCCCTTCAGCAAAACGCTTACCCGGTACAGGTGGTGCAACACCTCCTCCATTCCCTGGGGGGCAGAAAAGTCTTCGCTAAACTAGACTTAGCCCAGGCTTACCAACAACTGCCTGTAGACAAAAAAATGGCAGAGGCCCAAACGATCGTTACGCACTGAGATGCGTTTAAATGCAAACGACTCCAATTCGGAGTAAGCGTAGCCCCAGGAATCTTTCAAAGTTTGATGGAACGACTATTACAAGGGATAAAAGGCGTTGTCCCATATTTTGATGATATGTTAATTGCTGCCCCGACTTGAAAAGTATTAAGGGATCGTCTGAGGTTGGTTCTCCAAAAATTCAAAGACGCAGGTCTTAAAGTTAAGAAAAACAAGTGTCAACTTTGTACAGATCGTGTAGAATTTTTAGGATATTTAATTGATAGCCAGGGCATTCACCCCACCGATAGCAAACTTAGGGCAATCAAAAATGCCCCAAAACCCCTGAATAAAGCCGACCTCCAGGCGTTTCTAGGCCTTATCAATTTTTATAACATTTTCCTGCCTCACAAAGCAACCGTAGCTGAACCCCTACATTGCTAATTGGACAAAAAAGCAACCTGGGTATGGGGACACAGAGAGGAGCAGGCGTTTCAAAATGACTTCTGACGCTGTACTGATGCAGTATAATGAGACTTTGCCTTTAACGATCATGTGTGATGCATCACCATTCGGAGTGGGCGCCATTTTGAGCCACGTTTTGCCAAACGGTAGTGAAGCCCCTGTGGCCTATTTCTCAAAAACGCTTTCAAAAGCAGAACGCAAATCCAGTCAAATTGATAAAGAAGCCCTTGCTATCGTGTCTGCTGTTAAGAGATTTCATGAGTATGTGTATTGCCGAGCCTTTACTTTAGTGACTGACCACAAACCTTTGCTGGGAATAATAGCGGGAGATAGGCCAACCCCTTACATATTATCCCCCAGAATGACTCGTTGGTCAGAATTCTTGGCTGCATATAATTACAAGTTGCAACACCACCCGGGGAAGGCCATTCCCCACGCCGACGCATTGAGCTGAGCACCGCTTCCAGAGACCATTGATGACCCCTCTCTGACAGTTACAACTCTGCAGATCGAGACACTTCGCACACCGCCACTAACAGCCTGAGATATCACGATGGAAACGAAACGCAACCCCATTTTAGCACGAGTCCTCAGCTGGGTCGAGCGCGGATGGCCATTGGACCAGATACCTGATGACTACGCCCCATTCAAGAATCAACAAGCGGAACTGTTTTCCCAGAAGGGCTGCATTATTTGGGGTGATAGAGTCGTTGTCCCAGAATAGTTACAATGGGCGGTACTGAGAACCTTGCACAATGGCCACCCCAGCATTGTGTGCATGAAAGCCCTCACACGTAGCTACGCATAGTGGCTGGGCATCGACAAGCAGATTGAGACTTGGGTAAAAGCTTGTCACAAATGCCAGGAAGTAAGCAACGCTCCACCGAAAGCAACCCTGACCAAATGGAAAACACCGGGAGGACCTTGGTCCCGTATTCATCTGGACTTTGCGGGACCTACCAAAGGCCACACATTCTTATTAACGGTGGATGCCTACTCGAACTGGCTTGAAATCCATGAGATGAGAAATACAACAACTGAAGTGGTCATCAAGAAACTAGACAGACTATTTACAACACACGGATTACCAGACGTTCTGGTATCCGACAACGGGCCCCAATTTACCGCGCTGTCTTTTGAACAGTACCTAGCGGACCACGGTATTCGCCATGCGCTGACTTCACTGGCGCATCTTGCGGCCAACGGAAGGGCCGAGTGCATGTACAATTCATCAAAAAAACCTTACATAAAATGGACTATGGCAATATCGAAGACAAGATTAACCGAATACTCCTTTTACAGCATATCACTCTGCACAGCGTCACCAACAAGATTCCTGCCAAGTTATTGATGGGGCAGAAGCTCCGCTCCCACCTCGTCCATCTGCACCCATTGTATGAACCTGAGAAACCACACGGATCCAGCGCGAGATGCCGTAACTTCCAGGTAGTTGACTTGGTTTTCGCTAGGAACTTTTCGGGCGATCTGTTGTGGGTTGAGGCAACTGTGATCCAAGTAACCGGCCCCAGATCGTACCACATGAAATGTCGCAACGATAGAGTATGGAATTGCCATATTGATCAGCTGCGTTCAAGGCTACAGTCAGGGATCTCTGAGTCCCCTGACTTCCAAACAGAGGGGGGAGGATATACCGAGGAAAATGATTTTGAAACAGCAGAAGGCTTAAGAGGAGGTGATGACTGCGCAGAGGCAACACGTGTGGAAGGATCGGAGATGGGAGTGAGCTCGCCTCAGGGAGATGCTAAGAATATTAGCGACAATGAAAGTTTGAATGCAGAAATAGAGGAACCCCTTTCACCAGAGAACGTCCTAACCCAACAGGACTGTAGCCAATACCGGGAGTACAACGGAAATCAAATAGACAAACAAAACAACCTGCCTACCTCAAAGACTACGTAACCGCACCCCTTAAACGGAACCCGGGGGGAAGGGTTGTTGTGAATGAATAAATCTGTTAATAAAGATTATTGAAGTAAAGTGCAGGGTTCTGGCCCCACACTTCTGATTGGCCGATAATAGCGACATCAGATTGGTCCATTCTGGGGGATCTGATTGGCTATTAATGAGCCTCTCCTATTGGTTAACGGAGCTAGTGCTCCCTGTGTTTTCATTGGTTTAAAACGTAAGAGCTTGCCTATATAAAGGGGGCCATTTCAGCCATTGAGCTGAGCTGTTACACCATGTTAATAAAGAATTTTGAAGTTCACCGTTTCACTGGCTTGTCTCCATTCTTAGCGCTCATGCTCAGAACATAACAAACACTAGACAACAAATCCCACAATCCATATTTCTACTGTTGTAAGAAATATCCTTCTGGTTTCAGTTCCAATTGGGGAAAAAGACACTGGAGACATCGAGGCTGTTTGGAAGATTTAATATCAAGAACACATGGCCTGGAGCTCCAGAGTGAAAAGGAAGAGATCAAGAAAAAGGGCTGAGGTGCTGAGAGTGCCTGGGTTTTATACCCACTCTTGGGATTTGAATTGAAGCTGGTATTCTGATTGATTGTCAGACTCCCGTGAGGGGCAACTCTATAGGCTGTCCTGAGTTCCAGGCTTGGTTGAACCTTGCTGGATGATTTATGCCCTTAAAAGGGCTTTTGGCAATTGCTATTGCTTTACCTGGAATTCCTTGTTATGTAAAGTATTCTGGCCCAGGCCTTAATGGACCACCCATTAACAAAGGTGGAGCTGAGTTTCTGCTTCTGAGTTTCTATTCTTTTTAGAGGAAACATTCTGCCTTTTTAATATTTGCTTGGCTATTTCAATTTTGTAGGAGAAGGGTGGATGCTAACTTCCTACACTACCTTTAAATAAATTTCAACTTTTTAAAAACTACCTAGTTTCATCTCCTAACTATCTATTTTCTCTCTCTCTCTCTCTCTCCCCACCAAACTGTTCACTGAGTTCCACACTGTTTATTACAAGATAAGTTTTCAGCTTCCACTTGCCATTGTGGAGATTTATTGGCTGATCCAAATACACAAATGTAACTTTCTCTGAGGAACTCAATGTGTACAACTTCTCCGAGGGGAAGATTCTTACTTGGCATCAGATCCACTTCCTCTCACTGTGTCTCTTGCACAGTAATAGGCTGCTGTCCACTGATTTCAGATTGTTCATTTGCAAATACAGCTGGCTGTGGGAATCTTCCCTGGAGATGGTGAAGCATCCCTTGACTTTATCTGAGTAGTAAATGTAAGAGGAGCTTGTTATTATGGTGGCCACCCATTCTAGGCCTTTCCCTGCAGCCTGTCTTACCCAGCTCATGTAATAGCTGCTGAAGGTGAACCCAGAGACTTGGTAAGAGAGATGGATGGACTCTCACGTCCCCTCCAGACTCCACCATCTGGACTTGAGATTTGACACCTAAAAAGAAAGGCATATCAATAAGCTCTCCTGCATACAAGAATTAAAATGGAAAGAACCTGAATCGAGAGGAAACAATTACCTCTGAGGAATGCTAGTAGGGGTACTAGGTTTAGTGACAGAATCATTTTTGCACCGTGTAATGAATTGAGAGCAGTTGATAGGATAGAACTTAGGAAAATGTTGGTGGGTGTAGCCTAAAAGGAAAACCACCTGACTCCTTTAAAGGAGAAATTGTGACTCGATTTACATATTGGTTGAGATAAAAGGGTTCCTCAGTGCTCCCACCTTATATTCTTATACTCCCTACTCCCAGTTCTTGATTTTCACATAACTTTTCAGTATTAGGAAAAGTGAGTGGTTATATTACGGGGGTTAAAACTATTGCAAAATAAAGTAAATTGCTACCCTATAAAATCGTCAATCCTTCACTATGTTCCATTTCTGAGCATATAATAGTTTACCTGTAGATATGATATATAAACATGACCTTTTTCTAGTTGCCTTTTCATCAGTCCCAAAATAAAACTCTCTGGCTTCCATTCAATTATAACATTTAAGACAAGTTAACTCCTTTTTGCTTAAAAGTCTGTGCTGACCAATTGGCCCCCATCTTCACCCAAATCTTCAATAGATCACTAGAGATGTGCTATGTTCCTTCCTGATTCAAATGCTCTACTATCATCCCAGTGCCAAGGAATCCCTCCAAGGAACTGAATGACTACAGACCAGTTGCTCTTGTTAAGTCCTGAGCATGGGTGCAAGGAAGGGAGACGAGACATTGAACTGTGACATCAACTCTTTATTGTGACTTCAGAACAGAGCAAATACTTGGCAGCAGCAGCTCTTTTATAGAGCTGGCTGCTGTCGAAACAACCAATGATTTGAGTTTACCGCTCTAACAAGCGTCCAATCAGAGAAACCCACTAACAGCCAATCGGACCGGCCAAAATCGACCAATCATGACTCACTATTCGTGGCCCAGTGAGAAGTGCAGGATTACGAGCCTGCTGTAAAAGAAAAGCTATTAGGGTTGTTACTGATGCGTTGGCTTAGTTCATAACACCCCTCGCCCCTAGGTTCTGTCTGAGGGGTGGGGTGACGTATTCTCGTAAGTAGGCAGGTCGCTTCACCTGACTACTTGATTTGCACTGTTCCACTGGTGTCTGTCCTGGTTCTGGTTCTGGTGGGATGCTTGCTGAGCTGGATGGCAAAAATGGTTCCACTGTTTCATCACATGGCTCCGGGCTGTTCTCTCTGTTCTCACCAGCGCTGTTTTCCGGGTTCCCTGGATCTGTTTCCATCGCGGTGCTGTCACGCGGCGAGACCACTCCCTGGCTCGGTTCTCCTTCTGGCAGTGAGTATCCCATGGTTGGTTGTGTTGATTGCTGGGTTTCGATTGTTAATTCATCTGTTATTTCTTTTTCCCCCTCGATGTCCCTTCCCCCCCCAGTTAGAGACTCAGGGGATGAGATGGGAGTAGGTGCTAGTCTGGAACGAAGTTGGTCTATGTGACGCTTCCACATTTTACCATCTGAAGTTTGTAGACGATAGGATAAGGGTCCCATAAGTTGTATTATGGTAGCGGGAACCCACAATGGGTTGCCCGAGAGGTTTCTCACAAAAACAGGGTCACCTTCCTGGAATGATCGACACTTGCTGCTGGATCCTGGGGGTTGTTCAGGCGTGTAATTAGGGTGGAGGTGATCGAGATGCGAGCGAAGTTTCTGGCCCATCAGGAGTACAGCTGGGGTTCTGTTTGGGGTGCTGCTTGGGGTAATATGTTGGAGGAGAAGCATCCAGTTTATTTTGTCATCAATGTCACCGTGGTCCATTTTGTGTAAAGTCTTCTTTACAAATTGAACCATTCGCTCCATCCTACCATTGGCCGCAGGATGAGCTGGCGATGTTAAGGCATGGCGGATGCCCCGGTCCGCTAGGTACTGTTCGAATGCCAGGGCAGTGAATTGGGGGCCATTATCAGAGATCAGGACATCCGGCAATCCGTGGGTAGTGAATAGCTTATTCAGTTTTTTAATGACCGCCTCCATGGTGGTGCTTTTCATCTTGTGGACCTCGAGCCAGTTAGAATAGGCATCCATGGTTAGAAGGAAAGTGTGTCCTCTTGTGGGTTCTGCAAAATCAATGTGGATACGGACCAGGGACCTCGGGGCGTTTCCCACAGAGTTGGGGGTGTTTTTGGAGGAGCAGAATGAGTCTCCTGGTACTTACTGCACATCGCTACCCAGGTCTCTATCTGCTTGTCTAACCCAGGCCACCATGTGTAGCTCCTGGCCAATGCCTTCATCCACACGATGCCTGGATGTCCATCGTGCAACATTTTTAAAATTTTATGTTGTAATTTCTCCAGGATTACAATTCTGTCTCCCCACAAGATGCAGCACTTTTGGGAGAATAGTTCTGTCTGTCGATTTCTGAATGGCTTGAAAGTGTCGTTGGGTGCGTTGTCCGGCCAACCCCGTTCCACGCAGCTGAGGACTCGTGCCAAAGAGGGGTCCTTTTTCTTTTCTGAGGTGATGTCTTGAGTGGTAAGCGGCGGCGATTTAAGAGTTTCGATTTGCAATACGGTTAGGGTTGGAACTGGATCCTCTATGATATCTGGAAGTGGAGACCGACTCAAAGCGTCAGCGTGGGGAATGGCTTTCCCCGGGCGGTGTTGCAATTGGTAATCGTAGGCAGCTAAAAATTCCGACCAATGTGTCATTCTTGGTGATAAGATGTGGGGAATTGGTTTGTTTCCCGCCAAAATACCAAGTAGCGGCTTGTGGTCTCTAATTATGGCAAAGGGTCTCCCATACAAATATTCATGAAAACGTTTAATTGCAGATACAATGGCGAGAGCCTCTTTATGAAGTTGGCTATAGTTCCTTTCAGTTTTAGACAAAGTTCTCAAAAAGAAAGCAATAGGTGCCTTATTACCATTTGGCAGGACATGGCTTAAAATGGCTCCCACTCCAAATGGTGAGGCATCACTGGTAACCGTTAAGGGTAAAGTCTCCTATTGCATCAATACAGCATTGGAAGTTAAGAGGTCTTTTATTGTTGAAATGCCCGTTCTTCACACCGTCCCCAGACCCAGGAAGCTTTTTGTCAAGAAGTCTACGTAGGGGTTCGGCTACGGTCAACTTCCGGGGCAAGAAGATGTTATAAAAGTTAATGAGTCCCAGGAAGGCTTGGAGGTCTGTCTTATTTCTAGGTCTTGGGGCATTTTTGATTGCAGTTAGTTTTTTTCGGTGGGATGGATTCCCTGTCTGTCAAGAAGGAATCCCAGGAACTCCACTCTCTCTGTACAAAGTTGACACTTGTTCCTTTTTACTTTCAGGCTAGCGTCTTTAAATTTTTGAAGAAACTTTCTGAGTCGTTGTACTAATAACTCTTTAGTAGGGGCAGCTATTAAGACGTCATCAAAATAAGGCACGATGCCTTTTATGCCTTGTAATAGTCTCTCCATCAAACTTTGAAAAATGCCCGGCACCACGTTTACTCTGAATTGGAGTCTATTGCACTTGAAGGCACCTCTATGTGTAACTATTGTCTGGGCTTCTGCAGTCGTTGTGTCTACGGGTAGCTGTTGGTATGCCTGAGCTAAGTCCAATTTCGCAAATATTTTTGCGCCACCCAGGGAGTGAAGAAGGTGTTGGACCACTGGTACTGGGTAAGCACTCTGTTGAAGGGCATGATTTAGGGTGGCCCGGTAATCCCCACAAATTCTTAACGAGCCATCTGGCTTCATGGGCGTTACTATTAGAGTTTCCCAACGGGCATGTTCAATCGGTTCCAACACACCCTGGGCTATTAATTTATCTAGCTGCTCGTCAAACTTTGGCTTGAGAGTAAAAGGCACCCAACGAGGCTTAAGACAAATGGAAGCTACATCGAGGCTGAGATTAAACAATATAGGGGTCCCCTTGTAGTTGCCTAATGTTCCTGTGAACATGTCCTGGGATTCCTGGATGAGGGCCTCTTCCCAGTCGTCGCTTCCGGTTTGGTGTATGCCCACTAGTTCAATTCTGATTGGGGCAAACCACTGTAACCCTAACAAACTGGGCCGGTCATGATCGACGACAGTCAGGGGAAGCATCGCGGTGTGGTCCTTGAAGGATACTTGGACATGGCTGGAACCGACAACTGGAATTCTGTTTCCCTGGTAGTCTTTTAGGATGATTCTTTGAGTGCTGAGGTCCTGGTGACAGATGGCAGGGATCAGCTGTTTGAGGGTTTTTCAGGAGACCATCGATAGGGACAACCCTGAATCGACTTCCATCATGCATGGTCGATTCTCAATAGTAACCCTTACGCGGATCTTTTTTGCATCTAGCGATGAAGCATGGTAGATAATAATAGTTTGATGCACCTCTTCTCATCTCATTGAAGAGGCAGGTGCTCAATTTCTGTAGTGGTAGTGGTTGTTCCATTGATGGTTTAGGCGGTCCTGATTTCCAGGTGGTTTGCCTGTCTCCTGATGGAGGTTATTCTCCCTTCGGTTTGGACTGGACACTCGGTTGCTTCTGCAGACCTTTGCGATGTGGCCTCTTTTCCCACAGGAACTGCAGAGTGCGTCGATGAATTTGCAGTCTGATCGTGGGTGGTTTGCCCCGCAACCAGCACATTGGCATGAAAGTCTCTGGTTCCTTTGCTCTCGTTCTGAGCGGGGCCAGTTGATCTCCTCTTTCTCACTGTCTGAGGGTGACTCGAGGTCTTCGTGATGGGTAGTAATAGCATGCCTCCCAGAGGAGAGCGGACTATCATTAGCGAATTGGCGGTGTGGTGCGTTCGCTCGGCACATTCGAGCGGCTGACTTCCTGGTTGCTTCTGCGGCAGTAGCATCGGCGATGACATCTGCAAGGCTGATGTCTCCTTTCGCCATGAGTTTACTCTGCGCTGTGTGGTCAGCTAATCCCAGAACTATGCAATCTCTCAGGGCTTCCTCAAGGTTTGCAAAACCACAGAGGCCTTCCAGGTTCCAGAGGTCGGCTACGAAGTCCCCAACGCTCTCGTTCTTCCATTGGTCCCTCTGGTAAAACTCGTGTCTTCGTATAAGTGTAGGTACTGCGGGTGCGTAATGGGCTCGGAGGATTGGCGTGAGGTTATCCCAATCCATGGTCTTTACTTCCACCGATTTGGCAAGTGCTTTAGCCATTTTGAAAACAGCGGGGCCGCAGTGGGTCAGGAACACCGCTCATTTCTTGCCAGGTGTAGCATCCTTCAGATTGTTGGTCTCTAGGAACATCTGGAAACGGTCTATACATGAGTCCCAGTCTTCGTTTGCTGGGTCAAATGGAGCGGGTGGTATGGCGCCGCTGGTCATTCTGCCGTTTGTTGCATGCGCTCTTCAGCCACGTGCTCTGTCTTGTTCGATACGTACTTAGTCAACTCTATCGTCTCTGCATCCCATCCTCATCATCAGTGTTAAGTCCTGAGCATGGGCACAAGGAACGGAGACGAGACATCGAACTGTGACTTCAACTCTTTATTGTGACTTCAGAACAGAGCAAATACTTGGGTAGCAGCAGCTCTTTTATAGAGCTGGCTGCTGTCAAAACAACCAATGATTTGAGTTTACCGCTCTAACAAGTGTCCAATCAGAGAGACCCGCTAACAGCCAATCGGACTGGCCAGAATCGACCAATCACGACTTGCTATTCGTGGGCCAATGAGAAGTGCAGGATTATGAGCCTGCTGTAAAAGTAAAGCTGTTAGGGTTGTTACTGGTGCGTTGGCTTAGTCCATAACAGCTCTAACATCTACAGCTTTGAAAATCTTTGTCCCACCTAAAAACCATCATGGATCCACTGTTAGATCCCATGCAGTTTGCATACCAAGCAAATAGATCAACATATGATGCTGTTAACATGGCTCTGCATTACATCCTACAACATCTTGAATCTCCAAATACCTACTCAAGGGTCCTCTTTGTAGACTTCCGTTCAGTATTCAATACCATGATTTCAGACACTCTTCTAAGTAAATTAAACCAACTACCGGTACCTGAACACACTTGTAAGTGGATCATAAGCTTCCTAACAGACAGCAAGCAGCAAGTGAAGCTAGGCAGAATCACTTCCAATGCCTGTACAATCAGCACTGGGACTCCCCAAGGCTGTGTGCTTTCTCCACTTCTCTTCTCCCTATATACCAAAGACTGCATCTCAAATGATCCATCTGTTAAAATACTGAAGTTTGCTGATAATACAACAGTTTCATTGGAGACAATGACAAATCTGCATACAGACAGGAGGTTATACAACTTGCCTCATGGTGTAACCTGAACAATCTGGAACTGAACACACTTAAAGAAATGGTGGTAGACTTTGGAAGAAACCCTCCCATACTACCACCGCTTACAATACTAGACAAAACTGTAACAACAGTAGAGACGTTCAAATTTCTAGATTCTACTATATCACATGACCTAAAATGGACACCTAACATTAAAAAGTCATCAAAAAAGCACAACAAATAATGTTCTTTCTGCACCAACTCAGGAAGCTCAAACTGCCCAAGGAGCTGCTGATCCAGTTCCACAGAGGAATGATTGAGTCTGTTATCTGCACCTCTATAACTGTCTGGTTTGGTTCAGAGAGTAATTCAAACTGCAGAAAAAACAGTTACTACCAACCTGCCTTCAATTGAGAACGTATATACTGCATGTGTCAAAAAGAGGGCTGTGAAAATATTTACAGACCCCTCATATCCCGGACATAAACTGTTTCAACTCCTTCCCTCAAAACGACGCTATAGAACATTGCACACCAGAACAACTAGACATAAGGACAGTTTTTTCCCAAAAGCCATCACTCTGCTAAATAAATAATTTCCTCAACCCTATTCAACTATTACAAAGTCTGCACTCCTGTTAATCTCATCATCAATTCTTATCACCCATCCCCTCCCACTTGTGACTGTATGACTGTAATTTTGTTGCTTGTATACTTACAATTTATATTGACTGTTTCTTTTTAACTTTTCTTTTATGTATACTGAGAGTATTTACACCAAGACAAATTCCTTGCGTGTCCAATCAAACTTGGCCAATAAAGTATTCTATTCTATTCTATTCTATTCTATTCTATTCTATTCTATTCTATTCTATTCAAATCATGGGTATAGGTCCATGTATTTGTATACCACATTTTGGGGGCGGTATGTCCATCAAATTTTATAAATATTCCCTTCCAACATTTCCAACAATGTTGGAAGCATAAAAGTAAAGAAGGGACTTTTTATCATCTATAGTGGACATTTATTAAAGCAAAATAACTTTTAGAGTATGATGTATATTTTAATACTCAAAATTTTGAATCATTTATTTTTCTTATCCTTCCTCACTTCTCTCCCCATCTCTTCCTCCCCACTGTTTTCCTATTTACTTTTGTATTTTGTATCTTATAATATTTTCTAACTTAATAAAAATGATAAAACAAAAAATAATATTCCCATCATGCTGTTTCATTATCATAATATAATGAAGTTCCTTGATACATTCTAGATCAGGGTTCTTCAAAATTGACACCTTTAAGACTGGCAGAATTCCTCCTCCAGTCCTGTTAGCTCAGGAATTCTGGGAGTTGAAGTCCACAAGTATTACACTTGCCAAGTTTGAAGACCCATGTTCTACACCTTTGCTGCTGAGAAGCACTGAAGATCATCTCTATTGATATCATCTGAGTATTAAGCTACCATTACAGAGATCTTTGCGTGTATATGTCATTAATCAATTTAGCCCTCCCAACCACCTCCCACCTATAATTAGCTCTGTTGTTTTTACTTCCATCATGTTGGTCAAAGGAGGCTTATCTCCTGTTGCTTTCTCTCGTGCCGGACCCAGCCTGGATGCAAGGGCTAAATTGATTAATGAATATAAAGGCAAAGATCTCTGTAATGGTAGCTTAATACTCCGACGATGTAAGCAGAGGCTGACGAAAGCTTAGTAAGTAGATTAAATATAATTTTAAGTTCTGCGTTGGTTTTCATGTGACAACATTGTTCCCCAGTGTCTAAAGTGAGGAGGGGAAACATCTTCATAATTCTCCAAGGAGATTCCTCTGGTCCAGATGTTTCCTCAATATGTGAATGGCAGTTTAGATATTTAGAGAGTTTATTCTGAAGTTTTTCTTCTTCCAGGATGCTAAAAGACTGTATCCTATTCCAGTGTTTAACTGAAACCTGATTGCCTGGTGGAAAGAAAGGTGAACCTCGATCGTTGAACTCATTTTCATAATTCTTCATTTTCTTCCAACATATTTTTTAATTGGATACCTAGAAAAAGATTCCTCATGGGAGAGGAATTAATCCTCATTGACTAATCCAGGATCTGGACTGAATCAAGTTGCAGAGCTTCTCTGAAGAAAGGAAGCTTCTTGTCTGATTTCAGATTCACTTCTTCTTACTGTGTCTCTCGCACAATAATAGATTGCTGTGTCTTCAGATTTCAGATTGTTCATTTATAGATACAGAAGGCTTTTGGCATTATCTCTGGTTATAGTGAAACATTCTTTGGCAGATTCTGCATACTCTTGCCTGCTGGCATCGTACCAAATAACTGCAACCCTTTCCAGTCCTTTTCCTGGAGCCAGTCTCACTACCCAATTCATGCCATAGCTTCCAAGGTTAAAACCAGAGCATTGTTACATTCATTTATTTTTAGACTGTATGTGAATGTATTTAAGAGTTATAGTTTATAGTTAACACATTATAGTTAGTTATAGTTAAGTTAGTTGTAGGTATGCAGAGAAAAACAGAGACAGAAGAAAAATGAACCTCACCTCTTAAGAGAGACAAACTCTAAATTAACTTCATTCTCACTCATCCAGGTCATGGTCGTCCCAAAGGTGCTTTTTTCAACAGGGAACTGGACTTTCTTTCTTTTTTTAAAGATGTTTTGCTTTTCATCCAAGAAGCTTCTTTTGCTTTTCATCCAACAAGAGCCAAAGAAGTTTCTTGAATGAGAAGTGAAACATCTGTTTAAAAAACAACAACAGAAAGTCCAATTGCCTCTTGAAAAAGCATATTTGGGACATCAGGTGAAGAAACAACTCCAAATGTCTTCAAGGTCCAAAACTGTTTTCAGATGGAGGATGAAGGGATTTTTTTTATCATAGTTTTGTGAAAATGTTCTCCATTCATCCTTCACTCAGCTGAAAATTCTCACCACCCCTGCAAGTTGAGTCATTGGCACCTGGGCTTCTTTTCTTCCTCAGTCTTGTAGAAGCTATTTGGATAAGTGGCAAAATGTTTCAAACAAACAAACAAACCAAAAAAAAAAAAAAAGAATAGAAGCCTAGGTGCCTTGACACAACCTCCTGACAACTCTACTGAGATGACTGAGTATTTTGATTAAAATATCTCCTGAAGCTAATTTCTGAAATCTGTTTTCCCTGGCACTTCTGTCTCTTTTTGTCCTCGGTTATTCTCTGTTGCCAGATTTGTTTCTTCAAAGAAGCACGTGGCCAAGCCTGAGTGAACACCCCTTTTCCTTTGGAGAAAAATTGAAATAAAGAAGGAAATTCTGTTTTAACCCCAGTTTTGCTGAGGAAACTTATATCCACCTCGTTCATAGGAATGGGGTGAGATTAAACCAGGCAAGGAGAACAGATAGAGCAAAAAACAAAAATAAAAAGGGGGAAGTTTTGACAGGGACTATTTGTCCCATGTGGGATGCAAATAGGAATAGATCCTGCATAGACAAACATATCAGAGCTTCAAAGTATATTCCATTTTCCATTTTGTTTTCACTTTGGAAGAATTGCATCTTTGTGTACATTGGACATCCCCTGACAATTTCTTATGGCTTCATTAAATCAGAAGCTCTGATAAATATATATATATATAGTCCTTAGAATAGAGCATCATTTTATCTATATACAAAACAGCATTCAGCAATAGCACTTAGATTTAAATACTGCTTCACAGTGTTTACAGCACTCTCTAAGCAGTTCTTAGAGTCAGCATATTGCTCCCAACAATCTGGATCCTCATTTTATTGACCTTGGAAGGATGGAAGGGTGAGTCAGCCATGAGCCAGTCTGGATCTTGGGAATTGAACTCCTGGAAGTTTGAGCAGAGTTAGCCTGCAATACTTCATTCCAACCACTGCAACACCATGGCTCTTCAATCTAACAGTCATTCCCTCCATTGAGATTATAGGTTTCTTTGCAAAAAATTGAGATTATGGGCAAGTTTTATGAGAGTCAAGAATGGCTTGTTTAACTATAAGCATATACAACAATAGAAAGGATTACTTTTGAATAAATGTATGTCTTACTTTGCAATGTAGACATTCTGGGGCTGGTTTTACCTGGTCACATAAACCCTCAAGATGAGACTTTTCTTTCATTTTTTCCACTTAAATCTCCCTGTTAAGCAAGGTAATTGAGAGATTCCAATTGTTCTCACTCCCAATTGTTACTGAGAAGTAGGCCAAGTCAAAACTCCTATTTTATATGGTATGAAGTTGTAGCAAAAGCTATCAAGGCAGGAAGACAGTCAAAAATATTCAATCTCATAGAATTTCTGGAAGGGGAAGTTTGCAATAACCAGTGTTTCCCTCTCTTGACTCAGCCAGAGTGTTGTGAATGAATAATACCAATAAAGTTATCTTGAGCTTGAAGTCAAGTGCAGGGTTCTGACCCTGCACTTCTGATTGGCTGTTAATGGCAGAATTGGATTGGTCCATTCAGGAGCATCTGATTGGCCATTAACAGGCCATTCCCATTGGTTAACGGAGCTAGCGCTCCAGGTTCACTATTGGTTAAGTAGTTAATGAGTTGCCATATAAGTAAGGCTAGAGCAGCCCTTGAGCTGAGCTGTCACAATATGTAAATAAAGAGTTTGAAGTTCACTGTTTCTACCGGCTCATCTCTATCATTCACACCCATGCTCCAGACTTAACACTGGCGACGAGGGTGGGATTAGATTACATCAGAGCCAACTAAGACAACTAAGTACGTGGCTGAAGTGCACAATGGCGCAACCATGTCCGGCGGCGCAGTACCACCCGCTCTGTTCGATCCAGTTCAAGAGGACTGGGAGTCCTGCATGGACTATTTTCAAAAGTTTTTGAAAACGAATAATCTGAAGGATGCCACAACCGGGAAGAAACAGGCGGTATTCCTAATGCACTGCAGCCCAACGGTATTCAAAATGGCTAAGGCATTAGCGAAACCAGCTGAAGTGAAGGCCATGGACTGGGACGTCCTCGAACCGCAACTAAGGGCCCACTATGCACTGACCGTTCCAACGCTCGTAAGACGATACGAGTTCTATCAAAGAAACCAGTGGAAAGGAGAAAGCGTCTCTGATTTCATTGCAGACCTCCGGAACTTGGAAGGCCTTTGCGATTTCACCGACCTGGAAGAGGCCTTGAGAGACTGAGTAGTCCTCGGGCTAGACGCTCTAAATGTACAGAGCAAAATAATGGCAAAAGGTGACATCACCCTTAAAGATGCCATAGCTGGAGGCGACCAAGAAGTCAGCTGCCCAACTATGCCGAAATCGCACTGCAGCACACCAACTGGCCGGTGAAGTTTCACCTAATGCAGAAGGGCGGCTACCGATGGCCCACCATGATGACCTCTCTTCGTCGTCAGACAGCGATGAAGAAGAGGTCCATCGCCTGTGGTCTGATCGGGACCGATACCTGACGTCCCAGCAACCATGCGCTAGCTGTGGGGCCAACCATTACCGCTCCAATTGCAAATTCCGCGATGCGCTCTGCCATGAGTGCGGGAAATGAGGCCACATTGGACGGGTCTGCAGAAACCTCCTCGGACCCAGCCAGACCTCGAAAGGTACCAATCTCCACCAATCGACAGGGAATCACCCTGTAAGGCGAAAACCAATAAACCACTCCTACAGAAACTGGCCCATGAGTCGCCTAGCAAGACAGGAAGAGTCCCACTAAACACTCACTTTTGGCCATGCCTATTCACTAGACGCTAAGAAAATTCGGGTCAATGTGAACATTGAAAATCAGCCTTGCCAAATGGAAGTTGACTCGGGATCGTCTCTTTCAATGGTCTCATGGAAGACCCTCAAGCAACTCATACCCACTATCCAGCGCCAAGACCTTCAAGTCCAATGGCTCATGTTAAAGGACTACCAGGGGAATCGGATTCCAGTTGTAGGATCCAGTCAAATCCGGGTTGCATTCAAGAACCGCACGGCGTACTTACCCCTGACGGTGATCGATAAGGACTGGCCTAGCCTGTTAGGCCTGCAATGGTTCACACCACTTGGCATTGAAGTGGCAGGCATTAACTGAATCAGCAGCAGTGACTGGGAGGAAGACCTTGCCCACGAATTCAGGGACGTCTTTGCGGAAAAGCTAAGTGAGTACAAGGGGACCCCAATATCATTTAGCCTTAATCCAAAGATAGCTCCCATCCGCCTTAAGCCTCATCGAGTTCCGTTCACTCTAAAGCTGAAAATCGACGAGCAACTTGATAAGTTGATAGCCCAGGGAATTTTAAAGCCAACTGACCACTCCCCATGGGAAACGCCAATTGTGACACCAATTAAGCTGGACGGCTCCATTAGAATTTGTGGGGACTACTGAGCCACCCTAAAACACGACCTGCAACAAAACCCATATCCGGTGCCAGTGGTGCAACACCTCCTCCATTCCCTGGGGGGCAGAAAAGTCTTCGCTAAGCTAGACTTAACTCAGGCGTATCAGCAACTGCCGGTTGACGAAAAAACTGCACAGGCACAGACTATTGTAATACACCGAGTTGCCTTTAGGTGTACGCGGCTTCAATTCGGAGTCAGTGTAGCCCCAGGGATCTTTCAGAGCCTAATGGAGAGACTATTGCAGGGGATCAAGGGCGTTGTCCCCTATTTTGATGATGTGCTCATTGCTGCCCCCACTCCAAAAATCTTACAGGAGCATTTAAGACTGGTTTTACAAAAATTCCAGGAAGCAGGCCTGAAAGTTAAAAAAAATAAGTGTAAACTGTGTACAGATCGTGTTGAATTCTTAGGGTACTTAATTGACAGTCAGGGTATTCACCCTGACGATAGCAAATTGAGAGCAATAAAAAATGCTCCCAGACCCCAGAACAAGACCGACCTTCAGGCGTTCTTAGGCCTCATCAATTTCTATAATGTATTCTTGCCACACAAGGCGACTGTCGCTGAATCTTTACATCGTCTATTAGATAAAAAAGCAATTTGGGTATGGGGTCACAAAGAAGAGCAGGCGTTCCGTAATGTGAAAAAACTACTGACTTTGGATGCTGTATTAATGCAGTACAATGAGACTTTGCCGATAAACATTACGTGTGATGCATCGCCTTTTGGAGTGGGCGCCATTTTGAGCCATGTATTACCTAATGGTAATGAAGCCCCTGTTGCTTACTTCTCCAAAACGCTCTCGCAAACTGAGCGAAATTACACCCAGATCGATAAAGAAACCCTGGCAATTGTATCAGCTGTTAAAAGATTCCATGAGTATGTGTACGGCCGGGTTTTCACCATTGTAACTGACCACAAATCATTGCTGGGGATCATCGCTGGGGACTTTCTCCCAGAATGACCCGCTGGTCAGAATTCTTGGCTGCCTACAATTATCAGCTACAATATCGTCCCGGTAAAGCCATTCCCCACGCCGACGCGCTGAGCCGTACACCGCTCCCTGAAACTATCAACGATTCTGCACCAACGATGACAGCGTTGCAGATCGAGACACTCCACACACCTCCATTAACTGCCCGTGACATAGCGAGAGAAACAAAACGCGACCCCATCTTAGCACGAGTCCTCACATGGGTGGAACATGGATGGCCATTGGACCAAGTACCAGATGACTTTGCACATTCAAAAGTCATCAAACAGAGTTGTTCTCGCAGAAGGGCTGTGTCATCTGGGGTGATAGAGTCGTTATCGCAGAACGACTCCAACAAAAATTGCTAAGAACCTTGCACAATGGCCACTCTTGCATTGTGCGCATGAAGGGCCTCGCACGAACTACACGTGATGGCCAGGCATTGACAGACAAATCGAATCGTGGGTTAAAACTTGCAAGAGATGCCAAGAAGTAAACAATGCTCCACCAAAGGCAATCCCAACCGAATGGGAGACGCCACGGGGACCCTGGTCCTGCATCCATCTGGACTTTGCTGGGCCGACCAAAGGTCACACATTTTTGCTAACTGTCGAAGCCTACTCGAATTGGCTCGAGATTCACTGAATGAACAACACGACCAGTAACCCGGTCATCAAAAGACTGGAAAGACTGTTCGCAACCCACGGATTACCAGACATTCTGGTATCCGACAACGTGCCCCAATTTACCGCGCTGTCTTTTGAGCAGTACCTGGCTGACCGCGGTATCCGACATGCGGTCACTTCGCCTGTGCACCCTGCTGCCAACGGTAGGGCCGAGCGCATGGTACAATTCGTCAAAAAGACTCTCTGTCAGCCTCAAGATATTTTCCCCTTCTTGCCTATCTGCTATTATTTCATTATTTCTCTCGGCTGTCATGGCAACGGTGGGAGGGGGATTTTATATGCGAAGAGAGCTGGAGGTGTTTGCATTCCTTGCTGGGCTAGCAAGGGGAGGGGGGATTTCTTGTCTTTAACTTTCCGTTTCCTGGCTATCTTTTCCTCTTTTGCGCAACTGTGAACTTTTATCAAAATATGTCAAGGTCATTTGACAAGATGTCTCATCACCATCTGAAGATGACCACATGAGCCGTTTCAAAAGTTTTAATTGGAAGAATCATTTGAACTTTGGGGGGTGGGGGCAAACCTATTTCTTTGTATATGCATTCTACCCGCCAATTTCTCAGTTTCGGAATTGCTTTGTAGCTACCACTTTATTTCCCAGTAAAAGGATAACTTTGCTCTACCCCATGGAGTCTGAGTATTTCTTTCTTGGGATCTAAAAGGAGCGCAGCCTGACATAATTCCGAAACTCTCCCCTAAACAAGTTAGGTGGGCTCAGTTCTTCAAGCGATTCAACTTCTCCTTGAAATATATCCCGGGGGGAAAAAATTTTATGGCAGATGCTTTGTCTAGAATACCTCAATACAACAGTATCCGAAAAGAAGTGATTAGGCCAATCGTATCCACTACATAACTGGCTGCCCCTGTTGTTACCCGCGCACAGAAAAGAAACCAGGAGAAGGATCTAACTACTGATCTGATGGAACAGTTTAAGGAGGCTTTGAAGACAGATAAGTGGTTTCTGGTAAATGCGAGTAACTGCACCACTCGAGATGGCCTAGCCTGGATGGGGGCGAAATTGTATGTACCACAAACCCTGAGAAGCCATGTATTGCAACAAACCCATGATTCCAAAGTGGCTGGTCATTTTGGTTTTGTGAAGACCTTGCATTTGGTGAAACGACAGTTTTGGTGGCCTTCCTTGAAAAGGGACATTGAGACTTATGTGGCGAGTTGTCCGATTTGCACCTCAGCAAAAAGACCGCCGGGTAAGCCACCAGGACTGTTACAGAATGTGGCCAGACCAACTGCCCCTTGGAAGGAAATTTCCATGGATTTTATAGTAGATCTACCTGAAAGCAGTGGACACACGGTCATTTGGGTAGTGACTGACTTGTTTTCCAAACAAGCCCATTTCATTCCTTGCTCAAAGATCCCTTCGGCGAAAACCTTAGCCAGACTCTTCATTCTTCATGTTTACCGATTGCATGGTGTACCTGAACGTGTAGTTTCTGATCGAGGAGTCCAATTTACCTCAAATTTCTGGAGGGAATTTCTGAAGTTAATAGGCTCCACCCAAAGCTTAAGCTCCGCCCACCATCCTCAAACTAATGGAGCCTGCGAGAGGACTAACGGAGTACTAGAGCAATACCTCCGATGCTACATAAATTTTCAACAAGACAACTGGGTGGATCTGTTACCTTTTGCGGAAGTGGCATATAATAACTCTGTTCACAGTAGTACGGGGTTCACTCCTTTCAAAATAGCAACGGGGCAAGATTTTGTACCCATACCTGAACTGCCTGGTGAAAACCCAACTGTCCAGTCATTGAGTGATTGGATATCTCAGCTTCAACTTAATTGGCCAATTGTCCGCAAAGCTTTGGATGAGGCGCACCAATCTCATAAGAAATTTGCTGACAAAAAGCGAGCTCCACAGATGTCATATCAAGTGGGTGATAAAGTATTTCTTTCGACCAAGTATTTACAAACTACCCAAAAATCAAAGAAATTGGGTCCTAAGTATGTAGGACCTTTCCCCATTGAAAGGATTATAAATCCTGTAACTGTCCAACTGACTTTACCAAAGACTCTTCGTCGTATTCATCCTGTTTTTCACGTTAGTTTGTTGAAACCAGAATGTGCCTGTGCTTTGAGACCAATTCAATCTGATCCCCCTGTGCCAATATTAATTGAGGGGGAACAACATTTCGAAATTAAAGAAATTCTGGACTCTAGAAAATGGAGGGGTCGTACCCAATACCTTGTAGCTTGGAAACATTTTCCTCCGTCCCATTCTGAGTGGGTAAATGAAAAGGACCTTAGGGCTCCTGAACTGTTAAAGAAATTTCATGCCAAATATCCTGATAAACCATAGAAATGTACATTAATGTTAACATGTAACTATTTTGTTTTTCTTTCAGGGACTTATGTCCTTCTTCTAGGGGGTCCGAATGTCAGCCCCAAGATATTTTCCCCTTCTTGCCTATCTGCTATTATTTCATTATTTCTCTCGGCTGTCATGGCAACGGTGGGAGGGGGGATTTTATATGCGAAGAGAGCTGGAGGTGTTTGCATTCCTTGCTGGGCTAGCAAGGGGAGGGGGGATTTCTTGTCTTTAACTTTCCGTTTCCTGGCTATCTTTTCCTCTTTTGCGCAACTGCGAACTTTTATCAAAATATGTCAAGGTCATTTGACAAGATGTCTCATCACCATCTGAAGATGACCACATGAGCCGTTTCAAAAGTTTTAATTGGAAGAATCATTTGAACTTTGGGGGGTGGGGGCAAACCTATTTCTTTGTATATGCATTCTACCCGCCAATTTCTCAGTTTCGGAATTGCTTTGTAGCTACCACTTTATTTCCCAGTAAAAGGATAACTTTGCTCTACCCCATGGAGTCTGAGTATTTCTTTCTTGGGATCTAAAAGGAGCGCAGCCTGACATAATTCCGAAACTCTCCCCTAAACAAGTTAGGTGGGCTCAGTTCTTCAAGCGATTCAACTTCTCCTTGAAATATATCCCGGGGGGAAAAAATTTTATGGCAGATGCTTTGTCTAGAATACCTCAATACAACAGTATCCGAAAAGAAGTGATTAGGCCAATCGTATCCACTACATAACTGGCTGCCCCTGTTGTTACCCGCGCACAGAAAAGAAACCAGGAGAAGGATCTAACTACTGATCTGATGGAACAGTTTAAGGAGGCTTTGAAGACAGATAAGTGGTTTCTGGTAAATGCGAGTAACTGCACCACTCGAGATGGCCTAGCCTGGATGGGGGCGAAATTGTATGTACCACAAACCCTGAGAAGCCATGTATTGCAACAAACCCATGATTCCAAAGTGGCTGGTCATTTTGGTTTTGTGAAGACCTTGCATTTGGTGAAACGACAGTTTTGGTGGCCTTCCTTGAAAAGGGACATTGAGACTTATGTGGCGAGTTGTCCGATTTGCACCTCAGCAAAAAGACCGCCGGGTAAGCCACCAGGACTGTTACAGAATGTGGCCAGACCAACTGCCCCTTGGAAGGAAATTTCCATGGATTTTATAGTAGATCTACCTGAAAGCAGTGGACACACGGTCATTTGGGTAGTGACTGACTTGTTTTCCAAACAAGCCCATTTCATTCCTTGCTCAAAGATCCCTTCGGCGAAAACCTTAGCCAGACTCTTCATTCTTCATGTTTACCGATTGCATGGTGTACCTGAACGTGTAGTTTCTGATCGAGGAGTCCAATTTACCTCAAATTTCTGGAGGGAATTTCTGAAGTTAATAGGCTCCACCCAAAGCTTAAGCTCCGCCCACCATCCTCAAACTAATGGAGCCTGCGAGAGGACTAACGGAGTACTAGAGCAATACCTCCGATGCTACATAAATTTTCAACAAGACAACTGGGTGGATCTGTTACCTTTTGCGGAAGTGGCGTATAATAACTCTGTTCACAGTAGTACGGGGTTCACTCCTTTCAAAATAGCAACGGGGCAAGATTTTGTACCCATACCTGAACTGCCTGGTGAAAACCCAACTGTCCAGTCATTGAGTGATTGGATATCTCAGCTTCAACTTAATTGGCCAATTGTCCGCAAAGCTTTGGATGAGGCGCACCAATCTCATAAGAAATTTGCTGACAAAAAGCGAGCTCCACAGATGTCATATCAAGTGGGTGATAAAGTATTTCTTTCGACCAAGTATTTACAAACTACCCAAAAATCAAAGAAATTGGGTCCTAAGTATGTAGGACCTTTCCCCATTGAAAGGATTATAAATCCTGTAACTGTCCAACTGACTTTACCAAAGACTCTTCGTCGTATTCATCCTGTTTTTCACGTTAGTTTGTTGAAACCAGAATGTGCCTGTGCTTTGAGACCAATTCAATCTGATCCCCCTGTGCCAATATTAATTGAGGGGGAACAACATTTCGAAATTAAAGAAATTCTGGACTCTAGAAAATGGAGGGGTCGTACCCAATACCTTGTAGCTTGGAAACATTTTCCTCCGTCCCATTCTGAGTGGGTAAATGAAAAGGACCTTAGGGCTCCTGAACTGTTAAAGAAATTTCATGCCAAATATCCTGATAAACCATAGAAATGTACATTAATGTTAACATGTAACTATTTTGTTTTTCTTTCAGGGACTTATGTCCTTCTTCTAGGGGGTCCGAATGTCAGCCCCAAGATATTTTCCCCTTCTTGCCTATCTGCTATTATTTCATTATTTCTCTCGGCTGTCATGGCAACGGTGGGAGGGGGGATTTTATATGCTAAGAGAGCTGGAGGTGTTTGCATTCCTTGCTGGGCTAGCAAGGGGAGGGGGGATTTCTTGTCTTTAACTTTCCGTTTCCTGGCTATCTTTTCCTCTTTTGCGCAACTGCGAACTTTTATCAAAATATGTCAAGGTCATTTGACAAGATGTCTCATCACCATCTGAAGATGACCACATGAGCCGTTTCAAAAGTTTTAATTGGAAGAATCATTTGAACTTTGGGGGGTGGGGGCAAACCTATTTCTTTGTATATGCATTCTACCCGCCAATTTCTCAGTTTCGGAATTGCTTTGTAGCTACCACTTTATTTCCCAGTAAAAGGATAACTTTGCTCTACCCCATGGAGTCTGAGTATTTCTTTCTTGGGATCTAAAAGGAGCGCAGCCTGACACTCTCCAAAAGATAGACTACGACAACATCGATGACAAAATCAACCGGATCCTTTTCCTACAGCACATCACACCTCACAGCGATACCAACAAAACTCCCGCCGAGCTGCTAATGGGACGAAAGCTCCGCTCCCACCTCGATTGGTTACACCCAGCCTACGAACCGGAAAAGCCACTCGGATCCAGCAGCCAATACCGTACCATCCAGGGAGGCGATTTAGTATTCGCTAAAATCTTATTGGGCGATCTGTTGTGAGTAGAAGTGACCATAATCCGCGTAACCGGCCCAAGATCATACCTCGTTCAGTGCCCTGATGATAGACTTTGGAAGCGCCACATAGATCAACTACGATCGCGGCTAGTCTCGCACTTCCGAACTCCCTTATGACCAAACTGAGGGGGGGGGAAATACAGAGAAAAGCGAATTGCAATTTTTGAAGAGACTTATAATGGAACTGAAATGCAGGAACAGGAACCAGGGACCGGAGTGAATTCACCTCAGGGAGTGGCCAGTGATATTGGTGACGATGGGAACGTGAACTCGGAACCAGAGGCACCCCTACTGTTAAACAACGATCTACCTCAGCAGAAGTGCAGCCAACCGCCAGGCACTTTGCAAAAATCGAAAATACTAACAAAGCAGCCGTCCTACCTTAAGGACTATGTAACCGCGCCCCGTGGGCAGAAGCCGGGGGAAAGGGGTGTTGTGAATGAATAATACCAATAAAGTTATCTTGAGCTTGAAGTCAAGTGCAGGGTTCTGGCCCTGCACTTCTGATTGGCTGTTAATGGCAGGATCGGATTGGTCCATTCAGGAGCATCTGATTGGCCATTAACAGGCCATTCCCATTGGTTAACGGAGCTAGTGCTCCAGGATTGCTATTGGTTGAATAGTTAATAAGTTGCCTATATAAGGAAGGCTATAGCAGCCCTCCAGTTTGAGCTGTCACAATATGTAAATAAAGAGTTTGAAGTTCACTGTTTCTACCAGCTTGTCTTCATCATTCACACCCATGCTCTAGGCTTAACACAGAGCTTCAGGATGAAGGGGATTGAATCAACTTAATTTATATAGTAGAAATGAAAAAAGAGCAACAAATACAATGGAGTTAGATTCAGGAGAATTGTCAATACTGAGAATCAGAAAGGACTGAACTGCAAAATATATCAAGGATGAATTGTGGAATATCAATCCATATTGGTGCCTTGAAATACATTTCAAGTTTTTAAAAAGTACCCAGTTTCATCTACTGACCATAGATTGTTTTTTTTACTTCCTACCAAACTGCCAACCAGGTTCCACACTACTTAGGCCAGGGTCGGTCCTGAGCTTCCAAAGGAGATTTATTGGCTGTTCCTGTTACAGAAATTCAACTTTTTGTCATAAACTCATAAATTACTACATCTTCTCTGATGAGAAGGTTCTTGTTTGGCATCAGATTCACTTCCTCTCACTGTGTCTCTTGCACAGTAATAAACTGCTGTGTCCTCCACTTTAAGATCATTCATTTGCAAATGCAGCTGGCTGCGGGAATCATCCCTGGAGATGGTGAAACGTCCTTTGACTTTGTCTGAATAGCTAATCGGAGATGAGGATGTTCCGATCTCTGCCACCGATTCCAGTCCTTTCCCTGGTGCCTGTCTCACCCAGCTCATGTAATAACTGCTGAAGGTGAACCCAGTGGCTTGGCAGGAGAGACGGAGGGACTCTCCAGGTCTTCTCACATCCCCTCCAGACTCCACCAACTGGACTTGAGACTTGGCACCTGAAAAGAAAAGTTTATCAATAATCACTCCTGCATATAAGAATTAAAATGGAAAGAAGTTTAATAGGAAAGAAACAATTACCATGGAGGAATGCCAGTAAGGACATCAAGTTTAGCCACAGAAGCATTTTTGCTCTGTGCAATGAATGGTGGGGAGTTGACCAAGAAGGATTCCTTTTGTTTTGGTGGGTGTAACCTGAAAAGGAAAACTGACTGGCTTTTTTAAGGAGGAAATTGTGACTTGATTTACATAATGGTTGTGATAAAAGATCTCACCAGTGCATTCATCTTATAGTTTTCTTGTAGACTGCCTACAGTGTTGATTTAATGTTATAACTCTTCAGTTTTAGGAAACATGAAAGCAACCTTTAAGTTAGAGTAATAAAAGCAAGGAAAAGGTGATTTAAGGAAATAAATGATGAACCAGCACTAAGAACATTTGAAAGTGGCATGGTAGAAAACATGAAAAAAGCTTCACATCGAAGTTGGGAAACGTTTTACACATTTTCCCATTTAATATGAATATTTGAAGAATCCCAAAAAGAACTGAATGCAGACCAAGATCATTTTTGTTTTAGATGCTATTTTGTGTGGTGTTTTTGTCAGTTGATACTTGCCCAGAGTTGATTCAACAAGATGGACACCTATAAATATTGAAACAACAATAATGACAAAAGTAATCATAATAACAATTGCAATTTTAAAAAGTTGTCAAAAACAGTGTAGAATATATTGTTATCTATATTATATATAATAAACGACTTTGTGAAAGGAAAGTGGGAAGGGAGGGAGGGAGGGAGGGAGGGAGGGAGGAAGGAAGGAAGGAAGGAAGGAAGGAAAGAAGAAAGGAAGGAAACTGAAGTTCAGAATGAGACTTTAAAAAACAGAAAAAGAATTTTGGTATTTCTCCTGCTACAAATATAAGTACTTATTTATAATATTAATAACGATGACAAAAAAGAGCTCATGTTTTTCTATTATCTATTTTTAACCAATCATCAGATCCAGAAATTTTGATTGTGTGCTTTCATGAAAAGTTTGTAAATAATTTTCTAACCTAAAAAAAAAAAAATGTTTAGCCTTCTCTGCAGACTCCATCATCTTCACCTCCGAGCACTCCTTTGTGGGTGGCATTGAGTTTTTCCATTTATAAGGATATAATATCCTCCCAGCAGGTATAATATATAAAAGCAAAGTTTTATGAATTCTTTTTTCTAGTTGCTTCTCTATTAGTTCAAAGAGAAAAGTTTCTGCTTTCAATTGTAGCTTTACCCCCAAAGTCTTCTGGATTAGTGTACATATTTGATGTCCAATTGTCGTAGCTTTTTTTTTTTTTTTTGCATGTTCACCAAAAGCTGACATAAAATCCCTTTATTTTATTTTATTATTATTCATTATATTATGATTTTTCATATTATGATTTTTCAAACTATCTGGACAGTTTTTCTGATGACAAAAACAGAAATAATTCAAATCCTTTTTTTTAAATAAACCTTTTCTGTATCACAGGGTGGCTAGTAGCCTCCTGAGAGTTGGAATTTTTTTGAGAGATTTTCAGGGAACAAACACAGAAATAACAATTATCACTGCCCCAAAATTAGACAATATCTGTTTAGAATTTCTTTATTCCCTTCCCTCCCCTCACCCATAAACCACAGATAGTGGTTTGTGTATCAACACTGCCCCCTGGTGTCCGTTGTGAGGAAAAGACACATCTTTCTTATTCACTGAGGAGATTCTTTAGGTCCAGAAGTTTCCTTAATATGTGAATGGATTATCCCGAAGTTTCGTTTTCAGATTTCTGCCAAGGGAGAAAATGCTATTTGTTTTATTTTCTCAGAAGTCAGAATACTTTACAAACAGGGAAGGTAAAATGGGAATTTTGAAGCTATTTTCGTCAATCTTCATGGTCTTTCAGGATACTTTCTTCCAGGATATCCAAGACAAAAGAATTCTAAAAATTTCACTATATGCTGCTGAATCTTTTTTTTTTTTTTAAATAATTTTATTGATTTTCTACAGACAAACAAAACATTAAAACATCAACTCTCATATGTACATCCAGCGTGTTGGTTGGTTCATCAGTTTTGTGCATTCATTTTGTAGTCTCAATTACAGTTATGTTACATAACAACTCATATTGTCAATCCAAACTTATGTATCCTAATATCGCTGTTAAAAAACAACAACTTTTGATTATACTTTTAATCATTCATGCTTTATGAGATAACAATACTTTAAATAATTTATTCTGTAACAAATCATATAATCATACCAAATAAATCCTAAAAACACTTTATAAATATAGTATGCTGGCTAACATTCTAAATATTCTATTATCGTATTTTATCATCTAGCCATTGATAAAAAAGATCCCAAATTTCATAAAATTGTTTATCCTCTTGCTCTCTAATTTCAAATGTCAATCTACTCATCTCAGCACATTCCAATATTTTCTTAATAATTTCTTCCTGTAATGGTATTTTCTCATTCTTCCAGTTTTTAGCAAATACAATCCTAGCCGCTGTTAATACATTTACAATCAGGTATTTCAAATCTTTACTATATGTATCAGGTAAGATTCCTAATAAAAAGATCTCTGGTTTCAAGTCTATGTGTTTCTTTGTCATTTTTCCCAACCACATGCAAATTTTAGTCCAATATTTTCTAGCGTCCTCACAAGTCCACCACATATTACCATGAGCCAGGTATCTGATGACATTTCCAGCATCTTTCAGATTTGTTTCAGATTTGTTCTTAAACATTCTTGCTATTCTTGTCGGGGAAAAGTGCCACCTGTAAAACATCTTATACAAGTTTTCTTTATGTGCTGTTGATATTGTCATTTTATAATTTTGAGACCACAATTTTTGCCATTTTTCTAAATCAATCCCATATCCAAAATTCTTTCCCCAAACAATCATAGTTTCTTTAACTTGTTCTTTCTCTAATTTAATTCCCAGTAAATAACCATATAATTGTTTAATCACCTTCTCATCAGTACCCATCAAGATCTTATCTAAATCAGTCTGATTATCATGGAATCCCTCCGTTTTAGAATCTTCATCATACCTTGAATGTATTTGTGCATATGAAAACCAATTCATCCTTAAAGCTTGTTTCTCTAAGTTTTAAATCGATTTAAGTTCACCCTTTTCATCCAATAGTTCCCCATATCTAACTGTTTGTTCCTTCTTATAAATTATAGGATAGGAAAATGCTTCAATAGTCGATAACCAAACTGGAATTTGCAAATAACATTGTCTTTTTATCTTCTCCCAGTTTAACCACAAAGACTCCCGTATATAATGTCTTCTAAAATAACCCGGTGTTTTAGTTCCCTTATACCATAAAAAAGCATGCCAGCCCAACAGCAAATCATGCCCTTCTAGTGTCAACAATCTAGCCTTTCTTAATGTTATCCATTCTTTGACCCACATCAAACTTGCAGCTTGATAATACAATTCCCAATTAGGCAGGCCAAAACCTCCTCTAATTCTAGCGTCTTGCAAAAGCTTTAGCTTTATTCTCGCTTTTTTACCATGCCATATGAACTTCAACATGATTTTATTTAAATCTTCAAAATAGTCTTTTCCAAGCCTAATTGGTATTGTCTGAAACAGAAATAGAATTCTGGGTAAAATATTCATCTTAATTGTTGAAATTCTGCCTATTAATGACAATTGCAAGTTTTCCCATTTCTTCAAGTCTGTAGCTATCTGTTGTTTAAATTTAATATAATTATTCTCTTTTAATGTGCTACATCTTGCTGTCAAATATATTCCCAGATACTTAACCTTATTTGTAACCTGGATTTTCAAGAGGTCTGCCAGTTCATCTCTTTGTCTCAGTAACATGTTCTTTGTCAAAATCTTTGTTTTATCTTTATTTATTTTCTAACCAGCCATCTCACCATATGTCTCTATCTTTTCCAATAACTTTGGAGCTGTTTCTAGCGGATCTTTCAGAATAAAAGCTAAATCATCAGCAAAAGCTTGTAGTTTGAATTCTTCCTTTTTAATTTTCATTCCTTTTATGCTTTTATCATCCCTAATATTTCTATTCAACACTTCCAAAGTCAACACAAATAGCAAAGGAGATAGGGGACATCCTTGTCTTGTGCCTTTTCTTATTTTAATAAAGTCTGTGAATTCTCCCTCCATTTGCTGTCTCCTTTGCTGTCTGTTTATTGTATATGGATTCTATTGCTTGAATAAATTTTCTGGCAAAACCCATCTGTTCCAATAGTAATAACATAAATCTCCATTTCACGTTATCAAATGCCTTTTGAGCATCTAGGAATATCAAAGCCATTTGCTTTTCAGGATGAGCCTCATAGTATTCCAAAGTATCCAGGATTACTCTCATATTGTCTCTGATTTGTCTCTTTGGCAGAAATCAATTTTTTTTTTTGAAAATTTTTTTTGTTAATTTTCTACAAACAGACAAGACAAACAAAACATTAAAACATACACCTCTCATATTTACATACAGTGTGTCAGTTGGTTCATCATTTTTGTGCATTCATTTTGTAGTCCCAGTTACAATTATGTTACATAACAACTCATATTATCAATCCAAACTTATATATCCTATAATCACTAAACAAAAAAAAATTTTTTTTGACTATACTTTTAATCATTCATGCTTTATGAGCTAACAATACTTTAACCAAATTATTCAACTAATCATATAATCATACCAAATCAATCCTAAAAAAACCCTTTATAAATATAATATCGATTAACAAATTAATAGCAAAATAACAAGATAAAGATATTTCTTACTATCTAAAATATTTTATTATCGTATTTTATCATCTAGCCATTTATAAAAAAGATCCCAAATTTCATAGAATTGTTTATCCTCTTGCTCTCTAATGTCAAATGTCAATCTACTCATTTCAGCACATTCCAATATTTTCTTAATAATTTCTTCCTGTAATGGTATTTTCTCATTCTTCCAGTTTTTAGCAAATACAATCCTGGCCGCTGTTAATACATTTACAATCAGATATTTCAAATCTTTACTATATACATCAGGTAAAATTCCCAATAAAAAGATCTCTGGTTTCAAGTCTATATGTTTCTTTGTCATGTTTTCCAACCACATGCATTATAGTCCAATATTTTCTAGCATCCTCACAAGTCCACCACATATGGTAATACGGGCCGGGTATCTGATGACATTTCCAGCATTTTTCAGATTTATTCTTGAACATTCTTGCTATTCTTGTCGGCGGAAAGTGCCACCTGTAAAACATCTTATACAAATTTTCTTTATATGCTGTTGACATTGTCATTTTATAATTTTGAGACCACAATTTTTGCCATTTCTCTAAATCAATCCCATATCCAAAATTCTTCCCCCAAACAATCATAGTTTCTTTGACTTGTTCTTCCTCTAATTTCATTCCCAGTAAATAACCATATAATTTTTTAATCACTTTCTCATCAGTACCCATCAAGATCTTATCTAAATCAGTCTGCTTATCATAAAATCCCTCCGTTTTAGAATCTTCATCATACCTTGAATGTATTTGTGCATATGAAAACCAATTCATCCTTATACCTTGTTCCTCTAAGTTTTGGATCGATTTAAGTTCACCCTTTTCATCCAAAAGTTCCCCATATCTAACTGTTTGTTCCTTCTTGTAAATTATAGGATAGGAAAATGCTTCAATGGTCGATAACCAAACTGGAATTTTCAAATAACATTGTCTTTTTATCTTCTCCCAATTTAACCACAAAGACTCCCGTACATATTGTCTTCTAAAATAACCCTGTGTTTTAGTTCCCTTATACCATAAAAAAGCATGCCAACCCAACAGCAAATCATGCCCTTCTAATGTCAACAACCTATGTTTCCTTAATGTTATCCATTCTTTGACCCACATCAAACTTGCAGCTTGATAATACAATTCCCAATTAGGCAAGCCAAAACCTCCTCTAATTCTAGCATCTTGCAAAAGCTTTAGCTTTATTCTTGCTTTTTTACCTTGCCATATAAACTTCAACATGATTTTATTTAAATCTTCAAAATAGTCTTTTCCAAGCCTAATTGGTATTGTTTGAAACAAAAATAAAATTCTAGGTAAAATATTCATCTTAATTGTTGAAATTCTCCCTATTAATGACAATTGCAAGTTTTCCCACTTCTTCAAATCTGTAGTTATCTGTTGTTTAAGTTTAATATAATTATTCTCCTTTAATGTGCTACATCTTGTTGTCAAATATATTCCCAGATACTTAACCTTATTTGTAACTTGAATTTTCAAAAGATCTGCCAGTTCTTCTCTCTGTCTCAACAGCATATTCTTTGTCAAAATCTTTGTTTTATCTTTATTTATTTTCAAACCAGCCACCTCTCCATAAGTCTCTATCTTTTCCAATAACTTTGGAGCTGTTTCTAGCGGGTCTTCCAAAATAAAAGCTAAATCATCAGCAAAAGCTTGTAGCTTGAATTCTTCCTTCTTAATTTTCATTCCTTTTATGCTTTTATCATCCCTAATATTTCTATTCAACACTTCCAAGGTCAACACAAATAGCAAAGGAGATAGGGGGCATCCTTGTCTTGTACCTTTCCTTATATTAATAAAATCTGTAAGTTCCCCCTCCATCATTACCCTTGCTGTCTGTTTATTATATATGGCTTCTATTGCTTGAGGAAATTTTTTAGCAAAACCCATCTGCTCCAATAATAATAACATAAATCTCCAGTTCACGTTGTCAAATGCTTTTTGAGCATCTAGGAATATCAAAGCCATTTGCTTTTCAGGATGAGCCTCATAGTATTCCAAAGTGTCCAAGATTACTCTCATATTGTCTCTAATTTGTCTCTTTGGCAGAAATCCATTTTGATCTGGGTGAATAAAATTATTTAGATATTTTTTAAGTCTTTCTGCTAAAATTGAAGCAAAGATTTTATAGTCTGCGTTCAATAAAGAAATAGGTCTATAATTCTTAATTTGCAGTGGGTCAGTCTCTTCCTTCGGTATAAGTGTAATGTAAGCCTCTGATCATGTTTTAGGTATCATCTTTTTTAACATAACTTCATTCATAACTGCTAACAATTGGATGCTCAATGATTCTTGAAATGTTTTATAGAATTCTGCTGGAAGCCCATCTGGACCCGGTGCTTTCCCATTATTTTGTCTCTTAAATGCTTCATTTAATTCCATCATTGTTATATTGCTTTCTAGCATTTCTTCAGTCTCTTTAGGTATCTTTGGTAAATTAGCTTCCTGTAAATACTGTTTGACTTTTTCTTCATCGATATTCTCTTGTTTATATAATTGCCCATAAAAATCTCGAATAATTTCTTTTTTCTCCTTATTCCCATAACAAACTTGGCCTTGTTCATCTATTAACTTCAATATTTTTCTTGATTCCTTCTCTTTTCTCAATTTATATGCTAGCCATCTACCTGGTTTATTTGCATCTTCAAAATAATTCTGTTTAGAGTTTCTGATTTTCTGTGCCAGTTCTTCTTTCTCTATTAATTCCATTTTATGTTTAATTACATCCAGCTTCAATTTAATATCCTTTTTCTGTGGCATTTTCTGTAATTCTTTTTCAAGAATTTTGTACTCATCTTCCAAGGCCTTAAAAGCTTGCCTTTTCCTAATATTCTTTTTTCTTGTATAATCTATTATCAAACCTCTGGCATATGCCTTCATTGTATCCCACACATTTTGCGTTGAAGTATCTTCTTTTTTATTTTCTCTGAAGAAAAAAGCCAATTCCTTCTCCATCCATTGTATAAAATCTTTCTCCTTTAAAATAGTATTGTTTAATGTCCATCTCGATCTTTTTTTTTTGTCCCTTCCATTTAATTGTCATTGGGCTATGATCTGCCCAAGTACTTGTTTCAATATTTGTTTCTTTAATATTGGATATTAATTCTGTTGAGATCCAAATCATATCTAATCTGGACCATGATAAATGTCTATTTGAGTAAAAAGTATATTGTTTAGCTTTAACATTTCTTTCTCTCCAAATATCTTTTAAAGTTAATTCATCTGTCATTTTCAAAAAAGACCTTGGGAGAGCCTTTCTATTTTGCTTTGTTGTTGTTGCTATATAGTCCAATTTATTGTCCACAATTCCATTAAAATCTCCCATCATAATTATATTAACATAATTAACATAATTACATTAAACTCTTCTTGTTTATCATTCGGAGCATAAATTGCAATCAAGAGTATTTTTATATTATTGTCCATTATTTCTACCATTAATATTCTTCCATCTTCATCTGTGTAAATCAATTTTGCTGGGATAGCCTCTTTAATGTATAGAACCACTCCTCTTTTCTTACATTGAGTCAAAGAAGTAAATATTTTCCCCAATTTTGGCTGTACTAACAATTGTTCATGTTGTTTTTTAATATGAACTTCTTGTAGACAAATTATATCAAATTTTAATTTCATTAATTTATGAAAAGTTTTCCTTCTTTTAACAGCTGAATTAAGTCCACTTATATTCATTGTAATCAGTTTTCTTTCTTCCATGATTATGCTTTATATTTAGGTCTAACAGCTCTCGTGGATCTCACTTCACGCTGTTCTTTATTGTCCACCTGTCCACTTACAGCTCCTTTCTCTTTTTCAGTCTCCAGTTGTTCCTCTTAAAACTCAATTAATGAGACCTCTTTCTCTGCCTCCTCTCTTCTTCTTCCAAAAAATTCTGCATGGAAAAGTTCTGCTTTTTCAATTGAATCAATTCTATGTCTCTGCTCTTGCCACGTAAACATTAATCCTTCTGGAATCAGCCATCTATAATTCACTTCGTTTTCCAGTAGCATTTTGGTCAGAAATCGACATTCTCTTCTCATCTCTCTCACTCTTCTGGGTATTTGTTTTAAAACCACAATCTCTTTACCTTTGTATTTCAATGTTTTCTCTCTTACCACTTGTAATATTTGTGTTTTAATGGATTTTTTGGTAAATCTAATATGGACTTCCTTGGGTAATTTATTCCTCATCGCATATCTTGTATAAACTCGATATACCTCATCTATTCCATCCATCATCTTTTCCTCTGTAATTTCCAAAGCATCTGCCAAAATTTCTATCATTAGCGCTACCAAGTTTTCTCCTTTTTCCTCTTCTATATTTTGAAATCTAAGGTAAAATTCTGACCTTTCCATCTCCCACCTCAGCATCCCACCTTTTTCTTGTTCAACCGCTGTTAATCTACTATCAATATTTCCAATCTTCTTCTCTCTTTGTTTTCCTTCTTCCTCAATTTTTTGAAATTTCTCCTCATACTTAACCATCATTTGTTTGATGTCTTCCACTTTTTCATCAGTCTTCTCTATTCTTTGTTCAATATTTTCTGTTCTTTGTTCAATGATGTCTGATTTTATCTTGAGATCTTGGATTCCTTGCATAATCGTCTGTAAAGTTACTCTTTCTTGTTCCTTATCTTGCTTCAACATTGTCTGGATTAAGCGTTGTCCTCCAGCTGGTGGGGAAGCAGAGGTAGAAGCAGAAATGCCAGTTGATATTGGTTTCCTGCTCATTTCAATGCTTCCAAGGCTTCAAATTCTTCTTAACTTTTAATCCAACTAGTAAAGCAGCCAATTATAATCCAAAATGGAAAACTCCGATAGTCAAAAGCATGAAACCAAGGAAGAAACAGCAAAAAAGGAAGAAGAAAGATCTTCAGGTTCTTCTAGACCCTAATCCAATTACGAAATAGTCCACCATAAAAAAAGAAAAAAAGTAGAAAGAAGAAAAACAAATCCAAAAATAATAATATTGATTAAGAGCAAAAAAAAAGAAAAACAAAAAGTTCCCAGATTCTTCACACCTTAATCCAGTTGAAAAGTCTCAATAATAATAATAATAAAAATAATAAAAATAATAATAAAAAAAAGAAACAACAACAAAGTGGTCCAAGAACATAGATAGGAAAAGCAAAAAAGTCCCAATAAAAAAGAAAAGAAAAATAATAAAAAAAAACCCTGAGGCTTTCCCTTTAAAAAAAATAACAAACAAAAATAAAAATATTACTAGAATTGAAATTTTTTAAAAAAAGGCTAGCGTGTGGGGTATAAGAAAGTACACTGCACTTTATTTATTTATCCAAGGCTCTTGTTATGACTCTCTTCTCCAGCAGCTTCAAAGCCAAACCTCAAGTGTTCTTGATAACAGTCCAGGAAAGCACCTGCAATAATATTTTGCTGTGCTCTCCCTCTATCTTATCACGTTAAAATGTCCTTGAGAAGAGGTCTTTTTGCAATTCTCTCCCATTCAAATAAAATACTTTCAAGCCTCTAGTTGGCAGTGTTACAAAGTTTCTTAATGCTCTTCCTCCCCCCCAGCCGGAAAAAAGGAATAATATATACAAAAAGAAAAAAGAAAAAATAGCCAAAGGGAGCCTCTATCCTAAAGAAAGTTAAAAAATCAAAGGGAGCATAAAAATATATAAGAGAAAATTCAATCCGGTTACCTACAAAGTCACAGTAAAATCTTTCCCAAAAAATATAAAGAAAAGAAAAAAAACCCCAAGCCTCAATTTGACATCACTTTAAAAAACGCCGCTCAAACAATTTCAGTCAAAAAAAAAAAAATCTCACAGCTTTCTTCTTTATTCTGGATGAACTTTCCAACCTCAGCGAATTTACAATACAAAAGAGTTTTTCTCACCCAGCCGACACACTTTCACTCCAATCACTTTCTTTCCGGAGCTGTCCCGACTTCAGCAGCTATGGAGGCTGCCTCTCCGCCGCCAGCGAAAGGGCTTCTTCTGGATCAAACCAGAGATTTTGCGATATCTCTGGGATCCTGGAACAATACCCTTCTCAATCCCCGTCTCTACGGGACGGTTTAGGTCCGTTAGGACCGACCAGGGGCAAAAATATCGGCTGCGATCTCAGAGCCCCGAGATTGCAGCTGTATCACCGAAACGAAGCTCCGCCTTCCATTTTGATCTGGATGGATAAAATTCTTTAAATATTTTTAAGTCTTTCTGCTAAAATTGAAGCAAAAATTTTATAGTCTGCATTCAATAATGAAATAGGTCTATAGTTCTTAATTTGCAATGGGTCAGCCTCTTCTTCTGGAATAAGTGTAATATAAGCCTCTGACCATGTTTTGGGTATCATCTTCTTTGACATAACTTCATTCATAACTTCTAACAATGGGATGCTCAATAATTTATGAAATGTTTTATAAAATTCTGCCGGAAGCCCATCTGGACCTGGTGCTTTCCCATTATTTTGTTTCTTAAATGCTTCATTTAATTCCATCATTGTTATATTGCTTTCTAGCATTTCTTCAGTCTCTTTAGGTATCTTCGGTAAGTTAGCAATCTGTAGATACTGTTTGATTTTTTCCTCATCAATATTCTCTTGTTTATATAGTTGCCCATAGAAATCTCAAATAATTTCCTTTTTCTCCTTATTACCATAACAAACTTGGCCTTGATCATCTATTAGCTTCAATATTTTTCTTGATTCCTTCTCCTTTCTCAATTTATATGCTAGCCATCCACCTGGTTTATTTGCATCTTCAAAGTAATTCCGTTTAGAATTTCTGATTTTCTGTGCCAATTCTTCTTTCTCTATTAATTCCATTTTATGTTTAATTACATCCAGCTTCAATTTAATATCTTTTTTCTGTGGCATTTTCTGTAATTCTTTTCCAAGTCTTTTATACTCATTTTCCAAGGCCTTAGAAGCTTGCCTTTTCCTAATATTCTTTTTTCTTGTATAATCTATTATCAAACCTCTAGCATATGCCTTCATTGTATCCCAAACATTCTGCATTGAAGTATCTTCTTTTTTATTTTCTCTAAAGAAAAAAGCCCGTTCCTTCTCCATCCATTGTATAAAATCTTTTTCCTTTAAGATAGTATCATTTAATATCCATCTCGATCTTTTGTTTTTGTCCCTTCCATTTAATTGTCATTCGGCCATGATCTGCCCAAGTACTTGTTTCGATATTTGTTTCTTGAATATTAGATATTAATTCTGTTGAGATCCAGATCATATCTAATCTGGACCATGATAAATGTCTATTTGAATAAAAAGTATATTGTTTAGCTTTAACATTTCTCTCTCTCCAAATATCTTTTAACGTTAATTCATCTGTCATTTTAAAAAAGGAGGAGAAGGCGGAGCTTTGTTTCGGTAATACAGCTGCGATCTCAAGGCTCTGAGATCGCAGCTGATATTTTCACCCCTGTTCGGTCCCAACGGACCTAAACCGTCCTGTAGAGACGGCGATCATGAAGGGCAAGTTCCAGGATCCCAGAGATATCGCAAAATCTCTGGTTTGATCTGGGAAAAGCCTTTTTGCTGGTGGCGGAGAGGCAGCCTCCATAGCTGCTGAAGTCGGGACAGCTCTGGAAAGAAAGTGGCTGGAAGTGAAAGTGTGTCGGCTGGGTGAGAAACTTCTTTTTTGTTGTAAATTCGCTGAGATTTGAAAGGGCACCCTGAATACAGAAGAAACCTGTGAGATTTTTTTTTTGACAAAAACTGTATGAGCGGCGTTTTTTAAAGTGATGTCAAATTGAGGCTTGGATTTTTTTTTTCTTACTTTTTTGGGGGGACTTTAGTGTGACTTTGTAGGTAACCGGATTGAATTTTCTCTTACATATATTTTTATGCTCCTTTTGATTATTTAATATTCTTTTAGAATAGAGGCTCCCTTTGGCTATTTCTATTTTTTTCTGGCTGGGGGGGGGAAGAGTATTAAGAAACTTTGTAACACTGCCAACTAGGGGCTTGAAAATATTCTATTTGAATTGGAGAGAACTGTAAGAAGACTCCTTCTCAAGGACATTTTAATGTGATAAGATAGAGGGAGAGCATAGCAAAATATTATTACAGGTGTTCTCCTGGACTCTTATCAATATTTCAACACTTGAGGCTTGGCTTTGAAGCTGGTTGAGAAGAGAGTCATAATAAGAGCCTTGGACAACTAAATAAAGTGCAGGGTGCATATATATATATATATATATATATATATATATATATTTGTTTTCTTAAGTTTTCGCGGGTACTTACATGTCTGCCATTCAGCTTTGTTCGGGTATTTTCCCACGTGGTGCTTTTAAAGTTGTAGCAACGTTTCAGCAGAATCTCATCTGCCATCATCAGGCTTCTGTATGGTGTTTGTGAGTCAGACTTTTACAGTGGTTTCAGATTTAAATTTGGGGCAGCCTATTGCTGTGTCAGAATGGTTTTTTCTTCCTCCTGATTGGTTGAGAGTCTTGGTCTGTGTTTATTGGTCTTGGAGTTTGCTGTGTTCTGCTACTAGTATCTTCTGTCTGTTTTTTTTTTGGGGGGGGGGGGGGCTCTTTTTGTATCTTGATTGGCTGGCAACATTGTGTTACTTTATTGGAGGCCTTTAGTGCAGCTTGGCTTCGGGTAAATGGACGGCTATCATTCGTTAGGAAGCTGGGTTTCATCTGGGTGCCTGGTTGGGGTGTGTTTGAGCTGGAGGTATCAGGGGGGATCTGTTTGTGCCCAGGTGTTTCATCCCGCTTGGATGAACACAAAAATGCAGTCAAAAAGCTGGAACACACTTCCTCACTTGTCCAACACATGGAAGCCACAGGTCATAACATCAACTTCAATGGCACCAAAACCCTAGCCACCATAGAAAATCCCAGCCACAGAATCATCAGAGAAGCCATAGAGATTGAAAAAAGACCAGAAAGCATGAACAGAAGAGATGATTCCACCAGGCTGTCAATCATTTGGAAGCCTGCACTCACAAACAAAAAAATCTCCACACCACAAGCCAGGCAAACACCTGGGCACAAACAGATCCCCCCTGATACCTCCAGCTCAAACACACCCCAACCAGGCACCCAGATGAAACCCAGCTTCCTAACGAATGATAGCCGTCCATTTACCCGAAGCCAAGCTGCACTAAAGGCCTCCAATAAAGTAACACAATGTTGCCAGCCAATCAAGATACAAAAAGAGCCCCCCCCAAAAAAAAAAACAGACAGAAGATACTAGTAGCAGAACACAGCAAACTCCAAGACCAATAAACACAGACCAAGACTCTCAACCAATCAGGAGGAAGAAAAAACCATTCTGACACAGCAATAGGCTGCCCCAAATTTAAATCTGAAACCACTGTAAAAGTCTGACTCACAAACACCATACAGAAGCCTGATGATGGCAGATGAGATTCTGCTGAAACGTTGCTACAACTTTAAAAGCACCACGTGGGAAAATATATATATATATATATATATATCGTATAATTGTGAAGGTTTGCATCCCGAGATATAAGTTCAGAGGAAAAGGAGATTGCTCTTCGGGAAAAAGTTTTTATTTTTGTTCAGAATTTTCGGATTTGTTATCTCAAGTCCGTCTTCAGTGAACAGTTAGTTGGAGATGTGTCAGGGAAGGAGCTTTGGTCGTTGTTTCTGTCGTTGGTGTCAGCGTTCTATAGATTGGCAGCGCGGGCATCAATCGCGTGATTGGCTTGTTAGTTGTTTTGGGTGCGAGCTGGGTTGTTTTTTGATGTTGTTCATCCAATTATCACGTAAACTTTGATAGTTGGGGTCAATGTCTTTGTGGCGATTAATGCAATTGGTGCCAGTATGCCATGCTTCAATAAATTCGCGTGCATAACGTGTTTTGCCTGTGCCAATTATTTTGGTTGCATCCCAGTTGAAGCAATGATTGTGCTCTATGCTGTGTGTTGCTATTTGAGATAGTGGGTCTCTTCTTTTAACTGCTAATGTGTGTTCATGTATTCTTTCGTGGAGTTGTTTTCCAGTTTGGCCAATGTATTTTTGGGGGCATGTTTTGCATGGTATTTCATATATAACGTTTTTCATTGAGGTGATTGGTAATTTGTCTTTACCTGATATGAGTGTTTTTCTTAATGAAGTTGTTGGTTTATGTGCTATATTGATGTTAAATGGTTGTAAGTGTCTTGATATGATTTCTGATACACCATGTATATATGGAAGTGAGTACCATTTAGGTGGGTTTTGTGGGTTTTTGTTGTTTGTGTCTGTTTGTTTATGTGGTTTGTGTCTTAGACAGTTTTTGATGAAGCTTTTTGGATATCCATTGGTTATGAAGAGGTTGTATAGAAAGTTTAGTTCTTCTTTTCGTGTTTTTTTATCTTGGCAATAAGTGTATGCTCGTTTGAAGAGTGTTGAGATGCAGCTTCTTTTGTGTGTGGTAGGGTGGTTGCTTCTGTAGTGGAGTATAATGTCAGCATTTGTTTTCTTTCTGTATACGCTTGTTTGTAATTTGCCATTTTCAAGAAGTTTTAAGTTGACATCTAGAAATGATAATTGAGTATTATTCATTTCTTCTCGTGTAAATTGTATATCTGGGTGTATTGAGTTGATTGCTTTGTGTAGTTGTTCTAATTCAGTGCGTTTGACAATGACAAATGTGTCATCCACATATCGAAGCCATAGTTTTGGTTTGAGATTTGTAAAAACGGATTTTTCTAGATCTTGTAACACTATTTCAGCTATGAAACCTGAAATAGGAGAGCCCATTGGTGTGCCTTTTTTCTGGAGGTAGAATTTATTTTTAAATTGGCAGTAGTTGGTTAGGCAAAGGGTGATTAGCTCCATTACTCTGTCAGTGGGGATATTGATGGGTTTTTCTTCTAATTGTTGTTTAATTATATTTTTGGCATGTTCAAGAGGGATCGATGGAAAAAGTGATATAACATCAAAGGATACCATGCATTCATCTGGTTTTATTTGTATTTCTTTGATTCGTTCAAGAAAGGTGTATGCATTTGTAATACTGTGTTCTGAGTTTGCAATTAAATGTTTGAGGTGTTGGAGAAGCCATTTGGCTAAGTTGTAAGTGGGGGTTCCGATGAGTGAAATTACCATGCGAAGTGGAATGTTCGGTTTGTGTATTTTTGGAAGTCCATATGCTCTGGCAATGGAGGGGCTGGTTATTAGGATGAATTTGCTGTCTTCATTTGAAATGAATTTTTCTTTAGAGAGTCGTTTGATTGTTGAAATTATTGTATTGTTTTGTTTCTTTGTGGGATCATTTTGTAATTCTGTGTATGTTGTGGTGTCTTCTAATAATGTAGTTGCTTTGGTGATATAGTCATCTTTATTCATGATGACTGTAGCTCCTCCTTTGTCTGCAGGGAGGATGACTATAGATTTATCTTTTCGTAAGGATTGTAATCCAAGGTTTTCTTTTTTTGTTAAAATGTGATCTGGGTTCTTTGATCTTAGTAAACCTGTAACTGTGTTTCTGATTGTTGATCTGGTGTTATCAGTTATTTCTGGTCTGGAGAGGATTGCTTCCAGGTCAGCCATGAAATCAATGAATTGTGCATCTTTGGTGTTGAATTTTAGTCCATGGGAGAGTAAATTGAGTTCTGTTGTTGTTAATTGTCTTGTTGATAGATTTACAGCTTTTTGATTTGTTTGTGGAGGTGTTGTATTTGAAGTAAGTTTTTGTAATTTGGTTTCAAGTGATGCGCGTTTGGTTTGGCTGCTATTTGATGCTGAAGATTTGATTTTGTCATTAAGTTGTGAAAAAAGTTCTGGATAGAGTTTTTTCTCACATATTGTTTTTAATTGATCGGCTTCGGCTTTAAACCGATGAAGCCGGTTTTGTGCATCTTGAATTAAGACGCGCAGCATGCGGCGGCCGTTCTGAGCGGCTATTTTGTATCCGAACGGCGATTTGACAGGTGGATTGGATTTTACTGACCTTGGCAATACGTTTGTGTCTCTGCATCGGTGTAGAAACCATAGCTGTTGACGTGTAGCGGCTTCTCTTCGGGCAAGTTTTTCCCATTTTCGGGCTTGTCGGAGCGTATCACGCTCTTGGGTATTTCGTATAATTGTGAAGGTTTGCATCCCGAGATATAAGTTCAGAGGAAAAGGAGATTGCTCTTCGGGAAAAAGTTTTTATTTTTGTTCAGAATTTTCGGATTTGTTATCTCAAGTCCGTCTTCAGTGAACAGTTAGTTGGAGATGTGTCAGGGAAGGAGCTTTGGTCGTTGTTTCTGTCGTTGGTGTCAGCGTTCTATAGATTGGCAGCGCGGGCATCAATCGCGTGATTGGCTTGTTAGTTGTTTTGGGTGCGAGCTGGGTTGTTTTTTGATGTTGTTCATCCAATTATCACGTAAACTTTGATAGTTGGGGTCAATGTCTTTGTGGCGATTAATGCAATTGGTGCCAGTATGCCATGCTTCAATAAATTCGCGTGCATAACGTGTTTTGCCTGTGCCAATTATTTTGGTTGCATCCCAGTTGAAGCAATGATTGTGCTCTATGCTGTGTGTTGCTATTTGAGATAGTGGGTCTCTTCTTTTAACTGCTAATGTGTGTTCATGTATTCTTTCGTGGAGTTGTTTTCCAGTTTGGCCAATGTATTTTTGGGGGCATGTTTTGCATGGTATTTCATATATAACGTTTTTCATTGAGGTGATTGGTAATTTGTCTTTACCTGATATGAGTGTTTTTCTTAATGAAGTTGTTGGTTTATGTGCTATATTGATGTTAAATGGTTGTAAGTGTCTTGATATGATTTCTGATACACCATGTATATATGGAAGTGAGTACCATTTAGGTGGGTTTTGTGGGTTTTTGTTGTTTGTGTCTGTTTGTTTATGTGGTTTGTGTCTTAGGCAGTTTTTGATGAAGCTTTTTGGGTATCCATTGGTTATGAAGAGGTTGTATAGAAAGTTTAGTTCTTCTTTTCGTGTTTTTTTATCTTGGCAATAAGTGTAGGCTCGTTTGAAGAGTGTTGAGATGCAGCTTCTTTTGTGTGTGGTAGGGTGGTTGCTTCTGTAGTGGAGTATAATGTCAGCATTTGTTTTCTTTCTGTATACGCTTGTTTGTAATTTGCCATTTTCAAGAAGTTTTAAGTTGACATCTAGAAATGATAATTGAGTATTATTCATTTCTTCTCGTGTAAATTGTATATCTGGGTGTATTGAGTTGATTGCTTTGTGTAGTTGTTCTAATTCAGTGCGTTTGACAATGACAAATGTGTCATCCACATATCGAAGCCATAGTTTTGGTTTGAGATTTGTAAAAACGGATTTTTCTAGATCTTGTAACACTATTTCAGCTATGAAACCTGAAATAGGAGAGCCCATTGGTGTGCCTTTTTTCTGGAGGTAGAATTTATTGTTAAATTGGCAGTAGTTGGTTAGGCAAAGGGTGATTAGCTCCATTACTCTGTCAGTGGGGATATTGATGGGTTTTTCTTCTAATTGTTGTTTAATTATATTTTTGGCATGTTCAAGAGGGATCGATGGAAAAAGTGATATAACATCAAAGGATACCATGCATTCATCTGGTTTTATTTGTATTTCTTTGATTCGTTCAAGAAAGGTGTATGCATTTGTAATACTGTGTTCTGAGTTTGCAATTAAATGTTTGAGGTGTTGGAGAAGCCATTTGGCTAAGTTGTAAGTGGGGGTTCCGATGAGTGAAATTACCATGCGAAGTGGAATGTTCGGTTTGTGTATTTTTGGAAGTCCATATGCTCTGGCAATGGAGGGGCTGGTTATTAGGATGAATTTGCTGTCTTCATTTGAAATGAATTTTTCTTTAGAGAGTTGTTTGATTGTTGAAATTATTGTATTGTTTTGTTTCTTTGTGGGATCATTTTGTAATTCTGTGTATGTTGTGGTGTCTTCTAATAATGTAGTTGCTTTGGTGATATAGTCATCTTTATTCATGATGACTGTAGCTCCTCCTTTGTCTGCAGGGAGGATGACTATAGATTTATCTTTTCGTAAGGATTGTAATCCAAGGTTTTCTTTTTTTGTTAAAATGTGATCTGGGTTCTTTGATCTTAGTAAACCTGTAACTGTGTTTCTGATTGTTGATCTGGTGTTATCAGTTATTTCTGGTCTGGAGAGGATTGCTTCCAGGTCAGCCATGAAATCAATGAATTGTGCATCTTTGGTGTTGAATTTTAGTCCATGGGAGAGTAAATTGAGTTCTGTTGTTGTTAATTGTCTTGTTGATAGATTTACAGCTTTTTGATTTGTTTGTGGAGGTGTTGTATTTGAAGTAAGTTTTTGTAATTTGGTTTCAAGTGATGCGCGTTTGGTTTGGCTGCTATTTGATGCTGAAGATTTGATTTTGTCATTAAGTTGTGAAAAAAGTTCTGGATAGAGTTTTTTCTCACATATTGTTTTTAATTGATCGGCTTCGGCTTTAAACCGATGAAGCCGGTTTTGTGCATCTTGAATTAAGACGCGCAGCATGCGGCGGCCGTTCTGAGCGGCTATTTTGTATCCGAACGGCGATTTGACAGGTGGATTGGATTTTACTGACCTTGGCAATACGTTTGTGTCTCTGCATCGGTGTAGAAACCATAGCTGTTGACGTGTAGCGGCTTCTCTTCGGGCAAGTTTTTCCCATTTTCGGGCTTGTCGGAGCGTATCACGCTCTTGGGTATTTCGTATAATTGTGAAGGTTTGCATCCCGAGATATAAGTTCAGAGGAAAAGGAGATTGCTCTTCGGGAAAAAGTTTTTATTTTTGTTCAGAATTTTCGGATTTGTTATCTCAAGTCCGTCTTCAGTGAACAGTTAGTTGGAGATGTGTCAGGGAAGGAGCTTTGGTCGTTGTTTCTGTCGTTGGTGTCAGCGTTCTATAGATTGGCAGCGCGGGCATCAATCGCGTGATTGGCTTGTTAGTTGTTTTGGGTGCGAGCTGGGTTGTTTTTTGATGTTGTTCATCCAATTATCACGTAAACTTTGATAGTTGGGGTCAATGTCTTTGTGGCGATTAATGCAATTGGTGCCAGTATGCCATGCTTCAATAAATTCGCGTGCATAACGTGTTTTGCCTGTGCCAATTATTTTGGTTGCATCCCAGTTGAAGCAATGATTGTGTTCTATGCTGTGTGTTGCTATTTGAGATAGTGGGTCTCTTCTTTTAACTGCTAATGTGTGTTCATGTATTCTTTCGTGGAGTTGTTTTCCAGTTTGGCCAATGTATTTTTGGGGGCATGTTTTGCATGGTATTTCATATATAACGTTTTTCATTGAGGTGATTGGTAATTTGTCTTTACCTGATATGAGTGTTTTTCTTAATGAAGTTGTTGGTTTATGTGCTATATTGATGTTAAATGGTTGTAAGTGTCTTGATATGATTTCTGATACACCATGTATATATGGAAGTGAGTACCATTTAGGTGGGTTTTGTGGGTTTTTGTTGTTTGTGTCTGTTTGTTTATGTGGTTTGTGTCTTAGGCAGTTTTTGATGAAGCTTTTTGGGTATCCATTGGTTATGAAGAGGTTGTATAGAAAGTTTAGTTCTTCTTTTCGTGTTTTTTTATCTTGGCAATAAGTGTAGGCTCGTTTGAAGAGTGTTGAGATGCAGCTTCTTTTGTGTGTGGTAGGGTGGTTGCTTCTGTAGTGGAGTATAATGTCAGCATTTGTTTTCTTTCTGTATACGCTTGTTTGTAATTTGCCATTTTCAAGAAGTTTTAAGTTGACATCTAGAAATGATAATTGAGTATTATTCATTTCTTCTCGTGTAAATTGTATATCTGGGTGTATTGAGTTGATTGCTTTGTGTAGTTGTTCTAATTCAGTGCGTTTGACAATGACAAATGTGTCATCCACATATCGAAGCCATAGTTTTGGTTTGAGATTTGTAAAAACGGATTTTTCTAGATCTTGTAACACTATTTCCATATATACATGGTGTATCAGAAATCATATCAAGACACTTACAACCATTTAACATCAATATAGCACATAAACCAACAACTTCATTAAGAAAAACACTCATATCAGGTAAAGACAAATTACCAATCACCTCAATGAAAAACGTTATATATGAAATACCATGCAAAACATGCCCCCAAAAATACATTGGCCAAACTGGAAAACAACTCCACGAAAGAATACATGAACACACATTAGCAGTTAAAAGAAGAGACCCACTATCTCAAATAGCAACACACAGCATAGAGCACAATCATTGCTTCAACTGGGATGCAACCAAAATAATTGGCACAGGCAAAACATGTTATGCACGCGAATTTATTGAAGCATGGCATACTGGCACCAATTGCATTAATCGCCACAAAGACATTGACCCCAACTATCAAAGTTTACGTGATAATTGGATGAACAACATCAAAAAACAACCCAGCTCGCACCCAAAACAACTAACAAGCCAATCACGCGATTGATGCCCGCGCTGCCAATCTATAGAACGCTGACACCAACGACAGAAACAACGACCAAAGCTCCTTCCCTGACACATCTCCACCTAACTGTTCACTGAAGACGGACTTGAGATAACAAATCCGAAAATTCTGAACAAAAATAAAAACTTTTTCCCGAAGAGCAATCTCCTTTTCCTCTGAATATATATATATATATATATATATATATATATATATATATATATATATTTTACTTGTGATACCCCTACTCACCAGCCGCATTGTAAATTCCAATTCTAGTAATATTTTTATTTTTGCTTTTTATTTCAAAGGGAAAGCCTCAGAGCTTGTTCTTTATTTTTCTTTTTTTTCCTCCTTATTTTTACTGGGATCCTTTTGCTTTTTCTATTCATGTTTTTTGACCACTCTGTTTTTTCTTTTTGATTATTGAGACTTCTCAATATTTTTGTTCTTTTTTTTCTTAATCAATATTATTATTTTGGGTTTTTTTCTTTCTTTCTATTTTTCATTTTTTATGGTGGACTACTTCGAAATTGGATTAGGGTCTAGAAGAACCTGAAGATTTTTCTTCTTCTTTTTCTCTTTTTTCTTCTTTGGTTTTGGGCCTTTTACTATTGGATTTTTCCATTTTGGATTATAATTGGCTCTTCTACCAGTTGGATTAAAAGTTAAAAAGAATTTGAAGATTTGGAAGCATTAAAATGAGCAGGAAACCAATATCATCTGATGTTTCTACTTCTACCTCTGCCTCCCCACCAGCTGGAGGACAACGTTTAATTCAGACAATGTTGAAGCAAGATAAAGAACAAGAAAAAGTAACTTTACAGATGATTATGCAAGGAATTCAAGATCTCAAGACAAAATCAGACACCATTGAACAAGAAATAGGAAGACTGATGAAAAAGTGGAAAATATTAAACAAATGATGGTGAAGTATGAGGAGAGATTCCAAAAAATTGAGGAAGAAGGTAAACAAAGAGAGGAGAAGATTGGAAATATTGACAGTAGATTAACAGTGGTTGAACAAGATAAAAGTGGGATGTTGAGGTGGGAGTTGGAAAGGTCAGAATTTTATCTCAGATTTCAAAATATAGAAGAAGAAACAGGACAAAACTTGGCTGTGATAATGATAGAAATTTTGGCAGATGCTTTGGAAATTACAGAGGAAAAGATGATGGATGGAGTAGATGAGGTATATCGAGTTTATACAAGATATGTGATGAGAAATAAATTACCAAAGGAAGTCCATATTAGATTTACAAAAAAAATCCATTAAAACACAAATACTACAAGTGGTACGAGAGAAGACATTGAAATACAAAGGCAAAGAGATTGTGGTTTTAAAACAAATACCCAGAAGAGTGAGAGAGATGAGAAGAGAATATCAATTTCTGACCAAAATGCTATTGGAAAACGAAGTGAATTATAGTTGGCTGATTCCAGTAGGATTAATGTTTACGTGGCAAGAGCAGAGACATAGAATTGACTCAATTGAGAAAGCAGAACTTTTCCATGCAGAATTTTTTGGAAGAAGAGAAGAGGAAGCAGAGAAAGAGGTCTCATTAATTGAGTTTCAAGAGGAACAACTGGAGACTGAAAAAGAGAAAGGTGCAGTAGGTGGACAGGTGGATAGTAAAGAACAGTGTGAAGTGAGATCCACGAGAGCTGTTAGACCTAAATATAAAGCATAATCATGGAAGAAAAAAAACTGATTACAATGAATATATATGGACTCAATTCAGCTGTTAAAAGAAGGAAAACCTTTCATAAATTAGAGAAATTAAAATTCGATATAATTTGTCTACAAGAAGTTCATATTAAAAAACAACATGAACAATTGTTAGTTCAACCAAAACTAGGGAAAATATTTACTTCTTTGATTCAATGTAAAAAAAGAGGAGTGGTTCTATACCTTAAAGAGGCTATCCCAGCAAAACTGATCTATACGGATGAAGACGGAAGAGTATTAATGGTGGAAATAATGGACAATAACATAAAAATACTCTTGATTGCAATTTATACTCCGAATGATAAACAAGAAGAGTTCTATAAAAAACTACACATGAAAATAATTGGACTGACTATGTTAATATAATTATGATGGGAGACTTTAATGGAATTGTGGAAAATAAACTGGACTATATAGCAACAACAAAAAAGCAAAATAGAAAGACTATATGCTGCTGAATCTTAATTAGCCAATCCAGGATCTGGGGATGAATCAAGTTGAAGAGCTGCTCTGAAGGTTTTTGTTTAGCTTCAGATTCACTTCCTCTCACAGTAATAGATTGCCGTGTCCTCTAGTTTGAGGCTGTTCATTTGCAGATACAGCTGGCTTTTGCCATTGTCCCTGGAGATGGTGAAGCGGCCCTTGACTTTGTCTGAGTAATAAGTGGAAGGATTTGAGCCTGTACCTATGTCAGCTACCCATTTCAGTCCTTTACCTGGAGCCTGTCTCACCCAGTGCATCCAGTAGCTTCTGAAGGTGAACCCAGAGGCTTGGCAGGAAAGATGGAGGGATTCTTCAGGTCTTCTGACATCCCCTCCAGACTCCACCAACTGGACTTGAGAGTTGGCACCTGAATAGAAAAGTGTATCAATAATCTGTTCTGTATTCAAGAATTAAAATGGAAGGAAGCTGAATAGGGAAGAAACAATTACCATGGAGGAATGCCAGTAAGGACAACAAGTTTAGCCACAGAAGCATTTTTGCTCTGTGCAATGAATGGTGGGGAGTTGATGAGAAAGGATTCAAGAAAGTACACAAACTTTGTCTTGGTGGGTGTAGCCTGAAAATAAAACCCAATTGGCTCTTTTAAGGGGCAAATTGTAACTTGATTTACATATTGGTTGAGATAAAAGAACTCACTAATGAATTTGCTTTCCAGTTTTCCTGCATTCTCCCTGCAGTGTTGATTTAACTTCACAACTTTTCAGTTTTAGGAAAAATGAAAGCAACGTTTAATTTAGAGTAATGAAAACAAAGCCTTGTACAAAAGAGATTCAAGGGAACGAATAATGAACAACTGCTAAGAACATTTGAAAGAGACATGTTAAAAAGTATGAAAACAAACCACACATCTCAGGACAGGAAAGGTTTTAAACATTTTCCCAATTTAATATGAACTTTTGAAGAATGCCAAAAAGAACTGAATGCATACCAAGATCATTCTGATTTTAGATGCTATTTTATGTGGCTGTTTTTGTCAGTTGTTACTTGCCCAGAGTTGATTTGCCAGGATGGATAGCCATGAAAATTGATGATGATTGTTGTGCCCTAAGCCCTTACGCCCTTGCACTGGCTGTGGAGCAAACCATGCCAGGGCTGAATGCAAATTCCATGACGCACTCTGCCATGAGTGCGAGAGATGAGGCCACATCAGCCGGGTCTGCCGCAGCATACCAGGACCCAGCCAGGCCTCAAAAGGGGCCAACTATCGCCAATCGACAGGAAACCGTCCTGTAGGGCGAGAGCCAGTAAAGCACTCCTACAGAAATCGAGCTTTGCAAAAAGAAGAGGCTCACCATACTATCACTATAGGTCACGCCTCAGTTTTGGACACTAAGAAAATTCGAGTCACGGTAGCCATCGAGAACCAGCCTTGCCACATGGAGGTCGACTCAGGATCGTCCCTCTCGATGGTGTCTTGGAAAACACTCAAGCAACTTATCCCCACAATCCAACGCCAAGACCTCCAATTTCAACGCCTCATCCTCAAGGACTACCAAGGAAATCGAATCCCCATGGTCGGGTCCTGCCGAGTCCAAGTCTCCTTCAAAAAGGATACAGCGTACTTATCTCTAACGATCATCGATAGAGATAAGCCTAGTCTATTAGGCCTCCAATGGTTCACGCCACTTGGCATCGAAGTGGCCGGCGTGAACCGAGTCGGTGGTTGTGAGTGGGAGGAAGACCTTATTTCTGAGTTCAGCGATGTCTTCGTGGACCGTTTAGGCGAGTATAAAGGGACCCCAATCTCATTTAGTCTAGATCCAAAAGTAGCCCCTATTCGCTTGAAGCCCCGTCGAGTTCCATTCACTCTTAAAGCTAAGATCGACAAACAACTCGACAAGCTAATTGCTCAAGGGGTGTTGAAGCCCATCGATCACTCTCCATGGGAAACCCCTACTGTAACACCCATTAAGCCAGATGGGTCAATCCAAATTTGTGGGGACTACTGGGCTACTTTAAACCACGCCCTACAGCAGAATGCGTATCCAGTTCTGGTGGTGCAGCACCTCCTCCATTCCTTGGGGGGCGGAAAGTTTTTCGCTAAATTAGATTTAGCTCAAGCTTATCAACATCTACCAGTGGATGAAAAGACGGCCCAAGCCCAGACAATTGTAACACACAGAGGTGCTTTTAAATGTACTCGGTTGCAAATTGGGGTTAGTGTAGCCCCGGGGATATTCCAAAGCCTCATGGAAAGGTTGTTACAGGGAATCAAGGGTGTGGTTCCGTATTTTGATGACGTATTAATTGCAGCCCCTATCAAAAAAATCTTGCTGGATCGTTTGAAATGTGTTCTTAAAAAATTCCAAGAGGCAGGACTTAAGGTGAAAAAAAATAAATGTCACTTATATACTGACAGTGTTGAGTTTCTAGGGTATCGGATGGTTAGCTAGGGCATTCATCCTACCGAAAGTAAATTAAAGGCGATAAAAAATGCCCCCAGGCCACGTAACAAGGCCGATCTCCAGGCATTCTTAGGCCTCATTAATTTCTATAATGTATTTTTACCGCACAAGGCGACTGTTGATGAACCGTTACACCAGTTATTAGATAAAAATGCATTGTGGGTATGGGGTTACTGGGAAGAACAAGCGTTCTGGAATGTTAAAAAATTGCTCACATCTGACTCTGTACTTATGCAGTATAACGAGACTTTACCATTAGTTATAACCTGGGATGCCTCGCCCTTCGGGGTGGGTGCCATTTTGAGTCATGTACTGCCTAATGGGAATGAAGCCCCTGTTGCATACTTTTCGAAGACTCTTTCACAAGCAGAGCGGAACTATGGACAAATTGATAAAGAAGCTCTCGCAATCGTTTCAGCTGTAAAGAAATTTCATGAATATGTGTATGGAAGGACATTTACCATTATAACGGACCACAAACCATTGCTAGGGATAATAGCTGGGGACAAGCCAACCCCCTACATATTATCCCCTAGAATGACCCGATGGTCAGAATTCCTCGCTGCTTATAATTATCGCCTGCAATATCGCCCAGGGAAAGCCATTCCCCACGCCGACGCATTAAGCTGAGCACCGCTTCCAGAGACTTTCGACGATCTGGCACCAATGGCAACCACGTTGCAGATCAAAACACTCTACTCGCCACCTATGAGCGCCCAAGAAGAGAAACCAAATGAGACCACACCCTAGCCCGAGTCCTAGGCTGGGTAGAACACGGTTGATCATTGGACCAAGTCCCAGATGACTTCATGCCATTTATAGCAAGACAGACTGAACTTTTTTCCCAAAAAGGCTGTGTCATCTGGGGCGATAGAGTCATTGTCCCAGAACGACTCCGGAAGACGCTGCTACAAATTCTGCACAAGGGCCACCCCGGCATCGTGCGGATGAAAGCGCTTGCATGAAGCTACGCATGGTGGCCGGGCATGAACCAGAAAATCGAGCAGTGGGTCAAAGCGTGTACCAATTGCCAACAAGCCAGCAACGCCCCACCAAAAGCCATGCCTACTGAATGGGAGACGCCATGTGGACCCTGGTCCAGAATCCACCTGGATTTCGTGGGGCCAACCAAAGGATATACCTTCCTGCTAACAGTCGACGCAAACTCCAATTGGTTAGAAATTCATCGTATGACGGCCACAACTTCCGAGGCAGTGATCAAGATCCTAAATAGACTCTTTGCAACCCACGGATTGCCTGATGTCCTGGTGTCCGATAATGGGCCACAGTTTACGGCACTAATATTTGAGCAGTACCTCGCTGACCGCGGCATCTGCCATGCGCTCACCTCGCCTGCGCACCCTGCGACCAATGGCCGAGCGGAACGCATGGTCCAATTTGTTAAAAAGACTTTGCAAAAAATGGACTATGACAATATCGATGACAAGGTCAACCAAATTCTCTTTTTGCAACACATAACTCCACATGGCGTCACCGGCAGAACTCCCGCGGAACTACTGATGGGATGAAGACTCCACTCCCACCTCGACCAGTTTCACCCTGCTTACGAACCGGAAAAGCCAATAGGATCCAGTGGCCGCTATCACACCTTCCAGGTAGGAGACCACATTTACGCACGAAACTTATCGGGCGATCCGTTATGGATAGAGGCAACGGTAGTACTAGTGACCGGCCCCAAATCCTACGTAGTGAAATGCTGTGACGATAGACTGTGGAAACGGCATATCGACCAATTACGGTCACGACTCAAAACGGCCAGTCAAAAACTCCCCCATGACCAAACCGAGGGGGGTGGGAGGTACAGAAGAAGATGATGTTCCAGGGAAACTGCTTAAAGGGAGCGACGAATTAAGTTAGACTCAGGAAATGGAGCAGGAAGGAGAATTATTTGCACCGCAAGAAATTGCACCTGAGCAAGAAGCAGATCCACTGCCAAACAACAATCTACCTCAACAGGATTGCAATCAATCAGTCCAACGAAAATCCGAAAGACTCAAAAGACAACCGTCCTATTTGAAAGACTATATAACTACACCGTAATTAAGAAGCCAGGGGGAAGGGGTGTTGTGAATGTACCATAGTTAATACAGGTATGAGCTTGAGGTAAAGTGCAGGGTTCTGGCCCTGCACTTCTGATTGGGTGTTAGGCGGCCAGATCGGATTTGTTAGTTCTTAGGAATCCGATTGGCCCTTAACAGAGGATTATTATTGGTTAAAAGAGCTGACGTTCACAGCTCGCCATTGGACAATTCTTACAAGGGTTGCCTACATAAGGCAGAGTTCACTGTTGTTGTTTTGAGAAGTCACTATGCAATAAAGAGCTGAAAGTTCACATTCAGAGGCTGTCTCCATTTACATGTCCAAGTACTTTATAATGATGATGATGATAGCAATTTTAAAAAGTTTTCAAATTTTGTAGAATATAACATAATAAAAAACCACTTTGTAAAAGGAAGGATAGAAAGAAGGAAGGAGGAAAAGGAGGGAGGGAGAGTTAGAGGCCGGGAGGGGGGATGAAGGAAGGAAGGGAGGGAGGGAGGGAGGGAGGGAGGGAGGAAGGAAGGAAGGAAGGAAGGAAGGAAGGAAGGAAGGAAGGAAGGAAGGAAGGAAGGAAGGAAATTTTAATGTTTAATGAGACTGAAAAGAAACAGAAAAAAAGGATCTTGGCATTTCTTCTGCAGCAAATATAAGTATATTTATTATACTACCTCTGGTTACAAAAAAGAGCTCGTGTTTTTCTATTATCCTTTATTTTTAATCATCAAAACCACGAATCATGACTGCATGTTTTTCTGTTTCATGCAAATTTTATAAACAACCAACAACTTTAATTTAGCCTTCTTGGCAGTTATCATATATAAAAGAAAAGTTTAATGAGTTCTTTTTTTCTAATTGCCTGTCTATCAGTTCAAGAGAGAAGTTTCTGCTTTCAATTGTAGCTTTACCCTCAAAATCCTCTGGATTAGTGAACATATTTAATATCTAGGTTTTTTTTTTTTTTTCAGATGTGATAAAACACCCCTTTACTATATTTCTTTTTCCATTTCATCGAGGATTTTAACTATTTGGACACTTTTTCTGAGGACAAAAGCTGAAATAATTTTTTTTTAAATAAAACTTTTCTGTTTCACAGGGAGGATTGTAGTCTTCTAAAAAGTGGAATTTTCTGGATAGGTTTTTAGGGAACAAATACAGAAATAACAATTATAATGCCTCCAAAATTAGACAATATCTATTTAGAATGTATTTATTTCCTCCCACAGCTTCACCCATAAGCCATGGAGTTTGTGTGTCAACATTGCCCCCTGGTGTCCACAGTGAGGAGAGAACACATCTTTCTAATTCTTTGAGGAGATTCTTTAGCTCCAGATATTTCCTCAATATGTGAATGGCAGTTTGAATATTTAGAAAGATTATCCTGAAGTTTAATTTTCAGATTTCTGCCATGGTAGTAAAGGAGAAAATGCTATTTCTTTTTGGTATTGTTTTTGTTTTTTTCAGAAGTTAGATCACTTTGCAAACAGAGAGGGCAAAGCTGGAATTTTGAAGTCATTTTCCTCAATGTATATGGTCTTCTATGATATTTTTTAATAGGATACCTAAAAAAAAAGAATCCTAAAAAGCAAAGTATACAGTGGTGAATCCTAATTAGTCAGTCCAGGATCTGGGGCTGAATGAAGTTGAAGAGTTGCTCTGAAGGTTTTTGTTTAGCTTCAGATTCACTTCCTCTCACTGTATATCTCCCTTGCAGTAATAGACAGCTGTGTCTTCTGGTTTGAGGCTGTTCATCTGCAAATACAGCTGGCCTTTGGCATCGTCCCTGGAGATGGTGAAGCATCCCTGCATTTTGTCTGAGTAGTAAGTTCTGGTTGAACTTGGATGTATCTTTGAAATTCATTCCAGTCGTTTCCCTGGGGCCTGTCTCACCCAGTGCCTGTAGTGGTTACTGAATCCAGAGGCTTGGCAAGAGAGACGGAGGGACTCTCCAGGCTTTCTCACATCCCCTCCAGATTCCTCCAACTGGGCCTGTGACTGTACCCCTAGAAAGAAAGGAGTTTCAGTGACATCTCTGTATACAAGAATAGTAAAACGGAAGGAAATGCTCTAAGGGGAAGCATTACCTTGAAGAACTGCTAATAAGAACACCAACTTTGGCCATAGAGGCATTCTTCCTCCCTCTAATGAATGGAGGGGAATATGAACAGGAAAGGATCCAGGAAAGGGCTTAAACTTTGTATTATGGGAAACCACCTGGCTCCTTTAAAGGGGAAATTTTGCCCTGATTTCCATATTGATTCAGAAAAAGTTTCACAGTGCAGTCACCTATAAATTTCTTTGCATACACTTTACAAACATGATTTTCAAGACACATTACAGAAACACACACAGACACACTAGCACATGCAGAGAGGTATACTTTATTATGCCTCAAAACTGTTGGAGGACTTCCGGTTTCGCGTGGCTTCGGGGCAGCAGGAATTCGCGACAGCTCGCGATTCCTGCTGTGCTAGCCGTCGAGGTACCCCCGATCCAGATGGGTCAGGGGGATATGGCTGCCCTGTAGGGACAGCTGAAGAGAGAGGGGAGTCGGATAGGGAGGTGGGGGTGTCGCAGACCCCCCCTTCTCCGGGAAAACCCCTTTTTCCCAAGGCGGTGGAGCGGTGGTCAGCAATGGCCGCCACGAAGAAGCCAGCAACCGGGTAAGAACTGTGCTGGAGGAAGTGTGAAGAGTGAAAGTTCTGTCTGAGCCGGGCCAAGTAACACCTTTTAAATTGCCTGGAATTGAGCTGCTTGAATTGCTGGAGGATACATTGTATCCCTAAGAAGAGCGAAAAGCGGCGGAGAAGCTGTTAAAGGGATTTTTTTTTTTTTTTACTCTCCCACCCCACGGAAATAGCAGAAATATTTGGATATATTAGACATTGAAAGTGGATTGCTTTGAAAGTTGAAGCTAAGAGACAAAGGGATTTTTGGACATTGAAAAATTTAAGAAATTGGAAAATCTTTGCTGGAGGTATGAATTTCTGATTATTTAAAATTGCCATTGCAAGTGGGAAGGGAGAAAAAAAATTGGAGCAGAAGCTGAAAAAGGAGGAGATTGTCTAGAACGTCTTTGTGGATCCCAAAGGAAGATATATGGTAATTGGACCTCTTTGATTAAAAATTAATCCAGAAAGAGAAAGAGAAGAAGGTAGAAAAGTATTAACTTTTGGAACTTTTTTTTTTAATTGCTTTTGATTGTCTTTGATTAAAAATACTTGTGGTTGTTTTGGAAAAAGTTTCCCTTTTTATAATGGCATTGTTTGTGGATGAACTAGAGATTGAATATCAAAAATATAAAAAAGAAGATACTTTGGGCGCTTTGTTTCAATTCTTAGAAATGGCGTTATGTTCTGTTGAAAAGTTGATTACGCAGCAGAAGGACTGGGACAAGGAAGAAGAGGAAGAAGAAGCCATCTTTGATGAACAATGGGTCCCTTCCGGAGAGGAGGAGAAAAAGGATAAGAAAAAGGGGATTTTAAGAATTATAAAAACAACCAAAAGAGAGAAAAATGAGCGAAAAGATGGAGGCAAGGTTAGAAAGCAAAGGAAAAGGAGTAAGAAAAGCGAAGGGAAAAAGCAAAGGGGTAGAAAGGGCAAGGAGAAGAATAAGCAAGAGAGAAAGGGGGGGAGGAGAAGCCTTAATGGGGGGAAGCAAGACCTAAAGAAAAAAAGTTTATTTAGAGACAATGGGTGAATTTAATTTAGATTAAAAGAGGGATTCTGGAGGGTATATAAGAGTGTGTTTTTATATGTATATTTAGAATATAAAATTTATTATGTAATTTTAGAATCTTTTAAACAGAATCCCAAGATTGATTGCTATATGTAGTATTTCTAAGTTAGGGTAATGAGTTATAGATGTTACTCCAATTGGTGTACAGGAGAAGTATAGTAAAAGAAAAAAAAGATGAATGGATAATTGGAAATAGAACAGACAAAGAATGTTGTTGAAAATGGTAATAAGATATGGAAGGATATATATGCTTTTTTTTTTTTTGGATTTTGTATATTGATAAAAGGCAATAAAATTTTAATTAATAAATAATTTGGATGGAAAGGAGAAGTAGGGACAAGATATGAAATTAATATTATATGAAATATTGATATTATAATCTGGAAATGTTATGCCTTATTGGTCTTTTATTATTATTTTTTCTTAGAAAAGAATTTAAAAGCTGCTATGCCTTGATTCTTTGTGCATTGTTTTTATAAAACTGATAAAAATGGTTTTTATATATATATATAAAAAAGAAAATGATAATAAGATATGGAAGGAGATATGGGTTGAATATGATGTTTGAATTTGTGTCTGTGTGAAGAGTTTTAACCCGGGAACAGACAACCTTCAGAAAAGATCTTTTAGTTTTGTTTGTTTTGTGTTTGTATGTTTGTGTATTGTGTTTATGGTAAAACTAACAAAATTTGTTTTTTATAAAAAAAAAAAAGGAAAAAAGAATCAATAAAACCTTGGAGGAAAGTTAGATGAGAATAATTCAAACAAGCCAGAAAGAAAAGAATATGATGACTATAAAATGGATAAATATGGAAGAGAAATGAAATTGAATAGGAGTAAAGAGAAATAATGAGAAATTTGCTGAAAGATATTTGTGTTTCCATATGGAGATGGGATAAATTGGAATTATGCTGTATAAAAATAATGTTGTTTGACTTGTAAGGATTTACAATGTTAAGAGGTTTTATGTGTTTATGTATTTAATGGTTAATGATGTGTTGTTTTATCTTTAAAATTAATAAAAATTTGTTTCAAAAAAAAAAACTGTTTTTCTTTTTTAAACAAATTTTATTAATTAAAAAAAAACAATGCACAAACAAAAGATAAAATATAAGAACGTAAAACATCTTATTTAGAAACAGCATAATTCCAAATTATCACATTCCCATACAAACACAATTTGATATACATGTTTATTTTATATATTCAACTTCATATCTTTTCCCAACTTCTCTCTATTTTTCCCTTTCCTTTTATTCAATTATATTTCTTTTGTCTTGATTTCTATATATTTTTATTCATTGTGTACATCCATCTGTCTTTTTTACAATTCCATTGTTCTCTTCCAACATTCTTCTAGAATTTTCAAACATAAACAAACAAAACACAAAACATAAATACATAAACTTCTTTTTGGAAAGCGGCTTAACCCTGGGTTACATCTTTTTATAGAGACATAAATCAAATTCATGCTCACCTTATATACTATTTCATATCTTATTTAACATTCTATATTTTCTATATATTTTCTCACCTCTATTCACTCTCTTAATTCTATTTTATTTATTTCATCTCAATTTAAATTATTATACTTGCATCTTTTGTCGGTTCTTTTTCAATTATCTATTTATTTATTTTTTCCTAATACAATATTTCTCCTGTAATACTGGTTGAAGTATAATGCCTTTTTATCTTTCCCCTATATTTAACACTTAAAATAATACATACTTTCCATATTGATTCTGATTAATACATTCTAAATACTACATTTTAAAATAATTTTAAAAAAGGAGAAATTATGCTTATAATATAGTAAAAACAATGTTCAAAAAGCTCTATTGTTAAATCTTAGACATTTTATACATTCCCTTTAATATATTGTTAACTCATGTAATATTCCAATTTTATTCTATTTATTTAATAGTCTATTTCAAATACTAATATCTGCAAATATAGTCTTATGTACTTTTGCAGAATCTTTTTTTAAAAATTATATTTCACCCTTTATCTCTAAAAAAACCTGTTTTTCAAAATCTTGTTTTAAGCCTTTTTGACTTCTCTTCCCTTTTTCCCTTCCTTTCTTGTCAATTCTAGCCTTTTTACCCCCCCCCATCTCTCAATCTCCACTCTCTTAGTCTCCCCTCTCTGTTGTATTTCTCTTTTCTGTTGCTTTCTGACATTGTATCAATTTTTCACCTTATTTTCCCTTTTCTTGGTTGCTTTTTTAAATTCTGAATTCTCCATTTTCTTTCCCCTCTTTCTCTTTTCTTCCTTGACTAAGATTATTTGTCCATTAAGGATGGCTCTTCTTCTTCTTCATCCCAACTTTCTTGCTGTTGTAAATCCTGATAGGTAGAAATTGCCATTTCTAAAAAGTGAAAAATAGATCCAGAAGAGCCCTTGCCTTCTTGTTCCTCTTCTTTTAACTTTTGGAAATCCATTTGCAATTCTTTAACAGACAATGCCATTATATAAAAAAAAACCCACCCAAATGTTTTTAGTCTTTCAAAGAATAGTTTCCAAAAATCCCAAAATTACAAAGCAATCCAAATCAGGACAAACTGTTTCATTTAGCACTTTGTTCTTTTTATATTTTCTCTTCCTGGGGTAAAATTCAATTACACAGTTCCAAAATAATTTTTAGAAGTCTTATTGCCATTTATTTCTAGTCTTATAAGCTCCAAGCTGTCTCATCCAATAAAACCTTAGTATAGGTTTTACCTCTCCCTTCCGATTTATAGCAAGAAAATTTTAGTTTTTAAATCCAATGATCAAAGACCTTTAATATCCCCTTAGCTTTGAAGCTTAGTTACCTTCTGTGCCAAAGCAAGTTTTTCAGGTTTCCGTATGTGAAATAGGGAAGGAGAGTGAAAAAAAAATAACTTTCCCTTTCTGCTTTCTTCTGCCGCTTTTACGATCTTCTTGGGAAACAATGTATCATATAAAGGATTAAGTTGCCAGGGTATTTAGAAGCTCCTTATTGTCCCGGTTCAGCCAAAAACTTTCACTTTCTCCGACTTCCTCCTGCACAATCTTGTCTGGCTGCAAGCTTCTTTGTGGCGGCCATTGCTGACCGCTGCTCCACCGCCTTTGGAAAAGAGAGTTGTGCCAGCTGAGGAGGGGGGTTGCGATACCCCCAAGTCCCTACCTGGATCTCCCCTGTCTTCAGCTGCCTCTACGGGGCAACCATAGCCTCCAAATCCAGTTGGATCGGGGGCACTCCAGCAGCAGGAATGCAGCAGGAACCATGCACAATCGTGGATTCCTGCAACCACCAAAGCCTAGCAAACCGGAAGTCCCCAAAACTGTTTTACAAAAGTCAACTTGATTATTTCTCTTAAGAACTTTCCATTTCCAAGGAACTTCTTGGATTAGAATTGAAATGTTTTCATGCTAAATAACCCAACCAAGTCCAGTTGCCATTTGAAAAACATCTTTGGGACAACCATGATCTGGATGATTAAGAATCTCCATAGACATTCTACTATCAGGGTTCTTTAAACAGTGAGTCAAATGCTTGCACTGGTTTTAGCATTTTTTTATCCAGCGATTCTTTAAATTAGTTAGTTAGTTACTTAAGTGAGTTAATTAGCTTCTAAAAAACATATATATCATCATATATAGATATATCATCTTAAAGAAATTTTCTTTTAAATTATAATTTAATGTACACATTAAACCTTTTGTCTAAAAAACAGTTTAGGGAAGAGTTTAAAAGTGAGGGGAAAAACATGCACCGAAAAAAAACTTCAATAGCTGTGCTGGAGACCAAACATTTTTCTTGATCATGATTTTGTTTTTGAAGAAACCAAAAAGAACTGAATGTTGACCAAGCCATAAGGCAAAATTTCTAAGCCCTATATGAATTGCATTCTGATGTTCAAGTCACAAAGTATTAATGATTTTTTTTTACTGGTAGAGTAGAAATAGTTGGACACTGTTGGGTCCTATTATGTTGATTTTATCTGAGCAGTCTTATGCATTTCACAAACTGGTTGTATTATAGTTGTAATTTGTGTTCTGTTTCTATTGGTTGCTAGCTGCCCAGGGATGATTCCTCAAGATGGATAGGCATGCAAATTGAGAATAATACTAATACTACCAATACTAATATTGTTAATAACAATTCTCCTTAGGGGTTTTTCTTGCCGAAGTGTAGGGCTTTACTTTTCTCTACAATGAGTTTCATTTTGTTAGGTATGGCCCAATGTTCTAGATATATCATCTTAAAGAAATTTTCTTTTAAATTATAATTTAATGTACACATTAAACCTTTTTTTCCACATATTTTCCCATTGTTGAAGCACTACATTGTATCCAAAATTCCTTGCTCTCTTAATTATACAGTTTCACTTTCTTTACATCTTCACTATTCAAATTCAATGATAACAATGTTTTATAAACCTTAGCAGTAATATGTTCACCACTACCACACAGTAAGATTATCAATTCATTTTTAACAAAGTCATTTCTCAAAATTTCTGGTCAGATTTTGAGGAAATAATAACAGAATTAGCAACCAATTATACTTCCTCCAAAATCTGACAATATCTTATGATGATGATATTATCCATTCTGTTGATGTGACTCTTGGTAATTCTATGAGCCAGGTCTTTCCATATATTCAGATCTTGCATTATATCTTTTGAGTTTTTCTATGCTCTGGCTTGTGTCCACCCTAATATTATTCAGCCAAGATGTTCTTTGATGGACTGGTTTCCTTTTATCATTAACTCTTCCAACCAGTGGTGGGATTCAATTTTTTTCACTACTGGTTCTCTGGTTGTGGCTTGGTGGGCATGGCTTGGAGAGCGTGTCAGGGGAAGAATATTGTAAAATCCCCATTCCCTCCCCACCCCACTAACCTGCTTTCCAGCTCCATTCTCCTGTCCACGGCAATAAAAGAAGACCCAGCCAATCATCTGGGACTTGGGAGGCAGAGAATAGGTGGAGGCGATGCCAGTCAGAGGTGATATTTGCTGATTGTCCGAACTACTCAAAATTTCTACTATCGGTTCTCCAGAACTGGTCAGAACCTGCTGAATACCACCTCTGCTTCCAACCATAATTGCTTTCTCTGATAAATTCCCCAAACATGACAGGACCAAAATAAGTTAGAAAATACCTATTTTATTCCCTATCAAACTCCAACTTAGTGCATAGGAAATGTTGTTTCAAAGGAAAACATTCACCCCCTTGTGTTAAAAATGAGGAAAGCAGACATCTTAATAATTTTGCAAAAAAGATTCAAGCCCAGAAGGTTTCATCGGAATGGAAATATCTGGCAGTCTTGACATTGCCCTTGTTATGTCCGCGTAGAAGGAAGCCAGGAGTCGGTGATTTTGTATCAAGCTCTTTATTGAAGTGAGGAACCGAAAGAAAAACTTTGTGGCTTTTTATTCCCAAGCTGTGGCGGCCGCGGCCAATGACACTGCTTTGAATCTCCTGCGATTCGAATCTACCAATCGTGGGAGATTCTCAGCGAGCCAATCAGCGCAGCTCGCCTAGCCAATCCGATCGCCCCGCGCTTTGGCCAATCAAAGTGCGGGGATCTCAAGAATTCAAATGAAGGTACAGAACACCCCTCCCCTCTTGGTTCAGTCCTATGTAGCATAGTCCCGTAGGTAGGCGGGGCTCCGTCTTTGCCTACTGGACCTGCACAGGTCAGTCGTAGGCTGGATCCCGGCCGGTTAGGTCGGGGTCTCTGTTTCTCCGGACTCCGTCGTGGGAACTGCCTGGTCTGTCTGGCCGGGCCGCTCTCCGCAGCTACCTCCTGGGCTACCCGGGTTGGTTGAGCTGCGGGTTTCATCGCTCCCACTCGGTCTTCCCGGGTTGGTTGAGCTGGCCTGGCTGTCTCTTCCTGGTGAGATTTTGTGCTGGCTGCTTTTAGGTGAGTATGGCTGGTTTCTTTTTTCTGGGTTTTGGTTCCCGGGGTGTCCCCTCCCCTCTTGGTTTGTGTTGAGGGGGTTGGTTTTGTTTGGTTGCGTATCGGTGGTGTCTTGTGTGGCCATCCTCGATCTTAACTGATCGATGTGGCGTTTCCACGCTCGTCCGTCGGTTGTTTGTAGCCGGTACGAGTGTGGGCCTGTTAGCTGTGTTATGATTGCTGGTACCCATAATGGGTCTCCGTTTAGGTTCTTCGCGTAGACGGCGTTGCTTGGTGCGAAGATTTGGTGTTTGCTGGTGCAGTCTGGGGGTTTCTCTGGGTTTTAAGTGGGTTGTAGTCTATCGAGTGGCGACCTTATTTTCCTCCCCATTAGCAGTTCTGCTGGGCTTTTATTTGTTGTGGTGTTCGGGGTTATGTGCTGTATGAAAAGGAATTTATTTATTTTGTCCTGGATCTCCCCGTGGTCTATTTTCTGGATGGTCTTTTTTGTGAATTGAACCATCCGTTCCACCCTACCATTCGCCGCCGGATGCACCGGGGCTGTCAGTGCGTGTCGTATGCCCCTTTCCGCTAGGAATTTTTCGAATTCTAGCGAGGTGAATTGGGGCCCGTTGTCAGACACGAGGACGACCGGGAGGCCGTGTGTTGCAAAGAGTTTGCAGAGTTCTTTGGTCACGGTTTCCGTGGTGGTTGTTCTCATGTTGCTTACCTCCAGCCAGTTGGAGTAAGCGTCTACGGTTATTAAGAATGTGTGTCCTTTTGTGGGCCCGGCGAAATCTATGTGGATTCTAGACCAAGGTCCCCTGGGGGTTTCCCACTCTAGGATGGGTGCTGTGGGTGGGCTTGGTCTAGTTTCCTGGCATCATTGACACCTTGATACCCAGGCCTCGATCTGTTTGTCCATCCCTGGCCACCAAGCGTAACTTCGGGCCAGGGCTTTTGTTCTAACGATGCCCAGATGCCTCTCGTGTAACAGTTCCAAAACCTTCCCTTGTAGTGTTTCCGGGATGACCACCCTATCCCCCCATAGTATACACCCTTTTAGTAACGAGAGTTCCGTTTGCCGGATCTGGAATGTCCTGAAGGTCTCGTTGTCCTTTTCCAGCCACCCTTTCTCTACCCAATGCAAAACCCATGCCAGACGTTTGTCTTTATTAGTTTCTCGGGCAATGTCTGACACGGTTATGGGTAGGTTGGGTAGAGTCTCTATGCTGAGGGTGGTCGTCGTGGGTGCTGGATCAGTGTCTGGTTTGGGTAACAGTGAGTGGCTTAAGGCATCTGCATGGGAGATAGTCTTACCGGGTCGGAGTGTGAGCCCGTAGTTGTAGGCGGCCAGGAATTCGGACCACCTTGTCATTCGGGGGAGACAGAATGTTCGGGGTGGCCCTGTTCCCTGCGAGTATTCCCAGCAGCGGTTTGTGGTCGGTGATGATGGTAAACGTCCGGCCGTAGAGGTACTCGTGAAACCTTTTTACTGTGGCGACGATAGCCAAAGCCTCTTTGTCCAGCTGGCTGTAGTTCCACTCCAGTTTGGTGAGGGTCCTTGAAAATAATGCAATGGGTGCTTCCTTTCCATCGGGGAGAGTGTGGCTGAGGACAGCGCCAACGCTGAAGGGTGATGTGTCGCATGTGATTGCTAGAGGTAGGGTCTCTTTGTACTGGATGAGGATGGCATCCGAAGTGAGCAGGTCCTTGGTTTTCCTGAAGGCAGCTTTCTCGCTTTTCCCCCAAGTCCAGGTAGCCGCCTTTTCCAAAAGCCTATGCAAACGCTCCGCCGCGGTCGCCTTTTGGGGCAGGAAGACATTATAAAAGTTAAGTAGCCCCAGAAACGCCTGCAGTTCTGTTTTTGACTTATGGGGGCTTCCTTGATGGCTTTAATTTTTTTGTCAGTGGGTTGAATGTCGTGTTGGTCTAGGAGGTATCCTAGGAATTTGACCCACTCTGTGTACAGCTGGCATTTTTCCCTCTTCACTTTAAGCCCGGTTTCTTTGAATCTTGTTAGCACCTCCCTTAGGCAACTCTCTAGTTCGGCCTGGTTGGTTGCCGATACTAGTACATCGTCAAAGTATGGTACCACCCCTTTGATGCCTTGTAAGAGTCTTTCCATGAGGCTCTGGAAAATTCCAGGCGCCACGCTGACTCCAAATTGGAGGCGGTTGCATCGAAAGTCTCCCCGGTGAGTGACTATGGTTTGCGTCTCTGCAGTTTCCTCGTCGACCGGCAGTTGCTGGTATGCTTGGGCCAGGTCGAGTTTCGCGAAAACTTTGCCCCCTCCCAGTGAGTGTAGGAGATGCTGCACTATGGGGACGGGGTAAGCACTTTGCTGCAAGGCGCCATTTAGGTTGGCCTTATAGTCCCCGCAGATTCTCACTGACCCATCAGGCTTGATTGGGGTGACTATGGGGGTCTCCCACCGGGCGTGGTCTCTGGGTTGTAAGACCCCTTGTTTGACGAGCTTGTCAATTTGCTTGTCGATTTTCGGTTTGAGTGCGAAAGGTACCCGCCTTGGTTTTAGGCATTTTGGGGGAATGTTTGGGTCTAGGCTGAAGGATATTGGGGGCCCTCGGTACTTGCCTAGGGTTCCGTCGAACACTTCTTGGAAGTCCAGGGCCAGTTGATGCTCCCAGTCGGCTTCGGCGATGTGGTCGATGCCCGTGACTGGGATGCCTAGCGGTGCGAACCATTGAAGTCCCAGCAGGCTAGGTCGGTCTCGATCAACGATGGTCAGGGGAATTCTTTCAGTGTGCCCCTTGTATGTCACTGTGAATTTTCCTGTTCCGACTACAGGGATGCAGTTTCCCTGGTAGTCTTTGAGGATTAATCTCTGGTTTTCTAGTTCCCTTCTCTGGATGGTAGGCACCAAGCGTTTAATTTCTTGCCATGCTACCATTGAGAGGTAGGACCCAGAGTCCACCTCCATTTTACAGGGTTCGCCTTCGATGCCTACCTCCATGTAGACCTTTCTGGTGTCTGTGGTAGTTGCATGGCCGATGGTGACCGTCTGATGTGTTTCTTCTCTCCGCCTGGTCTCGCCACCTCATTGGGCTCGTCCGTTCCATTCCCAACGGTTGTCTGCTGGGCAGTCTCTGGTCCTGGGGGGTGGGCTCTCTCATTTCCGCTTGCTTGGGTCCCATCGTCAGGGGCTGTGAGTTTTCTTGAGGCGGCAGACACGGGCTATGTGGCCTTTTTTGTCGCAGTGCCGGCAAATGGAGTCAAAGAACCGGCATTTGGATCTGGGGTGGTCGCCTCCACAACCGGCACACGCGGTCCTCGATTTATGACTCCGCCGGCTGCGCTGGTCACGTCCTGCCTGGAGACGGTGGATGTCTTCCTCCTCATCTGACATGCCTGAAGTGGAGTGGAGTTCACCCTGGTGGGTGGTAGTTTCAGGTTGGGCCTCGGTCGACCTTGCAGGGTTGTTGTTTGCGGTGTGGTCCCTGGCGTTCGGTCTCCGCATGCGGTCTGCTGATTTTCGGGTTGCTTCGGCTGCCACGGCTTTGGAGATGGCATCGGCGAGAGTGATGTTGCCCTTAGCCATCAACCGACTTTGGAGAATGGGGTCCCAAAGGCCGAGCATGATTCGGTCCAGCAAGGCCTCGTTCATATTGGAGAACTGGCATAGTCCTGCAAGGCGCTGCAGCTCTGCGACAAAATCACTGAAACTCTCGCCCGACCGCTGGTCCCGCCGATAAAATTCATGTCGTCAGATAAGGATGGGTACGGCTGGAGCATAGTGTTTCCAGAGTAATGGCTCTAGGTCTGCCCAATCCATCGTGCTAACATCGGCGGGCTTGGCTAGCGCTTTTGCCATCTTAAACACTGCAGGCCCACAGTACGTTAGGAAGATGGCTCGTTTCTTCAGTCCGGTGGCATCCTTCAGGTCGTTACATTCGAGGAACATGTGGAATCTGTCCGTGTAAGATTCCCAGTCCTCGCTGGCGGGGTTGAAGGGGGTTGGTGGCGCGATACTGGCCATCTCGTCGGTTGGCTGGCTTCCGTCGGACACGTGCTTCGGTTCAGGATAAAAATCCCATCCTTGTCGCCAGTGTTATGTCCGTGTGGAAGGAAGCCAGCAGTCGGTGACTTTGCATCAAGCTCTTTATTGAAGTCAGGAACTGAACTAACTCTAAGAAAAACTTTGCGGCTTTTTATTCCCAAGCTGCAGCGGCCGCGGCCAATGGCACCACTTTGAATCTCCCACGATTCGAATCTACCAATCGCAGGAGATTCTCAGCGAGCCAATCGGCGCGGCTCGCCTAGCCAATCCGATCACCCCGCGCTTTGGCCAATCAAAGCGCGGGGATCTCAAGAATTCAAATGAAGGTACAGAACAGCCCTATGGAGGAGAAGGGGCTTCAGGCATCAGGGAATTTTATAGAGATTAATGTAGAAAGACTTAGGAAGCTCAAAGGTTCAGGTTTAAGCACACTGAGTATAAATGAATGGAGGAAGAATGAAAAAATGAATAACGTAGAAAGGAATGAGACTGAGGAAATTCGGTCATACTGAAGGAAATAAAAAGGACTGAGTGTAAGCAACTCAGAGTAGAGAAAGTTATTCACAGGCTTTAGAGTCACTTCCTCTCACTGTGTGCCTTGCACAGTGATAGACTGCCGTATCCTCTGGTTTGAGGCTGATCATCTGCAGATATACCTGGCTTTTGGCAATGTCCTTGGAGATGGTCAAGCAGCCCTCCACTTTGTCAGGGTAGTAGATATCGGAAGACCATATATATACTATGGCCAACCATTCGAGACCTTTCCCTGGAACTTGGCCCACCCAGCTCATCTCATGGTTGCAGAAGGTGAAGCCCGAGGGTTGGCAGGAGAGACTGAGGGACTCCCCAGATCTTCTCACACCCCCTCCAGATTCCAACAACTAGAATTGAGAATGCACTCCTAAAAAAGAAAAGTGTTTCAATGAGATTTTCTGTATATTGAAAGAAAATGCTGGATAAACTGAAATATTAGGTCCTCAGATTGACACCTAAAAAGAAGAATTTTTCCAATGAGATTTCCTGTATATAAAACAGAAATTGGAAGGAAACTCGAGATAAAGTGAAACATTACCTCCAAGGAGTACAAGGAAGAATAATAAGTTCAGGCACAGTGTCATTTCTACCTCTCTCTAATAAAAGGGGGATATATGACAGAAAAGGATTCAAACTTTGTGTTGGTGGGTGTCAACCTTTGCCTTTAAAGGGGAAATTGTGTCGTTAATTACATATTGCTTGAGATAAAAGAGTTCCTCAGAGAAGGATTTTCATGGTTGTCCTTGTACAGGCCCTGCACAGTTGATTTTTTAACTATTTTCCAGCCGAAAGGAAAATGAAGCAGCCTTTGCAGGAGAGTAATTAAAACAAAGACTTATAAAATTTCCCCAATTCTAATGAGTGATTCAAGGGAACAAATGATGAACAAGCATTGATAACATTTGAAACATTTGAAATAACATTTGAACATTTCAGGTTGGGAAACATGAAAAAAGCAGTCAATGTGAGTTTAGGAAAAGTTTTATACATTTTCCTTTCAATATGACATTTTTAAGAAACCCAGAAGAACTGAATGCAGACAAAGATCATTTTTGCTTTGGAGGCTATTTTACTATTTTGTTTGGTATTTCAGTCAGTTGTTAGGCCTCCAGAGTTGATATGCCAAGAAGGGCAGTGATGAAAATTGAAATAAGAACAATGGCAAGAGGAACAGTCATAACAATTGTAATAGAAATGTTACTAAAAGCATTCACAGTACATAAGAATAATAATCATCTTTGAGGAAGGAAGGAAGGAAGGAAGGAAGGAAGGAAGGAAGGAAGGAAGGAAGGAAGGAAGGAAGGAAGGAAGGAAGGAAGGAAGGAAGGAAGGAAGATTAAAAATGGAGACATTGGTTGGAAAGAAATAAAAAGAAGAAATGGCAATAGTGTGTTCTGTTGTAGAATTTAATCTGGGTCATTTATTCGGGCCAGAAGTTTAATCTTCTGAGTTTTGGACGCGTCCTTGAGCCCATCCTCAGGGAATTTCTTTCTAGCATGAGTATTAAAGCTCAGAAGACTAAACATTTAAAAATGATTTAGAAAGCACAATTTGTTGGATGCCCACAAAATACACAGTCAAAATAAAAAATGAATATTTAACTTCAGAGTGGACAGAGAAAGATAAATGAGTCACTTTGTATTCACTGATTTGGAATGTCACAGTTATACCCATTTTTTCTCATTGTCCCTTAATTTATGGATAAAAGGTCATCTCTGCATTTACATTACATTAATATTGACACAAACACATAAATACGGGCTTATCCATATAAACATGAAGACAGACATTATTTTTTAATAATTCATAGAATGAGTTGCCTCAGATTTGTTTATTTTTTATTTTAAAATAAAGTTTATTTAAGATTCATACATTTAAAAAATTTAAAAAACAAACATATAAACAAGTATATATACATATATATATATATTGCAGCAAGAATTGAGCAATGGTTACACATTTTTTTTGTCCCTCTAACATTGAAGTGATCTGCCTTGTTACAATACCTTCCTCATTCTTTTAATCCTTTAATTTCACAAAATACTTTATGATTAAATGCACGTCTTCCATATTTTCATAACTTATCCAGTTGTCAAATATTGCCTTTTCTTTAACCATTTATACCAGCAATTCCATGTTGGGCAGCTGAGTTTCCTTTCTGTAGTCACTTTCCAAAATCCAAAGCTCCGTAAAATGAGACTTCAGGATTCATTTCATTTCATTACAGACGAAAGAAACTGATGGATTTAAATATGTGTTTAGCACTTCATGTCAAAACTTTTGATTTGTAGGTTGTAATAAGAGTAACCAATTAGTAGTGACAAGAAGAGAGGAAGACAGGCCCAGACCCAAATATGAATAACGTAGAAAAGAATGAGACAGAGGAAATTTGAATATATTGGAAGAAAAGCAAAGGGACTGAGTGTAAGTAAACGTAAGCTGCTTAGAAGTAGAGAAAGTTCTTGACAGGCTACATATTCATTTCCTCTCACTGTGCCTGTTGCACAGTAATATACAGCCGTGTCCTCTGCTTTCAGATTGTTCATCTGCAGATACAGCTGGCTTTTGGCATCATCCCTGGAAATGGTAAAGCGGCCCTTGACTTTCTCTGAGTAATAAGTGGAAGGATTTCAACCTGTAGGCTACCCATTCCAGTCCTTTCCCTGGGGCCTTTCTCACCCAGTGCATGCCATAGCTGCTGAAGGTGAATCCAGAGCCTTGGCAGGAGAGACGGAGGGACTCCGTCTTCTCACATCCCCTCCAGACTCCACCAACTGGACTTGAGACTTGACACTTAAAAAGAAAGATGCTTCAATGAGATCTCCTATATACAGGAATAGCAAAGGGAAGGAAACTTGACATAGAATGAAACATTACTGTTGTGTCGTCGGAAATGATGCCAGGAGTCGGTGACTTTGTATCAAGCTCTTTTATTGAGTAGAACCGAACTGGGGCTATGGAGAAACTTTGCGGCTTTTTATTTCTTTAGCCACAGCGGCCACGGCCAATGGCACCGCTTTGAATCTCCCGCGATTCGAATAGACCAATCGCGGGAGATTCCTAGCGAGCCAATCGGCGCGGCTCGCCTAGCCAAACAGAGTGCCCCACGCTTTGGCCAATCAAAGCGTGGGGATCTCAAGAATGCTAATGAGGGGACAGAACACCCCTCCCCTCTTGGTTTAGTCCTTACGTTGCATAGTCCCGTAGGTAGGCGGGGCTCCATCTTAGCCTACTGGACCTGCGCAGCTCAGTCATAGGTTGGATCCCGGCCGGTTCGGTCAGGGTCTCTGCTTCTCTGGATGCCGTCGTGGGAACCGGCTGGTCGGTCAGGCCAGGCCACTCTCCATAGCTCCCTCCTGGGCTTCCCGGGTTGGTTGAGCTGCGGGTTTCACCGCTCCCGCTCGGTCTTCCCGGGTTGGTTGAGCTGGCCTGGCTTTCTCTTTCTGGTGAGGTTTTGTGCTGGCTGCTTTCCGGTAAGTATGGTTGGTTTATTCTTCTTTGGATTTGCACCCCTGGGTATTCCCTCCCCTCTTGGTTTGTGTTGTGGGGGTTGGTTTTGCCTGTTTGCACGTCGGTGGTCTCTTTGGTGGTCGTCCTCGATCTTAACTGGTCGATGTGGCGTTTCCATGCTCGTCCGTCTGTTGTTTGTAGCCGGTACGAGTGTGGGCCTGTTATTTGTGTGATGATGGCCGGTACCATAACGGGTCTCCCATTAGGTTTTTCATGTACACGGGGTCTCCTGGTGCGAAGGTTCGGTGTTTGCTGGTTGAGTCTGGGGGTTTCTCTGGGTTATACGTGGGGTGTAATCTGTCGACTGGGGACCTTATTTTCCTCCCCATTAACAGTTCGGCTGGGCTTTTATTCATTGTGGTATTTGGGGTTATGTGTTGGGTGAAGAGTAATTTATTTATTTTGTCCTGGATCTCCCCATGGTCTATTTTCCGGATGGTTTTCTTTGTGAATTGCACCATCCGTTCCGCCCTACCATTTGCCGCCGGATGCGCTGGGGCTGTCAGCGCGTGTCGGATGCCCCTTTCCACAAGGAATTTTTCGAATTCTAGTGAGGTGAATTGGGGCCTGTTGTCGGAAACGACGACGTCTGGGAGACCGTGTGTTGCAAAAAGTTTGCCAAGTTCTTTGGTCACGACCTCCGTGGTTGTTGTTCTCATGTTGCTTACCTCCAGCCAGTTGGAGTAAGCGTCTACTGTTATCAGGAAGGTGTGTCCTTTTGTGGGCCCGGGGAAATCTATGTGGATCCTAGACCAAGGTCCCCTTGGGGTTTCCCACTCTAGGACGGGTGCTGTGGGTGGGCTTGGCCTAGTTTCCTGGCATCGTTGGCACCTTGCTACCCAGGTCTCAATCTGTTTGTCCATCCCTGGCCACCAAGCGTAACTTCGGGCCAGGGCTTTAGTCCTAACGATGCCCGGGTGCCCCTCGTGTAACAGTTCCAGAACCTTCCCTTGTAGTTTTTCTGGAATGACCACCCTATCCCCCCATAGTATGCACCCTTTTAGTAACGAGAGTTCTGTTTGCCGGTTCCGGAATGTCTTGGCGGACTCGTCGTTGTCCCTTTCCGGCCACCCTTTCTCTACCCAATGCAACACCCGCGCCAGACGTTTGTCTTTATTAGTTTCTCGGGCAATGTCTGACGCGGTTATGGGTAGGTTGGGTAGAGTCTCCATACTGAGGGTGGTCGTCGTGGGTGCTGGGTCGGTGTCAGGTTCCGGTAATGGCGAGCGGCTTAAGGCGTCCGCATGGGAGATCGTCTTACCCGGTATTTGTGTGAGTCCGTAATTGTAGGCTGCCAGGAACTCGGACCACCTTTCGGGGAGAGAGAATGTTCGGGGTGGCCCTGTTCCCTGCAAGGATTCCCAGCAGCGGTTTGTGGTCGGTTATGATGGTAAATATCCGGCCGTAGAGATACTCATGGAATGTTTTTACTGCGGCGACGATAGCCAGAGCCTCTTTGTCCAGCTGGCTATAGTTCCGCTCCGGTTTGGTGAGGGTCCTTGAAAAGAACGCGATGGGTGCTTCTTTTCCGTTGGGGAGAGTATGGCTGAGGACAGCGGCGACGCCGAAGGGTGATGCATCGCATGTGACGGCCAGAGGTATGGTCTCGTTGTACTGTATGAGGACGGCATCCGAAGTCAGGAGGTCCTTTGTTCTCTGGAAGGCGGCTTGCTCGCGTTTCCCCCAAGTCCAGGTCGCCGCCTTGTCCAAGAGCCTATGCAAAGGCTCCGCCGCCGTCGCCTTTTGGGGCAGGAAGATATTATAAAAGTTAAGTAGCCCCAGAAATGCCTGCAACTCCGTCTTCGACTTGGGTGTGGGGGCTTCTTTGATGGCTTTGATTTTTTGGTTTGTGGGGTGAATGCCGTGACGGTCTAGGAGATATCCTAGGAATTCAACCCGTTCCGTATATAATTGGCATTTCTCCCTCTTTACCTTGAGCCCGGTCTCTTTGAATTTGGTTAGGACCTCCCTTCGGCGACCCTCTAGTTCTGCTTGGTTGGTTGCCGACACTCCAAATTGGAGCCGGTTGCATTTAAATGCTCCCCGGTGGGTGACTATGGTTTGCGCTTTGCCATTTCCTCGTCGACTTGCAACTGTTGGTATGCCTGGGCGAGGTCGAGTTTGGCGAAAACCTTGCCCCCTCCCAGTGAATGCAGTAGGTGTTGCACTACTGGGACGGGGTAAGCGCTTTGTTGCAAAGCGCCATTTAGGGTGGCCTTATAGTCCCCACAGATTCTCACCGACCCATCGGGCTTGATCGGGGTGACTATGGGGGTCTCCCACCGGGCGTGGTCTATTGGTTGTAGGACCCCTTGCTTGACGAGCTTGTCAATTTGCTCGTCTATCTTGGGTTTAAGTGCGAATGGCACTCGCCTTGGTTTCAGGCGTTTTGGGGGGACGTTTGGGTCTAGGCTGAATGATATAAGGGGCCCTCGGTACTTGCCTAGGTTTCCGTCGAAGACCTCTTGGAATTCTTGGGCTAGTTGTTGCTCCCAGCTGTTGTCGGTGATGTGGTCGATTCCCGTGACTGCGATGCCGAGCGGGGTGAATCATTGCAGTCCCAGTAGGCGTGGGCGGTCGCGATTGACGATGGTCAGGGGAAGCCTTTCGGTGCGCCCTTTGTATGTTACGTTGAGCTGTCCAGTTCCGACTACAGGGATGCGGTTTCCCTGGTAGTTTTTTACAATTAGTCTCTGGTTGTCTAGGCCTTTTCTTTGGATGGTAGGCACCAAGCGTTTTATTTCTTGCCATGCTATCATGGAGAGGTAGGACCCGGAGTCCACCTCCATTTTACATGGCTTGCCTTCGATGCCTACCTCCACGTAGACCTTCCGGGCGTCATTGGTTGTGGCGTGGCTGATGGTGACCGTCTGATGGGTCTCCTCTCTTCGCCGGGTCTTGCCGCCTCATAGGGATCGTCCGTTTTGGTCCCATCTGTTGTCAGAGGGGCGATCTCTGGTCCGGGGTGGTGTGCTCTCTCACCTCCGTTCGCTCTGGTCCCATCGTGGCGGGCTGCGGTTCTTTTTGAGATGGCAGACACGGGCGACGTGTCCCTTCTTGTCGCAATGCCGGCAGATTGACTCGAAAAACCGGCATTCGGACCTGTGGTGGTCGCCTCCGCAACCAGCACAGTTGGTCCTTGACTTACGATCCCACCGGTTCCGTGGGTCGCGGCCTGCCTGGAGATGGTGAATTTCCTCCTCCTCGTCGGAAGTGCCCGATGCCGAGTTAAAAAGTTAAAAACAAACCAAGAGTTAAAATAATAAGGAATGGATATAGATTGGTGGCCATATCTGCAGATTCAGGCAAGATATTAAAAGGATCTAGAAAAATATGGCTTTTGCAAGGAACAAAAGGAACTTGACAAAATAATACAGGGGCGGAGGAGAAAATGATAACAAAAGCATATAACTATTTTCTGAGATTTAAAATGGAAGAAGAAATGGTGAAAGAAACCATGATAGCCTGTGCAGAGAACTTTGGCTATAATGAATTAGAACATTGGGAAAAACTATAGGCAAAAACTATAAATTAACAATGTCAGCAACTTACAAAGAAAATTTGTACAAAATGTTTTATTGTTGGCATTTACCACAAACTAGATTGGTGAAAATGTTTCCAAATAGATCTGCAAAATATTGGAAATGTAAACATAACCAAGACACATTTTTTCATATGTGGTGGTCATGTCCGGAAGCTAGGAAGTACTGGACCAAAATAAGAAAATGACTAGAAAAAATCACACATCAACGAATTGAGTTAAAACCTAAACTATTTCTACTAGGGATAATAAGAGGAAACTACAATAAGAAAATTCAATATATTATATTGCACATAATGACTGCAGCCAGAATTGCATATGCACAAAACTGGAAACAGGACAGCACGCTCTTTGAGGGAATGGTGATTAAAAAGGTGTTAGATTGTGTGGAGATGGACAGGCTAGCATTAGAATTAAAAGAAAGAGGGGAAACTGAATATTTTTTTGGTCCGGGACACATGGCATATAAATGGTTAGAAAATAGAAGTAAAGTTTAAACATAAAGGTAATTTAAGAGGTATATTAAACTTAATGCAAGGTATATAATAAAAGGAAGAAAAAAGAAAGTAATTGATATGTATAGATGAGTATTATGGATGCTGGAGTGCTGCAAAAAGTGTAAAAGTGATATAAAATAATGAAATATGTACAATAAAAATATTTAACAACAAGTAAGGTCCATTTTCATAGGAGTTGTCAGGATGGTTCTCATATCAAAGGAACCACAGGGGAAAAAGGAAATCTGAAAGGCACAATTTCAGTGAAAATAGATTTTATCTGTGGATTGCTATAGTTCATTTTAATGACATGTTATTCAGGAATGATTGGAGAGATTACAGTATTTATTTATTTATTTGATTTGTCAATCCCTTATAAGATAATAGGTATAAATATAAACATGAGTAAGAATACAGGAAATAAGGAGGGAAGAAGGCGGAGCCTCCTCGCTGATGGACAGTAGATCGCAACTCTCTGCGACTATGGTTCATGCTCTTTTGTTGGAGAGCCCCAATTATCCTGATTAGGGGCTGAAACTGCCTTGAAGGGGCAGCGGAGTAAGAGGAAGCAGCAAGCCTGTCTGTGGGGAGCCGCATCTCCCCCCCTCCCGGGCTTGGCTTTTTTTCCTCCCGAAGACGACTGCAGCAATGGTCTAAAATGGCCATTCCGAAGAGGATGACTCAGCTTGACTAAGATTTGTGCAGGAGGGAAGAAAGAGGTGGATAACATCTGAACTGGGACAACTGGGCAGTATAACCAAATAAAAGTACCCCGGGATTAAGGTAATATGGAATTTTTAAGAAAAGAAAAGTGAGCTGTGAAATTACAAAGAGACAGAGAAAAAAAAAAGGAAAATATTTTTGGCAGCTAAATGGGGCTTCGAACCGGGAAAGGAAGAAGCTGGAATTAAAGATTTAATGAAATTGGACTAAAATAATTTGGGAATAATCAAGTATAAAATTAAAGCTGGACTTAATATTGCCAAAGAATAATAATAATAAAGTTTATAAATTGGAGACTGGATTGTCTTGGAATATTGAGGTTCGAAAAACCTTAAATAAAAATATAGGGGGAAAAAAGTGAAGACTTCGTATAATGGAGAGTGTCACCTTTTGATAAAAATTTAGTTCAAATAAAAAGGAAAGCATTTTGTTTTTGAATGAACTGGTATAAAATTACAAAAATATTGAAACAAAGTAAGAATTTTAGAAAGTGAAAGCAGAACCAGAATAAAGGAAAAAGCAAGGAAGGAAAGATTGTTTGTGGGACTGACTGATGTTTTTGGTATGAACCTTGAACTGGAATAGCTAAGAACTTTAAAAAATTGAAAGAAGAAAGAAGGAAAGTAAAAGTTTTTTTTTTTTTTTTGTGGACTTTGAGGATTATAAAATATAAGAACGATGATATCTCTTTGGGACTTAAAAATGGAACTTAAAAATATGAGAGAATTACTACAGGAAAGAGGCGAATCACTTTGCTCTGTGTTAGAAAAAATGGAAATGGCGATTGAAGAACAAGAAGAAAGATTCTCAGAAGAGCAGGAATTGACTCAAGGAGAAGACATTTTGAATGGACAATTAATGTTATGTCCTGAAATGGAATACTCGAAATCCCCGAGCCTTGATTGGCTAAGGCGCGGGGATTTCTGATTGGCCAGGCGAGCCGCGCTGATTGGCCCGATTGAAGTCTCCCGCGATTGGTGCAAACCAAGAGCGGGAGACTTGAATCGCTGCCATTGGCCGCGGCCGCCGCTGCGAAAGGTATAAAAGCTGCGGGCTTTTTGCCTTTCGCCGGTTCGGTTCGGTTCTCCCATTGTTAATAAAGAGCTTTGAATGAAAGTCACCGACTCTGAGCTTCTTTTGCGGACACGACACTGGCGACGAGGATGGGATCTCGCCCCTGAACCGAACCCCGTGTCCACCCAAGAACCAGCTCCAGCGCAGAGATGGCGAAGATAGCACCGCCCGCCCCCTTCAACCCCGCCGCCGAGGATTGGGAATCATACTCGGATCGGTTCCGGATGTACCTGGAATGCGCCGGAATGAAGGACGCCCCGGGCCCGCTAAAACGCGCCGTCTTCCTTACGCACTGCGGACCAGAGGTCTTCCAGATGGCCAAAGCATTGGCCAAGCCGGCAGACGCAACCGCCATGGACTGGGACGTCCTCGAACCTATACTGCGGCGCCATTACGCCCCCGAAGTCCCCATCCTGATACGGCGCAACGAGTTCTACCGCTGAAACCAGAAACCAGACGAAAAATTGAGCGACTTCGTCGCAGAGCTACGGCGCCTAGGAGGACTCTGCGAGTTCGAAGGTCTGAACAGTCTCATAAGAGACCGCTTCGTACTCGGTTTATGGGATCCTACACTCCAGAGCCGACTTATGGCCAAGGGCGACATCAGCCTAGCCGATGCCCTTACCGCAGCCGCAGCCGCTGAAGCAACCCGCACGTCGGCAGACAGCATGCGAAGATCTGATGCGAAGGGCGGAAACAACAACCCGGCAAGGTCGGCCGACACAAGAAACGAAGCAACCGCACACTACGGTGAATACCAATCTACCTCCAGCACGTCAGAAGACGAGGAGGACATACATCGCGTGCAGATGGGACGCGGCGACCAACGAAGTCAAAAAGGTCGTAGGTCGAGGACCAACTGCGCCGGGTGCGGCGGCGATCACCCCAGGTCAGAATGCCGATTTTTTGACTCTATCTGTAGGCATTGTGAACGACGGGGTCACATCGCCCGAGTTTGCCGCCAAAAGAAGACCCGCAGCCCGCCCAAATGGGAACAGCACGACAGACGGAGAGAAAGCTCCCCGCCCAGAACCAGAGAGCGCCAGCCAGACGGTCGGTGGGACCGCACTCAACGATCTCAAAGAAGCGGCGACGGTCGGCGAAAAGAAGAAACCCACCAGACGGTGACCATCGGCCACGCCATCTCCGATGGCGCCAGAAAGGTACACGTAGAAGTCCATATCGAAGGCCAGCCATGCAAAATGGAAGTGGACTCCGGGTCCTACCTTTCCATGATTGCATGGCGCGAAATCAAAAGACTGGTGCCTACACTACAAAAAAGAAACGTGCATGCCCAAAAGATCATCATTAAAGACTACCAAGGGAATCGCGTCCCGGTAGTGGGCACCAAGAACTTCAATATAACTTACAAAGGCCACACCGAACAACTGCCACTCACAATCGTCGATCGCGACCGCCCAAGCCTACTGGGTTTACAATGGTTCGCCCCGCTTAACATCGCGCTGACAGGTGTCAACCACGTCACCATCGAAGCTTGGGAACAGCGGCTAGCCCAGGAGTTCCAGGAGGTCTTCGATGGAGGTTTGGGCAAGTACCAGGGGCCCCTTATCTCGTTTGACCTAGACCCAGGGGTTCCCCCTAAGCGGCTTAAACCTAGAAGGGTACCATTCGCCTTAAAGCCTAAAATTGACGAGCAGATCGACAAGCTCGTCAAACAAGGGGTATTGCAACCAATAGACCATGCCAGATGGGAAACCCCTATAGTGACCCCAGTAAAGCCAGATGGGTCCGTGAGAATCTGCGGGGACTATAAGGCCACCCTAAATGGTGCGTTGCAACAAAGCGCCTACCCAGTCCCAGTAGTGCAAAATTTACCGCACTCACTGGGAGGGGGCAAAGTCTTTGCCAAGCTCGACCTCGCCCAGGCATATCAGCAGCTACCTGTGGACGAGAAAACGGCGGAAGCCCAAACAATCGTGACCCATCGGGGGGCTTTCAAGTGTAACCGACTCCAATTTGAAGTCAGCGTGGCACCAGGCATCTTTCAGAGCCTGATGGAACGTTTGCTACAGGGCATCAAGGGGGTGGTGCCCTATTTCGATGACGTATTAGTGGCGGCGCCAAACGAAGCCGAATTAGAAAACCGACTCAGACAAGTCTTAACAAAATTTAAAGAAACAGGACTTAAAGTCAAACGAGAAAAATGCCAACTATGTACAAAGCAAGTAGAGTTTTTGGGCTATCTCCTAGACCGGCATGGCATTCACCCTACGACTAAAAAAGTGAAAGCCATCAAGGAAGCCCCCACCCCAAAGTCCAAAACGGAACTACAAGCGTTCCTAGGCTTACTAAATTTTTATAATGTTTTCCTACCTCAAAAGGCAACGGCGGCGGAACCTTTACATAGACTCCTAGACAAGAAGGCAGCCTGGACTTGGGGGAGACGAGAGCAAGCCGCCTTTCAAAAAACCAAAGACCTCCTCACCTCCGACGCCGTCCTGATGCAATTCAGCGAAACCTTGCCCTTAGCTGTCACTTGCGACGCATCACCCTTCGGCGTCGGCGCTGTCCTCAGCCACACCCTCCCAGACCAGAGAGAAGCACCCATCGCTTTTTTCTCCAGGACTCTGACTAAACCGTAACGGAACTATAGCCAGCTGGACAAAGAAGCTTTGGCTATAGTTGCCGCCGTTAAACGTTTTCACGAATACCTGTATGGCCGCCCGTTCACCATCGTGACGGATCATAAGCCATTGCTGGGCATCCTCGCTGGAAACCGAGCCACGCCAAACATCTTGTCACCCCGGATGACAAGATGGTCCGAATTCCTGGCAGCCTACAGTTACGAACTGCTACACAAGCCAGGTAAGAAAATTTCGCACGCGGACGCTTTAAGCCGCTCGCCCTTACCTGACTCTGAACCTGACCCAGCACCAACAACAAACACCCTAAGTATCGAGAGTTTACCTATTACCGCATCAGACATTGCCAGAGAAACCGTTAAGGACAGGCATCTGGCGCGAATCTTACACTGGTTAGAAAAAGGCTGGCCGGAGAAAGACAGTGACGAGACTTTTAAAACATTCCGTCAGCGCCAGACTGAACTTTCACTACTAAGAGGGTGTATTCTGTGGGGTGACAGGGTGGTAATTCCGGACAGATTGCAAAAGAGGGTATTAGAGATGCTACATGAGGGTCATCCTGGCATCGTCAGGACTAAAGCCCTGGCCAGGAGTTACGCTTGGTGGCCGGGGATGGACAAGCAAATTGAAGCATGGGTCGCCAAATGCCACCGATGCCAGGAGACCAGATCCAGCCCACCCGCAGCACCTATCCGGGACTGGGAAACACCACGGGGGCCCTGGTCCAGAATCCATCTAGACTTTGCTGGCCCCACAAATGGGCATACTTTTCTAATCACAGTTGACGCGTACTCCAATTGGTTGGAAGTAAGCGACATGAAATCCACTACCACAGAGGCCGTCGTTAAAGAACTATGTAAACTGTTTTCCACACACGGCCTCCCAGACGTCGTCGTCTCAGACAACGGTCCCCAGTTCACTTCCATCGATTTTGAACGGTTCCTGGCAGAGAGGGGTATCCGCCACGCATTAACAGCACCGGCGCATCCGGCGGCGAACGGTAGGGTGGAACGGATGGTCCAGTTTACGAAAAAGACCCTCCGGAAAATGGACCACGGGGAGATCAGCGACAAAATCAACAGACTGCTCTTCATACAGCACATCACTCCCAATACCACAACTAACAAGAGCCCTGCAGAGCTTCTAATGGGCAGAAAGCTGAGGTCCCCACTCGACAGATTGCACCCGACCTATAACCCGGAGCGGCCCCCAGACTCCAGCTCCAGGTACCGGACATTTGACCCAGGTGACTTAGTCTATGCAAAGAACATGACGGGGGACCCCCTATGGATCCCAGCCGTCATAACTCAAGTCACTGGTCCACGGTCGTACCGGCTCCAAACCATCGATGGGCGAGCCTGGAAACGGCATATCGACCAGCTCAGGTCACGAACAGCGACTGACCTCAACCCCCAAGACACGAACCAAGGGGGGAGGGAATACCCGGAGAAACAATCGCAGGAAAAATTAAACCAAAAATACTCACCGGAACACAGCCATCGCGAGTCCCCTCCGGAGAAGAACCACCTGGCCAGCTCTACCGACTCGGAAAAGCCAAGCGGGAGCGGCGAAATCCGTAGCTCAACCGACCCGGTAGGCCCAGGCGGGAGCCACGGCGAAAGAACCGGCCCGATCATCCAGCCGGTTCGCACAGAGGCAGGAGCAGCCAAAAAGATGACCGCTCCGGCCGAGTTACAGCATGCAAGTGAGTTGCGCAGGTCAACTAGGACTCGACGGAGCCCCGCCTACCTGCGTGACTACACCACGTGATGGACCATACCAAGAGGGGAGGGGTGTTATGTCCTGAAATGGAATACTCGAAATCCCCGAGCCTTGATTGGCTAAGGCGCGGGGATTTCTGATTGGCCAGGCGAGCCGCGCTGATTGGCCCGATTGAAGTCTCCCGCGATTGGTTCAAACCAAGAGCGGGAGACTTGAATCGCTGTCATTGGCCGCGGCCGCCGCTGCGAATGGTATAAAAGCCGCGGGCTTTTTGCCTTTCGCCGGTTCGGTTCGGTTCTCCCATTGTTAATAAAGAGCTTTGAATGAAAGTCACCGACTCTGAGCTTCTTTTGCGGACACGACAATTAACACAAAGAACATTACAAAGAAGTGGGGAAAGAAGGAAGGTTAAAAAGTTGAATTTTAAGAAAGCAATTAAAAGAGAGAATAATTGTGAAGTTAGAAAAGGCAGGAAGATTCAGCAGAAAAGGGAAAGGGAAGATATTAAGAAGGAGATAAATTGGAATGAGAAAAGTCATGGGGAAAAAAGAGGGAGGAGAAACAGTAAGACTAGTAAAATGCTGAAAGGAAATTGTTTCTTTACAATTAAAAGAAGGAATACTTGTGAAATCAGGAAATGTAGAAAGAATGAGAAAAGACATGGGGAAAAGAGCGGGAGGAGACTCGGATTCGCTTCCTGGACAATGTACCGGAGAAGCTGTAAGAAACAGGCATGTGACAGAAAGAACCACAGAACTAGTAAAATGTTGAAAAGAAATTGCCTTTTCAGAGATAATGGTTGATGAATTAAAAGGGGGATTCTGCAGGGTGACAAGGGGTAATAAGAATATTTCTGCAATTAAAAATATTTAGAAAATAGGGTAATATAGATATTGATAACTCTTATTAAAGGGGGGAAATATGCTGTGGAATCCAATTGAAAAGATGTAATGACTAATGGTTTATTGGGAGTTAAGATGAGGGAACAAAGGTATATTCTAATCATTAAGGTGTCACACTCAAAATAGTAAAAGAGGGGAAACTTATACTTGTTCTTTTTTCTTTTTGTGTGGGTGTGTTAAGATCTGTATCAATTTAGAACTTATTAAATGTGTGTAATTGAAAGGGAATGTGAGAGACTAAAGAACCAGCTAAATTAATAAGTTTAATATAGATTATTAAAAACAAGGAGAGACATTCGTAACTTCATTATTACCACTATTAGGCAAATATATACTGTTTATTTGTATTTTTAAAATAATTATTAAGGATTATATTTGAAATAATTGAAATGAAATTAAATGTTTAGATTGGGATTAATGAAAGAATTTAGAATTAAACCTTATTAGTATTTATTAGGTAAATACATATTGTTTATGTTTAAAAACAAATACTAAAGGATTAATTTGAAATAATTGAAATGAAACAAAATTGATTGAAATTAAGGAAAGAGGCTAGAAGTAATGTGTTTGTTTCTCTCCCTACTGAAAATTTGGAATGGAAAAGGTAATAATAGAATTAAGTATGCATATATCATTGTATAATTTCTGTCATATTTGTATGTAAAGATGATGACCCAGAAATATGTTGTCCACCAAAAAGAGATTTTTGTTTTTAATGTGAAAACTGAATAAAGTTTGTTTAAAAAAAAAAAAAAAGAAGTGTACCTATATTCAGAGCTATGAAGCAAGTGTAAACATTTTTTGCTGTAAAATCATTTATGTTTGCTAGCTTTTAATTAATGAATTAAAATAAAACAATTTACTTTAGATAATGGCCACCCAAGAACATTTTTTTCTTCTGTGATATACAACATTATATATTGCCATGGAAGTGTGAATTCTCCATTGGATATTGGGCATCTCCCTTCTTGACCACAAATTATATACCATTCAACAGCATTTTGGTGTGGCACCAATTACAAAGAAGATGAGAGAAGGCGAGCTCCGCTGGTATTGACATGTACAGAGAATAGCACTTTCCACCGTTGTTAAAACTGCTTACCAATTAGAAATTCATGGCCGGCGACCCCACGGGCATCCAAAACAGAGATGGCAAGACACCATCAACAAAGATATGCAAGCCCGGTCCTGAAGATGCAGCTGATCGCGCAAAATGGCATTCAATGAATTAAATCCAAAAAGTGGATCCTGCACTTGGGGAAATATGTTAGGAAGAAGATATACAATATTGTATTTTTGTTTAATTTTAAGAATTTCTGCATTTTAGAGTGGATTGGAATATTAAATATTATATGATTATAATTTAAATTAATGTAGCCAATATTTTGCAAACTGGAATTCATTTTTTTCTCTTTTCTTACATGCACAACTAATCTGAACCTGAGAGTTAAATCTAAGGCACATCGTATAGGGCAAGGATAGGTGATTTTTTAATGCATGGTATCCAGCAGGATCTTTATCAGGCTTTGCTTTATTTTCCTCAATTGGATTTTTACCAATATATTTAATAGCAAATTATTAAACTATAAGGCAGTGGTTCCCAATCTTTCTGGGTCGATGGACTGGCAGAAGCCATGATGATGTTGGTGGTGGAACTAGGGGAATTGAGGTGATGGTTTTGTGTGCGTGCACCTCTTTCAGAAATACAGCTTTGCATGCATGTTTGCAGATATGCTCATTCATCATTTCGTAGCCTGATTCAAAATGGGTTATAACCTGACACTGAGCCATGGTTGGGATCCTCTGTTATAATGAAAAACGTTGAGAATCTACAATATGTTACACTATAGCAGTAGTGGAATTCAATTGTTTTTACTACTGGTTCTGTGGGCGTGGCTTGGTGGGCGTGGTAGTAAGGATACTGTAAAATGTCCAGTCAGAGATGGTATTTGCTGGTTCTCAGAACTACTCAAAATTTCTGCTACTGGTTCTCCAGAACTGGTCAGAACCTACTGAATACCACCTCTGCACTATAGTATTGCAATTGTACAAGGGAACTGTTAGCTTCTGTTGGAACTTGTAGAAACTTCAACAATAAACTACTTTACTCACAGTTTGTTGAGAAATAATGTATTTATTATAATCTGTTTCTTCCAACCGAGCAACAATTGATGAATCCATATTAAGCCAGTGCTAAACGCAGCTAACCTGCCAACACTAATCACACCCGCCACATTCCTCCCACACATCCAATTACTTCCCCCCTCAGTCCATTTCATATTCATCTATTGTGCAAATACACAGCAAAACCAAGACAAAGCTCTGATCATCTTAAAAATTAAAAAAAGAAACCCCGATAGCTGTTCTTCATCAGCTGGTTTGTTCCATTGAGCTGTGCTGAGCCGCTCTGTAAAGGAGTGGCAACCCCCCCACCAGTTCCTGCCCATATGGGATATCAGTTCCATGGACATCTAGCAAGTTTGGCAACAACAGGAGCAGCAGACCCCATCTTTTCCAGGTTAACGTGTCGGCTTCCCATCATAGAACTGGTCGGCAGGACCTTTGAAGCCTGACATGTGGCCCGCTCTACCATGGTTCTTTCTGTAACAGAGAGACTAACATTATTATCACATATACATTTGATTTCATCCCTCCCACCTGCTACCACTCACTCTACCCAATTACTTTGTTTATAATTGACACAACAACGGAGGAACTGCTCAATAGAGGTGTTAGTTCTTTCAACTGCCCCATTAGTGGCTGGATGATAAATTGTACTTAATCCTTGTGTAGATCCAATCAGACGTATAAACTCTTGCCACAATTTTGATGTGAAAATTTAATGCCTTTTTGGCTATGTAGTTACAGTGGGCTCTAGCACTTAGGTCATTTGAGATGAGTACTCCAAGATCCTTGACAGAGTTTGGATCATCAACAAGGTCTTGACTATTCAGCCTGTGTTTTATTTTCTGATTTTTTTTTGCCAATATGTAGGACAGAGCATTTATTTGTTGAGATTTGAAGTTGCCATTTGTTTGACCATTCTGATACAAAGTCAAGATCTTTTTGAAGGGTAGCAATATTGTCTGTGGTGTTGAACATCTTTACATCATCAGCAAAGAGAATGCAGTTGCTCTTAATATGATCACAGAGGTCATTTATGTAGAGTATGAAAAGAGTTTGTCCTAGAACACTGCCTTGGGGGACACCACTGTTGACAGGTACAGAATTTGATAGGATGTTCCCAATTTTGACCATTTGTTGTCTGTTTGACAGGAATGCTTCTGTCTAGTTATGCAGGTGTCCAGAGATACTGTAAGATTTTAGTTTTAGGAGTAGTTTGTCGTGTACAACTGAATCAAAGGCTTTACAGAAGTCTATGTAGATTGTGGCTATTGCTTTGCCCTGATTGAGTTATGTAGTCCATATGTTTTTGCAGTGTAAGAGTTGCAGATTACATGATAGTTTTTTTCCTGAAACCAAATTGTTTATTAGAGAGTAGGTTGTTTGTCTCTAAGTGGAGGATAATGGATAGGTTAATAATTGATTCCATGACTTTACTGGTGACGCAGCATAAGGAGATTGGTCTGTAATTTTCAACTAGGCTGGGGTCTCCCTTTTTGAAGATGGGGATGTCTGTGCCTTGTGACCATAATTTTGGCAAGGAGCTGGTCCTGAAAGATTTTTCAAAGATTATGCTTAGAGGTTCGGCTATGGCAGTAGATAGCTTTTTTAAGAAGTTGGCACATATCTAGTCCAATAGATTGAGATAGTTTTAGATTGCGTTGTGCTTTTTCAACATTGTCTACTGTAAAATCAATATGTATTAGATCATTGTAGTTGTCTGTGGTCCGATGAGGAAATACTGGGCATGTTGACAAATACTGAGCCAAAGAATGTGTTAAAGAGGTTGGCTTTAATAGTGTCTTACTCTTTTGACTTCAAGTAAAAATATGTTGTAATGGTCTTCTACAGTATTGCATCCAGTGAATAGAAATTGCCAATCAAGAGATGAGAGATCGTTGTTTATAAGATCATAGTTGTCTTTTCTGAAGTTATAATTAGGGATGCCATCGTTGTGATGATTTTTCTGAAGTTATAATTAGGGATGCCATCGTTGTGATGATTTTTGTGTGGATGTATGTTGAGACAAAAGTCAATCATGTTGTGGCCACTGTTGGAAAAGGGTTCTTTAATTTGTATTCTGTAAATTGAATTCAAACTATTGCAGAAGATGAGATTGAGGCAGTTGTTAAGTCTAATGTTGTTGGTTACTAGTTGTTCTAGCTCTTGGCTGAGAAGAATAAAACTAAGGAGAATGGAATGACATGGAATGGGTTGAAAAAGAGCATGCTAGCCTGGCTATAAATTTGAATTGAAGCACTCTGCATTCTTTTGTTATAAGTCCATTTTATATCATAATGGAGTGAACAAAATGAATCATTCAGTGCTGTCCCATCCACTGACCAACCAGATTCTGCAAAAACACTCAATCAGTGCCTAATCCAAGCTGCTGTAGGTTGTGGCACAACAAAATTCCTTCAGAACAACATATGAAGCAAATGAGGAAAATGTACACCCACGAACACATACCATGCTCTCAGTTTTTGTCTGATTATTTGCAGAAGACAAAAGGTGAGCAGCTGAGGGAAGAATATAATGGGTTGAACCTGTCAGTGTCACTCTTCCTGAATTAAAAGTATCACTGAGACTCCTGAACTCTTGAGCATATTAAATAGCCCCTTATTTCAAATACATTTACTCTGTATTTCAAGATGCTAACCAACTATTTCAGCAAATAGCTCTTGATACAAACCTGTAATTTCAGTTTTTGCAGCTTTGTGTCTTTTAAAGTACAGTTCAGTCTTACAGTTTGCCATCCACTGCTGGGTTTTAATGATCAAGTATAAGACTTTTTCTCAAAAACAACAACCACCCAAAAAGAAACAAAACAAAGGTCAGGCAAAATATAACTATGTGTTCTGTCATCTTCTCTTTAAAATGCTATTAAGAATTCCTTCTAATTAAAATGCCAGCCAGAGAAAAGCAGACAAATTCTGTGTTTTCTGGTCATACATCTGTAAATAAACTTATAGACAAAGTGAAAAGCAGACTAACTGTATGCATTTCCATCTTCGGGATTACAGCTGGCTGGCCATGTGCAAATTACTAATTTGATTGAAAAGGATGAGAAAAAGGGGGAAAGGATTTGTTAGTTTTGCTTTATGATTACAGTATTTATTTTCATTTGTTCTGCTTTAGGGTTTAGACTATAAATAGGGAGACAAGGAGTTTTTCATTTGGGACATGCAAAGCTTTAGATGAGACTCAAGAACAGGGGTTCTATAGTCATCACGGTAGCATCACATGACATATTGCAACTTTTCCCCCTTTGCTAAACTGGACATGGGTATGGCCAGCGAGTGAGGCATCTGGCCCATGGGCCACAAGTTTTGTTATGTCCTGAATTTGCATACTCGAAATCCCCACGCCTTGATTGGCTAAGGCGCGGGGATTTCTGATTGGCCAGGCGAGCAGCGCTGATTGGCCCGATTGAAGTCTCCCGCGATTGGTTCAAACCAAGAGCGGGAGACTTGAATCGCTGCCATTGGCCGCGGCCGCCGCAGTGAAAAGTATAAAAGCCGCGGGCTTTTTACTTTTCGCCGGTTCGGTTCCCCATTGTAAATAAAGAGCTTTGAATGAAAGTCACCGACTCTGAGCGTCTTTTTGCGGACACGACACTGGCAACGAGGGTGGGATCTCGCCCCTGAACCGAACCCCGTGTCCACCAAAGAACCAGCTCCAGCGCAGAGATGGCGAAGATTGCACCGCCCGCCCCCTTCAACCCCGCCGCCGAAGACTGGGAATGGTACTCAGATCGGTTCCGTATGTACCTGGAATGCGCCGGAATGAAGGACGCCCCGGGCCCGCTAAAACGCGCCATCTTCCTTACTCACTGCGGACCAGAGGTCTTCCAGATGGCCAAAGCATTGGCCAAGCCGGCAGACGCAACCGCCATGGACTGGGACGTCCTCGAACCTATACTACGGCGCCATTACACCCCCAAAGTCCCCATCCTGATACGGCGCAACGAGTTCTACCGCCGCAATCAGAAACCAGACGAAAAATTGAGCGACTTCGTCGCAGAGCTACGGCGCCTAGGAGGACTCTGCGAATTTGAAGGTCTGAACAGTCTCATAAGAGACCGTTTCGTACTCGGTTTATGGGATCCTACACTCCAGAGCCGACTTATGGCCAAGGGCGACATCAGCCTAGCCGATGCCCTTACCGCAGCCGCAGCCGCGGAAGCAACCCGCACGTCAGCTGACAGCATGCGAAGATCTGACGCGAAGGGCGGAAACAACAACCCGGCAAGGTCGGCCGACACAAGAAACGAAGCAACCGCACACTACGGAGAATACCACTCAACCTCCAGCACGTCGGAAGACGAGGAGGACATACATCGCGTGCAGACGGGACGCGGCGACCAACGAAGTCGAAAAGGTCGTAGGTCGAGGACCAACTGCGCCGGGTGCGGCGGCGACCACCCCAGGTCAGAATGCCGATTCCTTGACTCTATCTGTAGGCATTGTGAACGACGGGGTCACATCGCCCGAGTTTGCCGCCAAAAGAAGACCCGCAGCCCGCCCAAATGGGAACAACACGACAGAAGGAGAGAAAGTTCCCCGCCCAGAGCCAGAGAGCACCAACCAGACGGTAGATGGGACCATGCCCAACGATCTTCAAGAGGCGGCGACGGTCGACGAAAGGAAGAGACCCACCAGACGGTGACCATTGGCCACGTCATCTCCGACGGTGCCAGAAAGGTACACGTAGAAGTCCATATTGAAGGCCAGCCATGCAAAATGGAAGTGGACTCCGGGTCCTACCTTTCCATGATTGCATGGCGCGAGATCAAAAGACTAGTGCCCACACTACAAAAAAGAAACGTGCCTGCCCAAAAGATCATCATAAAAGACTACCAAGGGAATCGCGTCCCGGTGGTGGGCACCAAGAACTTTAATATAACTTACAAAGGCCACATCGAACAACTGCCACTCACTATCGTCGATCGCGACCGCCCAAGCCTACTGGGCTTACAATGGTTCGCCCCGCTTGACATCGCGCTGACAGGAGTCAACCACGTCACCATCGAAGCTTGGGAACAGCGGCTAGCCCAGGAGTTCCAGGAGATCTTCGATGGAGTCTTGGGCAAGTACCAGGGGCCCCTTATCTCGTTTGACCTAGACCCAGGGGTTCCCCCTAAGCGGCTTAAACCTAGAAGGGTACCATTCGCCCTAAAGCCTAAAATTGACGAGCAGATCGACAAGCTCGTCAAACAAGGGGTATTGCAACCGATAGACCATGCCAGATGGGAGACCCCTATAGTGACCCCAGTAAAGCCAGACAGGTCCGTGAGAATTTGCGGGGACTATAAGGCCACCCTAAATGGCGCGTTGCAACAAAGCGCCTACCCAGTCCCAATAGTGCAACATTTACTGCACTCACTGGGAGGGGGCAAAGTCTTTGCCAAGCTCGACCTCGCCCAGGCATATCAGCAGCTACCTGTGGACGAGAAAACGGCGGAAGCCCAAACAATCGTGACTCATCGGGGGGCCTTCAAGTGTAACCGACTCCAATTTGGAGTCAGCGTGGCACCAGGCATCTTTCAGAGCCTGATGGAACGTTTGTTACAGGGCATCAAGGGGGTGGTGCCCTATTTCGATGACGTATTAGTGGCGGCGCCAAACGAAGCCGAATTGGAAAACTGACTCAGACAAGTCTTAACAAAATTTAAAGAAACAGGACTTAAAGTCAAACGAGAAAAATGCCAACTATGTACAAAGCAAGTAGAGTTTTTGGGCTATCTTCTAGACCGGCATGGCATTCACCCTACGACTAAAAAAGTGAAAGCCATCAAGGAAGCCCCCACCCCAAAGTCTAAAACGGAACTACAAGCATTCCTAGGCTTGTTGAATTTTTGTAATGTTTTCCTACCCCAAAAGGCAATGGCGGCGGAACCTTTACATAGACTCCTGGACAAGACGGCAGCCTGGACTTGGGGGAGACGAGAGCAAGCCGCCTTTCAAAAAACCAAAGACCTCCTCACCTCCGACGCCGTCCTGATGCAATTTTGCGAAACCTTGCCCTTAGCTGTCACTTGCGACGCATCACCTTTCGGCGTCGGCGCTGTCCACAGCCACACCCTCCCCGACCAGAGAGAAGCACCCATCGCTTTTTTCTCCAGGACTCTGACTAAACCGGAACGGAACTATAGCCAGCTGGACAAAGAAGCTTTGGCTATAGTTGCCGCCGTTAAGCGTTTCCACGAATACCTGTACGGCCGCCCGTTCACCATTGTGACAGATCATAAGCCATTGCTGGGCATCCTCGCTGGAAACCAGGCCACGCCGAACATCTTGTCACCCCGGATGACAAGATGGTCCGAATTCCTGGCAGCCTACAATTACGAACTGCTACACAAGCCAGGTAAGAAAATTTCGCACGCGGACGCTTTAAGCCGCTCGCCTTTACCTGACTCTGAACCTGACCCAGCACCAACAACAAACACCCTAAGTATCGAGAGCTTACCTATTACCGCATCAGACATTGCCAGAGAAACCGTTAAGGATAGGCGTCTGGCGCGAATCTTACACTGGTTAGAAAAAGGTTGGCCGGAGAAAGACAATGACGAGACTTTTAAAACATTCCGACAGCGCCAGACTGAACTCTCACTACTGAGAGGATGTATTTTGTGGGGTGACAGGGTGGTCATTCCGGACAGATTGCAAGAGAGGGTCTTAGAGATGCTACATGAGGGTCATCCTGGCATCGTCAGGACTAAAGCCCTGGCCAGGAGTTACGCTTGGTGGCCAGGGATGGACAAGCAGATTGAGGCATGGGTCGCCAAATGCCACCGGTGCCAGGAGACCAGATCCAGCCCACCCGCAGCACCTATCCGGGACTGGGAGACACCACGGGGGCCCTGGTCCAGAATCCATTTAGACTTTGCTGGTCCCACAAATGGGCATACTTTTCTAATCACAGTTGACGCGTACTCCAATTGGTTGGAGGTATGCGACATGAAATCCACTACCACAGAGGCCGTCGTTAAAGAACTGTGTAAACTATTTTCCACACACGGCCTCCCAGACATCGTCGTCTCAGACAACGGGCCCCAGTTCACTTCCATCGATTTTGAAAGGTTCCTGGCGGAGAGGGGTATCCGCCACGCATTAACAGCACCGGCACATCCGGCGGCGAACGGTAGGGCAGAACGGATGGTTCAGTTTACGAAAAAGACCCTCCGGAAAATGGACCACGGGGAGATCAGCGACAAAATCAACAAACTCCTCTTCATACAGCACATCACTCCCAATACCACAACTAACAAGAGCCCTGCAGAACTTCTAATGGGCAGAAAGCTGAGGTCCCCACTCGACAGGTTACACCTGACCTATAACCCGGAGCGGCCCCCAGACTCCAGTTCCAGGTACCGGACATTCGGCCCAGGTGACTTAGTCTACGCAAAGAATATGACGGGGGACCCCCTATGGATCTCAGCCATCATAACTCAGGTCACTGGTCCGCGGTCGTACCGGCTCCAAACCATCGATGGGCGAGCCTGGAAGCGACACATCGACCAGCTCAGGTCACGAACAGCGACTGACCTCAACCCCCAAGACACGAACCAAGGGGGGAGGGAATACCCGGATAGACAATCGCAGGAAAAAATAAACCAAAAATACTCACCGGAACACAGCCATCGCGAGTCCCCTCCGGAGAAGAACCACCTGGCCAGCTCTACCGACTCGGAAAAGCCAAGCGGGAGCGGCGAAATCCGTAGCTCAACCGACCCGGTAGGCCCAGGCGGGAGCCACGGTGAAAGAACCGGCCCGATCATCCAGCCGGTTCGCACAGAAGCAGGAGCAGCCAAAAAGATGACCGCTCCGGCCGAGATCCAGCTTGCAACTGAGTTGCGCAGGTCAACTAGGACTCGACGGAGCCCCGCCTACCTGCGTGACTACACCACGTGATGGACCATACCAAGAGGGGAGGGGTGTTATGTCCTGAATTTGCATACTCGAAATCCCCGCGCCTTGATTGGCTAAGGCGCGGGGATTTCTGATTGGCCAGGCGAGCAGCGCTGATTGGCCCGATTGAAGTCTCCCGCGATTGGTTCAAACCAAGAGCGGGAGACTTGAATCGCTGCCATTGGCCGCGGCCGCCGCAGCGAAAAGTATAAAAGCCGCGGGCTTTTTACTTTTCGCCGGTTCGGTTCCCCATTGTAAATAAAGAGCTTTGAATGAAAGTCACCGACTCTGAGCGTCTTTTTGCAGACACGACAAGTTTGACAGCCCTGTTGTAGAACAACACTTAGTAAATATGCAGTTAGCAGCTATTTGCAACTCTTTAACACAACTACATCATTTCCTGGGATCACACGAGCCTGTACTTAAATCCAGCCTAATGAGCACAACTGGCAAGACAATTGTCCGAAGCAAGGGTAAGCAAGGCATTCTCACACTTGATTTTGCTTGTTGAAAGCTGTCGGGAAGGTTGCAAATGTTGTCATATAGCCCCGGGATGTTTCAACTGTCATAAATAAATAGATGCTAAGTGCTCAAATTTTGATGGAGTGCCAAGGGATACTGCAATGATCTTTGTGCAAGGGCCAGTTGTTACTTTTTTGCAGCACTGTTTTAACTTAAAATGGTCACTAAACGAATAGTTGTAAATTGTGACTATCTGGAGTGTTAGCAAATCCACAAAGAGCACCAAAAATGACAATGGATCAGTTTATTTATTTCAATATTCTGGTATGAATGGATTGATCTGTTTACTTCCAATGGACTTCTGCTTTAGTACATTTTTATATTAAATAGGTTTTTTTAAGTTTACCCCCCAAAAATGTATTCAAATATGTGTTTAAATGCATTTATTTCTATGTGTTTCACAAGATTATTGTTAATCTAAAAATAAGTATCCTTCATTTCATATATTTGATCTGGGGGTTTCAAGCAAGAACAATGATGAAAATTCAAGAAATAAATAAATGCATTTTTATCTGCATATTCGTTGGGAGAGATATAAATAAAACTTCTAAATACACAGTCAATTATAATCTTCAGGCTATGGAATCTCTTTCCCATGAAGATTCTGTAAAGTTTTCAGGACTATGGTAATAAATGAGAGATCCATGCTCACAGCTGCCACTGACAGAAGCAGCACGGCAACATACCATGACAGAAGACCCGCTTCATTGATATGCATGTTATGATGTTGCACACATGTCTAAACAGTTGGAGTTTGTGACATAACAAATTGTCATTATAGCAATAGCAACAGCACTTAGATTTATATATTGTTTTACAGTATTGTGTAAATCCTCTCTAAGTAGTTTACAAAGTCAGCATATTGCTCCCAACAATCTGGGTATTGTTTTACCCACCTGGGAAGGATGGAAAGCTGAGTCAACCTTTAGCCTGGTGAGATTTGAACTGCCAAATTGCAGGCAGCCAGCAGTCAGCAGAAGTAACCTGCAGCAACCTACACTCTAACCACTGCACCACCATGGCTCATTGTCATTATTCTGATGAAGCAGTTGGTGACTGTTGATGCTCATGCCTAATTCCAGAGTTGATTTTATTCCATTTTGCACTTTTTGGATGAGAAGCAAACATTTTCAAAACAACAACAACCCAATAAAGTCCAGTTGCCTTTTGGAAAAAGCATTTTTGGGACAACCATCACCTGGATGATTGAGAATCTCCATAGACATCATCTAATCTAATAGATGTCACCATTGTTCAGCAAAAAATACTCTTGAAAGCATATTTTGCAGGCTTGTGGCACATTGACATATAGTATGTCTAATATACATAATTTGACTGTTTTCAATCCCTATCTAGCCTGGCTTTTTCCTTCTGGTTCCAAAATTTAGGATAATTTTTGACTACATTGATCAGAATTTCCCTTCTTTCTCTTGCTAGATCCATACTTTAAAGCCAATAATTCATTACCAGCTGCTCATCTAAACTGAAGCCAATGAAAAAAAATTGATTGTAAATATGGCTTGAATATATAGTAAGAATATATGTTCTGCATTAGAATACAATGATATCCTTCTACCTACCATTTCACAAAAATAGTAATTTTCCTTTGTAATAGAATGCCATTATTAATAGCACAGAGGGGTGTCTTAGAAAACTATTATTACAGTTGTATTTTTCATTTCTTTGCTCATGCTATATTTTAATACACAAAAATTACACTTTTAACAATGTCTTCCTTAGTACTTAAAGAGCTGAAGGAAGAAAATGAGATAATTTAAGCAGTGTTTGTGTCTGTATGCCTGATAACATCCAGCTGTAGAAATTTCAAAATACAAATGATGTGAGGGAACAAAGTATATATTTGGATCTCCCCTATGAAATAGTAATACTCTTTCAACTTCTTTTTAACAAATTTGCATCCTTTAAATCTCCCCAAATTGCTTTCTGTATAGCAGAATGTTAAATCTTTAATGTTGTTTCTTAATCTTGTATAGTTTACTGTGTTGGCATCATTAAGTCTTACAGAGTCTTGATATTATTATGTCCTAGCATCATAAGTTCTACTATTATCTTTTGTGGAGAATACTCCTCTCTTTGAAAGTTCCTGGTAAAGAAATTTGGTAAAAATCTTGTGGGTAAACAGCATAATGTGCTGTTCTTGTGCTTAGGAGATCTCAAGGGGTATGCACGTGTAAATGTTCTATCTTCCATTGTACAATCTTACTAGAAAATAGTACCTCTTTGATATTCCAGGCTTCAATTAAACCTAATGGAAATATAGTGAAAGACTTTTTCAGTGAAAAACGTCATGAGAGAATTTCAACCATTGATTTTCCTTTAATGATGTTACCACAATTAGTATGATAGTTATGGCCCCGGCAATCTAGCTTCTGCAAATAACAAATATAAATCAATAAGTAAAAAATGGAATCATGTTGAAAGCTTGCTTAGAAGAATCAGAGTTTCAAAACCACAAAGCCATCTAAAAAGGTAACTGTTTTTCATAATTGCTTGAGGATATTATAATGACAGTGCAAAAAAGGAAGACCTAGCAGGAAGCATCATCATGATTCAGTCAAGTTTCCAGCTGTGCCATATGCTGCTTAAAATGTACTTTATGGACAGAACAAAACATGGTTTGGTAGATATTGTGAAGCAGGATCACTTAGAACTACTCTTAAGGGATTGGGTCATTCCACTCTTGAATAAAAGACCGCATCCAAGCAGAATTTACCAAAAGAAAATTTTATAGTCTGGGCCCCTGCAATTTGTACAGGTTGTAGTTTACATTCCTCTGCAAGTAAGGACTACGACAAGCTCAGGAAAAATGCATATGGTGAGACTAGCATGCTTAGAGATGATTTTCCATCCATTCAACTGACATAGCCCATTCTTCCCTTGGTACATTTGCTGTTTAATGTATGTGTAAGGGTTAGCTGAACTATTATACATTCAAAGGTGATTTTTTTTTTAGCAGTGGTAGAGAATATAATATTGTTTTAAAACAATCCAATAAGTAAATATTTATAACAAGCTGCTAAGTCTACAACTCTTTAACTTGAATATATATGTGTGTGTGTGTGTTTTTTACCCTTTTCGTGGGAATTTGTATGTGGTCTTTGGTTATTTGAGTTGTCAAGCCTGAAGATGACGAATGAGATTTCATTGAAACGTCGCCGAGATACTTTCAATTTTATGCGGGAGAAAACCCAAATATATATATATATATATATATATATATACCAATGAGAACACCCCCCCACCCAATCAGAACACAGCCAAGACCCCATCCAATCAAGTCACACCCCCACTAGCAGTTAAAAGGAAGAAGCAGCTGCAAGCTCACATCACTCTGAGAAGCACAGAGCTGAAGACCAAGCCTGAAGATGATGAATGAGACTTCATTGAAACGTTGCCTAGATACTTTCAATCTTACGCAGGAGAAAACCCGAATAACCAAAGATCCACATACAAATACATGCGAGAACCTCAGAAAACATATATATATATACACATATATACATACATGCATACATACACACACACACACACACACACACACACAGAACTACGACACCTCTGATCCAATCTAAATACAGTATATAAAATCATACATTGCAATGCTCTACTTGCAATGTCCTGCCTTTAGCTTTAATCATAACAATACAAGAGCACACAACAGATACAAACTCAAGGTTAACCGCACCAAACTTGACTGCAGAAAATATGACTTCAGCACCAGAGTGGTCAATGTTTGGAATACTCTACCTGACTCTGTGGTTTCTTCTCCAAACCCCAAAAACTTTAACCTTAGACTGTCTACTATTGATCTCACCCCCTTCCTCAGAAGCCTGTAGGGGGCGTGCCTAAGCGCACCAATCATGCCTACCTTCCCTGTCCTATTGTTTTTTATTTTTCTTATAAGTATCTAATGTATTCAAAACTATATTTATTCTTATACCTGTATCTTGTAAGCGATTGACAAATCAAATAAATACTAAATACTAAATATACTAAAATTGTCTGTTTTCAAATTATCTTTCCTTGCTTTTTCTATTTTGGGGTAGTTAGAAGAACTTCATAGATCACAAGGGAATGTAAAATGTAACAGGCAATATGACAAGGCAGACTGGACATTTGTTTTCTTTTTTCTTTTTATATTCGAGGGTATGATCGAGGAAACAAGAAGATTTTCACATTCTCCTAATGTTCAGCTGGGTCAGTGGGTCATCTGATGGGTTATCTGATTGGGTCATCTGAGTGACTGGCATAGTTATCTCTTCTTTTCTGGAGTCTGGATTCAGCAAAAGAAAAATTAGTGAAAGTTGTAGGGAAAAAACTGTTTTGGACAGATTAGCAAGTAGAAATAGCAATCAATACTGGAAGTGTCTTTCTATTTCAGCCATATTTTTTGCAGAGCAATTCATAGTGTAACATGATATCTCCACTATTGTGTGTCTATTAGATTTAATTTGATGGAATATTTCATCTTTGAGCTGAAATCTTAAGTTCTTCAGTTTCCGAAATAGTTTCAGTTTTTAGAAACTTATAATTTTTCTAATCATTTGTTAGTGTAAAAATGTGCATTTTCTTTTTCTTCATTCTATTCATCAGAAACAGAGTTCACATGTCAGCAGCTGATATTTTACTCTAGTCAAATCAATAGATGTCATTAATTATAAGCAGAATGAATAAAAAGAAACATTGTTATGGGCATTCTGCCCTATCTATCCATTCAGATGTTAACATTGTGAATATGACTTAGATTTTAAAAGATATCCAACTGCCTGCACAGTAAAACACAAGGGCCCCATTATATCTCTGCTTTCTGGATTCTAGTACTGGGAAAACACAAAGATTACATCTTTGTTTTGCAATATTTTTAAATTATTTATTGATTAAAACAATAAATACAACAATAGCTTTTCTTTTCCAACTGAGGATTTATTTCCTGAAAAAGTGCATTGTGTACAGAGTCAGCCCTCCCATTTATGGATTCTAGAGAGTATCAAAATGGTGAATCAACCTGACAAGTAAGCTGTTCAATATTCCTGGACATTAGGCTACTACATTTCAGTACAGTGCAACAGCATCTGTCCTATAGACATTTAGGAGTGTCAGTTTTGTGTTTCTTCTAATAATTTGCCTTCTCATTTTCTGAGGAAGTGGAAACCAACAGTGTTGATAGGATTCTCTATGGCACAAATGTCACTACCTGTAAATATTTTCAGGCAGTAAAAGTATCCTACCAGAATATGTACAAGAATGGAGGGTTAAAATTGCAACTACAATTGTTTTCTAGAAATTGTTCACCTAAATGTGAGGTTTCCAATCAGCAGTGACAAGGAAGACTGCTTAAACAATGGCTTCTCAATAGGGACTATTGCAAGATTCAGTTTTCTTCTCACTACTCTTAATAATATGTAGGAAGCCAATTTGGGGGTGAGGCATATATCATCTGTATCCCAATGATAGTTGATTGCATACCATAATCCCAGATAAACTGGGGATGATGTGAAATTCTTGGTCTGGTGTCTGCAGGCTATGAGAGTCTGGATCTCAGTCTGGGAGACAGAGTCAAACAGTAGAAGATATTCCTAGGATAATCAAGACATGAATAGAATAGAATAACAGAGTTGGGTCATCTTCTTATAGAACATGTTATGATAATTTATATGCTCTGTGTGCATCTTTGTATCTTTTGCTGTTATTTTAAATCAGTGGTTCTCAGCATTTTCTTCACAGGGACTTTCTTTAAATATCCTTTGGGTCCATGATCATGGCCATGGGCTCCCAATGTCAGGATTCCAAGTAATATACTTATTGCAAACATAACTCTGAGGCAAGTTGGTTCCTCAAAGGACAGTTTTATTTGGAGACATCATCTTGGCACAAACTGATGGAAAGACAACTCTGAATGTTCCTGTGCTTTCCACCATATTAAAAAGTAAATGTTTTCTGTTTTCTCAAAACAATGGATCACTGTTAAGTACTGCGCATGGGCGCAAGGAGCGGAGATGAGACATCGAATGGTGACTTCAACTCTTTATTGTGAAATAAGAACAGAGCAAATACTTGGACAGCAGCAGCTCTTTTATAGAGCTGGCTGCTGTCAAAACAACCAATGATTTGAGTTTACCACTTTCACAAGTGTCCAATCAGAGGGGCCCGTTAACAGCCAATCAGACTGGCCAGAAACGACCAATCACAACTTGCTATTCATGGGCCAATGAAGAGTGCAGTATTATGAGCCTGCTGCAAAGTAAAGCTATTTAGGGTTGTTATTGCTGTGTAGGCTTAGTCCAAAACACCCCTCCCCCCTAGGTTCTGTCTGAGGGGTGGGGTGACGTATTCTCATAAATAGGCATGTCACTTCACCTGTCTGCTTGACCTGTGCTGTTCCACCAATTTCTGTCCTGGCTTTGGTTCCGGTGGGCTGCTAGCTGGGCTGGATGGTGAAAACGGTCCCGTTGTGCCTTCGAATGGCTCTGGGCTGCTTTCCCTGCTTACGCCAGTGCTGTCTTCCGGGTTCCCTGGATCTGTTTCCATTGCAGTGCTGTCATGCGGCGAGGCCACTCCCTGGCTTGGTTCTCCTTCTGACGGTGAGTATTCCCTGGTTGGTTGTGTAGACTGTTGAGTTTCGATTGTTATTTCTTTTTTGGCCTCCTCGATGTTCCTTCCCCCCCAAGTTAGAGATTCAGGGCCTGAGATAGGACTAGGTTCTAGTCTGGAACGGAGTTGGTCTATGTGGCACTTCCACATCTTACCATCTGCAGTTTGTAGGTGATAGGATCGGGGTCCCATAAGTTGCGTTATGGTAACGGGGACCCACAATGAGTCACCCAAGAATTTTTTCGCAACACGGGGTCACCTTCTTGGAATGCCCGACACTTGCTGCTGGATCCTGGGGGTTGTTCAGGCGTGTAGCTTGGGTGGAGGCGATCGAGATGCGAGCGAAGTTTCCGGCCCATCAGGAGTTCAGCTGGAGTTCTGTTCGTGGTACTGTTTGGGGTTATGTGCTGGAGGAGAAGCATCCAGTTCATTTTGTCATCAATGTCACCATGGTCCATTTTGTGCATAGTCTTTTTTACAAATTGAACCATTCGCTCAGCCCTATCATTGGCCGCAGGGTGAGCTGGCGATGTCAAGGCATGGCAGATGCCCCAATCTGCCAGGTACTGTTCGAATGCCAGGGCAGTGAATTGGGGCCCATTATCGGAGACCAGGACATCCGGCAATCCGTGGGTAGCGAATAGCTTATTCAGCTTTTTAGTGATCGCCTCTGTGGTGGTGCTTTTCATCTTGTGGACCTGAATAGGAATCCACTGTTAGAAGGAAAGTGTGTCCTCTTGTGGGTCCCGCAAAATCGATGTGGATACAGGACCAAGGGCCTTGAGGCGTTTCCCACTGAGTTGGGGGAGTTTTTGGAGGAGTAGAACGAGTCTCCTGGCATTTGCTGCACTTTGCTACCCAGGTCTCTATCTGTTTGTCTAAGCCAGGCCACCATGCGTAACTCCTGGCCAATGCCTTCATCCACACGATGTCTGGATGTCCATCGTGCAACATTTTTAATACCTTATGTTGCAATTTCTCTGGGATTACAACTCTGTCTCCCCACAAGATGCAGCCCTTTTGGGAAAATAGTTCTGTCGATTCCTGAATGGCTTGAAAGTGTCATTGGGTGTGCTGACTGGCCAGCCCACGAGCTGAGGACTCATGCCAAAACAGGGTCATTTTTTGTTTCTGAGGCGATGTCTCGAGTGGTCAGTGGCGGCGATTTGAGGGTTTCGATTTGCAATATGGCTAAGGTTGGAGCTGGGTCCTCTATGACGTCTGGGAGTGGAGAGCGGCTCAAAGCATCAGCGTGGGGAATGGTTTTCCCTGGGCAGTGTTGCAATCAGTAATCGTAGGCAGCTAAAAATTCTGATTAACGTGTCATTCTTGGTGATAAGATATGGGGAGTTGGTTTGTTTCCTGCCAAAATACCAAGTAGCGGCTTGTGGTCTGCAATTATGGCAAAGGGTCTCCCATACATATATTTATGGAAACATTTAATTGCAGATACAATAGTGAGAGCCTCTTTATCAAGTTGACTATAGTTCCTTTCGGTCTTAGACAAGGTTCTCGAAAAGAACACAATAGGTGCCTCATTCCCATTTGGTAGGACATGGGTTAAAATGGCTCCCACTCCGAATGGTGAGGCGTCACAGGTAACCATCAAGGATAGAGTCTCATTGTATTGCATTAATACAGCATCGGAGGTTAAGAGGTCTTTTACTTGTTGGAATGCCCTTTCTTCACGCCGTCCTCAGACCCAGGAAGCCTTTTTGTTGAGAAGTCTATGTAGGGGCTTGGCTACAGTCGCCTTCTGGGGCAAGAAGATGTTATAAAAGTTAATGAGTCCCAGGAAGGCTTGGAGGTCTGTCTTATTCCTAGATCTCGGGGCTTTTTTGATTGCGGTTAGTTTTTTTTTCGGTGGGGTGGATTCTCTGTCTGTCGAGAAGGTATCCCAGGAACTCCACTCTCTCCATACAAAATTGACACTTGTCCCTTTTTACTTTCAGACTAGCATCTTTAAATTTCTGAAGAACTTTTCTGAGTCATTGTACTCTTTAGTGGGGGCAGCTATTAGAACATCGTCAAAATAAGGCACGACGCCTTTTATGCCTTGTAATAGTCTCTCCATCAAACTTTGGAAAATGCCAGGTGCCACGCTTACTCCGAATTGGAGTCTATTGCACTTGAAGGTGCCTCTATGTGTAACTATTGTCTGAGCTTCTGCAGTTGTCGCGTCTACAGGTAGTTGCTGGTACACCTGAGCTAAGTCCAATTTCGCAAATATTTTTCCACCACCCAGGGAATGAAGAAGGTGTTGGACTACCAGTACTGGATAAGCACTCTGTTGAAGAGCATGATTTAGGGTGGCCCGGTAATCCCCACAAATTCTTAACGAGCCATCTGGCTTTATGGGCGTTACTATTGGAGTTTCCCAGCAGGCATGGTCAATCGGTTCCAATACACCCTGGGCTATCAGTTTATCTAGCTGCTCGTCGATCTTCGGCTTGAGGGCAAAAGGCACCCAATGAGGCTTAAACCGAATGGGAGCTACATCAGGGCTGAGATTAAATGATGTAGGGGTCCCCTTGTACTTGCCTAATGTTCCCGTGAACACGTCCTGGAATTCCTGGATGAGGGCCTCTTCCCAGTCGTTGCTTCTGGTTTGGTGTATGCTGGCTAGTTCAATCCCGAGTGGGGCGAATCACTGTAACCTTAACAAATTGGGCCGGTCACGATTGACAACAGTCAGGGAAAGTGTCGCTGTGCGTTGGTGCGTTGGTGAAGCGTCGCGGTCCTTGAAGGATACTTGGACGTGGCTGGAACCGACAACTGGAATTCTGTTTCCCTGGTAGTCTTTTAGGACGATTCGTTGAGTGCTGAGGTCCTGGCGGCAGATGGCAGGGATCAGCTGTTTGAGGGTTTTCCAGGATACCATCGATAGGGATGACCCCAAATCGACTTCCATCACGCACGGTCGATTCTCAATAGTAACCCTTACGTGGATCTTTCTTGCATCGAACGACGAAGCGTGGTGGATAATAATGGTTTGGTGGGCCTCTTCTCGTCTCGTTGAAGAGGCAGGTGCTCGATTTCTGTAGTAGTAGTGGTTGTTCCATTGGTGGTTCAGGTGGTCCCGATTCTCAGGTGGTTTGCCTGTCTCCCGGTGGAGGTTGTTCTCCCTTCGGCTGGGACTGGACTCTCGCTTGCTTCTGCAGACCTTTGTGATGTGGCCCTTTTTCCCGCAGGTACGGCAGAGTGCATCAAGGAATTTGCAGTCCGATCGCGGGTGGTTTGCCCTGCAACCAGCACATTGGCGCGGACGTCTCTGGTTCCTTTGCTCTCGTTCTGAGCGGAGCCAGTTGACCTCTTATTCCTCACTGTCTGAGGATGACTCAAGGTCTTCATGGTGGGCAGTAATAGCGTGCTTCTCAGCGGTGAGCAGGCTATTGTTAGCGAGTTGGTGAAGTGGTGCGTTCACTCGGCGCATTCGAGTGGCTAACTTCCTGGTTGCTTCTGTGGCAGTAGCATCGGCGATGCAGAGTAAACGTGCAGAGTAAACTTATGGTGAAAGGAGACATCAGCCTTGCAGATCTCTCCTTTCGCCATAAGTTTACTCTGCACATTTGGTGCATCTAATCCCAGAACTATGCAGTCTCTCAGAGCTTCCTCGAGGTTTGCAAAACCACAAAGGCCTCCTAGGTTCTGGAAGTCAGCTACGAAATCCCCAATGCTCTCGTTCTTCCATTGGTCCCTCTGGTAAAACTCGTGTCTTCATATCAGCGTAGGTACTGCGGGTGTGTAATGGGCCCGGAGGATCGGGGCGAGGGTATCCCAATCCATGGTCTTCACTTCCACTGGTTTGGCAAGTGCTTTAGCCATTTTGAAAACGGGCCCCCCTCAATGAGTCAGGAACACCGCTCGTTTCTTGCCAGGTGTAGCATCTTTTAAATTGTTGGTCTCTAGGAACATCTGGAAATGATTCATATATGAGTCCCAGTCTTCGGTTGCTGGGTCGAATGGAGCGGGTGGTATGGTGCCGCTGGTCATCTTGCCGTTTGTTGCGTGCGCTCTTCAGCCACGTGCTCTGTCTTGTTCGATGAGTACTTAGTCAGCTCTATCATCTCCACATCCCATCCTCGTCGCCAGTGTTAAGTCCTGAGCATGGGCGCAAGGAGCGGAGACGATACATCGAACGGTGACTTCAACTCTTTATTGTGAAATAAGAACAGAGCGAATACTTGGACAGCAGCAGCTCTTTTATAGAGCTGGCTGCTATCAAAACAACCAATGATTTGAGTTTACCGCTTTCACAAGCATCCAATCAGAGGGGCCCGTTAACAGCCAATCAGACTGGCCAGAAATGACCAATCACAACTCACTATTCGTGGGCCAATGAGGAGTGCAGGATTACGAGCCTGCTGCAAAGTAAAGCTATTTAGGGTTGTTACTGCTGCGTAGGCTTAGTCAATAACAATCACATTATCCAATCTGGATACTGGCTGGTTGCCTGGTTATGTCTCTCCTCCTCCTCCTCTGGCCAGCCAGCAGTTGGAATGTCTCTGGCTCAAAGATGGTATTCAACCGGTTTGCACTGGTTCAGGCGAACCAACACTGATTTAGTGTGGGTAGCCGAACCGGGGGACACCCCTGGCTGGCCATGCCCCTGACCCGGTCACCCAGTCCCTCACTTGCCTTGGTCACTCTCTTAGCTTTCCCTATCACGTGATGGCCATGGCACAGCTTGGGTGGATGTCCCAGGGCTGCTGCACATGCTGCCTGCATGTGCAGCCACTACACATGCAGTGTGCATGTGCAGCACCCTGGGATATCCGCCCACCTACCCATCCTCCTGGAGCATGTTTTCTTCCTTCTCCTGGTGGACATGTCTCGCCCAGCCTGGCCCAGCCAGCAGGTGGGTGAGTGGATATTCCAGGTATCTCACTCCCCCCCCTTGTTGCGAGATGCCTGCAGCTGCTGCATACTTTTTTCAGTGCAGCTGCAGTCCAGCAGCTGCACATCTGAGCAGATGGCACATAGAACAGGGTGGCATCAGACCATTGGAGAAGTGGAACGGAGCTTGAGATCAGTAGCTGCCTCTTTCGCAGCACAGAAATTAGCCAGCTGGTCTTCTCTTTCTTTATCTGTTTGTTTTGTATGGCCAAGGAGGAAGAGATCAGCTGGCCAAAGGAGTGGCTGCTGGAGGCAATTCTTTTTCAGTATCCAGTCACCTTTTCAGCACAGAAATCCTCCCTGAATTTTTCAGCCAAACAGAACAAATAGGCAGAGAAGGAGATGACTATCTGGCTGATTCGGGAAGGATTTCTGTGCTGAAAAGGTAATTGGAGACTGAAAAACAGTCGTCTCCAGAAGCTGCCCCTTTGGCCAGCTGATCTCCACCTCCTCGGCCATACAAAACAAATAGATGGAGAAAGAGAAGACTAGCTGGCCGATTTCTTCCTTACACCCCCCTGGATCACCACCACCCGCATCCTCCTTCTCCTGGGAGGAAAGAAAGAAAGGCATGAGTACAGCATGCCTCTGTTGCCCATGTCTTCTTCCCCAGGGTAAAGGAAGAAAGGCATGAGTGCAGCATGCTCGGGCCTCCATTGCCTGTGTCCTCCTTCTCCCTGGGGAAAAGGAAGAAAGGCACGAGTGCAGCATGTTCTGGGATCCCGGCTGCCTCCCGTAGCAGCACCCGCTGCAGCAGTGCCTCTCCCAACCAGGTGTGTGTGTGTGTGCGTGTGCATGAGAGAGAGAGAGAGAGAAAGAGAGAGAGAGAGAGAGCAAGAAAGAAAGTGGAAGGGATAGAAAGAAAGAGCAAGCAAGAAAGAGAGAAAGAGAGAAAAGAGAAAGAAAGAAAAAAAGAATAGGAAAGAAGGGGGGGAGAAATAGAAAAAAACTGTGCTATTATTTTTAATTGACAAGGAATGGCTGGGAGGGGAGGGTTCAGGTGAGGCACCCCATGATGTGAGTGACATTGAGTTGGCCACACCCACCCAGTCACATGGCCAGCAAACATACCCACCCCAGTCACATTATCAGGCCATGCCCACCCCAGTCACATGACCAAGCCACGCATACCCCAGTCACATGACCAACAAGCCATGCCCACCAAATAAGCTACGCCCAGAGAACCAGTAGTAAAAAAATGTGAATCACACCACTGCTCTGACTCATTGGAGAGCTATTTTGTTTTGGCTACAAAACAGCATCTATCTCTACCCCACTTCGCTTCAAGCTGTGTCAACCTGAAGCCATGTGAAAAGAAACACTGATAGTAAAAAAAAAAAAAAACCAAACCCACAGAAAAGAAAACTGATGCAGGCAGGTCAGCTTCAGGTTTGACACCCAAGATATAACTCAAGATTTAAATCATAACATTTATTCGAGCTTTCACACACACACACACACACACACACACACACACACACACACACACTGATATTGTGCCTCTCTCTATGTCCATGGACTCTACGTAGATAATCACTGTTTTAAATCAAAAGGTGTATAAGACATCTAGGGTTTATTTTTCTGCTATTCTAAAATAGTGTTCCAAAATTAAATAATTGCATACTTTTTTCTCAATGAAAATGATTGACATAAAGATTGCTCCTGCTCCTCAAGTTATTTTTCCCAATGGAAATGATTGACAAAATAAATCTTTTGCATTGGGAAAAATAACCTGAGGAGCAGGAGCAATCCCCAGATCACTTACATGCAAGGAAGCACATCAGAACCAAAGCTGCTCATCTAAAAGTCATCTATGTTGATTTGCAGAACAAACTTTTTCTCAAGACATTTCCCACTTTGGATTCTGGCTATTGACTGGCAAGCAGTTTGCCATCATATGGAGGAGGGACTAATAAATTATGCAGCAGCTAGGGCTCAAGACTTTTCCTGATTTTTGGTATGAAAATATACACACTTATAAGTTATTTGCTGAGTGCACCACAGAATTTGAAAAAATCTTCCTGTTTTAGCCATCAAATCTTTCAGATCTAAAACCATCAAGAGGAAAGCAACATGACAGATTAGAAAAATAATATACTTTATCAAATGTTTCTTAACTACATCCATTGCTCTGTCTGCCTATTATTCTGGCTTTATTAGCAGAGTCAACAGAAAGGTCCTTGAGAAATCTATTATTTGAATATAATTAATTCTGTTTCTTTTCAAAAAAAAGGGGGGGAGGGAAAGAGAGGTAAATTAACTTTATCAAAGCATGTTTGAGGAGGTATGCAAATCTCACGTCTTCTAATTTAGTAAAATTAGTGGCAACTCTCAAAGAGAAAATCAGCTTTTGCTGAATTTCATTATTATTAAGTGTGGAGCATGGGTGCAAAGAATGGAGACAAGCCAGTGAAACAGTGAACTTCAATTCTTTATTTACATGGTGTGACAGCTCAAACTGGATGGCTGCTATAGCCTTCCTTATATAGGCAACTTATTAACTATTCAACCAATGAAAACCTGGGAGCGCTAGCTCCGTTGATCAATGAGAACGGCTCGTTAACAGCCAATCAGACTCTCCTGAATGGACCAATCTGATCTCGCCATTTAACAGCCAATCAGAAGTACAGGGCCAGAACCCTGCACTTGACTTCAAGCTCTAGATAACTTTATTACACATTTATTCATTCACAACACCCCTTCCCCCCGGGTTCCGTTTACAGGGTGCGGTCACGTAGTCCTTGAGGTAGGACGGTTGTTTTGTTAGTCTTTTTGATTTTTGTTATGCACCCAGTATTTGGCTGCACTCTTGTTGAGGTAGGGCGTTGTTTGGCGAAAGGAGTGTCTCTGATTCTGAGTTCGTGTTTTCGTTGTCACCAACATATTCAGTATCACCCTGAGGTGAACTTACTCCCATCCCTGATTCCTGTTCTCATGTTTCCGTTCCGCTATCATTCCCTTCAAAAAGGTTTTCTGCTAATTGAAGTTCATCTTCCTCTGTATCTCCCCCCCCTCAGTTTGGTTATTAGGGGACTCGGAGATCCCTGACTGCAGCCTTGATCGTAGTTGATCGATATGGCACTTTCATAGTCTAGCATCACGGCATTGATCTCGAGCCGGTTACACGGACCACAGTCGCTTCCACCCACAACGGATCGCCCGATAAATTTTTAGTGAACACCAAGTCACCTACCTGGAAGGTACGGCATCGGCCGCTGGATCCGAGTGGTTTCTCCAATTTGTCTCATTGGCAGCTCGGCAGGAGTTTGTTGGTGACGCTGTGTGGAGTGATATGCTGTAAAAAGAGGATTTGGTTTATCGTTTCTTCGATGTTGTCATAGTCCACTTTCTATAGCATTTTCTTGGCGAATTGTACCATGCGCTCGATCCTTCCGTTGGCCGCAGGATGCACAGGTGAAGTCAGCGCATGTCGAATACTGTGGTCCGCCAGATACTGTTCAAAGGACAGCGCGGTAAATTGGGGCTTGTTGTCGGATACCAGAATGTCTGGTAATCTGTGGGCTGCAAACAGTCTTTCTAGTTTCTTAATGACTGCTTCGGTTGTTGTGTTCCTCATTTGGTGGATTTCGAGCCAGTTCGAGTAGGCATCCACGATTAACAAGAAGGTGTGGCCTTTGGTCAGCCCAGCAAAATCCAGATGGATACGGGACCAGGGTCCCCGCAGTGTTTCCCATTCAGTTGGGTTTGCCTTTGGTGGGGCGTTGCTTACTTCCTGGCATCTATGACAAGCTTTGACCCAAGTCTCGATTTGCTTGTCGATGCCTGGCCACCATGCATAGCTTCGTGCGAGGGCTTTCATGCGCACAATGCCGGGGTGGCTATTGTGCAAGGTTTTCAGTACTGCTTGTTGGAGTTGTTCTGGGATAACGATTCTATCGCCCCAGATGATGCAGCCCTTTTGAGAAAACAACTCTGTTTGACGACTTTTGAATGGTGCGAAGTCGTCTGATACTTGGTCCAATGGCCATCCGCGTTCCACCCAAGTGAGGACTCATGCTAAGGTGGGGTCGCGTTTTGTTTCTCTCGCGATATCATGGGCAGTTAATGGCAGTGTACGAAGTGCCTCGATCTGCAATGTTGTCACTGTTGGCGTGGGGTCATCAATAGTCTCTGGAAGCGGTGCTCGGCTCAATGCGTTGTCGTGGGGAATGGCTTTCCCGGGGCGGTATTGCAGCCGATAATTATAAGCAGCCAAGAATTCTGACCAGCGAGTCATTCTGGGAGATAATATATTGGCTTATCCCCCGCTATTATTCCCAGCAAAGGTTTGTAGTCAGTCACTATAGTAAAAGCCCGGCCCGACACATACTCATGAAATCTTTTGACAGCAGACATAATTGCGAGGGCTTCTTTATCAATCTGGCTATAATTTTGCTCAGTTTTTGAAAGAGTCTTTGAAAAATAGGCAACAGGGGCTTCGCTAGCGTTAGGCAATACATGGCTCAAAATGGCGCCCATTCTGAAAGGCGATGCATCACACGTGATAGTTAACGGAAAGGTCTCATTGTACTGCATTAGTACAGCGTCAGAAGTCAGTAGTTTTTTCACATTACAAAACGCCTGCTCTTCTCTATGACCCCATACCCAAAGTGCTTTTTTGTCCAGTAAACGATGTAAAGGTTCAGCGACAGTTGCCTTGTGCAGCAGGAATACGTTATAAAAATTGATAAGGCCTAGAAACGCCTGGAGGTCAGCCTTATTCTGGGGTCTGGGAGCGTTTTTTATTGCTCTCAATTTGCTATTGGTAGGGTAAATGCCCTGACTGTCGAATTTTTAGATACCCTAAAAATTTGACACGATCTGTACACAGCTTACACTTATTTTTCTTCACTTTAAGGCCTGCGTCTTTGAATTTCTGGAGAACCAATCTTAAACGATCCCCTAAAATTTTTGAAGTAGGGGAAGCAATTAACATCGAACAAGCAAATCGAGACTTGGGTCAAAGCTTGTCATAGATGCCAGGAAGTAAGCAACGCCCCACCAAAGGCAAACCCAACCGAATGGGAAACACTGCGGGGACCCTGGTCCTATATCCATCTGGATTTTGCTGGGCCAACCAAAGGCCACACCTTCTTGTTAACCGTGGATGCCTACATCGTCAAAGTAGGGGACAACGCCTTTAATCCCTTGTAATAGTCTTTCCATCAGGCTCTGAAAGATCCCCGGGGCTACACTCACTCCGAATTGGAGCCGCGTACATTTAAAGGCACGTTGGTGCATCACGATTGTCTGTGCCTGTGCCGTTTTTTCATCAACCGGCAGTTGCTGATATGCCTGAGCTAAGTCTAGTTTAGCGAAGACTAAACTAGAATGGAGGGAATGGAGGAGGTGTTGCACCACCGGCACTGGCTATGTGTTTTGCTGCAGGGCGTGGTTCAGGGTGGCTCGGTAGTCCCCACAAATTCTAATCGAACCATCCGGCTTAATGGGTGTCACAATTGGGGTCTTCCAGGGAGAGTGATCAGTTGGCTCTAACACTCCCTGGGCTATCAATTTATCAAGCTGTTCATCGATTTTCGGTTTTAGGGCAAATGGAACTCGATGAGGCTTAAGGCGGATGGGAGCTATTTTTGGATTAAGGTTAAATGATATCAGGGTCCCCTTGTATTCGCCTAGCTTTTCTGCGAAGACGTCCCTGAATTCATGGACGAGGTCCTCCTCCCAGTCACTGCCGCCGATTTGGTTAATGCCTGCCACTTCAATGCCGAGTGGCGTGAACCATTGGAGGCCTAACAGGCTAGGCCGATCCTTGTCGATCACAGTCAGGGGTAAGGACACTGTGCGGTTTTTGAATGAGACCCGGACTCGACTGGATCCTATGATTGGAATCCTATTCCCCTGATAGTCTTTAAATATGAGTCTTTGGGAACGGAGGTCTTGGCGCCGAATAGTAGGGATGAGTTGCTTGAGGGTCTTCCAGGAAACCATTGAGAGAGACGATATATATATATATATATATATATATATATATATATATATATATATATATATATATATATATATATATATATCTGGCATTCAGCTTTGTTTGGGTATTTTCCCACGTGGTGCTTTTAAAGTTTTAGCAACGTTTCAGCAGAATCTCATCTGCCATCATCAGGCTTCTGTATGGTGTTTGTCTGCCATCCCTGATGATGGCAGATGAGATTCTGCTGAAACGTTGCTACAACTTTAAAAGCACCACTATTATGACATGGGAAAATACCCGAACAAAGCTGAATGCCAGACATGTAAGTACCCACGAAAACTTAAGAATATATATATATATATATATATATATATATATATATATATATATATATATATATATATATATATATATATATGTATGGCATTCAGCTTTGTTCAGGTATTTTCCCACGTCATACTAATGGTGCTTTTAAAGTTGTAGCAACGTTTCAGACAAACACTATACAGAGAAGCTTGATGATGGCAGATGAGATTCTGCTGAAACGTTGCTACAACTTTAAAAGCACCACTACTATGATGTGGGAAAATACCCGAACAAAGCTGAATGCCATACATGTAAGTACCCGCGAAAACTTAAGAATATATATATATATGTGTGTGTGTGTGTGTGTTTTCTTAAGTTTTCACAGATATTTCTATGTATGGTATTCAGCTTTGTTCGGGTATTTTTCCACGTCATTACAGTTGTGCCTTTAAAGTTGTACAAATAAAATAAAATGGAATGCCGAGTAATAAGATCTTGCCTGGCAAAATTTATAAACAGGTGATCTCCACACAATAACATTCCTATTTCAAGTTCTAATCATATAAAATATATGAGTTGCAACCATCATCCAAATGGTTGCCCAGGTAGCAACCATCACCTGAAATCTGCCATCTTCCAAGGGATTTGTGTTCAAAAGCATGCCAACATACAAACCAAGTCCAAAACAGTTCCTATATATATTTTATGCAATGTCAGTTCACTGAAAAATAAAAAAGGAGAGACAATTCGGATGTCTAATATTTGAAAATGCAGCAGATCAATGGATGAATAAGCAATTTATCTTAAGAACTTTTCTTAAAAGAGAAAATGTCATACAGAAACACCAGTGGGAAAATTCATTTGGAACAGGTAGAAGAAAGGGGAAAACTATTGCTTTTACAGAATACCAATATTAAAGATGAACTGGCAGCCCATTTGACTTTTATGCTCACAGTTAAAAGATTTAAGACAATCTTTTAAAATCAGTTTTTAAAAGTCTTCTCTGTGATGTGTCCTAAATGATACTAGAAGAATATACATTGTGGATGTGGGTTTAAAAATCCAACAGGAAAAAGAGAATATTCTGGGGGGCTCTTAACTCATTAAGTCCTCGATTTATGACTCCGCCGGCTGCGCTGGTCACGTCCTGCCTGGAGACGGTGGATGTCTTCCTCCTCATCTGACATGCCCGAAGTGGAGTGGAGTTCACCCTGGTGGGTGGTAGTTTCAGGTTGGGCCTCGGTCGACCTTGCAGGGTTGTTGTTTGCGGTGTGGTCCCTGGCGTTCGGTCTCCGCATGCGGTCTGCTGATTTTCGGGTTGCTTCGGCTGCCACGGCTTTGGAGATGGCATCGGCGAGAGTGATGTTGCCCTTAGCCATCAACCGACTTTGGAGAATGGGGTCCCAAAGGCCGAGCATGATTCGGTCCAGCAGGGCCTCATTCATATTGGAGAACTGGCATAGTCCTGCAAGGCGCTGCAGCTCTGCGACAAAATCACTGAAACTCTCGCCCGACCGCTAGTCCCGCCGATAAAATTCATGTCGTCAGATAAGGATGGGTACGGCTGGAGCATAGTGTTTCCAGAGTAATGGCTCTAGGTCTGCCCAATCCATCGTGCTAACATCGGCGGGCTTGGCTAGCGCTTTTGCCATCTTAAACACTGCAGGCCCACAGTACGTTAGGAAGATGGCTCGTTTCTTCAGTCCGGTGGCATCCTTCAGGTCGTTACATTCGAGGAACATGTGGAATCTGTCCGTGTAAGATTCCCAGTCCTCGCTGGCGGGGTTGAAGGGGGTTGGTGGCGCGATACTGGCCATCTCGTCGGTTGGCTGGCTTCCGTCGGACACGTGCTTCGGTTCAGGATAAAAATCCCATCCTTGTCGCCAGTGTTATGTCCGTGTGGAAGGAAGCCAGCAGTCGGTGACTTTGCATCAAGCTCTTTATTGAAGTCAGGAACGGAACTAACTCTAAGAAAAACTTTGCGGCTTTTTATTCCCAAGCTGCAGCGGCCGCGGCCAATGGCACCACTTTGAATCTCCCACGATTCGAATCTACCAATCGCAGGAGATTCTCAGCGAGCCAATCGGCGCGGCTCGCCTAGCCAATCCGATCACCCCGCGCTTTGGCCAATCAAAGCGCGGGGATCTCAAGAATTCAAATGAAGGTACAGAACAGCCCTATGGAGGAGAAGGGGCTTCAGGCATCAGGGAATTTTATAGAGATTAATGTAGAAAGACTTAGGAAGCTCAAAGGTTCAGGTTTAAGCACACTGAGTATAAATGAATGGAGGAAGAATGAAAAAATGAATAACGTAGAAAGGAATGAGACTGAGGAAATTCGGTCATACTGAAGGAAATAAAAAGGACTGAGTGTAAGCAACTCAGAGTAGAGAAAGTTATTCACAGGCTTTAGAGTCACTTCCTCTCACTGTGTGCCTTGCACAGTGATAGACTGCCGTATCCTCTGGTTTGAGGCTGATCATCTGCAGATATACCTGGCTTTTGGCAATGTCCTTGGAGATGGTCAAGCAGCCCTCCACTTTGTCAGGGTAGTAGATATCGGAAGACCATATATATACTATGGCCAACCATTCGAGACCTTTCCCTGGAACTTGGCCCACCCAGCTCATCTCATGGTTGCAGAAGGTGAAGCCCGAGGGTTGGCAGGAGAGACTGAGGGACTCCCCAGATCTTCTCACACCCCCTCCAGATTCCAACAACTAGAATTGAGAATGGACTCCTAAAAAAGAAAAGTGTTTCAATGAGATTTTCTGTATATTGAAAGAAAATGCTGGATAAACTGAAATATTAGGTCCTCAGATTGACACCTAAAAAGAAGAATTTTTCCAATGAGATTTCCTGTATATAAAACAGAAATTGGAAGGAAACTCGAGATAAAGTGAAACATTACCTCCAAGGAGTACAAGGAAGAATAATAAGTTCAGGCACAGTGTCATTTCTACCTCTCTCTAATAAAAGGGGGATATATGACAGAAAAGGATTCAAACTTTGTGTTGGTGGGTGTCAACCTTTGCCTTTAAAGGGGAAATTGTGTCGTTAATTACATATTGCTTGAGATAAAAGAGTTCCTCAGAGAAGGATTTTCATGGTTGTCCTTGTACAGGCCCTGCACAGTTGATTTTTTAACTATTTTCCAGCCGAAAGGAAAATGAAGCAGCCTTTGCAGGAGAGTAATTAAAACAAAGACTTATAAAATTTCCCCAATTCTAATGAGTGATTCAAGGGAACAAATGATGAACAAGCATTGATAACATTTGAAACATTTGAAATAACATTTGAACATTTCAGGTTGGGAAACATGAAAAAAGCAGTCAATGTGAGTTTAGGAAAAGTTTTATACATTTTCCTTTCAATATGACATTTTTAAGAAACCCAGAAGAACTGAATGCAGACAAAGATCATTTTTGCTTTGGAGGCTATTTTACTATTTTGTTTGGTATTTCAGTCAGTTGTTAGGCCTCCAGAGTTGATATGCCAAGAAGGGCAGTGATGAAAATTGAAATAAGAACAATGGCAAGAGGAACAGTCATAACAATTGTAATAGAAATGTTACTAAAAGCATTCACAGTACATAAGAATAATAATCATCTTTGATGAAGGAAGGAAGGAAGGAAGGAAGGAAGGAAGGAAGGAAGGAAGGAAGGAAGGAAGGAAGGAAGGAAGGAAGGAAGGAAGGAAGGAAGGAAGGAAGGAAGGAAGGAAGATTAAAAATGGAGACATTGGTTGGAAAGAAATAAAAAGAAGAAATGGCAATAGTGTGTTCTGTTGTAGAATTTAATCTGGGTCATTTATTCGGGCCAGAAGTTTAATCTTCTGAGTTTTGGACGCGTCCTTGAGCCCATCCTCAGGGAATTTCTTTCTAGCATGAGTATTAAAGCTCAGAAGACTAAACATTTAAAAATGATTTAGAAAGCACAATTTGTTGGATGCCCACAAAATACACAGTCAAAATAAAAAATGAATATTTAACTTCAGAGTGGACAGAGAAAGATAAATGAGTCACTTTGTATTCACTGATTTGGAATGTCACAGTTATACCCATTTTTTCTCATTGTCCCTTAATTTATGGATAAAAGGTCATCTCTGCATTTACATTACATTAATATTGACACAAACACATAAATACGGGCTTATCCATATAAACATGAAGACAGACATTATTTTTTAATAATTCATAGAATGAGTTGCCTCAGATTTGTTTATTTTTTATTTTAAAATAAAGTTTATTTAAGATTCATACATTTAAAAAAATTAAAAAACAAACATATAAACAAGTATATATACATATATATATATATATTGCAGCAAGAATTGAGCAATGGTTACACATTTTTTTTGTCCCTCTAACATTGAAGTGATCTGCCTTGTTACAATACCTTCCTCGTTCTTTTAATCCTTTAATTTCACAAAATACTTTATGATTAGATGCACGTCTTCCATAATTTCATAACTTATCCAGTTGTCAAATATTGCCTTTTCTTTAACCATTTATACCAGCAATTCCATGTTGGGCAGCTGAGTTTCCTTTCTGTAGTCACTTTCCAAAATCCAAAGCTCCGTAAAATGAGACTTCAGGATTCATTTCATTTCATTACAGATGAAAGAAACTGATGGATTTAAATATGTGTTTAGCACTTCATGTCAAAACTTTTGATTTGTAGGTTGTAATAAGAGTAACCAATTAGTAGTGACAAGAAGAGAGGAAGACAGGCTCAGACCCAAATATGAATAACGTAGAAAAGAATGAGACAGAGGAGATTTGAATATATTGGAAGAAAAGCAAAGGGACTGAGTGTAAGTAAACGTAAGCTGCTTAGAAGTAGAGAAAGTTCTTGACAGGCTACATATTCATTTCCTCTCACTGTGCCTGTTGCACAGTAATATACAGCCGTGTCCTCTGCTTTCAGATTGTTCATCTGCAGATACAGCTGGCTTTTGGCATCATCCCTGGAAATGGTAAAGCGGCCCTTGACTTTCTCTGAGTAATAAGTGGAAGGATTTCAACCTGTAGGCTACCCATTCCAGTCCTTTCCCTGGGGCCTTTCTCACCCAGTGCATGCCATAGCTGCTGAAGGTGAATCCAGAGCCTTGGCAGGAGAGACGGAGGGACTCCGTCTTCTCACATCCCCTCCAGACTCCACCAACTGGACTTGAGACTTGACACTTAAAAAGAAAGATGCTTCAATGAGATCTCCTATATACAGGAATAGCAAAGGGAAGGAAACTTGACATAGAATGAAACATTACTGTTGTGTCGTCGGAAATGATGCCAGGAGTCGGTGACTTTGTATCAAGCTCTTTTATTGAGTAGAACCGAACTGGGGCTATGGAGAAACTTTGCGGCTTTTTATTTCTTTAGCCGCAGCGGCCACGGCCAATGGCACCGCTTTGAATCTCCCGCGATTCGAATAGACCAATCGCGGGAGATTCCTAGCGAGCCAATCGGCGCGGCTCGCCTAGCCAAACAGAGTGCCCCGCGCTTTGGCCAATCAAAGCGTGGGGATCTCAAGAATGCTAATGAGGGGACAGAACACCCCTCCCCTCTTGGTTTAGTCCTTACGTTGCATAGTCCCGTAGGTAGGCGGGGCTCCATCTTAGCCTACTGGACCTGCGCAGCTCAGTCATAGGTTGGATCCCGGCCGGTTTGGTCAGGGTCTCTGCTTCTCTGGATGCCGTCGTGGGAACCGGCTGGTCGGTCAGGCCGGGCCACTCTCCATAGCTCCCTCCTGGGCTTCCCGGGTTGGTTGAGCTGCGGGTTTCACCGCTCCCGCTCGGTCTTCCCGGGTTGGTTGAGCTGGCCTGGCTTTCTCTTTCTGGCGAGGTTTCGTGCTGGCTGCTTTCCGGTAAGTATGGTTGGTTTATTCTTCTTTGGATTTGCACCCCTGGGTATTCCCTCCCCTCTTGGTTTGTGTTGTGGGGGTTGGTTTTGCCTGTTTGCACGTCGGTGGTCTCTTGGGTGGTCGTCCTCGATCTTAACTGGTCGATGTGGCGTTTCCACGCTCGTCCGTCTGTTGTTTGTAGCCGGTACGAGTGTGGGCCTGTTATTTGTGTGATGATGGCCGGTACCCATAACGGGTCTCCCGTTAGGTTTTTCATGTACACGGGGTCTCCTGGTGCGAAGGTTCGGTGTTTGCTGGTTGAGTCTGGGGGTTTCTCTGGGTTATACGTGGGGTGTAATCTGTCGACTGGGGACCTTATTTTCCTCCCCATTAACAGTTCGGCTGGGCTTTTATTCATTGTGGTATTTGGGGTTATGTGTTGGGTGAAGAGTAATTTATTTATTTTGTCCTGGATCTCCCCATGGTCTATTTTCCGGATGGTTTTCTTTGTGAATTGCACCATCCGTTCCGCCCTACCGTTTGCCGCCGGATGCACCGGGGCTGTCAGTGCGTGTCGGATGCCTCTTTCCACAAGGAATTTTTCGAATTCTAGCGAGGTGAATTGGGGCCTGTTGTCGGAAACGACGACGTCTGGGAGACCGTGTGTTGCAAAAAGTTTGCCAAGTTCTTTGGTCACGACCTCCGTGGTTGTTGTTCTCATGTTGCTTACCTCCAGCCAGTTGGAGTAAGCGTCTACTGTTATCAGGAAGGTGTGTCCTTTTGTGGGCCCGGGGAAATCTATGTGGATCCTAGACCAAGGTCCCCTTGGGGTTTCCCACTCTAGGACGGGTGCTGTGGGTGGGCTTGGCCTAGTTTCCTGGCATCGTTGGCACCTTGCTACCCAGGTCTCAATCTGTTTGTCCATCCCTGGCCACCAAGCGTAACTTCGGGCCAGGGCTTTAGTCCTAACGATGCCCGGGTGCCCCTCGTGTAACAGTTCCAGAACCTTCCCTTGTAGTTTTTCTGGAATGACCACCCTATCCCCCCATAGTATGCATCCTTTTAGTAACGAGAGTTCCGTTTGCCAGTTCCGGAATGTCTTGGCGGACTCGTCATTGTCCCTTTCCGGCCACCCTTTCTCTACCCAATGCAACACCCGCGCCAGACATTTGTCTTTATTAGTTTCTCGGGCAATGTCTGACGCGGTTATGGGTAGGTTGGGTAGAGTCTCCATACTGAGGGTGGTCGTCGTGGGTGCTGGGTCGGTGTCAGGTTCCGGTAATGGCGAGCGGCTTAAGGCGTCCGCATGGGAGATCGTCTTACCCGGTATTTGTGTGAGTCCGTAATTGTAGGCTGCCAGGAACTCGGACCACCTTTCGGGGAGAGAGAATGTTCGGAGTGGCCCTGTTCCCTGCAAGGATTCCCAGCAGCGGTTTGTGGTCGGTTATGATGGTAAATATCCGGCCGTAGAGATACTCGTGGAATGTTTTTACTGCGGCGACGATAGCCAGAGCCTCTTTGTCCAGCTGACTGTAGTTCCGCTCCGGTTTGGTGAGGGTCCTTGAAAAGAACGCGATGGGTGCTTCTTTTCCGTCGGGGAGAGTATGGCTGAGGACAGCGGCGACGCCAAAGGGTGATGCGTCGCATGTGACGGCCAGAGGTATGGTCTCGTTGTACTGTATGAGGACGGCATCCGAAGTCAGGAGGTCCTTTGTTCTCTGGAAGGTGGCTTGCTCACGTTTCCCCCAAGTCCAGGTCGCCGCCTTGTCCAAGAGCCTATGCAAAGGCTCCGCCGCCGTCGCCTTTTGGGGCAGGAAGACATTATAAAAGTTAAGTAGCCCCAGAAATGCCTGCAACTCCGTCTTCGACTTGGGTGTGGGGGCTTCTTTGATGGCTTTGATTTTTTGGTTTGTGGGGTGAATGCCGTGACGGTCTAGGAGATATCCTAGGAATTCAACCCGTTCCGTATATAATTGGCATTTCTCCCTCTTTACCTTGAGCCCGGTCTCTTTGAATTTGGTTAGGACCTCCCTTCGGCGACCCTCTAGTTCTGCTTGGTTGGTTGCCGACACTCCAAATTGGAGCCGGTTGCATTTAAATGCTCCCCGGTGGGTGACTATGGTTTGCGCTTTGCCATTTCCTCGTCGACTTGCAACTGTTGGTATGCCTGGGCGAGGTCGAGTTTGGCGAAAACCTTGCCCCCTCCCAGTGAATGCAGTAGGTGTTGCACTACTGGGACGGGGTAAGCGCTTTGTTGCAAAGCGCCATTTAGTCCCCACAGATTCTCACCGACCCATCGGGCTTGATCGGGGTGACTATGGGGGTCTCCCACCGGGCGTGGTCTATTGGTTGTAGGACCCCTTGCTTGACGAGCTTGTCAATTTGCTTGTCTATCTTGGGTTTAAGTGCGAATGGCACTCGCCTTGGTTTCAGGCGTTTTGGGGGGACGTTTGGGTCTAGGCTGAATGATATAAGGGGCCCTCGGTACTTGCCTAGGTTTCCGTCGAAGACCTCTTGGAATTCTTGGGCTAGTTGTTGCTCCCAGCTGTTGTCGGTGATGTGGTCGATTCCCGTGACTGCGATGCTGAGCGGGGTGAATCATTGCAGTCCCAGTAGGCTTGGGCGGTCGCGATCGACGATGGTCAGGGGAAGCCTTTCGGTGCGCCCTTTGTATGTTACGTTGAGCTGTCCAGTTCCGACTACAGGGATGCGGTTTCCCTGGTAGTTTTTTACAATTAGTCTCTGGTTGTCTAGGCCTTTTCTTTGGATGGTAGGCACCAAGCGTTTTATTTCTTGCCATGCTATCATGGAGAGGTAGGACCCGGAGTCCACCTCCATTTTACATGGCTTGCCTTCGATGCCTACCTTCACGTAGACCTTCCGGGCATCATTGGTTGTGGCGTGGCCGATGGTGACCGTCTGATGGGTCTCCTCTCTTCGCCGGGTCTTGCCGCCTCATAGGGATCGTCCGTTTTGGTCCCATCTGTTGTCAGAGGGGCGATCTCTGGTCCGGGGTGGTGTGCTCTCTCACCTCCGTTCGCTCTGGTCCCATCGTGGCGGGCTGCGGTTCTTTTTGAGATGGCAGACACGGGCGACGTGTCCCTTCTTGTCGCAATGCCGGCAGATTGACTCGAAAAACTGGCATTCGGACCTGTGGTGGTCGCCTCCGCAACCGGCACAGTTGGTCCTCGACTTACGACCCTGCCGGTTCCGTGGGTCGCGGCCTGCCTGGAGATGGTGAATTTCCTCCTCGTCGTCGGAAGTGCCCGATGCCGAGTGGAAGTCGCCCTGGTGGGTGGTCGTCTCCGGTTGGGCCTCGGCCGACCTTGCAGGGTGGTTGTTCCCGCTGAGGTCCCCAGCGTTCGGTCAGCGCATGCGGTCGGCGGATGTTCGGGTCGCTTCGGTGGCTGTGGCTTCGGTGAGGGTATCTGCAAGGGTGATGTTGCCCTTGGCCATCAGCCGACTCTGGAGGACAGGGTCCCACAGGCCGAGCACGATTCGGTCTCGCAGGGCGTCGTTCAGGTTGTCGAATTCGCACAGCCCCCCTAGGCGCTGTAGTTCGGGGACGAAGTCGCTGAAACTCTCACCCGACCGTTGGTCCCGACGGTAGAACTCATGTCGTCAGATGAGGATGGGCACCTCTGGAGCGTAGTGTCGCCGAAGTATTGGCTCGAGGATGTCCCAGTTCATCGCGGTCACGTCGGCGGGTTTGGCAAGTGCTTTGGCCATCTTAAATACCTCGGTCCTGCAGTGGGTCAGGAAGACGGCTCGCTTCATGTGGCCGGTGGCGTCCTTCAGGTCGATGCACTCGAGGAACATGCGGAATCTGTCGGAGTACGATTCCCAGTCCTCGCTGGTGGGGTTGAAGGGTGTGGGGGGAGCGATTTTCGCCATCGTGGAGTTTCGTCTGGCTTCCGTCGGACACGTGCTTCGGTTCAGGATCAGAATCCCATCCTCGTCGCCAGTGTTGTGTCGTCGGAAATGATGCCAGGAGTCGGTGACTTTGTATCAAGCTCTTTTATTGAGTAGGAACCGAACTGGGGCTATGGAGAAACTTTGCGGCTTTTTATTTTTTTAGCCGCGGGGGCCGCGGCCAATGGCACCACTTTGAATCTCCCACGATTCGAATAGACCAATCGCGGGAGATTCCTAGCGAGCCAATCGGCACAGCTCGCCTAGCCAATCAGAGTGCCCTGCGCTTTGGACAATCAAAGCGCGGGGATCTCAAGAATGCTAATGAGGGGACAGAACAATTACCTCCAAGGGATGCAAGAATGAATACCACGTTTAGCCACAGAGTCATTTTGGCTCCCTCTAACTCATGGGGAATTGAAAGGAGAGATTTTGAGAAAATGAACAACCTCTGTGTTGGTGATTGTCACTGGAAAAGGGAAACCAATTGTTGCCTTTAAAAGGGAAATTATGCCTTCATTTACATATTGGTTAATATAAAAGAGTTTCTCAGAGCAGGGATTTCAAAGTTGTCCTCGCACACTCACTACAGGTTTGATTTTTACACAATTTTCCAGCCCAATGAAAAATGAAGCAGCCTTTATAGAAGAGGAACTAAAACAAGATCATTTTTGTTTTAGATGTTAGTTTGTGTGGTGTTTTTATTGGTTGTTACTTGCCCAGAGGTCTCCTGCTTGGGCAGGGGGTTGGACTAGATGACCTATAAAGTCCCATCCAAATCTGTTAATCTGTTAAAGTGTCAAACCTTTCCATTTTGGGGCCTATAACAATCTCCCTGTAGTTGCTAAATATAAGAAGATAGCTTCATTATTATTTTTATTTCCCTGTCCATTACTACAAAAATAAAAGTCTCGATTGTATCTAAACAAAATCTTCTGGGTTAATGTACACACCTGTAATCCACATTTAGGGGGGATGATTTTTTGCATGGCCACCAAACCTGACAAAACATTCCTCTATGTTGTTTTCATTTCAATCAAAGATTTGAACTACCGGAATAGTTTTTCTGATGACAAAACCAGAAATGATACACATTCTTTTTTTTTTCCACAACAATTCTCTGCTTGATAGGGAGGATTATTCACAGATTTTCAGGGAACAATTACAGAAACAACAACTGTCAAACCTCCAAAATCAAACAATATCTATTTAGAATTAATTCTTCCCCACCCCCACCCATAAGTCATGGAGTTTCGTGTGTGAACATTTCCCCCTGGTGTACAAAATGGGGAGAGGACACATCTTTTAAATTAGTATGGACCACAAAATGTCAAAATATGTCCTGATTTATAGATGGTGGTAAGAATAACCATCAAGCCATGATGACAAGAAAGTTCAAAGTATACAGATCCAGAAGGCTTCTTGAGAGGAGAAATGTGTAATTATCAATATCAGACCATCTTGGGAAAGACCAATTGAGGGGAGAAAGCTTCAGGCATCACGGAATTTTATACAGATTTAAGAAGGACAGAGACTCAGGTTTAAGCATACTCAGAATAAATTAATGGAGAAGGAATGGAAAATGAATAACATGTAGGAAAGTATGAGACGGGGGATATTCAGCAAGAAAAGAAATAAAAGGACTGTAAGGTCCTGCCTCACCAGTCTTCTCAAGAAAGAAAAACTCTTGAAAAGAATTGGATTTCAAAAGGAACTTTTATTGGAAAACAGTGGTAGCAGAGAGAGTTTAGGAAGACTCTGAATATTATGTGCTGTAGCATAAGGTTAAACTCCCCTTTTGAGGCCCCTCCCAATGTCCAGTTCACCTTTGAGCCAATCCCAAGGTATGAAGATGTTATGAGAACTTTGGGCTGAGAAGGTGATAACAGGCAGTTCCCAAGTCTTGCACCTCTGGTGCAGTGGTGGGATTCAATTTTTTTTACTACTGGTTTCTGTGGACGTGGCTTGGTGGGCGTTGCAGGGGAACGATACTGTAAAATCTCCAGTCAGAGGTGATATTTGCTGGTTCTCCAAACTACTCAAAATTTCCACTACCGGTTCTCCAGAACTGGTCAGAACCTGCCGAATACCACTTCTGCTCTGATGGTGAGACAAAACAGATGGGCCAAGGCACATTCCCCCACCTCACCAACATCCCAGAGGCACATTAAAGCAGGGAAAGGAGCAAAGAAAACCCCATGCAAACATGACTCAAAATGTCCCCTCTCCCGCCAGAAACACAAGGTCCCTATAGAGGACTAATGGGACCTAAGTATAAGCATAAGCTTTTCAAAACTAGAGAAAGTTCTTGACAGGCTTCAGATTCACTTCCTCTCACTGTGTCTCCCGCACAGTAATAGATTGCCGTGTCCTCTAGTTTGAGGCTGTTCATTTGCAGATACAGCTGGCTTTTGCCATTGTCCCTGGAGATGGTGAAGCGGCCCTTGACTTTGTTTGAGTAGTACGTGGAAGGAGATGAGCCTGTACTTATGGCTGCCACCCATTCCAGTCCTTTCCCTGGAGCTTGTCTCACCCAGTGCATGTCATAGCTGCTGAAGCTGAATCCAGAGGCTTGGCAGGAGAGACGGAGGGACTCCTCAGGTCTTCTCACATCCCCTCCAGACTCTACCAACTGGACCTCAGATTGTACACCTGAATAGAAGGATTTTTCATTCAGATTTCCTGTATATAAGAACAGAAATTGAAAGGAAACTCTAGATAGAGTGAAACATTACCTGCAAGGAGTACAAGGAAGAATAAACAGTTTAGGCTCAGGATCATTTCTGCCTCTCTGTAATAAATGGGCAACATATGACATAAAAGATTTGGGAAAAACTTTGTCTCGGTGGTTGTAAACGGTTGCCTTTTAAAGGGGGTGTTGTGATTTCATTTACATATTGCTTGAGATAAAAGAGTTCCTCAGAGCAAAATTTTCATAGTTCCCCTTGCACAGGCTCTGCACAGTTGATTTTTAAGCAATTTTCCAGCCCAAAGAAAAATGAAGCAGCCATTATAGAAGAGCTACTGAAACAAGGACTTGCAAAATTTCATCACTTCTGAAATGTGATTCATAGTAACAAATCATGGAAATAGCAGCACATCTGAGTTCAGGAAAGGTTTCATTTGTTTTTTCGTCGGTAATGTGACATTTTGAAGAAACACAAGGATCATTTTGGTTTTAGATGCTATTTTGTGTGGGGTTTTTTAATCAGTTGTTATTTGCCAGAGTTGATTTCTTAAGATAGACAACATAAAAATTAAAATAAACAGAGGGAGGGAGGGAAGGAGGGAAGAAGGGAGGGAGGGAAGGAAGGAAGGAAGGAAGGAAGGAAGGAAAGAAAGAAAATAATGTAGGGATGCATTACCACCAAATGCTAATAAGAAGGCCAACTCTGGCTACAGAATCCTTTTTGCTCCCTCGAATGATTTGTGTGGAATCAAGAGAAATGGATTCAGGAAAGTATTCAAACTTCATATTGCGGGAAACCAAATGGCTAATTTAAAGTGGAAATTTTGTCCTGATTTATATTTATAAACAGTTCTAAGAAGTTGTATGTATTTCACATACTCCTTTTTTAGTTTCTATTTTGTGTGGCATTTGTATTGGTTGTTGGCTGCCCAGAGATGATTCCTCCAGATGGGAAGGCAGCGATGGTCAAAAATTTAACAACCAGTTCTCTACTCGGTTGCTGGGTGGACATGGCCATGGTGGGCATGGCCTAGTTGATCTCCTGAACCATCCTGGGAGTGAAAACAGACTGGAGGGCCCATTTTCCACCTCCCTGGGGTTTAGAGGCTCTCCGGAGGGTGGAAATAGGCCCATTTTCATCCTCCATGAGCATCTAAGAGGCCTGTTTTCTACCTCCCTGTGCTCTTGAGCCTGGAAATAGGCCCATTCTTGGGCTTCCCAAGCTTCTGGGAGGCCCATTTTCTACCTCTCTGAGAAATATGCATCCCCTGCACTTACCTGGGATCTAAAATGGACCACATGCGGACTCTTGGTAGGGGAAGTGTGGGGTGGAGCAGGTTCAGCCTATTGTTGGAATTACCGGTTCACTGAACCAGGTGTAAAATTAACATCCAATTTGTCCAAACTAGTGTGAACAGGTTGAAGCCCATCCTGTGAGTAGGCATTCAAATTTAAATAATAAGACTACTGCTACCAATACTAATAGCATTAATCCCAATGCTACCATGGATACTCTCTCTATGGATTGAGAAATATAAATATAGCACTTTGTATTCTCAGAATAATTCAGTTTGTTCTATTTTTAGCAAAGGACATCTGTTTTCAACTCAGACATGTCTTCACAGTGCCATATGAAGCCTCTTTAGATGTTCAGTTTCCTTTCAATCCTTTCAGTGAATTCTTCCAAAAAAAATGATTGGTTATTCCATTTAAAATGTTTTTCTGTGTCCAATTTTATTTTCTGGGATATTGGATTCTTATTTATGTTCCCAGCTTGATAATGAGATGGATGACATGCAAATTTAATTGATAGATTAAATTAGATAGATAGATAGATAGATAGATAGATAGATGATAGATAGATAGATAGATAGATAGATAGATAGATAGATAGATAGATAGATAGATAGATAGATAGATAGATAATAAAGGAAGGAAGGAATAGAAATATTGAATCACATAGAAAAGAATGAAACCGAGGGAATATGCCAATATTGAGAGAAATAAAAGGGACTGAGTATAAATCAATGGAGAAATGAAAAAAGGAGAATTAAAAGAAGGAGAGAATCAAAAGGGATGGAATTTCAAAATAATAAAAGAAGGAAGCAATACAATTCAGATATAACAGAAATCCAAACTTCTATGACTGAATCATTTCAGAAAGCTGCTCAGAAGCAGAGACAGTTCTTCACAGACTTCAGAGTCATTTCCACTCACTGTGTCTCATGCAAAGTAGCAGATAGCTGTCTCTTCTGGTTTCAAATTGTTCATTTGCAGATACACCTGAGTGTGAGAATCATCCCTGGACATGGTGAAGCATCCCTTGAATTTATCTGGGTAGTAAATAGAAGGAAGCGAACCTGTAGTTATGTGGGCTATCCATTCCAGACCTTTTCTTGGATACTAATCTCAACCAATTCATCCAGAACACATTGAAGTTGAAACCAGAGGTTTGGCATAAGAGACTAAGGGAACCGCCAGGTCTTTTCACATCTCCTCCAGACTCCACCAACTGGACATCAGATTGGGCCCCTAAAATGAAAGAAGTTTCAGTGAATTCAGTGAAGCTGAAATTTTCCCCTGTGTTGCTAATTGGAGTATGATATCTTTTAATTTTATCCATTCAACTCTTATTTAATCTTCAATGTGTACCTTTAGCATTCAATATAATACATAACTTCCAATCGAATTCTGCTTGGTACATTCTTAAAATACACACTATATTCTTTTAAAAAGATTATATATTTATGTAAATAAAGCACTCATTCCATTCCAATTCAATTCTATCACTAATATTCATTAAAATCTTAACATCTTTAACATTTCTTTTCAATTAAATATCATACTTCCTTGGGAACACTTATAAAATTTCCAGAATTAATTCTTTTTTATATATATATTTCTCTTCACTTATATTTTATAAATCATTAATAATAATTAAAATGTTCCCATCCTTTCCTAATTTAATACTCTCATTTACTTTATTTCATTTATTTATTAACAAACATTCCACTACATTACAATAAATATTTTATCTATCATTTTAATCATATTTTCTAAAATTATTTCTATTTGTAAGATAACAATACTATCTTATGTACTTTTGCAGAATCACTTTTACAATTAAAATTTCACCCATTATCTCTAAACAGGCTTACACTTTCAATTCTTATACCTTTTCCTTTTTTCTCTATATCTTGTTTCTGTCCTGTATAACTTCTTTTCCTTTCCTTCTTCCTCCTCTTCCTCTCCTTCCCCTTTTTAGCCCCTTGTCTTTCTACTTCTAATTCTCTTCTGTAATCCCCCTTCTTTTATTTTTCAATATTATACTGATTTTTCAAACTATTCTTCTTTTTTTCGTTGTTTTTTCAAATCTTAAACTTTTCATTCTCTCCCCCCTTTCCTCCCCCCCCACATAAAATTACTTGATCATTAAAGATGGCTTCTTCTTTGTCCCAATCTTCTTGTTCTGCAAGTGTTTCTTGTTGTTTCTCATAGTTCCAGATCTCCATTTCTAAGAATTGAAATACAAAGCCAAAAGAACCTCTCCCTTCTTGCGCATCTTCTGTCCATTTTTTAAGTTCCATTTTCAGTTCTTCTAAGAGTGATAACATTTTGAACACTTTTAAACAACCACCTGATTGATTTTAGTCATTTAAATTCAATATCCAAAAATCCAAAAATCACCAAGTAATACAAATAATCCAAAGCTGTTTCTTCTTGCTTCTTTTTTCTACTTTCTCTTCCTGGAATTTTATTATTTTGTTGCCAAGTTTCAGTTAAAATGTATCTTTTAGGAATCTTGTTAAGGTTTCATTGTAAATTCCTTTTAGTTCCAAGCAGTCTCCTCCATTTTTCCATATTCTGCCCTTTTATTCTTTTTCTCTCCTTTCCTGCTTTTAAAAGCTTTTAAGTATCCAGAAATCTTTATTATCCCTTTGACATTTTATTTTCAGCTTAAATGCCTATTGATGTCAAAGTGGATTTTTTTTTTCAATTTCTTGCTTCAATTTCAGCCAGCTTGGGGCACTCCGGCGGCGAGCACGGATCGAAACTGCGCATGATCGTGGTTTCGGTCTGTTGGTGGAGGAACTCAAACCAGAAGTCCCTTGCTGTCACCTTCTTGCTCACACAGTAAATTCTGTTCCAAACAGCCCTCAACTCTGACAGGATGCTAGCCAGATGAATACAGATGGATGCTGGTAGGCAGAGGCAGAATTTGCCCCCCTTATTTTCCTCCCTAAAAACTAAACCAAACCACATAGTTTTGTAATGAATTACTGGTATTCAGCTAATATATTTCTAATCTCATGAGTTAGGCTGAACCTTGGGGACTGTATGGAGTTAGGATCAGAGGCCTCTGCTATGCTAAGAATAGTTTTAACCAGAATTTGCTGATCTGATAGTCACTTCACAGACAACCCCTAGAAACTATAGCCATAAAAAAGTAATTTATAAATAAGGGCAGAGGGCAATAGAATTAGAATAATGGGACATATAATTGGGGTGGAGATAATGTATTCACTTTAGGCCATTTGGATAGGTTGTGACAGCCTGAGTACTAAACCAATGAGGAAAGGTGAGAGGTAAAATTGCAATGGTAATACGGAATATATAAAAAAACCCATATTGATGATTTAAGGTGTGTCCACTGTAGCTGTGTGAGCATGCTGCATCCACTTTACAAAGTAGTAAATAAAATCACCATTGTTTTCTCTTGGGAGTTTTGGCTGATGATTGTTTATTTCAAACAAATCCCACAATCCATATTTCTACTGTTGTAAGAAATATCCTTCTGAGTTCAATTCCAAGTGGGGAAAAAGACACTGGAAACAGGGAGGCTGCTTGGAAGGTTTAATATCAGGAGCATATGGCCTGGAGCTCCAGACTGAAAAGGAAAAGATCACAAAAAAGGGCTGAGGTGCTGAGAGTGCCTGGGTTTCATACCCGCTCTTGGGATTTGAATTGAAGTTTGTATCTGATTGGTTGTCAGACTCCCATGAAGGGCACTCTATCGGCTGTCCTGAGTTCCAGGCTTGGTTGATTCTTGCTGGATGATTTATGCCCTGAAAAGGGCTTTTGGCAATTGCTATAGCTTTACCTGAAGTTCCTTCTTTTCTAAAGTATTCTGGCCCACCCATTAACAAAGGTGAGGGTGAGTTTCTGCTTCTGAGTTTCTATTCTTTTTAGAGGAAACATTCTGCCTTTTTAATATTTCCTAGGCTATTTCAATTTTAGGAGAAGGGTGGTTGCTAACTTCCTACACTACCTTTAAATAAATTTCAACTTTTTAAAAGCTACCTAGTTTCATCTCCTAACTATCTATTTCTCTCTCTCTCTCTCTCTCTCTCTCTCTCTCTCTCCCCACCAAACTGCTCACCGAGTTCCACGCTATTTATTCCAAGATAAGTTTTGAGCTTCCACTTGCCATTGTGGAGATTTATTGGTTGCTCCAAATACACAAATGTAACTTTCTCTGAGGAACTCAATGTGTACAACTTCCGAGGGGAAGGTTCTTGCTTGGCATCAGATCCACTTCATCTCACTGTGTCTCTCATACAGTAATAGACTGCTGTGTCCACTGATTTCAGATTGTTCATTTGCAAATACAGCTGGCTGCGGGAATCATCCCTGGAGATGGTGAATCATCCCTTGACTTTATCTGAGTAGTAAATGTAAGAGGAGCTTGTAGTTATGGTGGCCACCCATTCCAGGCCTTTCCCTGGAGCCTGTCTTGCCCAGCTCATGTAACAGCTGCTGAAGGTGAACCCAGAGGCTTGGTAAGATAGATAGACAGATTCTCCAGGCCTTCTCCCATCCCCTCCAGACTCCACCAACTGGACTTGAGACTTGACACCTAAAAAGAAAGGTGTATCAATAAGCTCTCCTGCATACAAGAATTAAAATGGAAAGAACCTGAATAGAGAGGAAACAATTACCTCTGAGGAATGCTAGTAGGGGCTCTAGGTTTAGCCACAGAATAATTTTTGCACCCTGTAATGAATTGAGAGCAGTTGATAGGATAGAACTTAGGAAAATGTTGGTGGGTGTAGCCTAAAAGGAAAACCACCTGACTCCTTTAAAGGGGAAATTGTGACTCGATTTACATATTGGTTGAGATAAAAGGGTTCCTCAGTGCTCCCACCTAAAAGTTCCCTTGCACAACTCCCTACTCCCAGTTCTTGATTAGGAAAAGTGAGGGTTTATATTATGGGGTTTAAAACCATTGCAAAATTAAGTAAATTACACTACCCTATAAAATCGCCAATCCTTCACTATGTTCCATTTCTGAGTATATAATAGTTTACCTGTAGATATGATATATAAACATGACCTTTTTCTACTTGCCTTTTTACAGTCCCAAAACAAAACTCTCTGGCTTCCATTCAATTTTAACATTTAAGACAAGTTAACTCCTTGTTTAAAAGTCTGTGCTGACCAATTGGCCCTCATCTTCACCCAAATCTTCAATAGATCACTAGAGATGTGCTATGTTCCTTTCTGCTTCAAATGCTCTACTATCATCCCAATGCCAAGGAATCCCTCCATCAAGGAACTGAATGACTACAGATCAGTTGCTCTAACATCTGCAGTTATGAAAATCTTTGAAAGGCTTGTGCTGTCCCACCTAAAAACCATCATGGATCCACTGTTAGATCCCATGCAGTTTGCATACCAAGCAAATAGATGAACAGATGATGCTGTTAACATGGCTCTGCATTACATCCTACAACACTTTGAATCTCCAAATACCTACGCAAGGGTCCTCTTTGTAGACTTCAGTTCAGTATTCAATATCATGATTTCAGACACTCTTCTAAATAAATGAAAACAACTAGCAGTACCTGAACACACTTGTAAGTGGATCATAAGCTTCCTAACAGACAGCAAGCAGCAGGTGAAGCTAGGCAGAATCACTTCCAATACCTGTACAATCAGCACAGGGACTCCCCAAGGCTGTGTGCTTTCTCCACTTCTCTTCTCCCTATATACCAATGATTGCATCTCAAATGATCCATCTGTTAAAATACTGAAGTATGCTGATAACACAACAGTGATTGGTTCCATTCGAGACAATGACTAATCTGCACACAGACAATAGGTTATACAACTTGCCTCGTGGTGTAACCTGAACAATCTGGAACTAAACACATTTAAAACCGTAGAAATGGCGGTAGACTTCAGAAGAAACATTCCCATACTACCACCTCTTACAACACTAGACAAAACTGTATCAACAGGAGAGACGTTCAAATTTCTAGGTTCTACTATATCACATGACCGAAAATGGACACCTTACATGAAAAACATCATCAAAAAAGCACAACAAAGAATGTTCTTTCTGCACCAACTCAGCAAGCTCAAACTGCCCAAGCAACTGCTGAACCAGTTCTACAGAGGAATGATTGAATCTGTTATCTGCACCTCTATAACTGTCTGGATTGGTTCAGAGAGTAATTCGAAATGCAGAAAAAACAGTCACTACCAACCTGCCTTCAATCGAGGACCTATATGCTGCAGGGGTCAAAAAGAGGGCTGTGAAAATATTTACAGACCCCTCACATCCTGGACATAAACTGTTTCAACTCCTTCCCTCAAAACGATGCTATAGAACATTGCATACCAGAACAACTAGACATAAGGACAGTTTTTTCCCAAAAGCCATCACTCTGCTAAATAAATAATTCCCTCAACCCTTTTCAACTATTACAAAGTCTGCACTACTGTTAATCTTGTCATCACTTCTTATCACCCATCCCCTTTCACTTGTGACTGTATGACTGTAACTTTTTGTCAATTGTATACTTACAATTTATATTGACTGTTTCCTTTTAACTTTGCTTTTATGTATACTGAGAGTATTTACACCAAGACAAATTCCTTGTGTGTCCAAACACACTTGGCCAATAAAATATTCTATTCTATTCTATTCTATTCTATTCTATTCTATTCTATTCTATTCTATTCTATTCTATTCTATTCAAATCATGGGGATAGGTGCATGTATTTGTATACCACATTTTGGGGGGGCATGTCCATCAAATTTTGTAAATATTCCCTTCCAACATTTCCAACAGTTGGAAGAGTAAAAGTAAAGAAGGAACTTTTTATCATCTATAGTGGACATTTATTAAAGCAAAATAACTTTTGGAGTATGATGTATATTTTAATACTCAAAATTTTGAAAATGGAGATCAAAATGAAACCAGAACTTTTCCTTTTGGGCCTAATGGGAAAAAAAACCTGCAGAAAAAAAATTGAATTTTTTTACTATATAAGTTTACAGCAGCAAGACTATTGTATGCACACACAAAAAAAGGACACTTCAATTTCTACCATGAACGAATGGTTGCAGAAATTGGTGGAGTTGGCTGAAATGGCAAAACTGACCATTTTGATTAAAGAAATGAACATGAGTGCTTTTGTTTCCACATGAAGACAGCTTCTAAACTTCATGCTTGAAGTGGAAGAGAATGAAACTTTGATTTTGGGTTTTACTGAGTAGATTGATAGATCTTTATAGAAACGGCTTGTTCATAGTCATAGCAAAAGGTTGAGATTTGATGCCTTATTTTACTGCAGCAGTGAGAGTCAGAAATCAATTCTTCTTTTTGTTTATTTTTCTTATCCTTCCTCACTTCTTTCCCCATCTCTTCCTCCCCACTGTTTTCCTATTTACTTTTGTATTTTGTATCTTATAATATTTTCTAACGCAATAAAAATGATAAACCAAAAAAATAATATTCCCATCATGTTGTTTCATTATCATAATATAATGAAGTTCCTTGATACATTCTAGATCAGAGTTCTTCAAACTTTGTTTGCCTGTATATGTCATTAATCAATTTAGCCCTCCCAAACATCTCCCACCTATAATTAGCTCTGTTGTTTTTACTTCCATCATGTTGGTCAAAGGAGGCTTATCTATTATTGCTTTCTCCTGTACCGGACCAAGCCTGGGTGCAAGGGCTAAATTAATTAATGAATATAAAGGCAAAGATCTCTGTAATTGTAGCTTAATACTCCGACGATGTAAGCAGAGGCTGACGAAAGCTTAGTAAGTAGATTAAATATAATTTTAAGTTCTGCATTGGTTTTCATTTGACAACATTGTTCCCCAGTGTCTAAAGTGAGGAGGGGAAACTGTTAAGTTCTGAGCATGGGCACAAGAAGTGGAGACGAGACGATGAACAGTGAACTTCAACTCTTTATTTAACATTGTGGAACAGAGCAAAAACTATGGCAGCGATAGCCCTTTTATAGGTAAGCTGCTGATCTAATAACCAATAAGAAACAGGAAGCGTTAGTTCCCTTATCCAATGAAAGAGGCCCGCTAATAGCCAATCAGATTCTCCTGAACGGACCAATCAGATGTCGCTATTATCGGCCAATCAGAAGTGCAGGGCCAGAACCCTGCACTTTTCTAAAGGTTTTAATAATCTTTATTTAAGCACTTTTTATTAATTCACAACACCCCTTCCTCCCCGGGTTCCGTTTAAGGGGTGCAGTGATGTTATCTTTGAGGTAGGCAGGTTGTCTAGATTATCTATTAGATTTTCATTTTCCCCCCTCCCGGTACTTGTTTATAATTTTGTTTGGGCGGGATGTTTTCTGGTGAGTCGGGTGCCTCTGGTCTTTCATTTAAAAGCTCGGTGCCGCTAATGTCCTCGTTGTCCTCTAGCCTTTGTGGGCTTGCTTCTGATGAGGTGTCTCTTTGAGGCAAGTCCACCACCCTCTGCTCACTTCTTCCACTCGTGCTTTCTGCCATTTCGAACTCGGCCTCCTCGGCATCTCCTCCCCCCTCAGTTTGGAAGTAACCGGAGTTGCAGAAACCAGGTTGCAGCCTTAAACGCAGCTGATCAATATGGCGCTTCCATATTCTTCCGTCGTGACTTTTTACTTGGTATGACCAGGGTCCTGTGACTTGGATTACAGTTGCCTCGACCCACAAAGGATCACTAGAAATGTTTCTAGCGAAGACTAGGTCGCCTGTTTGGAATTCACGGCATTTCCCACTGGATCTGTGTGATTTTTCAGGTTCGTAAAATGGGTGTAGGCGGTCAAGGTGGGAGCGGAGTTTTTGTCCCATTAAGAATTCAGCCAGAGTCTTGTTGGTGACGCTGTGCGGAGTGATATGTTGAAGAAGGAGTATCCGGTTAATCTTGTCTTCGATATTGCCATAGTCCATTTTATGTAGGGTCTTTTTGACGAATTGTACCATGTGCTCGGCTCTTCCATTGGCTGCAGGATGCACCGGCGAAGTTCGAGCATGGGGAATACCACGGTCCGCCAAATACTGTTCAAAGGAAAGCGCGGTAAACTGGTGGCTGTTGTCGGATACCAGAACGTCTGGCAGCCCATGGGTTGCGAACAATCTGTCCAATTTCCTAATGAAAGAGTCGGTTGTGGTACTTTTCATTTCATGGATTTCAAGCCAGTTTGAGTAGGCATCCACTGTTAATAGGAATGTGTGCCCTTTAGTGGGTCTTGCAAAGTCAATATGAATACGGGACCATGGTCCTCTGGGTGTTTCCCACTGTGTTGGGGTTGCTTTCGGTGGAGCACTGCTAACTTCCTGGCATTTGTAACAAGTTTTTACCCAGGCCTCGATCTGCTTGTCGATACCCGGCCACCACGCGTAGCTTCGTGCAAGCGCCTTCATGCGCACGATGCCGGGGTGGCCCTCATGCAAAGCTTTCAATACCGCTCATTGCAGCCACTCTGGGACGATGACTCTATCCCCCCAATGATGCAGCCCTTCTGGGAAAACAGTTCCCTCTGTCGATTCTTGAAGGGAATGTAGTTGTCAGGGATTTGATGCAATGGCCATCCTCGCTCTACCCAGCTAAGGACTCGCACCAAAATGGGATCACGTTTGGTTTCGATCGCGATATCTCAAGCCGTCAATGGCGGTGATTGAAGTGTCTCAATCTGAAGCGTTGTAATGGTTGGAGCCGGGTCGTCAACGGTTTCTGGAAATGGTGCACGGCTTAACGCGTCAGTGTGGGGAATGGCTTTCCCCAGGTTTTGTTGCAGCTTATAATTATATGCAGCCAAGAATTCTGACCAGCGAGTCATTCTGGGAGATAGTATATCAGGGGTTGGTTTGTTTCCCGCTATAATCCTCAGCAAAGGTTTGTGGTCGGTAACTATAGTAAAAACTCGCCCATAAATATATTAATGGAATCGTTTAACAGCAGAAATGACAACAAGAGCCTCTTTATCGATTTGACCATAGTTACGTTCAGCTTTTGATAGCGTCTTTGAAAAGTAGGCAATAGAGGCTTCGCTACCATCTGGTAACACATGGCTCAAAATGGCACCCACTCCGAATGGTGAAGCATCACATGTAATCATTAAAGGCAAAGTCTCATTATACTGCATCAAAACAGCATTGGAGGTCAATAAGTTTTTTACTTGCCGGAACGCATGTTCCTCTCCGTGTACCCAAACCCAGGTTGCCTTTTTGTCCAACAAACAATGTAGGGGCTCAGCTACGGTCACTTTGTGGGGCAGGAAAACATTGTAAAAATTGATAAGGCCCAGGAAAGCTTGGAGATCAGTCTTATTTCTGGGCCTTGGGGCATTCTTGATTGCCCTGAGCTTGCTATCGGTTGGGTGAATGCCTTGTTTATCAATTAAGTACCCCAAAAATTCTACTTTATCTGTACCTAGTTGACACTTATTTTTTTTAACTTTGAGGCCAGAGTCTTTAAATTTCTGGAGAACCAACCTCAGGCACTCCCTTAGTATTTCTCTTGTTGGCACAGCTATTAAAACATCATCAAAATACGGTACAACCCCTTTTATCCCCTGTAATAGTCTCTCCATCAACCTCTGAAAAATTCCTGGGGCCATGCTAACTCCAAATTGGAGTCGGTTGCATTTAAATGCACCTCAGTGCGTAACGATCATTTGTGCTTCTGCTGTTTTTTATCTACAGGCAGTTGTTGGTATGCCTGTGCTAAGTGCAGTTTAGCGAAGACTTTTCCGCCCCCCAGGGAATGGAGAAGGTGTTGTACCACCGGTACTGGGTAAGCGTTCTGCTGAAGGGCGTGATTCAGGGTGGCTCGGTAGTCCCCACAAATTCTTTACAATCTATCCAGGTTGATGGGTGTTATGATTGGGGTTTCCCAGGGAGCGTGGTCAGTTGGTTCTAACACACCCTGGGCTATTAATTTATCAAGCTGCTCGTCAATCTTTGGTTTAAGGGCAAATGGAACTCGACGAGGCTTAAGGCAGATGGGAGTTACTTTGGGGTTAAGTTTAAATGATATCGGGACCCCCTTGTACTCACCTAATTTATCTGCAAAGACGTCCTGGAACTCCCGGATGAGGGCCTCTTCCCAGTCGTCACTGTTAGTTCGGTGAATGCCGGCTACTTCAATTCCAAGGGGAACAAACCATTGGAGGTCTAACAAACTAGGCCGATCCCTGTCAACTACGGTTAGTGGTAGGGATGCAATGCGATTTTTAAATGAGACACGGACTGTGTTGGATCCAACGACTGGAATTCGATTTCCTTGATAGTCCTTGAGTATGATTCTTTGGAACCTGAGGTCTTGCCACCGGACGGTGGGAATCAATTGCTTAAGGGTCTTCCAGGAAACCACCGAGAGGGACGATCCTGAATCGACTTCCATCATGCGGGGCTGGTTTTTGATGGCGACCTTCACCTGGATCTTTTTGGCGTCTAATGATGAGGCGTGACCAATCGTAATGGTTTGGTGTGCCTCTTCTCGTTTTGTTGACTGGGCTGGTGCTTTGTTTCTGTAAGTGTGGTTGTTCCATTGGTGGGTTAAGTGTTCCCGATTCACAGGATAACTTCCTGTGGGCTGGTGGTAGTTGGTGCCCCTCTGAGGTGGGCTGGATCCTTGCTTGCTTCTACAGACTCTTCCTATGTGACCTCTTTTCCCGCACACATGGCAGAGCGCATCGAGAAATTTGCAGTCTGATCGTGGATGGTTTGCCCCACAACCAGCGCATTGGTTCTGTACTCTCTGGTTACGTTGATGTTGTTGGTCCCGTTCAGACCGGAACCAGTTAACCTCTTCTTCATCACTTTCTGATGTCAATTCGAGGTCCTCGTGGTGGGCTGTCATTGCCTGTCCTTCCTGGTGAGGTGAGATTTCGCCGGCGAGTTGGTGGTGCGGGGCATGGGTGTGGCGCAATTGGGCAGTCGACTTCCTGGTTGCTTTTGCTGCAGTAGCATCAGCGATGGCATCTCTAAAGCTAGTGTTGCCTTTCTCCATCAGCTTACTTTGGACGTCTAGTGCATCTAATCCCAGAACTATTCAGTCTATCAAGGCCTCTTCGAGGTCGGTGAACCCGCAGAGGCCTCCCAAATTCCGGAGATCTGCTATGAAATCTGCAATGCTTTCTCCCTTCTGCTGGTTTCTCTGATAAAATTCATGTCTTCGAACAAGCGTTGGTACAGTTGGTGCGTAGTGAGCCCGTAGAAGGGGTTCGAGGACGTCCCAGTCCATGGACTTCACCTCAGCCGGTTTGGCTAGTGCCTTGGCCATCTTAAACACAGTCAGCCCACAGTGAGTTAGGAATACAGCTCGCTTCTTTCCAGTAGTGGCATCCTTCAAGTTGTTGGCCTCCAGAAACATCTGGAATCGGTCCATATATGAGTCCCAGTCTTCTTGTGCCGGGTTGAATGGAGCGGGTGGTATGATGCTGCTAGACATGGTTCAGCCGTTGGTGTATCTTCAGCCACGTGCTCTGTTTAGTGCTATGTAGTGCTCAGTCAGCTCTGACATCTCCAAATCCCATCCTCATCGCCAGTGTTTAGTTCTGAGCATGGGCGCAAGAAGTGGAGACGAGACGATGAACAGTGAACTTCAACTCTTTATTTAATATTGTGGAACAGAGCAAAAACTACGGCAGCGATAGCCCTTTTTATAGGCAAGCTGCTGATCTAATAACCAATAAGAAACAGGAAGCGTTAGTTCCCTTTCCCAATGAAAGAGGCCCGCTAATAGCCAATCAGATTCTCCTGAACAGACCAATCAGATGTCGCTATTATCGGCCAATCAGAAGTGCAGGGCCAGAACCCTGCACTTTTCTAAAGGTTTTAATAATCTTTATTTAAGCATTTTTTATTAATTCACAGCAGAAACATCTTCATAATTCTCCAAGGAGATTCTTCTGGTCCAGATGTTTCCTCAATATGTGAATGGCAATTTAGATATTTAGAGAGTTTATCCTGAAGATTTTCTTCTTCCAGGATGCTAAAAGACTGTATCCTATTCCAGTGTTTAACTGAAACCTGATTGCCTGGTGGAAAGAAAGGTGAACCTTGATCAATGAACTCATTTTCATAATTCTTCATTTTCTTCCAACATATTTTTAATTGGATATCTAGAAAAAGATTCCTAAAATTCTCATGGGACAGGAATTAATCCTTCTTGACTAATCTGGGATCTGGACTGAATCAAGTTGCAGAGTTTCTCTGAAGAAAGGAAGGTTCTTGTCTGGTTTCAGATTCACTAATAGATTGCTGTTTCTTCAGTTTTCAGATTGTTCATTTGTAGATACAGAAGGCTTTTGGCATTATCTCTGGTTATAGTGAAGCATCCTTTGACAGATTCTGCATACTTTTGCCTACAGTTCATCAAATCAAATAACTGCAACCCATTCCAGTCCTTTTCCTGGAGCTTCTAAAGTTAAAACCAGAGCCTTTTCAGGAGAACAAGAGGGATTCTCCAGGTCTTTTCACATATATTCCAGATTGTTCCAGCTGAATACTGCATTTAATACCTGGGAAAAAATAAGCATTGTTACATTCATTAATTTTTAGACTGTATGTGAAAGTATTTAAGAGTTATAGTTTATAGTTAACACAGAATAGTTAGTTATAGTTAAGTTAATTATAGGAATGCAGAGAAAAACAGAGACAGAAGAAAAATGAACCTCACCTCTTAAGAGAGACAAACTCTAAATTAACTGCAATAGAAGACTAATACCACTACTCATTTTTTTTCGCAGAAGCAATATCTTTGTTGTCTGGAGAATAGTCCAAATGATGTAACTTTTCCTAGACAGAGAAAAATCTCAGAGGAGCTTTTTAAACAGGAAGCATTTTCTGAATTTGCATACTGATTAGAATAAAGAAGAAAGCCCTCCTATATCATGCTCTTTGCTCAGGGACTGGAGATATGGCTTCATCTATAGCATTCAAAGGGAAGATCTGGTGAAGGTCTATGGATTTCTCACTCATCCAGGTCATGGTTGTCCCAAAGGTGCTTTTTTCAACAGGGAACTGGACTTTCTTTCTTTTTTAAAAGATATTTTGCTTTTTATCCAAGAAGCTTCTTTTGCTTTTCATCCAACAAGAGCCAAAGAAGTTTCTTGAATGAGAAGTGAAACATCTGTTAAAAAAATCAAACAGAAAGTCCAATTGCCTCTTGAAAAAGCATATTTGGGACATCAGGTGAAGAAACAACTCCAAATGTCTTCAAGGTCCAAAACTGTTTTCAGATGGAGGATGAAGGGATTTTTTTTATCATAGTTTTGGGAAAATGTTCTCCATTCATGCTTCACTCAGCTGAAAATTCTCACCACCCCTGCAAGTTGAGTCATTGGCACCTGGGCTTCTTTTCTTCCTCAGTCTTGTAGAAGCTATTTGGATAAGTGGCAAAATGTTTCAAACAAACAAACAAACCAAAAAAAAAAAAAAGAATAGAAGCCTAGGTGCCTTGACACAACCTCCTGACAACTCTACCAAGTTGACTGAGTATTTTCATTAACATATCTCCTGAAGCTAATTTCTGAAATCTGTTTTCCCTGGCACTTCTGTCTCTTTTTGTCCTCGGTTATTCTCTGTTGCCAGATTTGTTTCTCCAAAGTAGCACGTGGCCAAGCCTGAGTGAACACCCCTTTTCCTTTGGAAAAAAATTGAAATAAAGAAGGAAATTCTGTTTTAACCCCAGTTTTGCTGAGGAAACTTATATCCATCTCGTTCATAGGAATGGGGTGAGATTAAACCAGGCAAGGAGAACAGATAGAGCAAAAAACAAAAATAAAAAGAGGAAAGTTTTGACAGGGACTATTTGTCCCATGTGGGATGCAAATAGGGATAGATCCTGCATAGACAAACATATCAGAGCTTCAAAGTGTATTCCATTTTTCCATTTTCCATTTTGTTTTCACTTTGGAAGAATTGCATCTTTGTGTACACTGGACATCCCCTGACAATTTCTTATAGCTTCATTAAACCAGAAGCTCTAATAAATATATATATATAGTCCTATATATATATATTTAGAGCATCATTTTATCTATATACAAAACAGCATTCAGCAATAGCACTTAGATTTAAATACCGCTTCACAGTGTTTACAGCACTCTCTAAGCAGTTCTTAGAGTCAGCATATTGCTCCCAACAATCTGGATCCTCATTTTATTGACCTTGGAAGGATGGAAGGGTGAGTCAGCCATGAGCCAGTCTGGATCTTGGGAATTGAACTCCTGGAAGTTTGAGCGGAGTTAGCCTGCAATACTTCATTCCAATCACTGCAACACCATGGCTCTTCAATCTAACAGTCATTCCCTCCATTGAGATGATAGGTTTCTTTGCAAAAAATTGAGATTATGGGCAAGTTTTATGAGAGTCAAGAATGGCTTGTTTAACTATAAGCATATACAACAATAGAAAGGATTACTTTTGAATAAATGTATGTCTTACTTTGCAATGTAGACATTCTGGGGCTGGTTTTACCTGGTCACATAAACTTCCGGTTTGCGTGGCTTCGGAGCAGCAGGAATTCGCGACAGCTCGCGATTCCTGCTGGCTAGCTGCCGAGGTACCTCCGATCCAGATGGGTCAGGGGGTTATGGCTGCCCTGTAGGGACAGCTGAAGATAGAGGGGAGCCGGTTAGGGAGGTGGGGGCATCGCAGACCCCCCCCTTCTCCGGGAAAACCCCTTTTTCCCAAGGCGGTGGAGCAGCGGTCAGCAATGGCCGCCACGAAGAAGCCAGCAACCGGGAAAGAACTGTGCTGGAGGAAGTGTGAAAAGTGAAAGTTCTGTCTGAGCCGGGTCAAGTAACAACTTTTAAATCTCCTGGAATTGAGCTGCTTGTTGCTGGAGGATACATTGTATCCCTAAGAAGATCGAAAGCGGCGGAGAAGCTGTTAAAGGGAACTTTTTTTTTTATTTTTTTTTTTACTCTCTCATCCCACGGAAAAAGCAGAAATATTTGGATGTATTAGACACTGAAAGTGGATTGCTTTGTAAGCTAAGCTAAGAGACAAAGGGATTTTTGGACATTGAAAAATTTAAGAAATTGGAAAATCTCTGCTGGAGGTATGGATTTTTGATTATTTAAAATTATTATTGCAAGTGGGAAGGGAGAAAGAAAAATTGGAGCAGAAACTGAAAAAGGAGGAGACTGTCTAGAACGTCTTGGTGGATCTCAAAAGAAGATATATGGTAATTGGACCTCTTTGATCAAAAATTAATTTGGAAAGAGAAAGAGAAGAAGGAAGAAAAGTATTAACTTTTGGAACTTTTTTCTTTTTTTCCTTTTTTTAATTGCTTTTGATTGTCTTGGATTAAAAATACTTGTGGTTGTTTTGGAAAAAGTTTCCCTTTTCATAATGGCATTCTCTGTGGATGAACTAGAGATTGAATATCAAAAATATAAAAAAGAAGATACTTTGGGCGCTTTGTTCCAATTCTTAGAAATGGCGTTATGTTCCTTAGAAAAGTTGACGCAGCAGAAGGACTGGGACAAGGAAGAAGAGGAAGAAGAAGCCATCTTTGATGAACAATGGGTTCCTTCCGGAGAGGAGGAGAAAAAGGATAAGAAAAAGGGGTTTTTAAGAATTATAAAAACAACCAAAAGAGAGAAAAATGAGCGAAGAGATGGAGGCAAGGTTAGAAAACAAAAGAAAAGGAGCAAGAAAAGCGAAGGGAAAAAGCAAAGGGGTAGAAAGGGCAAGGAGAAGAATAAGCAAGAGAGAAAAGGGGGGAGGAGAAGCCTTAATGGGGGGAAGCAAGATTTAAAGAAAAAAAGTTTATTTAGAGACAATGGGTGAATTTAATTTAGATTAAAAGAGGGATTCTGGAGGGTATTTAAGAGTGTGTTTTTATATGTATGTATATTTAGAATAAAAAATTTATTATGTAATTTTAAGAATTTTTTAAACAGAATCCCAAGAAAGATTTATATGTAGTATTTTTAAGTTAGGTAATGTGTTATAGATGCAACTCCAATTGGTTTACAGGAGAAGTATAGTAAAAGAAAAAAGATGAATGGATGTTTGGAAATAGAACAGACAAAGAATGTTGTTGAAAATGGTAATAATGGAAGGATATATATGCTTTTTTTTTGATTTTGTATATTGATAAAAGGCAATAAAATTTTAATTGATAAATAATTTGGATGGAAAAGAGAAGTAGGGATAAGATATGAAGTTAATATTATATGAAATATTGATATTATAATCTGGAAATGTTATGTTTTATTGGTCTATCATTATTATTATTTTTTAGAAAAGAATTTATAAGCTGTTATGCCTTGATTTTGTGTGTATTGATTTTAGAAAACTGATAAAAATGATTTTTATATACATATATAAAAAAGAAAATGATAATAAGATATAGAAGGAGACTTAGGTTGAATATGATGTTTGAATTTGTGTCTGTGTAAAGAGTTTTTAACCCGGGAACAGACAACCTTCAGAAAAGATCTTGTAGTTTTGTCTATGTTTTGTGTTTGTATGTTTGTGTATTATGCTTATGATAAAACTAACAAAATTTGTTTTTTATTAAAAAAAAGGAAAAAAGAATCAATAAAACCTTGGAGGAATGTTAGATGAGAATAATTTAAACAAGTCAGAAAGAAAAGAATATGATGATTATAAAATGGATAAATATGGAAGAGAAATGAAATTGAATTGGAGTAAAGAGAAATAATGAGAAACTTGATGAAAGATATTTGCGTGTCCATATGGGGATGGGATAAATTGGAATTATGTTGTATAAAAATATTGTTTTGTTTGACTTGTAAGGATTTACAATATTAAGAGGTTTTATGTGTTTATGTATTTAATGGTTAATGATGTGTTGTTTTATCTTTAAAATTAATAAAAATTTGTTTTTTTTTTAAAAAAAAGAATGGCTTGTTTAACTATAAGCATATACAACAATAGAAAGGATTACTTTTGAATAAATGTATGTCTTACTTTGCAATGTAGACATTCTGGGGCTGGTTTTACCTGGTCACATAAACTCTCAAGATGAGACTTTTCTTTCATTTTTTCCACTTAAATCTCCCTGTTAAGCTAGGTGATTGAGAGATTCCAATTGTTCTCACTCCCAATTGTTACTGAGAAGTAGGCCAAGTCAAAACTCCTATTTTATATGGTATGAAGTTGTAGCAAAAGCTATCAAGGCAGGAAGACAGTCAAAAATATTCAGTCTCATAGAATTTCTGGAAGGGGAAGTTTGCAATAACCAGTGTTTCCCTCCCTTGACTCAGCCAGAGTGTTGTGAATGAATAATACCAATAAAGTTATCTTGAGCTTGAAGTCAAGTGCAGGGTTCTGGCCCTGCACTTCTGATTGGCTCTTAATGGCAGAATTGGATTGGACCATTCAGGAGCATCTGATTGGCCATTAACAGGCCATTCCCATTGGTTAACGGAGCTAGCGCTCCAGGTTCACTATTGGTTAAGTAGTTAATGAGTTGCCTATAAAAGTAAGGCTAGAGCAGCCCTTGAACTGAGCTGTCACAATATGTAAATAAAGAGTTTGAAGTTCACTGTTTCTACCGGCTCATCTCCATCATTCACACCCATGCTCCAGACTTAACACTGGTGACGAGGGTGGGATTGGATGACATCAGAGCCAACTAAGACAACTAAGTACGTGGCTGAAGCGCACAATGGCGGAACCATGTCCGGCAGCACAGTACCACCCACTCTGTTTGATCCAGTTCAAGAGGACTGGGAGTCCTGCATGGAACATTTTCAAAAGTTTTTGAAAACGAATAATCTGAAGGATGCCACAACCGGGAAGAAACGGGCGGTATTCCTAATGTACTGCAGCCCGACGGTATTCAAAATGGCTAAGGCATTAGTGAAACCAGCTGAAGTGAAGGCCATGGACTGGGACATCCTCAAACTGCAACTAAGGGCCCACTATGCACTGACCGTTCCAACGCTCATAAGACGACACAAGTTCTATCAAAGAAACCAGTGGAAAGGAGAAAGCATCGCTGATTTCGTTGCAGACCTCTGGAACTTGGAAGGCCTTTGCGATTTCACTGACCTAGAAGAGGCCTTGAGTGACCGAGTAGTCCTCGGGCTAGACGCTCTAAAAGTACAGAGCAAAATAATGGCAAAAGGTGACATCACCCTTAAAGATGCCATAGCTGAAGCTACACTAGCGGAGGCGACCAAGAAGTCAGCTGCCCAACTATGCTGAAATCGTGCTCCAGCACACCAACCGGCCGGTGAAGTTTCACCTAATGCAGAAGGGCGGCTACCGATGGCCCACCATGATGACCTCTCTTCGTCGTCAGACAGCAATGAAGAAGAGGTCCATTGCCTGCGGTCCGATCGGGACTGATACCTGAAGTCCCAGCAACCATGCGCTAGCTGCGGGGCCAACCATTACCGCTCCAATTGCAAATTCCGCGACGCGCTCTGCCATGAGTGCAGGAAACGAGGCCACATTGGACGGGTCTGCAGAAGCCTCCTCGGACCCAGCCAGACCTCGAAAGGTACCAATCTCCACCAATCAACAGGGAATCACCCTGTAAGGCGAAAACCAATAAACCACTCCTACAGAAACCGACCCATGAGTCGCCTAGCGAGACAGGAAGAGGCCCACCAAACACTCACTATTGGCCATGCCTATTCACTAGACGCTAAGAAAATTCGGGTCAATGTGAACATTGAAAATCAGCCTTGCCAAATGGAAGTTGACTCGGGATCATCTCTTTCAATGGTCTCATGGAAGACCTTCAAGCAACTCATCCCCACTATCCAGCTCCAAGACCTTCAAGTCCAATGGCTCGTGTTAAAGGACTACCAGGGGAACCGGATTCCAGTTGTAGGATCCAGTCAAGTCCGGGTTGCATTCAAGAACCGCACAGCATACTTACCCCTGACTTTGATCGATAAGGACTGGCCTAGCCTGTTAGGCCTGCAATGGTTCACACCACTTGGCATTGAAGTGGCAGGCGTTAACCGAATCAGCAGTAGTGACTGGGAGGAAGACCTTGCCCACGAATTCAGGGACGTCTTTGCAGAAAAGCTAGGCGAGTACAAGGGGACCCCAATATCCTTTAGCCTTAATCCAAAGATAGCTCCCATCCGCCTTAAGCCTGGTCGAGTTCCGTTCGCTCTAAAGCTGAAAATCGACAAGCAACTTGATAAGTTGATAGCCCAGGGAATTTTAAAGCCAACTGACCACTCCCCATGGGAAACGCCAATTGTGACACCAATTAAGCCGGACGGCTCCATTAGAATTTGTGGGGACTACCGAGCCACCCTAAACCACGCCCTGCAACAAAACCCATGTGGTGCAACACCTCCTCCATTCCCTGGGGGGCAGAAAAGTCTTCGCTAAGCTAGACTTAGCTCAGGCTTATCAGCAACTGCCGGTTGACGAAAAAACAGCACAGGCACAGACTATCGTAACACACCGAGGTGCCTTTAGGTGTACGCGGCTTCAATTCAGAGTCAGTGTAGCCCCAGGGATCTTTCAGAGCCAAATGGAGAGACTATTGCAGGGGATCAAGGGCGTTGTCCCCTATTTTGACAATGTGCTCATTGCTGCCCCCACTCCAAAAATCTTACAGGAGCGTTTAAGACTGGTTTTACAAAAATTCCAGGAAGCAGGCCTGAAAGTTAAAAAAAATAAGTGTAAACTGTGTACAGATCGTGTTGAATTCTTAGGGTACTTAATTGACAGTCAGGGTATTCACCCTACCGATAGCAAATTGAGAGCAATAAAAAATGCTCCCAGACCCCAAAACAAGACCGACCTCCAGGCGTTCTTAGGCCTCATCAATTTCTATAATGTATTCTTGCCACACAAGGTGACTGTCGCTGAACCTTTACATCGTCTATTAGATAAAAAAGCAATTTGGGTATGGGGTCACAAAGAAGAGCAGGCGTTCCGTAATGTGAAAAAACTACTGACTTCGATGCCGTACTAATGCAGTACAATGAGACTTTGCCGATAAACATTACGTGTGATGCATCGCCTTTTGGAGTGGGCGCCATTTTGAGCCATGTATTACCTAATGGTAATGAAGCCCCTGTTGCTTACTTCTCCAAAACGCTCTCGAAAACTGAGCAAAATTACAGCCAGATCGATAAAGAAGCCCTGGCAATTGTATCAGCTGTTAAAAGATTCCATGAGTATGTGTACGGCCGGGATCCTTTTCCTATAGCACATCACACCTCACAGCGTCACCAACAAAACTCCCGCTGAGCTGCTAATGGGACGAAAGCTCCGCTCCCACCTCGATTGGTTACACCCAGCTTACGAACCGGAAAAGCCACTTGGATCCAGCAGCCAATACCGTACCTTCCAAGGAGGCGATTTAGTATTCGCTAAAATCTTATTGGGCGATCTGCTGTGGGTAGAAGTGACCGTAATCTGCGTAACTGACCCAAGATCATACCTCATTCAGTGCCCTGATGATAGACTTTGGAAGCGCCACATAGATCAACTATGATCGCGGCTAGTCTCGCACTTCCGAACTCCCTTATGACCAAACTGAGGGGGGGGGGGAGATACAGAGGAAAGTAAATTGCAATTAGAGGGAAACCTTTTTGAAGAGACTGATAATGGAACTGAAACGCAGGAACAGGAACCAGGGACCGGAGTGAATTCACCTCAGGTAGTGGCCAGTGATATTGGTGATGATGGGAACGTGAACTCGGAACCAGAGGCACCCCTACTGTTAAACAACGATCTACCTCAGCAGAAGTGCAGTCAACCGCCAGGCACTTTGCAAAAATTGAAAATACTAACAAAACAGCCGTCCTACCTTAAGGACTATGTAACCGCGCCCCGTGGGCAGAAGCCGGGGGAAAGGGGTGTTGTGAATGAATAATACCAATAAAGTTATCTTGAGCTTGAAGTCAAGTGCAGGGTTCTGGCCCTGCACTTCTGATTGGCTGTTAATGGCAGGATCGGATTGGTCCATTCAGGATCATCTGATTGGCCATTAACAGGCCATTCCCATTGGTTAATGGAGCTAGCGCTCCAGGATTGCTATTGGTTGAATAGTTAATAAGTTGCCTATATAAGGAAGGCTATAGCAGCGCTCCAGTTTGAGCTGTCACAATATGTAAATAAAGAGTTTGAAGTTCACTGTTTCTACCAGCTTGTCTTCATCATTCACACCCATGCTCTAGGCTTAACACAGAGCTTCAGGATGAAGGGGATTGAATCAACTTAATTTATATAGTAGAAATGAAAAAAGAGCAACAAATACAATGGAGTTAGATTCAGGAGAATTGTCAATACTGAGAATCAGAAAGGACTGAACTGCAAAATATATCAAGGATGAATTGTGGAATATCAATCCATATTGGTGCCTTGAAATACATTTCAAGTTTTTAAAAAGTACCCAGTTTCATCTACTGACCATAGATTGTTTTTTTTCTTCCTACCAAACTGCCAACCAGGTTCCACACTGCTTAGGCCAGGGTCGGTCCTGAGCTTCCAAAGGAGATTTATTGGCTGTTCCTGTTACAGAAATTCAACTTTTTGTCATAAACTCATAAATTACTACATCTTCTCTGATGAGAAGGTTCTTGTTTGGCATCAGATTCACTTCCTCTCACTGTGTCTCTTGCACAGTAATAAACTGCCGTGTCCTCCACTTTAAGATCATTCATTTGCAAATGCAGCTGGCTGCGGGAATCATCCCTGGAGATGGTGAAACGTCCTTTGACTTTGTCTGAATAGTAAGTTGAAGGAGATGAGCCTGTACTTATGTAGGCTACCCATTCCAGTCCTTTCCCTGGTGCCTGTCTAACCCAGCTCATGTAATAACTGCTGAAGGTGAACCCAGAGGCTTGGCAGGAGAGACGGAGGGACTCTCCAGGTCTTCTCACATCCCCTCCAGACTCCACCAACTGGACTTGAGACTTGGCACCTGAAAAGAAAGGTGTATCAATAATCACTCCTGCATATAAGAATTAAAATGGAAAGAAGTTTAATAGGGAAGAAACAATTACCATGGAGGAATGCCAGTAAGGACATCAAGTTTAGCCACAGAAGCATTTTTGCTCTGTGCAATGAATGGTGGGGAGTTGACCAAGAAGGATTCCTTTTGTTTTGGTGGGTGTAACCTGAAAAGGAAAACTGACTAGCTTTTTTAAGGAGGAAATTGTGACTTGATTTACATAATGGTTGTGATAAAAGAACTCACCAGTGCATTCATCTTATAGTTTTCTTGTAGACTGCCTACAGTGTTGATTTAATGTTATAACTCTTCAGTTTTAGGAAACGTGAAAGCAACCTAAGTCAGAGTAATAAAAGCAAGGAAAAGGTGATTTAAGGAAATAAATGGTGAACTAGCACTAAGAACATTTGAAAGTGGCATGGTAGAAAACATGAAAAAAGCTTCACATCGAAGTTTGGGAAACGTTTTACACATTTTCCCATTTAATATGAATATTTGAAGAATCCCAAAAAGAACTGAATGCAGACCAAGATCATTTTTGTTTTAGATGCTATTTTGTGTGGTGTTTTTGTCAGTTGATACTTGCCCAGAGTTGATTCAACAAGATGGACACCTATAAAAATTGAAACAACAATAATGACAAAAGTAATCATAATAACAATTGCAATTTTAAAAAGTTGTTCAAAAACAGTGTAGAATATATTGTTATCTATATTATATACAATAAACGACTTTGTGAAAGGAAAGTGGGAAGGGAGGGAGGGAGGGAGGAAGGAAGGAAGGAAGGAAAGAAGAAAGGAAGGAAACTGAAGTTCAGAATGAGACTTTAAAAAACAGAAAAAGAATTTTGGTATTTCTCCTGCTACAAATATAAGTACTTATTTATAATATTAATAACGATGACAAAAAAGAGCTCATGTTTTTCTATTATCTATTTTTAACCAATCATCAGATCCAGAAATTTTGATTGTGTGCTTTCATGAAAAGTTTGTAAATAATTTTCTAACCTAAAAAAAAAAAATTGTTTAGCCTTCTCTGCAGACTCCATCATCTTCACCTCCGAGCACTGCTTTGTGGATGGCATTGAGTTTTTCCATTTATAAGGATATAATATTCTCCCAGCAGGTATAATATATAAAAGCAAAGTTTTATGAATTCTTTTTTCTAGTTGCTTTTCTATTAGTTCAAAGAGAAAAGTTTCTGCTTTCAATTGTAGCTTTACCCCCAAAGTCTTCTGGATTAGTGTACATATTTGATGTCCAATTCTTGTAGCTTTTTTTTTTTTTTTGCATGTTCACCAAAAGCTGACATAAAATCCCTTTATTTTATTTTATTATTATTAATTATATTATGATTTTTCATATTATGATTTTTCAAACTATCTGGACAGTTTTTCTGATGACAAAAACAGAAATAATACAAATCCTTTTTTTTAAATAAACCTTTTCTGTATCACAGGGTGGCTAGTAGCCTCCTGAGAGTTGGAATTTTTTTTAGAGTTTTTCTGGGAACAAACACAGAAATAACAATTATCACTGCCCCAAAATTAGACAATATCTGTTTAGAATTTCTTTATTCCCTCCCCTCCCCTCACCCATAAACCACAGATAGTGGTTTGTGTATCAACACTGCCCCCTGGTGTCCGTTGTGAGGAAAAGACACATCTTTCTAATTCACTGAGGAGATTCTTTAGGTCCAGAAGTTTCCTTAATATGTGAATGGTTTATCCCGAAGTTTCGTTTTCAGATTTCTGCCATCATTAGCAAAGGAGAAAATGCTATTTGTTTTATTTTCTCAGAAGTCAGAATACTTTACAAACAGGAAAGGTAAAATGGGAATTTTGAAGCTATTTTCCTCAATCTTCATGGTCTTTCAGGATACTTTCTTCCAGGATATCCAAGACAAAAGAATCCTAAAAATTTCACTATATGCTGCTGAATATTTTTTTTTTAAAATAATTTTATTGATTTTCTACAGACAAACAAGACAAACAAAACATTAAAGCATCAACTCTCATATGTACATCCAGCGTGTCGGTTGGTTCATCAGTTTTGTGCTTTCATTTTGTAGTCTCAATTACAGTTATGTAACATAACAACTCATATTGTCAATCCAAACTTAAGTATCCTAATATCGCTGTTAAAAAAAAACAACTTTTGACTATACTTTTAATCATTCATGCTTTATGAGATAACAATACTTTAAATAATTTATTCTGTAACAAATCATATAATCATACCAAATAAATCCTAAAAACACTTTATAAATATAGTATACTGGCGAACATTCTAAATATTCTATTATCGTATTTTATCATCTAGCCATTGATAAAAAAGATCCCAAATTTCATAAAATTGTTTATACTCTTGCTCTCTAATTTCAAATGTCAATCTACTCATCTCAGCACATTCCAATATTTTCTTAATAATTTCTTCCTGTAATGGTATTTTCTCATTCTTCCAGTTTTTAGCAAATACAATCCTGGCTGCTGTTAATACATTTACAATCAGGTATTTCAAATCTTTACTATATGTATCAGGTAAGATTCCCAATAAAAAAAATCTCTGGTTTCAAGTCTATGTGTTTCTTTGTCATTTTTTCCAACCACATGCGAATTTTAGTCCAATATTTTCTAGCATCCTCACAAGTCCACCACATATGGTAATATGAGCCAGGTATCTGATGACATTTCCAGCATTTTTCAGATTTGTTCTTAAACATTCTTGCTATTCATGTCGGGGGAAAGTGCTACCTGTAAAACATCTTATACAAGTTTTCTTTATGTGCTGTTGATATTGTCATTTTATAATTTTGAGACCACAATTTTTGCCATTTTTCTAAATCAATCCCATATCCAAAATTGTTTCCCCAAACAATCATAGTTTCTTAAACTTGTTCTTCCTCTAATTTAATTCCCAGTAAATAACCATATAATTGTTTAATCACCTTCTCATCAGTACCCATCAAGATCTTATCTAAATCAGTCTGATTATCATAGAATCCCTCCGTTTTAGAATCTTCATCATACCTTGAATGTATTTGTGCATATGAAAACCAATTCATCCTTAAAGCTTGTTTCTCTAAGTTTTAAATCGATTTAAGTTCACCCTTTTCATCCAATAGTTCCCCATATCTAACTGTTTGTTCCTTCTTATAAATTATAGGATAGGAAAATGCTTCAATAGTCGATAACCAAACTGGAATTTGCAAATAACATTGTCTTTTTATCTTCTCCCAGTTTAACCACAAAGACTCCCGTATATAATGTCTTCTAAAATAACCCTGTGTTTTAGTTCCCTTATACCATAAAAAAGCATGCCAGCCCAACAGCAAATCATGCCCTTCTCGTGTCAACAATCTAGTCTTTCTTAATGTTATCCATTCTTTGACCCACATCAAACTTGTAGCTTGATAATACAATTCCCAATTAGGCAGGCCAAAACCTCCTCTAATTCTAGCGTCTTGCAAAAGCTTTAGCTTTATGTTTGCTTTTTTACCATGCCATATAAACTTCAACATGATTTTATTTAAATCTTCAAAATAGTCTTTTCCAAGCCTAATTGGTATTCTCTGAAACAGAAATAGAATTCTGGGTAAAATATTCATCTTAATTGTTGAAATTCTCCCCATTAATGACAATTGCAAGTTTTCCCATTTCTTCAAGTCTGTAGCTATCTGTTGTTTAAATTTAATATAATTATTCTCTTTTAATGTGCTACATCTTGCTGTCAAATATATTCCCAGATACTTAACCTTATTTGTAACCTGGATTTTCAAGAGGTCTGCCAGTTCTTCTCTTTGTCTCAGTAACATGTTCTTTGTCAAAATCTTTGTTTTATCTTTATTTATTTTCAAACCAGCCATCTCACCATATGTCTCTATCTTTTCCAATAACTTTGGAGCTGTTTCTAGCGGATCTTTCAGAATAAAAGCTAAATCATCAGCAAAAGCTTGTAGTTTGAATTCTTCCTTTTTAATTTTCATTCCTTTTATGCTTTTATCATCCCTAATATTTCTATTCAACACTTCCAAAGTCAACACAAATAGCAAAGGAGATAGGGGACATCCTTGTCTTGTGCTTTTTCTTATATTAATAAAGTCTGTGAATTCTCCCTCTATTTGCTGTCTCTTTTGCTGTCTGTTTATTGTATATGGCTTCTATTGCTTGAATAAATTTTCTGGCAAAACCCATCTGTTCCAATAGTAATAACATAAATCTCCATTTCACGTTATCAAATGCCTTTTGAGCATCTAGGAATATCAAAGCCATTTGCTTTTCAGGATGAGCCTCATAGTATTCCAAAGTATCCAGGATTACTCTCATATTGTCTCTGATTTGTCTCTTTGGCAGAAATCCATTTTGATCTGGATGGATAAAATTATTTAAATATTTTTTAAGTCTTTCTGCTAAAATTGAAGCAAAAATTTTATAGTCTGCATTCAATAATGAAATAGGTCTATAGTTCTTAATTTGCAATGGATCAGCCTCTTCTTCTGGAATTAGTGTAATATAAGCCTCTGACCATGTTTTGAGTATCATCTTCTTTGACATAACTTCATTCATAACTTCTAACAATGGGATGCTCAATAATTTATGAAATGTTTTATAAAATTCTGCCGGAAGCCCATCTGGACCTGGTGCTTTCCCATTATTTTGTTTCTTAAATGCTTCATTTAATTCCATCATTGTTATATTGCTTTCTAGCATTTCTTCAGTCTCTTTAGGTATCTTCGGTAAGTTAGCATTCTGTAGATACTGTTTGATTTTTTCCTCATCAATATTCTCTTGTTTATATAGTTGCCCATAGAAATCTCGAATAATTTCCTTTTTCTCCTTATTACCATAACAAACTTGGCCTTGATCATCTATTAGCTTCAATATTTTTCTTGATTCCTTCTCCTTTCTCAATTTATATGCTAGTCATCCACCTGGTTTATTTGCATCTTCAAAGTAATTCCGTTTGGAATTTCTGATTTTCTGTGCCAATTCTTCTTTCTCTATTAATTCCATTTTATGTTTAATTACATCCAGCTTCAATTTAATATCTTTTTTCTGTGGCATTTTCTGTAATTCTTTTTCAAGTCTTTTATACTCATCTTCCAAGGCCTTAGAAGCTTGCCTTTTCCTAATATTCTTTTTTCTTGTATAATCTATTATCAAACCTCTAGCATATGCCTTCATTTTATCCCAAACATTCTGCATTGAAATATCTTCTTTTTTATTTTCTCTAAAGAAAAAAGCCCGTTCCTTCTCCATCCATTGTATAAAATCTTTTTCCTTTAAGATAGTATCATTTAATATCAATCTCGATCTTTTTTTTTGTCCCTTCCATTTAATTGTCATTGGGCCATGATATGCCCAAGTACTTGTTGCGATATTTGTTTCTTGAATATTAGATATTAATTCTGTTGAGATCCAGATCATATCTAATCTGGACCATGATAAATGTCTATTTGAATAAAAAGTATATTGTTTAGCTTTAACATTTCTCTCTCTCCAAATATCTTTTAACGTTAATTCATCTGTCATTTTAAAAAAGGAGGAGAAGGCGGAGCTTTGTTTCGGTGATACAGCTGCGATCTCAAGGCTCTGAGATCGCAGCCGATATTTTCACCCCTGTTCGGTCCCAACAGACCTAAACCATCCTGTAGAGATGGCGATCATGAAGGGCAAGTTCCAGGATCCCAGAGATATTGCAAAATCTCTGGTTTGATCTGGGAAAAGCCCTTTTGCTGGTGGCGGAGAGGCAGCCTCCATAGCTGCTGAAGTCGGGACAGCTCTGGAAAGAAAGTGGTTGGAAGTGAAAGTGTGTCGGCTGGGTGAGAAACTTCTTTTTTGTTGTAAATTCGCTGAGATTTGAAAGGGCACCCTGAATACAGAAGAAACCTGTGAGATTTTTTTTTTTGACAAAAACTGTATGAGCGGCGTTTTTTAAAGTGATGTCAAATTGAGGCTTGGATTTTTTTTTTCTTTTTCTTACTTTTTTGGGGGGACTTTAGTGTGACTTTGTAGGTAACCGGATTGAATTTTCTCTTACATATATTTTTATGCTCCTTTTGATTATTTAATATTCTTTTAGAATAGAGGCTCCCTTTGGCTATTTCTATTTTTTTCTGGCTGGGGGAGGGAAGAGTATTAAGAAACTTTGTAACACTGCCAACTAGAGGCTTGAAAATATTCTATTTGAATTGGAGAGAACTGTAAGAAGACTCCTTCTCAAGGACATTTTAATGTAATAAGATAGAGGGAGAGCATAGCAAAATATTATTACAGGTGTTCTCCTGGACTCTTATCAATATTTCAACACTTAAGGCTTGGCTTTGAAGCAATTGGAAAATGAAGTGAATTATAGATGGCTGATTCCAGAAGGATTAATGTTTACGTGGCAAGAGCAGAGACATAGAATTGACTCAATTGAGAAAGCAGAACTTTTCCATGCAGAATTTTTTGGAAGAAGAGAAGAGGAAGCAGAGAAAGAGGTCTCATTAATTGAGTTTCAAGAGGAACAACTGGAGACTGAAAAAGAGAAAGGTGCAGTAGGTGGACAGGTGGATAGTAAAGAACAGTGTGAAGTGAGATCCACGAGAGCTGTTAGACCTAAATATAAAGCATAACCATGGAAGAAAAAAAACTGATTACAATGAATATAAATGGACTCAATTCAGCTGTTAAAAGAAGGAAAACCTTTCATAAATTAGAGAAATTAAAATTCGATATAATTTGTCTACAAGAAGTTCATATTAAAAACAACATGAACAATTGTTAGTACAACCAAAACTAGGGAAAATATTTACTTCTTTGATTCAATGTAAAAAAAGAGGAGTGGTTCTATACATTAAAGAGGCTATCCCAGTAAATCTGATCTATACGGATGAAGACGGAAGAGTATTAATGGTGGAAATAATGGACAATAACATAAAAATACTCTTGATTGCAATTTATACTCCGAATGATAAACAGGAAGAGTTCTATAAAAAACTACACATGAAAATAATTGGACTGGACTATGTTAATATAATTATGATGGGAGACTTTAATGGAATTGTGGACAATAAACTGGACTATATAGCAACAACAAAAAAGCAAAATAGAAAGACTATATGCTGCTGAATCTTAATTAGCCAATCCAGGATCTGGGGATGAATCAAGTTGAAGAGCTGTTCTGAATGTTTTTGTTTAGCTTCAGATTCACTTCCTCTCACAATAATAGATTGCCGTGTCCTCTAGTTTGAGGCTGTTCATTTGCAGATACAGCTGGCTTTTGCCATTGTCCCTGGAGATGGTGAAGCGGCCCTTGACTTTGTCTGAGTAATAAGTGGGAGGATTTGAGCCTGTACCTATGTCAGCTACCCATTTCAGTCCTTTACCTGGAGCCTGTCTCACCCAGTGCATCCAGTAGCTTCTGAAGGTGAACCCAGAGGCTTGGCAGGAAAGACGGAGGGATTCTTCAGGTCTTCTGACATCCCCTCCAGACTCCACCAACTGGACTTGAGAGTTGGCACCTGAAAAGAAAGGTGTATCAGTAATCTGTTCTGTATTCAAGAATTAAAATGGAAGGAAGCTGAATAGGGAAGAAACAATTACCATGGAGGAATGCCAGTAAGGACAACAAGTTTAGCCACAGAAGCATTTTTGCTCTGTGCAATGAATGATGGGGAGTTGATGAGAAAGGATTCAAGAAAGTACACAAACTTTGTCTTGGTGGGTGTAGCCTGAAAATGAAACCCAATTGGCTCTTTTAAGGGGCAAATTGTGACTTGATTTACATATTGGTTGAGATAAAAGAACTCACTAATGAATTTGCTTTCCAGTTTTCCTGCATTCTCCCTGCAGTGTTGATTTAACTTCACAACTTTTCAGTTTTAGGAAAAATGAAAGCAACCTTTAAGTTAGAGTAATGAAAACAAAGCCTTGTACAAAAGAGATTCAAGGGAACCAATAATGAACAAGTGCTAAGAACATTTGAAAGAGACATGTTAAAAAGTATGAAAACAAACCACACATCTCAGTTCAGGAAAGGTTTTAAACATTTTTCCAATTTAATATGAACTTTTGAAGAATGCCAAAAAGAACTGAATGCATACCAAGATCATTCTGGTTTTAGATGCTATTTATGTGGCTGTTTTTGTCAGTTGTTACTTGCCCAGAGTTGATTTGCCAGGATGGATAGCCATAAAAATTTATGATGATTGTTGTGCCCTAAGCCCTTACGCCTTTGCGCTGGCTGTGGAGCAAACCATGCCAGGGCTGAATGCAAATTCCGTGACGCACTCTGCCATGAGTGCGGGAAACGAGGCCACATCAGCCGGGTCTGCCGCAGCATACCAGGACCCAGCCAGGCCTCAAAAGGGGCCAACTATCGCCAATCGACAGGAAACCGTCCTGTAAGGCGAGAGCCAGTAAACCACTCCTACAGAAATCGAGCTTTGCAAAAAGAAGAGGCTCACCATACTATCACTATAGGTCACGTCTCAGTTTTGGACACTAAGAAAATTCGAGTCACGGTAGACATTGAGAACCAGCCTTGCCACATGGAGGTCGACTCAGGATCGTCCCTCTCAATGGTGTCTTGGAAGACACTCAAGCAACTTATCCCCACAATCCAACGCCAAGACCTCCAATTTCAACGCCTCATCCTCAAGGACTACCAAGGAAATCGAATCCCCATGGTCGGGTCCTGCCGAGTCCGAGTCTCCTTCAAAAAGCATACAGCGTACTTACCTCTAACGATCATCGATAGAGATAAGCTTAGTCTATTAGGCCTCCAATGGTTCATGCCACTTGGCATCGAAGTGGCCGGTGTGAACCGAGTCGGTGGTTGTTAGTGGGAGGAAGACCTTATTTCTGAGTTCAGCGATGTCTTCGTGGACCGTTTAGGCAAGTATAAAGGGACCCCAATCTCATTTAGTCTAGATCCAAAAGTAGCCCCTATTCGCTTGAAGCCCCGTCGAGTTCCATTCACTCTTAAAGCTAAGATCGACAAACAACTCGATAAGCTAATTGCTCAAGGGGTGTTGAAGCCCATCGATCACTCTCCATGGGAAACCCCTATTGTAACACCCATTAAGCCAGATGGGTCAATCCAAATTTGTGGGGACTACTGGGCCACTTTAAACCACGCCCTACAGCAGAATGCGTATCCAGTTCTGGTGGTGCAGCACCTCCTCCATTCCTTGGGGGGGCGGAAAGGTTTTCGCTAAATTAGATTTAGCTCAAGCTTATCAACATCTACCAGTGGATGAAAAGACGGCCCAAGCCCAAACAATTGTAACACACAGAGGTGCTTTTAAATGTACTCAGTTGCAAATTGGGGTTAGTGTAGCCCCGGGGATATTCCAAAGCCTAATGGAAAGGTTATTACAGGGAATCAAGGGTGTGGTTCCGTATTTTGATGATGTATTAATTGCAGCCCCTACCAAAAAAATCTTGCTGGATCATTTGAAATGTGTTCTTAAAAAATTCCAAGAGGCAGGACTTAAGGTGAAAAAAAATAAATGTCACTTATATACTGACAGTGTTGAGTTTCTAGGGTATCGGATTGTTAGCCAGGGCATCCATCCTACCGAAAGTAAATTAAAGGCGATAAAAAATGCCCCCAGGCCATGTAACAAGGCCGATCTCCAGGCATTCTTAGGCCTCATTAATTTCTATAATGTATTTTTACCGCACAAGGCGACTGTTGCTGAACCGTTACACCGGTTATTAGATAAAATAGCATTGTGGGTATGGGGTTACTGGGAAGAACAAGCGTTCCGGAATGTTAAAAAATTGCTCACATCTGACTCTGTACTTATGCAGTATAACAAGACTTTACCATTAATTATAACCTGGGATGCCTCGCCCTTCGGGGTGGGTGCCATTTTGAGTCATGTACTGCCTAATGGGAATGAAGCCCCTGTTGCATACTTTTCGAAGACTCTTTCACAAGCAGAGCGGAACTATGGACAAATTGATAAAGAAGCTCTCGCAATCGTTTCAGCTGTAAAGAAATTTCATGAATATGTGTATGGAAGGACATTTACCATTATAACGGACCACAAACCATTGCTAGGGATAATAGCTGGGGACAAGCCAACCCCCTACATATTATCCCCTAGAATGACCCGATGGTCAGAATTCCTAGCTGCTTATAATTATCGCCTGCAATATCGCCCAGAGAAAGCCATTCCCCACGCCGACGCATTAAGTTGAGCACCGCTTCCAGAGACTTTCGACGATCTGGCACCAATGGCAACCACGTTGCAGATCGAAACACTCTACTCACCACCTATGACCGCCCGAGACATCACAAGAGAAACCAAATGAGACCACACCCTAGCCCGAGTCCTAGGTTGGGTAGAACACGGTTGATCATTGGACCAAGTCCCAGATGACTTCACACCGTTTAAAGCAAGACAGACTGAACTTTTTTCCCAAAAAGGCTGTGTCATCTGGGGTGATAGAGTCATTGTCCCAGAACGACTCCGGAAGATGCTGCTACAAATTCTGCATGAGGGCCACCCCGGTATCATGCGGATGAAAGCGCTTGCATGAAGCTACGCATGGTGGCCGGGCATGAACCAGCAAATCGAGCAGTGGGTCAAAGCGTGTACCAATTGCCAACAAGCCAGCAACGCCCCACCAAAAGCCATGCCTATTGAATGGGAGACGCCATGTGGACCCTGGTCCAGAATCCACCTGGATTTCACGGGGCCAACCAAAGGATATACCTTCCTGCTTACAGTCGACGCAAACTCCAATTGGTTAGAAATTCATCGTATGACGGCCACAACTTCCGAGGCAGTGATCAAGATCCTAAATAGACTCTTTGCAACCCACGGAGTGCCTGACGTCCTGGTGTCCGATAATGGGCCACAGTTTACGGCACTAATATTTGAGCAGTACCTCGCTGACCGTGGCATCTGCCATGCGCTCACCTCGCCTGCGCACCCTGCGACCAATGGCCGAGCGGAACGCATGGTCCAATTTGTTAAAAAGACTTTGCAAAAAATGGACTATGACAATATCGATGACAAAGTCAACCAAATTCTCTTTTTGCAACACATAACTCCACATGGCGTCACCGGCAGAACGCCCGCGGAACTACTGATGGGATGAAGACTCCACTCCCACCTCGACCGGTTGCACCCTGCTTATGAACCGGAAAAGCCAATAGGATCCAGTGGCCGCTATCACACCTTCCAGGTAGGAGACCACGTTTACGCACAAAACTTATCGGGCGATCCGTTATGGATAGAGGCAACGGTAGTACGAGTGACTGGCCCCAAATCCTACGTAGTGAAATGCTGTGACGATAGACTGTGGAAATGGCATATCGACCAATTACGGTCATGACTCAAAACGGCCAGTCAAAAACTCCCCCATGACCAAACCGAGGGGGGTGGGAGGTACAGAAGAAGATGATGTTCCAGGGAAAGTGCTCAAAGGGAGCGAAAAATTAAGTTAGACACAGGAAATGGAGCAGGAAGGAGAATTGTTTGCACCGCAAGAAATTGCACCTGAGCAAGAAGCAGATCCACTGCCAAACAACAATCTACCTCAACAGGATTGTAATCAACCAGTCCAACGAAAATCCGAAAGACTCAAAAGACAACCGTCCTATTTGAAGGACTATATAACTACACCGTAATTAAGAAGCCAGGGGGAAGGGGTGTTGTGAATGTATCATAGTTAATAAAAGTATGAGCTTGAGGTAAAGTGCAGGGTTCTGGCCCTGCACTTCTGATTGGCTGTTAGGCGGCCAGATTGGATTGGTTAGTTCTTAGGAATCCGATTGGCCCTTAACAGAGGATTATTATTGGTTAAAAGAGCTGGCGTTCACAGCTCGCTATTGGACAATTCTCACAAGGGTTGCCTACATAAGGCAGAGTTCACTGTTGTTGTTTTGAGAAGTCATTATGCAATAAAGAGCTGAAAGTTCACATTCAGAGGCTGTCTCCATTTACTCCGACCCATGTCCAAGTACTTAATAATGATGATGATGATAGCAATTTTAAAAAGTTTTCAAATTTTGTAGAATATAACATAATAAAAAACCACTTTGTAAAAGGAAGGATAGAAAGAAAGAAGGAAGAAAAGGAGGGAGGGAGAGTTAGAGGCCGGGAGGGGGGATGAAGGAAGGAAGGAAGTAAGGAAGGGAGGGAGGGAGGGAGAGAGGAAGGAAGGAAGGAAGGAAGGAAGGAAGGAAGGAAGGAAGGAAGGAAGGAAGGAAGGAAGGAAGGAAGGAAGGAAGGAAGGAAATTTTAATGTTTAATGAGACTGAAAAGAAACAGAAAAAAAGGATCTTGGCATTTCTTCTGCAGCAAATATAAGTATATTTATTATACTAACTCTGGTTACAAAAAAGAGCTCATGTTTTTCTTTTTTTTTTTAAACAAATTTTATTAATTTTACAGAAAACACAATACACAAACATACAAAACACAAAACATAAACAAAACTAAAAGATCTTTTCTGAAGGTTGTCTGATCCCGGGTTAAAACTCTTCACACAGACACAAATTCAAACATCATATTCACTTTGTATATCCTTCCATATCTTATTATCATTTTCTTTTTTTATATATATATATAAACCATTTTTATCAATTTTATAAAAACAATGCACAAAAAATCAAGGCATAACAGCTTATAAATTCTTTTCTAGGAAAAAATAATAATAAAAAACCAATAGAACATAACAATTCCAAATTATAGTATCAATACTTTATCTATTTAACTTCATATCTTATCCCTACTTCTCCTTTTCATCCAAATTATTTCTTGTTAATTAAAATTTTATTGCCTTTTATCAATATACAAAATCCAAAAAAAAAAAAAAACCATAACAAAACCTTTATATATCCTTTCATATCTTATTACCATTTTCAATAACATTCTTTGTCTGTTCTATTTCCAACTATCCATTCATCTTTTTTCTTTTACTATACTTCTCCTATACACCAATTGGAGTAACGTCTATAACTCATTACCCTAACTTAAAAGTACTTCGTATAACAATTTTTCTTGGGATTCTGTTTAAAAGATTCTAAAATTACATAATAAATTTTATACTCTAAATACACATATAAAAACACAATCTTATGTACCCTCCAGAATCCCTCTTTTATCCTAAATTAAATTCACCCATTGTCTCTAAATAAACTTTTTTTCTTTAGATCTTGCTTCCCCCCATTGAGGCTTCTCCTCCCCCCCTTTCTCTCTTGCTTATTCTTCTCCTTGCCCTTTTTACCCCTTTGTTTTTCCTCCTCCCTTTTCTTACTCCTTTTCCTTTGCTTTCTAACCTTGCCTCCACCTTTTCGCTCATTTTTCTCTTCTTTGGTTGTTTTTATAATTCTTAAAATCCCCTTTTTCTTATCCTTTTTCTCCTCCTCTCCGGAAAGGACCCATTGTTCATCAAAGATGGCTTCTTCTTCCTCTTCTTCCTTGTCCCAGTCCTTCTGCTGCGTAATCAACTTTTCATAAGTACATAACGCCATTTCTAAAAATTGAAACAAACTGCCCAAAGTATCTTCCTTTTTATATTTTTGATATTCAGTCTTTAGTTCATCCACAAGCGATGCCATTATGAAAAGAGAAACTTTTCCCAAAACAACCACAAGTATTTTTAATCAAAAACAATTCAAAAAAACGTTCCAAAAGTTAATACTTTTCTTCCTTCTTCTCTTTCTCTTTCTGGGGTTAATGTTTAATCAAAGAGGTCCAATTACCATATATCTTTCTTTGGGATTCTAGGCAATCTCCTCCTTTTTCAGTTTCTGCTCCAATTTTTTCTCCTCTCCCTTCCCATTTGCAATATCAATTTTAAATAATCAGAAATCCATACCTCCAACAAGGGTTTTCCAATTTCTTAAGTTTTTCAATGTCCAAAAATCCTTTTGTCCCTTAGCTTCAACTCTCAAAACAATTCACTTTCAATGTCCAATATATCCAAACATTTCTGCTGTTTCCATGGGGTGGGAGAGTGAAGAAAAAAAAAAAAAGTTCCCTTTAACAGCTTCTCCGCCGCTTTCGCTCTTCTTAGGGATACAATGTATCCTCCAGCAATTCAAACAGCTCAGTTCCAGGCAATTTAAAGGATGTTACTTGACCCGGCTCAGACATCACTTTCACTCTTCTCCTCCAGCACAATCTTACCTGGTTGCTGGCTTCTTCATGGCGGCCATTGCTGACCGCCGCTCCACCGCCTTGGGAAAAAGGGGTTTTTCTGGCGAAGGGGGGGTCTGCGACACCCCCACCCCCCTATCCGACTCCCCTCTCTCTTCAGCTGTCCCTACAGGGCAGCCATATCCCCCTGACCCATCTGGATCGGGGGTACCTCGACGGCTAGCACAGCAGGAATCGCGAGCTGTCGCGAATTCCTGCTGCCCCGAAGCCACGCGAAACCGGACAAGAGCTCGTGTTTTTCTATTATCCTTTATTTTTAATCATCACAACCACGAATCATGACTGCATGTTTTTCTGTTTCATGCAAATTTTATAAACAACCAACAACTTTAATTTAGCCTTCTTGGCAGTTATCATATATAAAAGAAAAGTTTAATGAGTTCGTTTTTTCTAATTGCCTGTCTATTAGTTCAAGAGAGAAGTTTCTGCTTTCAATTGTAGCTTTACCCTCAAAATCCTCTGGATTAGTGAACATATTTAATATCTAGGTTTTTTTTTTTTTTTTTTTTTTTCAGATGTGATAAAACAACCCTTTACTATATTTCTTTTTCCATTTCATCGAGGATTTTAACTATTTGGACACTTTTTCTGAGGACAAAAGCTGAAATATTTTTTTTTTAAATAAAACTTTTCTGTTTCACAGGGAGGATTGTAGTCTTCTAAAAGGTGGAATTTTCTGGATAGGTTTTTAGGGAACAAATACAGAAATAACAATTATAATGCCTCCAAAATTAGACAATATCTATTTAGAATGTATTTATTCCCTCCCACAGCTTCACCATAAGCCATGGAGTTTTGTGTGTCAACATTGCCCCCTGGTGTCCACAGTGAGGAGAGAACACATCTTTCTAATTCTCTGAGGAGATTCTTTAGCTCCAGATATTTCCTCAATATGTGAATGGCAGTTTGGATATTTAGAAAGATTATCCTGAAGTTTAATTTTCAGATTTCTGCCATGGTAGTAAAGGAGAAAATGCTATTTCTTTTTGGTATTGTTTTTGTTTTTTTCAGAAGTTAGATCACTTTGCAAACAGAGAGAGCAAAGCTGGAATTTTGAAGTCATTTTCCTCAATGTATATGGTCTTCTATGATATTTTTTAATAGGATACCTAAAAAAAAAGAATCCTAAAAAGCAAAGTATACAGTGGTGAATCCTAATTAGTCAGTCCAGGATCTGGGGCTGAATGAAGTTGAAGAGTTGCTCTGAAGGTTTTTGTTTAGCTTCAGATTCACTTCCTCTCACTGTATATCTCCCTTGCAGTAATAGACAGCTGTGTCTTCTGGTTTGAGGCTGTTCATCTGCAAATACAGCTGGCCTTTGGCATCGTCCCTGGAGATGGTGAAGCATCCCTGCATTTTGTCTGAGTAGTAAGTTCTGGTTGAACTTGGATGTATCTTTGAAATTCATTCCAGTCGTTTCCCTGGGGCCTGTCTCACCCAGTGCATGTAGTGGTTACTGAATCCAGAGGCTTGGCAAGAGAGACAGAGGGATCACATCCCCTCCAGATTCCTCCAACTGGGCCTGTGACTGTACCCCTAGAAAGAAAGGAGTTTCAGTGACATCTCTGTATACAAGAATAGTAAAACGGAAGGAAATGCTCTAAGGGGAAGCATTACCTTGAAGAACTGCTAATAAGAACACCAACTTTGGCCATAGAGGCATTCTTCCTCCCTCTAATGAATGGAGGGGAATATGAACAGGAAAGGATCCAGGAAAGGGCTTAAACTTTGTATTATGGGAAACCACCTGGCTCCTTTAAAGGGGAAATTTTGCCCTGATTTCCATATTGATTCAGAAAAATTTCATAGTGCAGTCACCTATAAATTTCTTTGCATACACTTTACAAACATGATTTTCAAGACACATTACAGAAACACACAGAGACACACTAGCACGTGCAGAGAGGTATACTTTATTATGCCTCAAAACTGTTTTTCTTTTTTAAACAAATTTTATTAATTAAAAAAAAAAACAATACACAAACAAAACATAAAATATAAGAACGTAAAACATCTTATTTAGAAACAGCATAATTCCAAATTATCACATTGCCATACAAACACAATTTGATATACATGTTTATTTTATATATTCAACTTCATATCTTTTCCCAACTTCTCTCTATTTTTCCCTTTCCTTTTATTCAATTATATTTTTTTTGTCTTGATTTCTATATATTTTTATTCATTGTGTACATCCATCTGTCTTGTTTACAATTCCATTGTTCTCTTCCAACATTCTTCTAGAATTTTCAAACATAAACAAACAAAACACAAAACATAAATACATAAACTTCTTTTTGGAAAGCGGCTTAACCCCGGGTTACATCTTTTTATAGAGACATAAATCAAATTCATGCTCACCTTATATACTATTTCATATCTTATTTAACATTCTATATTTTCTATATATTTTCTCACCTCTATTCACTCTCTTAATTCTATTTTATTTATTTCATCTCAATTTAAATTATTATACTTGCATCTTTTGTCGGTTCTTTTTCAATTATCTATTTATTTATTTTTTTCTAATACAATATTTCTCCTGTAATACTGGTTGAAGTATAATGCCTTTTCATCTTTCCCCTATATTTAACACTTAAAATAATACATACTTTCCATATTGATTATGATTAATACATTCTAAATACTACATTTTAAAATAATTTTAAAAAAGGAGAAATTATGCTTATAAAATAGTAAAAACAATGTTCAAAAAGCTCTATTGTTAAATCTTAGACATTTTATACATTCCCTTTAATATATTGTTAACTCATATAATATTCCAATTTTATTCTATTTATTTAATAGTCTATTTCAAATACTAATATCTGCAAATATAGTCTTATGTACTTTTGCAGAATCTTTTTTTAAAAATTATATTTCACCCTTTATCTCTAAAAAAACCTGTTTTTCAAAATCTTGTTTTAAGCCTTTTTGACTTCTCTTCCCTTTTTCCCTTCCTTTCTTGTCAATTCTAGCCTTTTTACCTCCCCCCCATCTCTCAATCTCCACTCTCTTAGTCTCCCCTCTCTGTTGTATTTCTCTTTTCTGTTGCTTTCTGACATTGTATCAATTTTTCACCTTATTTTCCCTTTTCTTGGTTGCTTTTTTAAGTTCTGAATTCTCCATTTTCTTTCCCCTCTTTCTCTTTTCTTCCTTGACTAAGATTATTTGTCCATTAAGGATGGCTCTTCTTCTTCATCCCAACTTTCTTGCTGTTGTAAATCCTGATAGGTAGAAATGGCCATTTCTAGAAAGTGAAAAATAGATCCAGAATGCCTTCTTGTTCCTCTTCTTTTAACTTTTGGAAATTCATTTGCAATTCTTCAACAGACAATGCCATTATATAAAAAAAACCCACCCAAATGTTTTTAGTCTTTCAAAGAATAGTTTCCAAAAATCCCAAAATTACAAAGCAATCCAAATCAGGACAAACTGTTTCATTTAGCACTTTGTTCTTTTTATATTTTCTCTTCCTGGGGTAAAATTCAATTACACAGTTCCAAAATAATTTTTAGAAGTCTTATTGCCATTTATTTCTAGTCTTATAAGCTCCAAGCTGTCTCATCCAATAAAACCTTAGTATAGGTTTTACCTCTCCCTTCCGACTTATAGCAAGAAAATTTTAGTTTTTAAATCCAATGATCAAAGACCTTTAATATCCCCTTAGCTTTGAAGTTTAGTTACCTTCTGTACCAAAGCAAGTTTTTCAGGTTTCCGTCTGCGAAATAGGGAAGGAGAGTGAAAAAAAAAAAAACTTTCCCTTTCTGCTTTCTTCTGCCGCTTTTACGATCTTCTTGGGAAACAATGTATCATATAAAGGATTAAGTTGCCAGGATATTTAGAAGCTCCTTATTGTCCCGGTTCAGCCAAAAACTTTCACTTTCTCTGACTTCCTCCTGCACAATCTTGTCTGGCTGCAAACTTCTTTGTGGCGGCCATTGCTGACCGCTGCTCCACCGTCTTTGGAAAAGAGAGTTGTGCCAGCTGAGGAGGGGGGTTGCAATACCCCCAAGTCCCTACCTGGATCTCCCCTGTCTTCAGCTGCCTCTACGGGGCAACCATAGCCTCCAAATCCAGTTGGATCGGGGGCACTCCAGCAGCAGGAATGCAGCAGGAACCATGCACAATCGTGGATTCCTGCAGCCACCAAAGCCTAGCAAACCGGAAGTCCCCAAATCTGTTTTACAAAAGTCAACTTGATTATTTCTCTTGAGAACTTTCCATTTCCAAGGAACTTCTTGGATTAGAATTGAAATGTTTTCATGCTAAATAACCCAACCAAGTCCAGTTGCCATTTGAAAAACATCTTTGGGACAACCATGATCTGGATGATTAAGAATCTCCATAGACATTCTACTATCAGGGTTCTTTAAACAGTGAGTCAAATGCTTGCACTGGTTTTAGCATTTTTTTATCCAGCGATTCTTTAAATTAGTTAGTTAGTTACTTAAGTGAGTAAATTAGCTTCTAAAAAACATATATATCATCATATATAGATATATCATCTTAAAGAAATTATCTTTTAAATTATAATTTAATGTACACATTAAACCTTTTGTCTAAAAAACAGTTTAGGGAAGAGTTTAAAAGTGAGGGGAAAAACATGCACCGAGAAAAAACTTCAATAGCTGTGCTGGAGACCAAACATTTTTCTTGATCATGATTTTGTTTTTGAAGAAACCAAAAAGAACTGAATGTTGACCAAGCCATAAGGCACGATTTCTAAGCCCTATATGAATTGCATTCTGATGTTCAAGTCACAAAGTATTAATGAATTTTTTTTTACTGGTAGAGTAGAAATAGTTGGACACTGTTGGGTCCTATTATGTTGATTTTATCTGAGCAGTCTTATGCATTTCACATACTGGTTGAATATTGTTGTAATTTGTGTTCTGTTTCTATTGGTTGCTAGCTGCCCAGGGATGATTCCTCAAGATGGATAGGCATGCAAATTGAGAATAATACTAATACTACCAATACTAATATTGTTAATAACAATTCTCCTTAGGGGTTTTTCTTGCCGAAGTGTAAGGCTTTACTTTTCTCTACAATGAGTTTCATTTTGTTAGGTATGGCCCAGTGTTCTAGATATATCATCTTAAAGAAATTTTCTTTTAAATTATAATTTAATGTACACATTAAGCCTTTTTTTCCACATATTTTCCCATTGTTGAAGCACTACATTGTATCCAAAATCCCTTGCTCTCTTAATTATACAGTTTCACTTTCTTTACATCTTCACTATTCAAATTCAATGATAACAATGTTTTATAAACCTTAGCAGTAATATGTTCACCACTACCACACAGTAAGATTATCAATTCATTTTTAACAAAGTCATTCCTCAAAATTTCTGGTCAGATTTTGAGGAAATAATAACAGAATTAGCAACCAATTATACTTCCTCCAAAATCTGACAATATCTTATGATGATGATGTTATCCATTCTGTTGATGTGACTCTTGGTAATTCTCTGAGCCAGGTCTCTCCATATATTCAGATCTTGCATTATATCTTTTGAGTTTTTCTATGCTCTGGCTTGTGTCCACCCTAATATTATTCAGCCAAGATGTGCTTTGATGGACTGGTTTGCTTTTATCATTAACTCTTCCAAACAGTGGTGGGATTCAATTTTTTTCACTACTGGTTCTCTGGTTATGGCTTGGTGGGCATGGCTTGGAGAGCATGTCAGGGGAAGAATATTGTAAAATCCCCATTCCCTCCCCACCCCACTAACCTGCTTTCCAGCTCCATTCTCCTGTCCACGGCAATAAAAGAAGACCCAGCCAATCATCTGGGACTTGGGAGGCAGAGAATAGGTGGAGGCGGGGCCAGTCAGAGGTGATATATGCTGATTGTCCGAACTACTCAAAATTTCTGCTATCGGTTCTCCAGAACTGGTCAGAACCTGCTGAATGCCACCTCTGCTTCCAACCATAATTGCTTTCTCTGATAAATTCCCCAAACATGACAGGACCAAAATAAGTTAGAAAATACCTATTTTAATCCCTATCAAACTCCAACTTAGTGCATAGGAAATGTTGTTTCAAAGGAAAACATTCACCCCCTTGTATTAAAAATGAGGAAGGCAGACATCTTAATAATTTTGCAAAAAAGATTCAAGCCCAGAAGGTTTCATCGGAATGGAGATATCTGGCAGTCTTGACATTGCCCTTGTTATGTCCGTGTGGAAGGAAGCCAGGAGTCGGTGACTTTGTATCAAGGTCTTTATTGAAGTCAGGAACCAAAAGAAAAACTTTGCGGCTTTTTATTCCCAAGCTGTGGCGGCCGCAGCCAATGACACTGCGATGAATCTCCCGCGATTCGAATCTACCAATCGTGGGAGATTCTCAGCGAGCCAATCAGCGCGGCTTGCCTAGCCAATCCGATCGCCCCGCGCTTTGGCCAATCAAAGCACGGGGATCTCAAGAATTCAAATGAAGGTACAGAACACCCCTCCCCTCTTGGTTCAGTCCTATGTAGCATAGTCCCATAGGTAGGCGGGGCTCCGTTTTTGCCTACTGGACCTCCACAGGTCAGTTGTAGGTTGGATCCTGGCCGATTAGGTCGGGGTCTCTGTTTCTCCAGACTCTGTCGTGGGAACTGCCTGGTCTGTCTGGCCGGGCCGCTCTCTGCAGCTCCCTCCTGGGCTATCCGGGTTGGTTGAGCTGCGGGTTTCGCCGCTCCCGCTCGGTCTTCCCGGGTTGGTTGAGCTGGCCTGGCTGTCTCTTCCTGGCGAGATTTTGTGCTGGCTGCTTGCAGTTGAGTATGGCTGGTTTCTTTTTTCTGGGTTTTGGTTCCCGGGGTATCCCCTCCCCTCTTGGTTTGTGTTGAGGGGGTTGGTTTTGTTTGGTTGTGTGTCGGTGGTGTCTTGTGTAGCCGTCCTCAATCTTAACTGATCGATGTGGCGTTTCCACGCTCGTCCGTCGGTTATTTGTAGCCGGTACGAGCGTGGGCCTGTTAGCTGTGTTATGATTGCTGGAACCCATAATGGGTCTCCGTTTAGGTTCTTTGCGTAGACGGCATCGTCTGGTGCGAAGATTTGGTGTTTGCTGGTGGAGTCTGGGGGTTTCTCTGGGTTGTAAGTGGGTTGTAGTCTATCGAGTGGGGACCTTATTTTCCTCCCCATTAGCAGTTCTGCTGGGCTTTTATTTGTTGTGGTGTTCGGGATTATGTGCTGTATGAAAAGTAATTTATTTATTTTGTCCTGGATCTCTCCGTGGTCTATTTTCTGGATGGTTTTTTTTTGTGAATTGAACCATCCGTTCCACCCTACCATTCGCCGCCGGATGCGCCGGGGCTGTCAGTGCGTGTCGTATGCCCCTTTCTGCTAGGAATTTTTTGAATTCTAGTGAGGTGAATTGGGGCCCGTTGTCAGACACGAGGACATCTGGGAGGCCGTGTGTTGCGAAGAGTTTGCAGAGTTCTTTGGTCACGGCTTCCGTGGTGGTTGTTCTCATGTTGCTTACCTCCAGCCAGTTGGAATAAGCTTCTACGGTTATTAAGAAAGTGTGTCCTTTCGTGGGCCTGGCGAAATCTATGTGGATTCTAGATCAAGGTCCCCTGGGGGTTTCCCACTCTAGGATGGGTGCTGTGGGTGGGCTTGGTCTAGTTTCCTGGCATCGTTGACACCTTGCTACCCAGGCCTCGATCTGTTTCTCCATCCCTGGCCACCAAGCGTAACTTCTGGCCAGGGCTTTCATTCTAATGATGCCCGGGTGCCCCTCGTGTAACAGTTCCAAAATCTTCCCTTGTAGTGTTTCCGGGATGATCACCCTATCCCCCCATAGTATACACCCTTTTAGTAATGAGAGTTCCGTTTGCCGGTTCCGGAATGTCCTGAAGGTCTCGTCGTTGTCCTTTTCCGGCCATCCTTTCTGTACCCAATGCAAAACCCGTGCCAGACGTTTGTCTTTATTAGTTTCTTGGGCAATGTCTGACACGGTTATGGGTAGGTTGGGTAGAGTCTCTATGCTGAGTGTGGTCGTCGTGGGTGCTGGGTCAGTGTCTGGTTTGGGTAACGGTGAGCGGCTTAAGGCATCTGCATGTGAGATAGTCTTACCGGGTCGGTTTGTGAGCCCATAGTTGTAGGCGGCCAGGAATTCGGACCACCTTGTCATTCGGGGAGACAGAATGTTCGGGGTGGCCCTGTTCCCTGCGAGTATTCCCAGCAGCGGTGTGTGGTCGGTGATGATGGTAAACGTCCAGCCGTAGAGGTACTCGTGAAACCTTTTTACTGTGGCGACGATAGCCAAAGCCTCTTTGTCCAGCTGGCTGTAGTTCCACTCCAGTTTGGTGAGGGTCCTTGAAAATAATGCGATGTGTGCTTCCTTTACATCGGGGAGAGTGTGGCTGAGGACAGTGCCAACGCCGAAGGGTGATGTATCGCATGTGATTGCTAGAGGTAGGGTCTCGTTGTACTGGATTAGGACGGCATCCGAAGTGAGCAGGTCCTTGGTTTTCCTGAAAGTGGCTTTCTCGCGTTTTCCCCAAGTCCAGGTAGCCGCCTTGTCCAAAAGTCTATGCAAAGGCTCCGCCGCAGTCGCCTTTTGGGGCAGGAAGACATTATAAAAGTTAAGTAGCCCCAGAAATGCCTGCAGTTCTTTTTTTGACCTGGGTGTGGGGGCTTCCTTGATGGCTTTAATTTTTTTGTCAGTGGGGTGAATGTCGTGTCGGTCTAGGAGGTATCCTAGGAATTCGACCCACTCTGTGTACAGCTGGCATTTTTCCCTCTTCACTTTAAGCCCGGTTTCTTTGAATCTTGTTAGCACCTCCCTTAGGCGACTCTCTAGTTCGGCCTGGTTGGTTGCCGATACTAGTACATTGTCAAAGTATGATACCACCCCCTTGATGCCTTGTAAGAGTCTTTCCATGAAAATTCCAGGTGCCACGCTGACTCCAAATTGGAGGTGGTTGCATCTAAAGTCTCCCCGGTGGGTGACTATGGTTTGCATCTCTGCAGCTTCCTCATCGACCGGCAGTTGCTGGTATGCTTGGGCCAGGTCGAGTTTCATGAAAACTTTGCCCCCTCCCAGTGAGTGTAGGAGATGCTGCACTATGGGGACGGGGTAAGCGCTTTGCTGCAAGGCGCCATTTAGGTTGGCTTTATAGTCCCCGCAGATTCTCACTGACCCATCAGGCCTGATTGGGGTTTATATGGGGGTCTCCCATCAGGTGTGGTCTCTGGGTTGTAAGACCCCTTGCTTGACAAGCTTGTCAATTTGCTCATCGATTTTCGGTTTGAGTACGAAAAGTACCCGCCTTGGTTTTAGGCATTTCGGGGGAATGTTTGGGTCTAGACTGAAGGATATAGGGGGCCCTCGGTACTTGCCTAGGGTGCCATCAAACACTTCTTGGAAGTCCAGGGCCAGTTGATGCTCCCAGTCTACTTCAGCGATGTGGTCGATGCCCGTGACTGCGATGCCTAGCGGTGCGAACCATTGAAGTCCCAGCAGGCTAGGTCGGCCTCGATCAACGATGGTCAGGGGAAGTCTTTCAGTGTGCCCCTTGTATGTCACTATGAATTTTCCTGTTCCGACTACAGGGATGCAGTTTCCCTGGTAGTCTTTGAGGATTAATCTCTGGTTTTCTAGTTCCCTTCTCTGGATGGTAGGCACCAAGCGTTTAATTTCTTGCCATGCTACCATTGAGGGGATATTCCAAAGCCTCATGGAAAGGTTGTTACAGGGAATCATGGGCGTGGTTCCGTATTTTGATGACGTATTAATTGCAGCCCCTACCAAAAAAATTTTGCAGGATCGTTTGAAAAGTGTTCTTAAAAAATTCCAAGAGGCAGGACTTAAGGTGAAATAAAAAAATCACTTATATACTGACAGTGTTGAGTTTCTACGGTACAGGATTGATAGCCAGGGCATCCACCCTACCGAAAGTAAATTAAAGGCGATAAAAAATGCCCCCAGGCCACGTAACAAGACCGATCTCCAGGCATTCTTAGGCCTCATTAATTTTTATAATGTATTTTTACCGCATAAGGCGACTGTTGCTTAACCCTTACACCGGTTATTAGATAAAAAAGCATTGTGGGTATGGGGTTACTGGGAAGAACAAGCGTTCCGGAATGTTAAAAAATTGCTCACATCTGACTCTGTACTTATGCAGTATAACGAGACTTTACCATTAGTTATAACCTGCGATGCCTCGCCTTTCGGGGTGGGCACCATTTTGAGTCATGTACTGCCTAATGGGAACAAAGCCCCTGTTGCATACTTTTCGAAGACTCTTTCACATGCAGAGCGGAACTGTGGACAAATTGATAAAGAAGCTCTTGCAATTGTTGCAGCTGTAAAGAAATTTCATGAATATGTGTATGGATGGACATTCACCATTTTAACTGACCACAAACCCTTGCTAGGGATAATAGCCGGGGACCAGCCAACCCCCTACATATTATCCCCTAGAATGACCCAATGGTCAGAATTCCTCGCTGCTTATAATTATCGCCTTCAATATCACCCGGTGAAAGCCATTCCCCACGCCGATGCATTAAGCCGAGCACCGCTTCCAGAGACTCTCGATGATCCGGCACCAACGGCAACCACGTTGCAGATCGAAATACTCAACTCGCCACCTATGACCGCCCGAGACATCGCGAGAGAAACCAAACGAGACCACACCCTAGCTCGAGTCCTAGGCTGGGTAGAACACGGATGGCCATTGGACCAAGTCCCAGATGACTTCGCGCCATTTAAAGCAAGACAGACTGAACTTTTTTCCCAAAAAGGCTGTGTCATCTGGGGCGATAGAGTCATCCCAGAATGACTCCGGAAGAAGCTACTACAAACCCTGCACGAGGGCCACCCCGGCATCATGCGGATGAAAGCACTCGCACGAAGCTACGCATGGTGGCCGGGCATGGACCGGCAAATCGAGCAGTGGGTCAAAGCGTGTACCAGTTGCCAACAAGCCAGCAACGCTCCACCAAAAGCCATGCCTACTGAATGGGAAACGCCACGTGGACCCTGGTCCAGAATCCACCTGGATTTCGCAGGGCCAACCAAAGGATATACCTTCCTGCTGACAGTCGACGCATATTCCAATTGGTTAGAAGTTCATCGTATGAAGGCCACAACTTCTGAGGCAGTGATTAAGATCCTAAATAGACTCTTTACAACCCACGGATTGCCTGACGTCCTGGTGTCCAATAACGGGCCACAGTTCACGGCATTGATGTTCGAGCAGTACCTCGCTGACTGCGGCATCCGCCATGCGCTCACCTCGCCTGCGCACCCTGCGACCAATTGCCGAGCGGAACGCATGGTCTAATTTGTTAAAAAGACTGCAAAAAATGGACTATGACAATATCGATAACAAAGTCAACCAAATTCTCTTTTTGCAGCACATAACTCCACATAGCGTCACCGGCAGAACTCCCGCAGAACTACTGATGGGACGAAGACTCCGTTCCCACCTCGACCGGTTGCACCCTGCTTACGAACCGGAAAAGCCAATAGGATCCAGTGGCCACTGTCGCACGTTCCAGGTAGGAGACCGTGTTTACGCATGGAACTTATCAGGTGACCCGTTATGGATAGAGGCAACGGTAGTACGAGTGACCGGCCCCAAATCCTACGTAGTGAAATGCTGTGACAATAGACTGTGGAAACAGCATATCGACCAATTACGGTCACGACTCATAACGGCCAGTCAACAACTCCCCCATGACCAAACCGAGGGGGGGGAGGTACAAAAGAAGATGATGTTCCAGGGAAACTGCTCAAAGGGAGCGACGAATTAAGTTAGACTCAGGAAATGGAGCAGGAAGGAGAATTGTTTGCACCACAAGAAATTGCACCTGAACAAGAAGCAGATCCACTGCCAAACAACAATCTACCTCAACAGGATTGCAATCAACCAGTCCAACGAAAATCCGAAAGACTTAAAAGACAACCATCCTACTTAAAGGATTATATAACTACACCATAAGAAGCCAGGGGGAAGGGGTGTTATGTATGTACCATATTTAATAAAGTATAAGCTTGAGGTTAAGTGCAGGGTTCTGGCCCTGCACTTCTGATTGGCTGTTAGGCGGCCAGATCGGATTGGCTAGTTCTTAGGAATCCGATTTGCCATTATCAGAGGATTATTATTGGTTTAAAGTACTTGCGTTCATAGCTCACTATTGGACAATTCTCACAAAGGTTGCCTATATAAGGCAGGGTTCACTGTTGTTGTTTTGAGAAGGCACTATGCTAATAAAGAGGTGAAAGTCACTATTCAGAGGCTGTCTCCATTTACTCCGACCCATGTCCAAGTACTTAACAGTGTCTCTTGCACAGTAATAGACAGCTATGTCCTCTGCTTTCAGATTGTTCATCTGAAGATACAGCTGGCTTTTGGCAATGTCCTTGGAGATGGTGTCAGAGTAGTAAATATCTGAAGACCATATATATACTATGGCCAACCATTCGAGGCCTTTCACTGGAGCTTGTCTCACCCAGCTCATCTCATGGTTGCGGAAGGTGAAGTTCGAGGCTTGGCAGGAGAGACGGAGGGACTCTCCAGGTCTTCTCACATCCCCTCCAGATTCCACCAATTGGATTTAGACTTGACACCTAAAAAGAAAGATGCTTCAATGAGATCTCCTATATACAGGAATAGCAAAGGGAAGAAAAATTGACATAGAATGAAACATTACCTCCAAGGGATGCAAGAAAGAATACCAAGTTTAGCCACAGGGTCATTTTGGCTCCCTCTAAGGAATGGAGGGGAATTGAAAGGAGAGATTTTGAGAAAATGCTCAACCTTTGTGTTGGTGATTGTCACTGGAAAAGGGATACCAATTGTTGTCTTTAAAGCGGAAATTGTGCCCTCATTTACATATTGGTTAATATAAAAGAGTTTCTCAGAGCAGAGATTTCAAAGTTGTCCTCTCACACTCATTACACATTTGACTTTTACACAATTCTCCAACCCAATGAAAAATGAAGCAGCCTTTACAGAAGAGGAACTAAAACAAAGACCAATATCATTTTTGTTTTGGATGCTAGTTTGTGTGCTGTTGTTATTGGTTGTTACTTGCCCAGAGGTCTTCTGCTTGGGCAGAGGGTTGGACTAGATGACCTATAAGATCCCTTCCAAATCTGCTATTCTGTTAAAGTGTCAAACCTTTCCATTTTGGGGCCTATAACAATCTCCCTGTAGTTGCTAAATATAAAAATATAGCTTCATTATTATTTTTATTTCCCTGTTGATTACTACAAAAATAAAAGTCTCGATTATAGCTTAACAAAATCTTCTGGGTTAATGTACATATCTGTAATCCACATTTTGGGGGGATGATTTTTTTGCATGGCCAGCAAACCTGACAAAACATTCCTCTATGTTTTTTTCATTTCCATCAAAGATTTGAACTACCTGGATAGTTTGTCTGATGACAAAACCAGAAATGATACACGTCCTTTTTTTTTTCCATAACAATTCTCTGCTTGATAGGGAGGATTGTAGCCTCCAGAAAGGTGGACTTTTAATCACAGCTTTTCAGGGAATAATTACAGAAACAACAACTGTCACACCTCCAAAATCAGACAATATCTATTTAGAATTAATTCATTCCATCCCCACCCACACCCATAAGCCATGCAATTTCATGTGTCAACATTACCCCCTGGTTTCCAAAATGGGGAGATGATACATCTTTCAAATTAGTATGGACCACAACATGTCAAAATATCTCCTGATGGTGGTAAGAATAACCATCAAGCAATGATGACAAGACAGCCCCAAATATACAGATCCAGAAGGCTTCCTGATAGGAGAAATGTGTAATTGTCAATATCTGACAGTCTTGGGACAGACCAATTGAGGGGAGAAAGCTTCAGGCATCAGGGGATTTTATACAGATTTAAGAAGGACAGAGACTCAGGTTTAAGCATACTCAGAATAAATTAATGGAGAAGGAATGGAAAATGAAGAACATGTAGGAAAGTATGAGACTGGGGATATTCAGTCAGGAAAGAAATAAAAGGAATGTAAGGTCCTGTCTCGCCTGTCTTCTCAAGAAAGAAAAACTCTTGAAATGAATTGGATTTCAAAAGGAACTTTTATTGGACAGTGGTAGCAGAGAGAGTTTAGGAAGACTCTGAATTTTATGTGCTGGAGTGTTAGATTAAACTGCCCCTTTTGAGGCCCCTCCCAATGTCCAGTTCACCTTTGAGCCAATCCCAAAGTATGAAGATGTTATGAGAACTTTGGGCTGAGAAGGTGATAACAGGCAGTTCCCAGGTCTTGCACCTCTGGTGCAGTGGTAGGATTAAAAAAATTTTACTACTGGTTTCTGTGGATGTGGCTTGGTGGGCGTTGCAGGGGAAGGATACTGTAAAATCTTGTCAGAGGTGGTATTTGCTGGTTCTCCAAACTACTCAAAATTTCCACTACCAGTTCTTCAGAACTGGTCAGAACCTGCTGAATCCCACTTCTGCTCTGATGGTGAGACAAAACAGATGGGCCAAGGCACATTCCCCCACCCCACCAATATCCCAGAGGCACATTAAAGCAGGGAAAAGGAGCAAAGAGTTATGTCTGGAAGGATGGGTCCAAGAATGGAGACGAGACTCAGAAAGTGACTACAGCTCTTTATTAGTGACTTCCGATCTGAGCAAAAGCTCCTAGCTGCAGCATCCCCTTTTATAGAGCTGGCTGTGGCTATATTGGTGGGGCGGGGGAATGACAGAGGTTTGAGCTTGCCGCGCTTGGTTTGCCCAATCATGGTACCCCGTTTAACAGCCAATCGGATCAGTCTGGAATGACCAATCACGACCCGCTGTTAGCGGACCAATCCGCTTTGCAGGCTTTCAAGCCTGCTAGTCCGGAACACCCCTCCCCTCTAGGTTCTGTCTAAGGGATGGGGTTATATAGTCTCACAGGTAGGTGGGTCTTCACACCTGTCTACCTGACTTGCGCTGTTAGAATTGTCTTTGCTCGGTCTTGGGTTCTGATGGGCTGCTCGCCTGGAACGGTGTGCCGGTTCCGTAGCTGTGACTCCCTTCAGGTGATCTCGGGCTGATTGGCACACCTCCTTTGCTGCTACTGCTTGTGCTCTCAGGATTCACTGGACCCGTTCGGTTGCTGCTACTAGGTGAGATGATCGATTGCAAAGGCTCTTCATCAGCTGGTGAGTACTGAAGGCTTTGACGTGGTGATTGTGGGGTTCTTTCTTCTCTGCCCGATGTTGGTTCAATTTCAGAACCCCCGGTTTCCCTTCCCCCTCTGGTGTCGTGGTTAGGGTCACTGATGGGAGATGTGGTTAGCCTGGATCTCAGCTGGTCAATGTAGGGTTTCCACATTCTCCCATCTGTGGTTTCCAGCCGGTAACAGTGGAGGCCTGTAATTTACGTTATTTTGGCAGGGATCCACAGGGAGTCACCTGAAAAGTTCTTTGCGAATACAAGGTCTCCTACCTTGAAGGCACGGTGTTTGCTGCTGGAGCCCAGGGGTTTTTCCGGGGTGTATGCAGGGTGTAGGCGGTCTAGAGGCGATCTGAGTTTTCTGGCCATCAGAAGCTCAGCTGGGGTTTTGTTTGTCGTTGCGTTTGATGTAATATGCTGGAGAAGGAGCATCCTGGTGACTTTATCATGGATGTTGCCTTGTTCCATTTTTTGTAGAGTTCTTTTTGTGAACTGAACTATTTGTTCAGCTCTTCCATTCGCTGCTGGGTGAGCCAGCGATGTCAGTGCATGTCATATGCCATGGTCTGCTAAGTATTGTTCAAAAGCCAAGGTGGTAAATTGAGGGCCATTGTTGGATACCAGGACATCAGGTAAACCATTTGTTATGAAAAGTCTGTTCAATTTTTTGATGACTGCATCTGTGGTGGTAACCTTCATCTTGTTAACCTCGAGCCAGTTCAAGTATGCATCTACTGTTATTAGGAAGGTATGCCCTTTTGTAGGTCCCGCAAAATCGATATGGATACGCGACCAGGGACCCCTGGGTGTTTCCCATTCGGCTGGTGAGGCTTTTGGTGGGACTGAGTGTGTCTCTTGGCACTTGCTACAGGTGGTGACCCAGGTTTCAATTTGTTTGTCCATACCTGGCCACCAGGTGTAGCTCCTCACCAGTGCTTTCATGCATACAATGCCCGGGTGCCCATCGTGTAGTAACTGTAGAACTTTTTTTTGTAGTTTTGGTGGTATAACCACTCGGTCTTCCCATAATATGCACCCCTTCTGTGAGAAGAGTTCTGTCTGCCTGTTCTTGAAGGGTTTAAAGGTGTCATTGGGTTCAATTTGTGGCCATCCCCTCTCCACCCAGCTAAGGACTCATGCCAAACAAGAGCCTTTTTTTATTTCTAATGCAATGTCTTGAGCTGTCAGTGGCAGTGAGGGAAGTGTCTCAATTTGTAGTGTTGATAGTGTGGGAGCTGGGTCATCTTGGAGTTCTGGCAATGGAGAGCAGCTCAAAGCGTCTGCGTGGGGAATGGTTTTCCCCAGGTGATGCCTCAATTGGTAGTTGTAGGCGGCTAGGAACTCTGACCAAAGTGTCATTCTCGGGGATAGAATATGTGGAGTAAGTTTGTCGCCAGCAAGTAATGGTTTATGATCTGTGATGATGGAAAATGGTCTTCCATACACATACTCGTGGAACCTTTTGATTGCAGATACAATGGCGAGGGCTTCCTTGTCTAGGTGACTATAGTTCCTTTCTGTTTTTGACAAAGTTCTTGAAAAAAATGCAATAGGTGCCTCTGTGCCATTTGGTAGGACGTGGCTCAGGATGGCTCCTACTCCAAATGGTGAGGCGTCGCAAGTCACAGTTAAAGGAAGTGTTTCATTATGTTGGATTAGCACTGCATCTGAAGTTAAAAGGTCCTTTACTTGTTGAAAGGCACGCTCCTCCCGTCGTACCCAAATCCAGGAAGCTTTTTTTGTCAAAGAGTCTATGAAGGGGTTCAGCAATGGTGACCTTCTGGGGTAGGAAAATGTTATAAAAGTTAATGAGTCCCAGGAAAGCTTGAAGGTCTGTTTTGTTTCGTGGTCTGGGGCATTTTTGATGGCAGCCAATTTCTTTTCTGTAGGGTGAATTCCTTGTTTGTCAAGGAGGTAACCAAGAAATTCAACCCTTTCAGTACATAACTGGCATTTTTCATTCTTTACCTTGAGGCCAGCATCTTTGAACTTTTGAAGGAGTGTTCTCAGTTGTTGTTCTAACTGATTCCTTGTTGGGAATCAGCACGTCGTCGTAGTAGGGCACGACCCCTTTAATGCCCTGTAACAACCTTTCCATCAGACTTTGGAAAATGCCCGGGGCAATGCTTACTCCAAACTGGAGTCTGTTACACTTGAACGTGCCTCTGTGCATAACTTTGATTTGGGCTTTGGCGGTTTCAGCATCTACTGGTAGCTGTTGATAAGCTTGGGCCAGGTCAAGCTTTGCGAATATTCTGCCACCCCCAAGTGAGTGAAGGAGGTGCTGGACCATGGGTACGGGATAGGCACTCTGCTGTAAAGCATGGTTTAGGGTGGCCTTGTAATCCCCACAAATTCTCAAAGATCCGTCAGGTTTTATGGGAGTTACAATTGGGGTCTCACATCGGGCATGATCAATGGGTTCTAACACACCTTGTGCAATTAGTTTGTCCAGTTGCTTGTCAATTTTTGGTTTGAGAGCAAAAGGGACTTTGCGTGGTTTTAGGTGAATGGGCGCGATGTCAGGGCGGAGATTAAAAGAGATAGGGGACCCCTTGTACTTGCCTAGCTGTTCACTGAAGACTTATTGGAAATCCCGGATGAGGGCCGCTTCCCAGTCTTCTACTACAGTCTGATTGATGCTTGCCATTTTGATTCCTAATGGTGCGAACCACTGTAGACCCAGTAGGCTGGGTCAGTCTCTGTCAATGACAGTGAGAGGTAGTATTGCGGTGTGGTTCTTGAAGGAGACCTGGAAATGACTGGAACTGATGACCGGAATCCGGTTGCCCTGGTAGTCCTTTAATATAAGTCTCTGGGTGCTGAGGTTCTGGTGGTGGATGTTGGGAATCAGCTGCTTCAGGGTTTTCCAGGAGACCATGGATAGGGAAGACCCAGAATCCACTTCCATGATGCATGGTCGATTTTCAATGTTGACCTTTACACAGATTTTTCTGGTGTCTAAAGATGAAACGTGGCCAAGGGTGATGGTCTGATGTGCTTCTTCCCATCTGGGTGTGCCAGTAATTTTTTGGTTCCTATTGTACTGGCTCCACTGGTTGTTTGGGCGGTCCCGATTAGTTGTGGGGTTGCCCTCTGTTTGTCGGAGGCTGTTTTCCTTCTGTTTGGGACTGAATCCTCTTTTGTTCTGGCATACTTTAGCAATATGCCCTCTTCTCTCACAAAAATGACAGATGGCGTCTAGGAATCTGCATTCAGATCGTGGGTGGTTTCCACCATATCCGGCTCATTGGAAATTCGATTTACGACCCCGCTGGTCTCGCTGTTCACGCTCTGACCTGAGTCTATGGACTTCTTCCTCTTTACTATCTGATGAGGATTCAATGTCTTCATGATGGGTGGCTGACGTGTATTTCTCTGATGGCGTTGCTTCTCGTTGGTGGTTTGGTGGCTGGCCCCATTTGTCCGGTGCATCCGTGCTGCTGATTTGCAGGTGGCTTCAGCTGCAGTGGCATCAGCTATGGCATCTGTGAGTGAGATGTCTCCCTTGGCCATAATTTTACTTTGGACCGTGGGGTCTCTGAGGCCAAGGACAACTTGATCCCTCATGGCTTCTTCTAGATTTGCGAAGCCACACAGACTGCCTAAGTTCCTTATGTCAGCTACAAAATCCCCGATGCTCTCACCTTCATGTTGATCCCTTTGGAAAAATTTGTGTCTGCGGATGAGAGTCGGTACTGCCGGGGTGTAGTAGTTGCAGAGGATGGGAGCAAGGATATCCCAGTCCATCATTTTGACCTCAGCTGGCTTTGCGAGTGCTTTGGCCATTTTAAAAATGGCAGGTCCACAGTGTGTCAGGAAAACTGCTCGTTTCTTGCTTGGAGTGGCATCCTTCAGATTGTTGGACTCTAGGAACATTTGGAACCTGTCCATGTATGAGTCCCAATCTTTGCTGGCTGGATCGAATGGGGCGGGTGGTATAGCGCCACTGGCCATTCTGCTGATGTCTGCACACTGTCAGCCATGTGCTCTGTTGGTTGTTAGTGAGTGCTCAGTCAGCTCTGCTATCTCTGAATCCCATCCTCATTGCCAGAGTTATGTCTGGAAGGATGGGTCCAAGAACAGAGACGAGACTCAGAAAGTGACTACAGCTCTTTATTAGTGACTTGCGATCTGAGCAAAAGCTCCTAGCCGCAGCAGCCCCTTTTATAGAGCTGGTTGCAGCTATATGGCCAATGACAGAGGTTTGAGCTTGCCGCGCTTGGTTTGCCCAATCGCGGCAGCCTGTTTAACAGCCAATCGGATCAGTCTGGAGTGACCAATCACGACCCGCTGTTAGCGGACCAATTCGCTTTACAGGCTTTCAAGCCTGCTAGTCCGGAACAGTCCCTATAGAGATTAATGGGACCTGAGTATAAGCATAAGCTTGTCAAAACTAGAGAAAGTTCTTGACAGGCTTCAAATTCACTTCCTGTCACTGTGTCTCCCGAACATTTATAGATTGCGGTGTCCTCTAGTTTGAGGCTGTTCATTTGCAGATACAGCTGGCTTTTGGCATTGTCCCTGGAGATGGCGAAGTGGCTCTTCACTTTGTCTGAGTATTAAGTACTTGAAGCAGTGGTTATCCAGGCCATCCATTCCAGTCCTTTCCCTGGAGCCTGTCTCACTGAAGTGCATGTGATAGCTGCTGAAGCTGAATCCAGAGGCTTGGCAGGAGAGACGGAGGGACTCCCCAGGTCTTCTCACATCCCCTCCAGACTCCACCAACTGGACCTCAGATTGTACACCTGAAAAGAAGGATTTTTCATTGAGATTTCCTGTATATAAGAACAGAAATTGAAAGGAAACTCTAGATAGAGTGAAACATTACCTGCAAGGAGTACAAGGAAGAATAAACAGTTTAGGCCCAGGATCATTTCTGCCTCTCTTTAATAAATGGATGATATATGACATAAAAGATTTGGGAAAAACTTTGTCTTGGTGGTTGTAAATGGTTGCCCTTTAAAGGGGGTGTTGTGATTTCATTTACATATTGCTTGAGATAAAAGAGTTCCTCAGAGCAAAATTTTCATAGTTCCCCTTGCACAGGCCCTGCACAGTTGATTTTTAAGCAATTTTCCAGCCCAAAGAAAAATGAAGCACCCATTCTGGAAGAGCAACTGAAACAAGGACTTGCAAAATTTCATCACTTCTGAAATGTGATTCATAGTAACAAATCATGAAAATAGCAGCACATCTGAGTTCAGGAAAGGTTTCATTTGTTTTTCTCCTGTAATGTGACATTTTGAAGAAACCCAAGGATAATTTTGGTTTTAGATGCTATTTTGTGTGGGGTTTTTAATCAGTTGTTATTTGCCAGAGTTGATTTCTTAAGATTAAAATCAACAAAAGGAGGGAGGGAGGGAAGGAGGGATGGAAGGAAAGAAGGAAGGAAGGAAGGAAGGAAGGAAGGAAGGAAGGAAGGAAGGAAGGAAGGAAGGAAGGAAGGAAGGAAGGAAGGAAGGAAGGAAGGAAGGAAGGAAGGAAGGAAAGAAAGAAAGAAAGAAAGAAAATAATGTAGGGATGCATTACCACCAAATGCTAATAAGAAGGCCAACTCTGGCTACAGAATCCTTTTTGCTCCCTCTAATAATTGGTGTGGAATCAAGAGAAATGGATTCAGTAAAGTATTTGTTCCATATTAAGCAGGCTTAAAACCCTGCATTCCTATTGGACTACAAAGCGAACTATCTGATTTGACAGCCAGATGGTTGTGATTGGCTCACTAAGAGTCTACCGTGATTGGATGAAACCAATCGCGGGAAACTCAAAACAATGTCATTGGCAGCCCTAGCCGCAGCTAGCTCTTTAAAAAGAGCCACCGCGAGTGCTTTCACTCACTCAGATTTAGCCTATTAATAAAGAGCTGTTGTTCACTTATTCTGAGTCTCTCATTTCTATGAGCCTGACCTTCCAGACTTAACACTGGTGACGAGGGTGGGACAGAGAAGACAACGAGATAATTCAGCACATGGCAAATGGTGCGAAACAAACGGCCAGCAATGCCATGCCACCTGCACCCTTTAATCTGGCCACTGAGGACTGGGAGTCCTACATTGACCAATTCCAGATGTTTTTGCAATGCAGCAACCTGAAAGACGCCAATGGCAACCGTTTCGGGCCATATTCTTAACACACTGCAGGCCCACCATGTCCAAAATGGCCAAGGCTTTGGCAAAACCCAGAGATATGGCGATGGACTGGGATGACCTCGTACCTATCCTCCGAAACCACTATGCTCTGGCTGTGTCCACCCTCATTCACCGTTATGACTTTTACCGAAGAGACCAGCATGAGGGTGAGAGCATTAGCGAATTTGTGGCTGATCTAAGGGACCTAGGAGGATTGTGCGGATTCACTGACCTAGAAGAAGCCATGCGAGACCAGGTTGTCCTAGGCCTAAAAGTCCCCACACTACAAAGCAAGTTGATGGCAAGGGGTAGTATCTCCCTCGCTGACACCATAGCCAAAGCAACTGCAGCAGAAGCCACCCGCAAGTCAGTGGCTTGGATGTGGCAATCAAACGGAACCTACCGCCATCCTGTTAGTTAGACGGCTTCAACATCGGAGAAACACACCACCACCACCCACCACGGCAATTTTGAATCCTCCTCTGACAGTGACTACAAGGAGGAAGAGATTCACCGGCTCCAGTCGGAACCTGATTGACGGGACCGGCAGGGTTGTAAGTCGGGATTCCACTGCGCCGGATGCGGAAGCGATCATCCCCATTCTGAATGCTGTTTGTCGGCATTGCGAGAAGCGGGGGCACATCGCAAAAGTTTGCCAAAATAAACACAACCACAGCCCCCGGCATCGAGGCAGCAGCCCTAGACGATGAGACAGCACCCCCCCAACCATCGGGATTGCCAGACTGACAGCTGATGGAGCTGAGATGGCCAGACCAAACAATTCAACGAGGTGCCGTGGAAAGAAGAAACCCAACAAACGGTTGTCATCGGTCATTCTTCAACCATAGACACCCAAAAGGTACGCGTAGTGGTGAACATCAAAGACCAACCATGCACCATGGAGGTAGATTCTGGATCTTACCTTTCCATGGTCTCATGGCACACCATCAACCGCCTAATACCCAGCATTTGCTGACATGAGTTAAGCGACCAAAAACTGACCCTCAGAGACTACCAGAGGAACCGCATCCCCGTAGCTGGCATCGGGCATTTCAAGGTCACATTCAAAGGCGACACCAACATACTGCCACTCACAATCTAGGATAAAGACTGCCCCAGTCTGCTTGGGCTACAATGGTTCACGCCGCTCGGAATAGAAATGGCAGGCATCCACCACACAACCGAAGAAGATTGGGAGGCAACGCTCGCATGAGATTTCCAAGAGGTCTTCAACGACACCTTAGGCAAGTATAAGGAGTCCCCAATTTCCTTCAACTTCAGCCCAGACCTCACCCTCATCCATCTCAAGCTGCGGTGAGTGCCTTTTGCGCTCAAACCCAAAATCGACAAGCAACTTAATAAGCTCATCGCGCAAGGGGTTTTAGAGCCTATTGACCATGCCCTCTGGGAAACACTTATAGTCACCCCTATCAAGCCAGATGGTTCCATAAGAATCTGTGGGGACTATAAGGCCACCCTCAATCACGCCCTACAGCAAAGTGCCTACCCCGTGCCAGTAGTGCAACACCTCCTACACTCACTGGGGGGTGGCCGGGTCTTCGTGAACCTCGACCTGGAACAAGCCTATCAACAGCTGCCAGTTGATGCAGAAACCGCCGAGGGACAGACAATTGTAATGCACTGGGGGGCATTTAAATGCAACCACCTCCAATTTGGCATCAGCATTGGGCCCGGGGTTTTTCAAAGCCTCATGGAAAGTCTGTTACAAGGAATTAAGGGAATCATGCCATATTTTGATGACATGTTAGTGGTGGCAGCCAATAAAAAACAACTTGAAAAACACCTAAGGGCAGTGTTCTGTCCTTAATTAGCATTCTTGAGATCCCCGCGCTTGGATTGGCGAAAGCGCGGGGCTCTCTGATTGGTCAGGCGAGCCGCGCCGATTGGCTCGCTGAGAATCTCCCGCGATTGGTCCATTTGGATCACGGGAGATTTAAAGTGGTGCCATTAGCTGCGGCCGCGGCGGCTAAAGGAATAAAAGCCGCGGGCTTTTTCCTTTACGTGAGTTCGGTTCCAACTTTAAATAAAAGAGCATGATTTGAAGTCACCGACTCCTGGCATCATCTCGTGGACACAACACTGGCGACGAGGGTGGGATCCAGACCCTGAACCGAACCACGTGTCCGACGGAAGCCAGATGAACCACCACGGTGGCGAAAATCGCACCCCCCGCACCCTTCAACCCCGCCACCGAGGACTGGGAATCGTACTCCGACCGATTCCGCATGTTCCTCGAGTGCAGCGACCTGAAGGACGCCACCAGCCCCATGAAGCGCGCCGTCTTCCTGACCCACTACGGGACCGAGGTCTTCAAGATGGCTAAGGTGCTTGCCAAACCCGCCGATGCGACCACGATGGACTGGGACGTCCTCGAGCCAATACTTCGGCGGCACTACACTCCAGAGGTACCCATCCTGATCCGACGCAACGAATTCTACCATCGGGACCAACGGTCAGGTGAGAGCTTCAGCAACTTCGTCGCCGAGCTGCGGCACCTAGGGGGGCTCTGCGAATTCAACAACCTGAACGATGCCCTGCAAGACCGAATTGTGCTCATTTTGTGGGACCCCGTCCTCCAGAGCCGGCTGATGGCCAACGGCAACATCAGCCTAGCAGACACCCTCACTGCAGCCGCAGCCACCGAAGCAACCCGAACTTCCGCCGACCGCATGCGCAGACCGAACACTGAGGATTGCAGCAGAAACAACAACCCGGCGAGGTCGACCGAGGCCCAACCCGAGATGACCACCCACCAGGGCGACTTCCACTCGGCATCGGGCACTTCAGATGATGAGGAGGACATCCATCGCCTCCAGACAGGCCGCGACCCATGGAACCAGCGGGTTCGTAAGTCGAGGACCAACTGTGCCGGTTGCGGCGGCGACCACCCCAGGTCGGAATGCCGGTTTTTCGAATCAATCTGCCGGCATTGCGACAAGAAGGGACACATCACCCATGTCTGCCGCCTAAAGAAAAATCGCAGCCCGGCACGATGGGACCAGAGTGACCGAAGGAGAGAAAGCACACTACCCTGGACCAGAGATCGCCCCTCAGACAACAGATGGGACCGGAATGGACGATCCCTGCGAGGCGGCGATAACCGGCGAAGAGAGGAGACCCATCAGACGGTCACCATCGGCCACGCCATAACCAATGATGCCCGGAAGGTCCACGTGGAGGTAGGCATCGAGGGCCAGCCATGCAAAATGGAGGTGGACTCCGGGTCCTACCTCTCCACGATAGCATGGCATGAAATAAAGCGCTTGGTGCCTACACTCCAAAAGAGGAACCTAGACAGCCAGAGACTCATTGTAAAGGACTACCAGGGAAACCGCATCCCAGTAGTTGGAACCAAACACTTCAACATCACATATAAAGGGCACATCGAAAGACTTCCCCTGACAATCATCGACCGCGACCGCCCAAGCCTACTGGGACTGCAATGGTTCGCCCCGCTCGGCATCGCAGTCACGGGAGTCGACCACGTCCCCGACGACAGCTGGGAGCAGCAACTGGCCCGGGAATTCCAAGAGGTCTTCGACGGAAACCTAGGCAAGTACCGAGGGCCCCTTATATCTTTCAACCTTGACCCAAACATCCCCCCAAAACGCCTGAAACCAAGGCGGGTGCCATTCGCACTTAAACCCAAGATAGATGAGCAAATTGACAAGCTCGTCAAGCAAGGGGTCCTACAGCCCATAGACCACGCCTGGTGGGAGACCCCCATAGTCACCCCGATCAAGCCCGATGGGTCGGTGAGGATCTGTGGGGACTATAAGGCCATCCTAAATGGCGCGCTACAACAAAGCGCCTACCCCGTCCCAGTAGTGCAACACCTACTGCACTCACTGGGAGGGGGCAAGGTTTTCGCCAAGCTCGACCTCATCCAGGCATACCAACAGTTGCCAGTCGACGAGCAAACGGCAGAAGCGCAAACCATAGTCACCCACCGGGGGGCATTTAAATGCAACCGACTCCAATTCAGAGTCAGCGTGGCACCGGGAATATTCCAAAGCCTAATGGAAAGACTACTGCAAGGCATCAAGGGGGTGGTACCTTACTTTGACGACGTCCTAGTGTCGGCAGCCAACCAAGCCGAACTAGAGGGTCGCCTAAGGGAGGTCCTAACCAAATTTAAAGAGACCGGACTAAAAGTCAAGAGGGAGAAATGCCAGCTATGCACGGAACGGGTAGAATTCCTAGGATACCTCCTAGACCGTCACGGCATTCGCCCCACAAACCAAAAAATCAAGGCCATCAAAGAAACCCCCACACCCAAGTTGAAGACGGAACTACAGGCATTCCTGGGGCTACTTAACTTTTACAATGTTTTCCTGCCCCAAAAGGTGACGGTGGCGGAGCCCTTGCATAGGCTCCTGGACAAGGCGGCGACCTGGACTTGGGGGAAACGCGAGCAAGCCGCCTTCCAAAGAACAAAGGACCTCCTCACTTCGGACGCTGTCCTTATACAATATAACGAGACCCTACCTCTGGCCATCACATGCGACGCATCACCCTTCGGCGTTGGCGCTGTCCTCAGCCATACCCTCCCCGATGGAAAAGAAGCACCCATCGCGTTCTTTTCAAGGACCCTCACCAAACCGGAGCGGAACTATAGCCAGCTGGACAAAGAGGCTCTGGCTATCGTTGCCGCAGTAAAACGATTCCACGAGTATCTCTACGGCCGGACTTTCACCATCATAACCGACCACAAGCCGCTGCTGGGAATCCTTGCAGGAAACCGGGCCACCCCGAACATTCTGTCTCCCCGAATGACAAGGTGGTCCGAGTTCCTGGCAGCCTACAACTACGGACTCATAAACAGACCAGGTAAGACGATCTCCCATGCAGACGCCTTAAGCCGCTCGTCGCTACTGGAACCTGACACCGACCCAGCACCCACGACGACCACCCTCAGCATAGAGACTCTACCCAGCCTGCCCATAACCGCGTCAGACATTGCCCGAGAGACTAATAAAGACAAACGTCTGGCGCGGGTGTTGCATTGGGTAGAGAAAGGGTGGCCGGAAAGGGACAACAACGAGTCCGTCAAAACATTCCGAAACCGCCAAACGGAACTCTCATTATTAAAAGGGTGCATACTATGGGGGGATAGGGTAGTCATTCCAGAAAAGGTACAAGGGAAGGTTCTGGAACTGCTACACGAGGGGCACCCTGGCATCATTAGGACTAAAGCCCTGGCCAGAAGTTACGCTTGGTGGCCAGGGATGGACAAACAAATTGAGGCCTGGGTAGCAAGGTGTCAACGATGCCAGGAAACTAGACCAAGCCCACCCACAGCACCCGTCCTAGAGTGGGAAACCCCAAGGGGACCTTGGTCTAGGATTCACATAGACTTCGCCGGGCCCACAAAAGGACACACCTTCCTCATAACAGTTGACGCTTACTCCAACTGGCTGGAGGTAAGCAACATGAAAACGACAACCACGGAGGCCATGATCAAGGAACTCTGCAAACTCTTTGCAACACACGGCCTCCCAGACGTCGTCGTTTCCGACAACGGGCTCCAATTCACCTCGCTGGAATTTGAAAAATTCCTAGTGGAAAGGGGCATCCGCCACGCGCTGACAGCACTGGCGCACCCGGCGGCGAACGGTAGGGCGGAACAGATGGTCCAATTCACTAAGAAGACCATCCGGAAAATAGACCACGGGGAGATCCAGGAGAAAATAAACAAACTACTCTTCACCCAACACATAACCCCAAATACCACAACGAATAAGAGCCCAGCCGAACTATTAATGGGCAGGAAACTAAGGTCCCCACTCGACAGGTTACACCCCACGTATAACCCGGAGAAGCCCCCAGACTCAAACAGCAAACACCGAACCTTCGCACCCGGCAACCCCGTATACGCAAGAACCTGACGGGAGACCCACTATGGATACCGGCCGTCATCACACAAATAACAGGCCCACACTCCTACCGGCTACAAACAGCAGACGGACGAGCATGGAAACGCCACATCGACCAACTTAGGTCGAGGACTACCAACCAAGAGACCACCGATGCACAAACAGGCAAAACCAACCCCCACAACACAAACCAAGGGGGGAGGGAATACCCCGGGGACCAAAACCAAAGAAGAATAAACCAGCCGTACTTACCGGAAAGCAGTCATCACGACCCCTCGCCAGGAAGAGACAGCCAGGCCAGCTCGACCGACCTGAAAAGACCGAGCGGGAGCGGCTAAACCCGCAGCTCAACCAACCCAGGAGGCTCAGGAGGGAGCTACAGAGAGCGGACCGGCCCGACCGACCAGCCGGTTCCCACGACGGCAGCAGAAGCAGCAGAGATCCTGACCGAACCGGCCGGGATCCAACCTTAGACTGAGCTGCGCAGATCCAGTAGGCTCAGACGGAGCCCCGCCTACCTACGTGACTACGCGACGTAAGGACTGAACCAAGAGGGGAGGGGTGTTCTGTCCTTAATTAGCATTCTTGAGTTCCCCGTGCTTTGATTGGCCAAAGTGCGGGGCTCTCTGATTGGTCAGACGAGCCGCGCCGATTGGCTCGCTGAGAATCTCCTGCGATTGGTCCATTCGGATCACGGGAGATTCAAAGTGGTTCCATTGGCCGCGGCCGCCGCGGCTAAAGGAATAAAAGCCACGGGCTTTTTCCTTTACGTGAGTTCGGTTCCATCTTTGAATAAAAGAGCATGATTTGAAGTCACTGACTCCTGGCATCATTTCGCGGACACAACAGGCAGTACTCCAGAAATTTAAAAACTCTGGCCTGAAGGTTGAAAAAGAAAAATGCCAACTTTGTACTGAGAGAGTTGAATTCTTGGGGTACCTCCTTGACAAACACGGAAGTCACCCCACTGAGAAAAAACATAAAGCCATCAAGGAAGCCCCCAGACCAAAAAACAAGATGGAGCTCCAGGCATTTCTTGGACTCATTAACTTTTATAATGTTTTCCTACCCCAAAAGGCGACCGTGGCGGAATCATTGCATAGACTGTTGGATAAAACCGCTTCCTGGATGTGGGGAAAATGGGAGGAAAGTGCTTTTCAACAAACCAAAGACTTCTTAACTTCTGACGCAGTCCTCATCCAATACAACAAAATCCTACTGCTTACAATCACATGCGATGCATCGCCTTTTGGAGTAGGGGCAATTCTCAGTCATAGCCTGCCAAACGGGAATGAGGCACCCATTGCCTTCTTTTCACGAACCCTGTCCAAACCAGAAAGAAACTACAGCCAGTTGGACAAGGAAGCCCTAGCGATCATTTCCAGAGTGAAAAGGGTCCACGAATATGTTTATGGTAGGACCTTTTCAATCATTACTGATCACAAACCCCTGGTTGGCATACTGGCTGGCAACAAGGCCACCCCAAACATCCTCTCACCTAGAATGACTAGATGGTCTGAGTTTCTGGCCGCCTATAATTACCAGCTCACTCACCAACCCAGTAAAGATATTCTGCACGCTGATGCCTTAAGCCGCTCCCCCATCCCAGACATGCAAGATGACCCAGCACCCACAATACCAATTCTTCAAATAGAAACCTTACCCAGCCCCCTCCTGACTGCGAAACAAAAAGAGACAAGCAGCTGGCATGAGTCCTGACCTGGATTGAGCCGGGTTGGCCAGAAAGTGACAAAACCGAACCTTTTAAAGCTTTTAGGACCCAGCAAACCGAACTTTTCTTGAAAAAGGGGTGCATACTTTGGGGAGACTGGGTGGTAATACCAGAAACCTTACAAAAGCAAGTACTGGACATGTTGCATGAAGGGCACCCGGGCATCATCTGAATGAAAGCCTTTGATGGCCAGGCATGGACAAGCAAATAGAAACATGGGTAGCTGCATGCAACAGATGCCAACTAACATGATCTACTGCCCCCCACAGCACCACCCTTGGAATGCGAAACCCCAAGGGGCCTCTGGTTGCGGATCCATATAGATTTCGCTGGCCCCACCAAAGGACACACCTTTCTAATCACCGTAGATGCTTATTCCAATTGGCTGGAAATTAGCACCATGAAAACAACAAGTACTAAGCTGTCATAGCCAAACTCAACAAACTCTTTGCCACACATGGTTTGCCAGACGTTCTGGTGTCCGACAATGGACCACAGTTCATGGCGCTGGCATTTGAACAATACCTAGCTGACCGTGGCATCAGACACGCATTTACATTGCCCGCTTACCCAACGGCGAATGGGAGGGCAGAACGAATGGTTCAATTCACCAAGAAAACCACACAAAAATTAGAAGACAGCAACATTCAGGAAAAAATTATTAAAATGCTGCTTATCCAACACATCATGCCAAATACCACCACAAACAATTGCCCAGCGGAATTACTCATGGGCAGAAGACTCCGGTCACCACTAGACCGCTTACACCCCACCTACAATCCAGAAAAAAACCCCAGCTCCACCAACCAACACCACACATTTACCATTGGTGACACTGTTTTTGCAAAAATTTTTACCAGAGACTCTCTTTGGGTACCTGCACGAATCACCCAGATAACTGGCCCCGGGTCATACCATCTAGAAACAACCGATGGACAAAGCTGGAAGTGACACATCAACCATTTAAGGTCACGGCTTGCCAGCACACCCCTCACAGACAGCAATAAAGAAATCAGAGGGGGGGGGGAACCTCAAACATTGAAAAAGGAAAATTATTAACAGATACAGAAAAAACCCCAAGCAGAAACCAAATAATAAACCAACCATACTCACCTGCAAACGCAGAACCGATGCAGATGGGTACTTTACCTGGAAGAAGCAGCCGGGCAAGCTCAACTGGCCCAGAGAATCCAGGTGGGAGCAGCAGAGTGAACGACTTGACCAACCCAGACTAACAAGGCAGGAGTCGCAGCTATAGGCCCAGCTCACTTTTCCAGGCGGTTCCATCGAGGCACTTGGGAATGACACGGAGCCCGTCCGAACCAAGCAATGACCAGAGGCAGACTGAAACGCACAGGTCAAGTAGGCAGGTCTGAAGACCCGCCGATCTACGTGATTATATCACCCTGCCCCTTGGGCAAAACCAAGAGGGCAGGGGTGTTCCATATTAAGCAGGCTTGAAACCCTGCATTCCTATTGGACTATAAAGCGAATTATCTGATTGGACAGCCAGACAGTTGTGATTGGCTTGCTAAGAATCTACCGCGATTGGATGAAACCAATCGCGGGAAACTCAAAGTAATGTCATTGGCACCCCTAGCCACGGCTAGCTCTATGAAAAGAGCCGCTGCGAGCGCTTTCACTCACTCAGATTTAGCCTATTAATAAAGAGCTGTTATTCACTTATTCTGAGTCTCTCGTCTCTATGAGCCCGACCTTCCAGACTTAAAAGTATTCAAATTTCATATTGCGGGAAACCAAATAGCTAATTTAAAGTGGAAATTATGTCCTGATTTATATTTTTAAAAAGTTCTGAGACGTTGTATGCATTTCACATACTCATTTTTTAGTTTCTATTTTGTGTGGTGTTTGTATTGGTTGTTGGCTGCCCAGAGATAATTCCTCCAGATGGGTAGGCAGTGATGGGCAAATAATTTAACAACCAGTTCTCTGCTTGGTTGCTGGGTGGACATGGCCATGGTGGGCAGGGCCTAGTTGGTCTCCTGAACCATCCTGGAAGTGAAAACAGATTGGAGGGCCCATTTTCCACCTCCCTGAGCTTTAAAGGCTCCCTGGAGGGTGGAAATAGGCCCATTTTCACCTTCCATGAGCATCTAAGAGGCCTGTTTTCTACCTCCTGTGCTCTTGAGGCTGGAAATAGGCCCATTTTGGGGCTTCCCAAGGCTTCCTTCTGGGAGGCCCGTTTTCCACCTCTCCAGGAAATATGCATCCCCTGCACTTACCTGCGATCTAAAATGGACCACATGCGGACTCCTGGTAGGGGAGGTGTGAGATGGAGCAGGTTCAGCCTATTGTTGGAATTACCGGTTCACTGAACTGGGTGTAAAATTAACATCCAATTTGTCCAAACTAGTGTGAACAGGCTGAAGCCCATCCTATGGGTAGGCATTCAAATTTAAATAATAGGACTATTGCTACCGATACTAATAGCATTAATCCCAATGCTACCGTGGATACTCTCTCTATGGATCAAGAAATATAAATATAGCGCTTTCTATTCCTAGAATAACTCAGTTTGTTCTATTTTAGCAGAGGACATCTGTTTCTGTTTTTTAAGTTCCATTTTCAGTTCTTCTAAGAGTGATGCCATTTTAAACACTTTCAAACAGCCACCCGATTGATTTTAGTCATTTAAATGCAATAACCAAAAATCCAAAAATCACCAAGTAATCCAAATAATCCAAAGCTCTTTCTTCTTACTTCTTTTTTCGACTTTCTCTTCCTGGGGTTCTATTATTTTGTAGCCAAGTTTCAGTTAAAATGTATCTTTTAGGAATCTTGTTAAAGTTTCACTGTAAATTCCTTTTAGTTCCAGGAAGTCTCCTCCATTTTTCCAGATTCTGCCCTTTTATTCTTTTTCTCTCCTTTCCTGCTTTTTAAAGCTTTTAAGTATCCAGAAGTCTTGATTATCCATTTGACATTTTATTTTCAGCTTAAAGTGTCAAAATAGATTTTTTTTTTTTTTAGTTTCTTGCTTAAGTCTCTAAGCTATCAGTATAGGGAAGGGAAGAAAAAAAACCAAATCCTTTCCCTTCCCTCTCTCCTTTCCTGCTTCAAAATATTCTTTGGGAACAATGTTCATTTTTATAGATTAAATTCCAGGATACCTTACATTGTTGCTTTTGCAGTTTAACCTACTCAACCAAAACTTTCTCTTCTTATCTTCCTCCTGCACATTATTTTCCAGTTGAGTTCTTCTTTGAGGTGGCCATTTCTGACTACCACTGCAACTGCCTTCAGGAAAGGGAGTAATGGCTAGCTGAGGAGAGATGCGGCTCTCTTCAACCCTGCTGGCAGTCTTCCCCCTCTTCACCACCTCTACAGGGTGGCTTAGCCCCGAAACCAGCCGGCTCGGGGTGCCCTGGATGTGAGCACGGATCGAAACTGTCAGCAAAGGAACTCAAACCAGAAGTCCCTTGCTATCACCTTCTTGCTCACACAGTAAATTCTATTCCAAACAGTCCTCAACTCTGACAGGATGCTAGCCAGATGAATACCGTTGGATGCTGGCTGGCAGAGCCAGAATTTCCCCCCCTTATTTTTCTCCCTAAAAACTAAACCCAACCACATAGTTTTGTAGTGAAGTACTGGAATTCAGCTAGTATATTTCTAATCTCATGAGTTAGACTGAACCTTGGGGACTGTATGGAGTTAGGATCAGAGGCCCCTGCTATGCTAAGAATAGTTTTAACCAGAATTTGCTGATATGATCGATACGTCAGAGACAACCCCTAGAAACTATAGCCATAAAAAAGTAATTTGTAAATAAGGGCAGAGGGTAATAGAATTAGAATAATGGGACATATAATTGGGGTGGAGATAATGTATTCACTTAGGCCATTCCGATAGGTTGTGACAGCCTGAGTACTAAACCAATGAGGAAAGGTGGGAGGTAAAATTGCATTGGAATAGGGAATATAAAAAAACCCATGTTGATGATTTAAGGTGTGTCCACTGTAGCTGTGTGAGCATGCTGCACCCACTCTGCAAAGTAGTAATTAAAAATCACCATTGTTTTCTCTTGGGAGTTTTGGCTGATGATTGTTTATTTCAAAAATAGACAACAAATCCCACAATCCATATTTCTACTGTTTTAAGAAATATCCTTCTGGGTTCAGTTCCAAATGGGGAAAAAGACACTGGAGATATGGAGGCTGTTTGGAAGGTTTAATATCAGGACCGCATGGCCTGGAGTTCCAGAGTGAATAGGAAAAGATCAAGAAAAAGGGCTGAGGTGCTAAGAGTGCCTGGGTTTTATGCCCGCTCTTGGGATTTGAATTGAAGCTTGTATTCTGATTGGTTGTCAGACTCCCATGAGGGGCAACTCTTCAGGCTGTCCTGAGTTCCAGGCTTGGTTGATCCTTGCTGGATGATTTATGCCCTGAAAAGGGCTTTTGGCAATTGCTGGACCTGAACCTGGAGTTCCTTGTTATGTAAAGTATTCTGGCCCAGGCCTTAAGGGACCACCCATTAGTATAGGTGGAGGTGAGTTTCTGCTTCTGAGGTGAGTTTCTGCTTCTGAGTTTCTACTCTTTTTAGAGGAAACATTCTGCCTTTTTAATATTTCCTAGGCTATTTCAATTTTGTAGGAGAAGGGTGGGTGCTAACTTCCTACACTACCTTTCAATAAATTTCAACTTTTTAAAAACTACCTAGTTTCATTTCCTATCTATTTTCTCTCTCTCTCTCTCTCCACACCAAACTGCTCACCGAGTCCCACGCTATTTATTCCAAGATAAATTTTGAGCTTCCACTTGCCATAGTGGAGATTTATTGGCTGCTCCAAATACACACATGTAACTTTCTCCGAGGAACTCAATGTGTACAACTGCTCCGAGGGAAAGGTTCTTGCTTGGCATCAGAGCCTGTCTCACTACCTAATTCATGCCATAGCTTCCAAAGTTAAAACCAGAGCCTTTGCAGGAGAACAAGAGGGATTCTCCAGGTCTTTTCACATATACTCCAGATTGTTCCAGCTGAATGCTGCATTTAATACCTGGGAAACAATAAGCATTGTTACATTCATTTATTTTTAGACTGTATGTGAATGTATTTAAGAGTTATAGTTTATAGTTAACACAGTATAGTTAGTTATAGTTAATTATAGGAATGCAGAGAAAAACAGAGACAGAAGAAAAACCTCTTAAGAGAGATGAACTCAAAATTCACTGCAGTAGAAGACTAATACCACTACTCATTTTTTTTGGCAGAAGCAATATCTTTGTTGTCTGGAGAATAGTCCAAATGTTGGAACTTTTCCTGGACATTTTTGAAAGGAGCTTTTTAAACAGGAAGCATTTTCTGAATTTACATACTGATTAGAATAAAGAAGACAGCCCTTCTATATCATGCTCTTTGCTTAGGGACTGGAGATATGGCTTCATCTATAACATTCAAAGGGAAGATTTGGTGAAGTTCTATGGAGATTCTCACTCATCCAGGTCATGGTTGTCCCAAAGGTGCTTTTTTCAACAGGGAACTGGACTTTCTGTTTTTTTTTAAAAGATGTTTTGCTTTTCATCCAAGAAGCTTCTTCAGCTTTTCATCCAACAAGATCCAAAGAATTTTCTTGGATGAGAAGTGAAACATCTTTTTTAAAAAAAAAAAAAAAACAGAAAGTCCAATTGCCTCTTGAAAAAGCATCTTTGGGAAATGAGGTGAACGAACAACTCAAAATGTCTTCAAGGTCCAAAATTGTTTTCAGATGGAGGATGAAGGTTTTTTTTAATCATAGTTTTGGGAAAAAGTTCTCCATTCATCCTTCACTCAGTTGAAAACTCTCACCGCCCCTGGAAGTAGAGTCATTGGCACTTGGACTTCTTTTCTTCTTCAGTCTTGAAGAAGCTATTTGGATAAGTGGCAAAATGTTTCAAACAAACAAACAACCCCCCCCCCAAAAAAAAAGAATAGAAGCCTAGGTGCCTTAACTCAACCTCCTGACAACTCTACCTAGATGACTGAGTATTTTCATTAAGGTATCTACTGAAACTAATTTCTGAAATCTGTTTTCCCTGGCACTTCTGTTTCTTTTTGTCCTCGGTTATTCTCTGTTGCCAGATTTGTTTCTCCAAAGTAGCATGTGGACAAGCCAAGAATGGCATGTCTAACTATAAGCATATACAACAATAGAAAGAATTACTTTTGAATAAATGTTTGTCTTACTTTGCAATGTAGACATTCTGGGGCTGTTTCCCACCTGGTCACATATCCAAACCTACAAGATGAGATTGGTTTTCAATTTTTCCTCCACTTAAATCTCCTTGTTAAACAAGGCAGGAAGACAATCAAAAATATTCAGTCTCATAGAATTTCTGGAAGGGGAGGTTTGCAATAACCAGTGTTTCTCTCCCTTGACTCATCCAGAGCTTCAGGATTAAGGAGATTGAATCAACTTAATTTATATAGTAGAAATGAAAAATAGAGCAACATATACAATGGAGTTAGATTCAGGAGAATTGTCAATACTGAGAATCAGAAAGAACTGAATTGCAAAATATATTAAGGATGAATTGTGGAATATCAATCCATATTTGTGCCTTGAAATACATTTCAATTTTTAAAAAGTACCCAGTTTCATCTACTGACCATAGATTGTTTTTTTTTTTTCTTCCTACCAAACTGCTAACCAGGTTCCACATTACTTAGGCCAGGGTCGGTCCTGAGCTTCCAAAGGAGATTTATTGGCTGTTCCTGTTATAGAAATTCAACTTTCTGTTATAAACTCATAAATTACTACAGCTTCTCTGATGAGAAGGTTCTTGTTTGGCATCAGATTCACTTCCTCTCGCTGTGTCTCTTGTACAATAATAAATTGCCATGTCCTCCGCTTTAAGATTATTCATTTGCAAATGCAACTGGCTGCGGGAATCTTCCCTGGAGATGGTGAAACGTCCTTTGACTTTGTCTGAATAGCTAATCGGAGATGAGGATGTTCCGATCGTTGCCACCCATTCCAGTCCTTTCCCTGGTTCCTGTCTCACCCAGTACATTCAGGAGCTGCTGAAGGTGAACCCAGAGGCTTGGCAGGAGAGACGGAGGGACTCCCCAGGTCTTCTCACATTCCCTCCAGACTCACCAACTGGACTTGAGACTTGGCACCTGAAAAGAAAGGTGTATCAGTAATCTGTTCTGTATACAAGAATTAAAATGGAATGAAGCTATAGGGAAGAAACAATTACCATGGAGGAATGCCAGTAAGGACACCAAGTTTAGCTACACAAGCATTTTTGCTCTGTGCAATGAATGGTGGGGAGTTGACCAAAAAGGATTCCTTTTGTTTTGGTGAGTGTAACCTGAAAAGGAAAACTGACTGGCTTTTTTAAGGAGGAAATTGTGACTTGATTTACATAATGGTTGTGATAAAAGAACTCACCAGAGTGCGGCAAACTCAAATCATTGGGTGTTGTGACAGCAGCCAGCTCTATAAAAGGAGCTGCTGCTGTCCTAGTTTTTTGCTCTGTTCTGAAGTCACTAATAAAGAGTTGGAGTCATAATTCGATGCCTCTTCTCCGTTTCTTGTGCCCACTCTCCCAGATCTAACATAAGCTGAAAAGGAAAACTGACTGCCTTTTTTAAGGAGGAAATTGTGACTTGATTTACATAATGGTTGTGATAAAAGAATTCCCCAGTGCATTCATCTTATAGTTTTCTTGCAGAATGCCTACAGTGTTGATTTAACGTTATAACTCTTCAGTTTTAGGAAAAGTGAAAGCAATCTTTAAGTTAGAGTAATAAAAGCAAGGAAAAGGTGATTTAAGGAAACAAATGATGAACCAGCACTAAGAACATTTGAAAGTGGCATGCTAGAAAATATGAAAACAGCTTCACATCGAAGTTTGGGAAACATTTCACACATTTTCTCATTTAATATGAATATTTGAAGAATCCCAAAAAGAACTGAATGCAGACCAAGATCATTTTTGTTTTAGATGCTATTTTGTGTGGTTCTTTCGTCAGTTGATATTTGCCCAGAGTTGATTCGACAAGATGGACACCCATAAAAATTGAAACAACAATAATGACAAAAGTAATCATAATAACAATTGCAATTTTAAAAAGTTGTCAAAAACAGTGTAGAATATATTGTTATCTATTATATATAATAAACGATTTTGTGAAAGAAAGTGGGAAGGGAGGGAGGGAGGGAGGGAGGGAGGAAGGAAGGAAGGAAGGAAGGAAGGAAGGAAGGAAGGAAGGAAGGAAACAAACTGAAGTTCAGAACGAGACTTTAAAAAACAGAAAAAGGATCTTGGTATTTCTCCTGCTACAAATATAAGTACTTATTTATAATATTAATAATGATGACAAAAAAGAGCTCATGTTTTTCCATTATCTATTTTTAACCAATCATCAGATGCAGAAATTTTGATTGTGTGCTTTCATGAAAAGTTTATAAATAATTTTCTAACCTAAAAAAACAATTGTTTAGCCTTCTCTGGAGATTCCATCATCTTTACCTCCGAGCACTCCTTTGTGGGTGGCATTGAGTTTTTCCATTTTTAAGGATATAATATTCTCCCAGCAGGTATAATATATAAAAGCAAAGTTTTATGAATTCTTTTTTTCTAGTTGCTTCTCTATTAGTTCAAAGCTTTCAATTGTAGCTTTACCCCCAAAGTCTTCTGGATTAGTGTACATATTTGATGTCCAAATCTTGTAGCTTTTTTTTGAAACGATGACATAACATCCATTTATTTTATTTTATTATTATTATTTTTCATTTCATTATTATTTTTATATTATTATTTTTCAAACTATCTGGACAATTTTTTTAATGACAAAAACAGAAATAATACACATCCTTTTTTAAAAAAATAAACCGTTTCTGTATCACAGGGTGGCTAGTAGCCTCCTGAGAGTTGGAATTTTCTTGAGAGATTTTCAGGGAACAAACACAGAAATAACAATTATCACTGCCCCAAAATTAGACAATATCTATTGAGAATTTCTTTATTCCCTCCCCTACCCTCACCCATAAACCATAGATAGTGGTTTGTGTGTCAACACTGCCCCCTGGTGTCAACACTGCCCCCTGCTGAGGAAAGGACACATCTTTCTAATTCACTGAGGAGATTCTTTAGGTCCAGAAGTTTCCTTAATATGTGAATGGAAGTTTGGATATTTAGAAAGTTTATCCCGAAGTTTCCTTTTTGGATTTCTGCCATCATTAGTAAAGGAGAAAATGCTATTTGTTTTATTTTCTCAGAAGTCCGAATACTTTACAAACAGGGAAGGTAAAACGGGAATTTTGAAGCCATTTTCCTCAATCTTCATGGTCTTTCGGGTTACCCAAGACAAAAGAATCCTAAAAGTTTCACTATATGCTGCTGAATCTTAATTAGCCAATTCAGGATCTGGAGATGAATCAAGTTGAAGAGCTGCTCTGAAGGATTTTGTTTAGCTTCAGATTCACTTCCTCTCACTGTGTCTCTCGTACAGTAATAGACTGCTGTGTCCTCTGTTTTGAGGCTGTTCATTTGCACATACAACTGGCTTTTGGCATTGTCCCTGGAGATGGTGAAGCGGCCCTTGACTTTGTCTGAGTAGTAAGTACCTGAACCAGCATTTATCAAGGCCACCCATTCCAGTCCTTTCCCAGGAGCCTGTCTCACCCAGTGCATGCTATAGCCACTGAAGCTGAATCCAGAGGCTTGACAAGAGAGACGGAGGGACTCCCCAGGTCTTCTCACATCCCCTCCAGACTCCATCAACTGGACTTGAGACTTGGCACCTGAAAAGAAAGGTGTATCAGTAATCTGTTCTGTATACAAGAATTAAGATGGAAGGAAGCTGAATAGGGAAGAAAATGGAGGAATCCCAATAAGGACACCAAGTTTAGCCACAGAAGCATTTTTGCTCTGTGCAATGAATGGTGGGGAGCTGATGAGAAAGGATTCAGGAAAGTGCACAAACTTTGTCTTGGTGGGTGTAGCCTGAAAAGGAAAACCAATTGGCTCTTTTAAGGGGCAAATTGTGACTTGATTTACATATTGGTTGAGATAAAAGAACTCACTAATGAATTTGCTTTCCAGTTTTCCTGAATACTCTCTACTGTGTTGATTTAACTTTATAACTTTTCAGTTTTAGGAAAAGTGAAAGCAACCTTTAAGTTAGAGTAATGAAAACAAAGCCTTGCAAAAAAGAGATTCAAGGGAACAAACAATGAACGAGTGCTAAGAACATTTGAAAGAGACATGTTAAAAATTATGAAAAAAGTCACACATCTCAGTTCGGGAAAGGTTTTAAACATTTTCCCAATTTAATATGAATTTTTGAAGAATGCCAAAAAGAACTGAATGCACACCAAGATCATTTTGGTTTTAGATGCTATTTTATGTGGCTGTTTTTGTCAACTGTTACTTGCCCAGAGTTGATTTGCCAAGATGGATAGCCATAAAAATTGATGATGATGATGATGATATTAGGAATTTTAAAAGTTTTCAAATTTTGTAGAATATAACATAATAAAAAAACCACTTTGTAAAAGGAAGGATAGAAAGAAGGAAGGAGGAAAGGGAGGCCGGGAGGGGGGATGAAGGAAGGAAGGAAGGAAGGAAGGAAGGAAGGAAGGAAGGAAGGAAGGAAGGAAGGAAGGAAGGAAGGAAGGAAATTTTAATTATCAAAATGATGAGACTGAAAAGAAACAGAAAAAAAGGATTTTGGCATTTCTTCTGCAGCAAATAAAAGTATATTTATAATACTAACTCTGGTTACAAAAAAGAGCTTGTGTTTTTCTATTATCCATTATTTTTAATCATCAAAACCACGAATCATGACTGCATGTTTTTCTGTTTCATGCAAATTTTATAAACAACCAACAATCTCAATTTAGCCTTCTTGGCAGTTATCATATATAAAAGAAAAGTTTAATGATTTCTTTTTTTCTAATTGCCTGTCTATTAGTTCGAGAGAGAAGTTTCTGTTTTCAATTGTAGCTTTACCCTCAAAATCCTCTGGATTAGTGAACATATTTAATGTCTACCTTTTATTTTTATTTTTTTTGCAGATGTGATAAAACACCCCTTTACTATTTATTTTTCATTTCATCGAGGATTTTAACTACTTGGACATTTTTCTGAGGACAAAAGCTGAAATATATTTTTTTTAAATAAAACTTTTCACAGGGAGGATTGTGTCTTCTAAGAGGTGGAATTTTCTGGAGAGGTTTTTAGGGAACAAATACAGAAATAACAATTATAATTCCTCCAAAATTAGACAATATCTATTTAGAATTTATGTATTCCCTCCCACACCCTCACCCGTAAGCCATGGAGTTTCGTGTGTCAACATTGCCTCCTGGTGTCCAAAGTGAGAAGAGGAGCCATCTTTCTAATTCTCTGAGGAGATTCTTTAGCGCCAGATATTTCCTCAATATGTGAATGGCAGTTTGGATATTTAGAAAGTGTAGCGTCCGCAATGGACTAATCTGAAGTCTTCACTCCGGTCCATGTTTCTAGTGGGAACATGGACCATTCCTATTGGCTGATGCCATTTGACAGCTGACTATAAAAGGAGCTGTCAAACAGCATCAGCTGTTGCCCGCCAGCTGGCTGCCTTGTTAGTGCAGCAGCCGCAGAAACCCTTTATTGTGTCAATAAAGTTACAGCTGAAGTTCGTTCCGAGATTTGCCTAAGGTTATTTCTGCTGCTCTACAACACTGGCGATGAGGATGGGATACCAATAAGAGGCCACAAGGCAAAGAATCGCTGAGCTAAGTCACTACAAAAAGAGCTGAAGTCACTACGAGCTGATTGTCATTTAAAGAGCTACAGTCACTATTCACGAGCGCGAAATTCAACTTTTCTTCAGAAGAGACGGCACCGCTGAAGTGAGATGACTTCAAACCCTGCATTCCCGCCTTTCAGACCGACAGCTGAAACATGGGAGTCCTACAGAAACCGATTTGACTGCTTTCTAGATGCCATAGACCTTCCTGATGCAATCGCCCATAGGAAAAAGTCCTACTTTTTAAGATTTTGCGGAGCCACAGTGTTTGACACTGCTATGGCATTATTGGCTTCATGATCAGTTAAGACTGTTTCTTGGGAAGAATTGCAGGAAATTCTTTCCAACCACTATTCCCCTAAGCCATCCCAAATTGCCAGAAGACATGCTTTTAGGATTCAAGCTGAGGGAGAAACTATTAGTGAATACTTTGCTGCCCTAAGAGCAGCCACTTTGCATTGTGGGTTTAGAGACTATCTGGAGGACATGCTATTAGATCAAATAGATTGTGGAGTCAGGGATTTAAGGCTACAAAGGCGTCTATTGGCTAAAAGAGATTTAACCCTTAAAATAGCTATTGAAGAGTCTCAAGCTGCTGAACTATCTGCACTTTCAGCAGCGGAAATTCAGGGAAATCCAATTAGCCAGGGTATATCAGCCATCCATTATGACAAGGCATCCTTAGAAGAAGGCTCTGATGGGGCTAATGATCTAAATGGCCTCAGGCAGCAAAAAACCAGTCAAGGGGAAATCAGGCCAAACCCCATTCTTCCTCCCCGGCATCTTCCCATTTGTCTAATCTGTGGGGAAACCACCTCAGGGCATCCTGCAAGTTCAGGAATGCCATTTGTCTAAAATGCCAAAGGAAGGGTCATTTAGCTAGGGCCTCTCAAGCAGGAAAGACTTTTGCCCAAAAGCCTCAGACAACCTAATATTTACAAAGAGAAGTTGGAGACTGTTTTACTTGCTATCACGCAAAGCAGACGAACAAAGACTCTAACAAAATTAGTGTTTTTGTTTCCATAGATGATAAACCTTGCAGGATGGAAGTTGACACAGGCTCAGCTCTGTCCATCATCTCCTGGGGCACCCTAAAAAAGCTACTTCCCAGAATGACCAAGAAGAAGCTTCTTGACTGCCAGTTGACCCTATGCGACTACCAAGGCAGAACCATCCCACTCCTTGGAAAAGGCAAGTTTTTTGTACAATTCCAAAATTTTAAAGGTCACTTGCCTTTAGTGGTAGTGGATGGTGCCCTCCCTAGCCTGTTGGGATTAGACTGGTTCCCTGCTCTTGGCCTCCATGTAACCGGAATCCACTCTATTTCAAATGCTGAAGTGGATACCTTGTTTAAGGATTATGCTGATGTGTTCAGCAAGGGGCTGGGTTGTTATTCAGGAACCCCAATATCATTCAACATGGACCCTCAGGCAGTACCAATCCGTTTAAAGCCTCGAAGGGTACCATTTGCAATCTGCCCCAAATTAGACATTGAGCTGGACAAATTAATCAAACAAGGTGTATTGGAGCCTGTGGACTTCGCAAAATGGGAAACCCCAATAGTTACACCCCTAAAGAAAGACGGTAGCATGAGAATCTGCACTGATTACAAGACATCATTGAACAAATATTTACAAATCAGTGCCTATCCAGTCCCTGTTATCCAGCACCTCCAACATTCTTTTGAGCCAGGAACCATTTTAGCTAAATTAGACATGTCACAGGCCTATCAACAGTTCCCTGTTGATGACACAGCCACTGAACTGCAGACTATTGTAATGCACAGGGGCGCTTTCAAATGCAGGTGCCTCCAATTTGGTGTAAGAATAGCCCCTGGGATTTTCCAATTCTTAATGGAAAGATTTCTCCAAGGACTACCGGGCGTAGTTCCCTACTTTGATGACATTTTAATATCTGCCATTGACAAGCCTCGGTTACTGAAAAGAGTCAGAGCTGTCCTCGATCATTTCAGACAGCATGGCCTTAAGTTAAAGAAAGACAAATGCACTATTGCCACCACACAGGTAGAATTTTTGAGATACAGAATTGATGCCTCTGGTATACACCCAATCGAGTCCAAAGTAAGGGTTATCCACAAGGAACCCACACCTACTAACAAGACTGAGCTCCAGGCCTTCTTAGGACTTGTTAACTTTTATGCTTCATTCTTTTCTCACAAAGCTTCCATTGCAGAATCTCTGCACAGACTCTTGAACAAGCAATCCCCCTGGCACTGGGTACCTAGGGAAGCCCATGCCTTCCACACTGTCAAATCATTACTTACATCCAATGCTGTCCTGATACAATTTAATGAACAATTGCCTTTAGTTCTAGCTGCAGACGCTTCTCCTTTTGGCATAGGGGCTGTTTTAAGTCATAGACTGCCTAAAGGTTCTGAGGCACCCATTGCCTTTTTCTCCAGAACCTTTTCCCCAACCGAGAGCAATTAGCAACCCAAATTGACAAGAAGGCTTTGGCTGCAGTTGCTTCTGTCAAAAAATTCCATGAGTTTCTATATGGGCACCATTTTGAGTTGATCACGGATCACAAGCCTTCTGTCTGGCAAAAAACAAACTCCTCAGATTTTGTTTCCAAGAATGACCAGGTGGACTTTATTCCTATACACTGGTTCATCATCCTGGCAAGAGTCTGTGCCACGCTGATGCTCTCAGTTGCTGCCCACTGCCTGTTCCTGTAGAAGATCCTGCACCAACTAATGCTGTTTTCCAGATCAATGATCTCAAACTCCCCATCACTGCCCTTGACATCGCTGCCCACTCTTCTAGGGACAAGATAATCGCTCAAGTTCTGGGCTGGGTGGGAAGGGGGTGGGCAGCAATTACTTATGCCCCTGAACTCCTGCCCTTCAAAATTCACCAGCAAGAACTATCTTCTTTGCAAGGCTGTTTACTTTGGGGAACTAGGATAGTTATCCCTTCCCAGTTGCAAAACTCAGTTTTACAGGTCCTGCATGAAGGCCCTCATGGCATTGTCAGAATGAAGGCCCTGGCTCGCAGTTATGTATGGTGGCCAAGCATGGATGCTCAAATTACAAGTTGGGTGAATGCTTGTCAGCCATGCCAGGCCGCCCGACCTGATCCACCCACATCCACTCTAGGCAAGTGGAAAAATTCTGGGGCCCGTTGGTCCCGGGTACATATTGCTCTAGCTGGCCCCATTCATGGGTGTACAATCCTGTAATGGATAGATCTGGCCTTGATGAACACCACAACTTCACAAGTGGTCACTAAGGTTCTAACAAGGATATTCACTACCCATGGCCTCCCTGATATCATTGTGTCTAATAACGGCCCCCAGTTTACTTCCTGTGAGTTTGAGTTCTAGCCAACCTAGAAATAAGACATGCCCTTACAGCTCCTTTTCATCCTGCCAGTAATGGCCTGGCTGAAAGGGCAATCAGGTCAGTTAAGGAGGCCCTGGAAAGGTTTGAGCCTATAGACTGGCACTCAAGGCTTGCCAGGTACCTCTTGACCCAACACACAACCCCCTGTGCCACCACTAATAAGTCTCCAGCTGAGATCCTCATGGGTAGACATATGAGGACAACCCTAGACAAACTCCACCTGCATTATGCCCCAGTCACCCCCCAAGGGTCTGAAAGCCAGACAAGGGAGTTCACTGAGCATGACAGGGTATATGCCCGGAACTATGCTGGTCACCCCTTGTGGATGCCAGGGCAAATTGTGGCAGTAACGGGTCCTAAGTCTTACAGGGTCCTGCTGCAAGATGGGTGCATCTGGCGCCGACATATCAACCAACTTAGAAGATGCTAGAGTGCAGATACAGATGGCCCTCATTACGTCCTGAAAGAAAAGGGACACAGAAACTTCCCTTAGACCTGACAAGCATGCAAGCCAACCTGAACTGCCATCGGTCCCTCGCCCAGAATCTCCCGAATCCGAGACACCAGTTTCTTCGGCTCCAGATGTTGCCCAGCAAGTGGAGGATTTCCTTCCAGCAGCAGCTTCACCAGAACCGAGACGATCCAGCCACCTGCGCAAGGGCTGTCCTTTCTTAAAGACTACGCATGCTCCGTTCTGGGGGAAAGGAGTGTAGTATTCACAATGGACTAATCCGAAGTCTTCACTCCGATCCATGTTTCTAGGGGGAACATGGACCGTTCCTATTGGCTGATGCCGTTTGACAGCCGGCTATAAAAGGAGTTGTCAAACGGCATCAGCTGTTGCCCACCAGCTGGCTGCCTTGTTAGCGTGGCAGCCGCGGCAACCCTTTATTGTGTCAATAAAGTTACAGCTGAAGTTCGCTCCGAGTTTTGCCTCAGGTTATTTCCGCCGCTCTACAACAGAAAGATTATCCTGAAGTTTAATTTTTAGATTTCTGCCATGGTAGTAAAGGAGAAAATGCTGTTCCTTTTTGGTATTGTTTTTGTTTCTTTCATAAATTAGATCATTTTGCAAACAGAGAGGGTAAAGCTGGAATTTTGAAGTCATTTTCCTCAATGTATATGGTCTTCTACGATATTTTGTTATAGGATACCTAAAAAAAAAAGAATCCTACAAAACAAACTATAGAGTGGTGAATCCTAATTAGTCAATCCAGGATCTGGGGCTGAATGAAGTTGAAGAGTTGCTCTGAAGGTTTTTGCTTAGCTTCAGATTCACTTCCTCTCACTGTGTCTCCCGTGCAGTAATAGACAACTGTATCTTCTGGTTTGAGGCTGTTCGTCTGCAGATACAGCTGGTGTTTGGCATCGTCCCTGGAGATGGTGAAGCATCCCTGCACTTTGTCTGAGTAGTAAGTGCTGGTTGAACTTGGATGTATCTCTGAAATTCATTCCAGTCGTTTCCCTGGGGCCTGTCTCACCCAGTGCATGTAGTGGTTACTGAATCCAGAGGCTTGGCAAGAGAAACGGAGGGACTCTCCAGGCTTTCTCACATCCCCTCCAGATTCCTCCAACTGGGCCTGTGACTGCACACCTAGAAAGAAAGGAGTTTCAGTGACATCTCCGTATACAAGAATAGTAAAACGGAAGGAAATGCTGTAAGGGGAAGCATTACCTTGAAGGACTGCTAATAAAGACACCAACTTTGGCCACAGAGGCATTCTTTCTTCCTCTAATAAATGGAGGGGAATATGAACAGGAAAGGGTCCAGGAAAGGGCTCAAACTTTGTATTATGGGAAACCATCTGGCTCCTTTAAAGGGGAAATTGTGCCCTGATTTCCATATTGATTCAGAAAAAGTTTCACAGAGCAATCACCTATAAATTTCTTTGCATACACGTTACAAACATGATTTTCAAGGCACATTACAGTAACACACACATACACACTAGCACATGCAGAGAGGTATACTTTATTATGGCCCAAAACTGTTTTTCAAAAGTCAACTTGATTATTTCTCTTGAGAACTTTTCATTTCCAAGGAACTTCTTGAATGAGAATTGAAATGTTTTCATGGTAAATAACCCAACAAAGTCCAGTTGCCATTTGAAAAACATCTTTGGGACAACCATGATCTCGATGATTAAGAATCTCCGTAGACATTTTACTATCAGGGTTCTTTAAACAGTGAGTCAAATGCTTGCACTGGTTTTAGCATTTTTTTATCCAGCGATTCTTTAAATTAGTTAGTTACTTACTTAAGTGAGTAAATTAGCTTCTAATAAACAGTTTAGGAAAGAGTTTAAAAGTGAGGGGGAAAAACATGCACCGAGAATAAAACCTCAGTAGCTGTGCTGGAGACCAAACATTTTTCTTGATCATGATTTTTTTTTGAAGAAACCGAAAAGAACTGAATGTTCACCAAGCCATAAGGCACAATTTCTAAGCCATATGTGAATTGCATTCAGATGTTCAAGTCACAAAGTATTAATGAGAATTTTTTTACTGGCAGAGTAGAAATAGTTGGACACTGTTGGGTCCTATTATGTTGATTTTATCTGAGCAGTCTTATGCATTTCACATACTTGTTGTATTATAGTTGTAATTTGTGTTCTGTTTCTATTGGTTTCAAGCTGCCCAGGGATGATTCCTCAAGATGGATAGGCATGCAAATTAGGAATAATACTAATACTACCAATACTAATATTGTTAACAACAATTCTTGTGGTTTTTCTTGCCTAAGTTGCAGGGCTTTACTTTTCTCTACAGTGAGTTTCATTTTGTGAGATACGGCCCAGTGTTCTAGATATTATCATCTTAAAGAAATTTTCTTTTAAATTATAATTTAATGTACACTTTAAACCTTTTGTCCACATATTCTCCCATTGTTGAAGCACTACATTGTATCCAAAATTCCTTGCTCTCTTAATTATACAATTTCACTTTCTTTACATCTTCACTATTCAAATTCAATGATAACAATGTTTTATAAACCTTAGCAGTAATATGTTCATCACTACCATACAGTAAGATTATCAATTCATTTTTAACAGTCATTTTCTCAAAATTTCTGGTCAGATTTTGAGGAAATAATAACAGAAGTAGCAACCAATTATACTTTCTCCCAAATCTGACAATATCTTATGATGATGATTTTATCCATTCTGTTGATGTGACTCTTGGTACTTCTCCGAGCCAGGTCTCTCCACATCTTCAGATTTTGCATTATATCTTCTGAGTTTTTCTGTGCTCTGGCTTGTGTCCACCTTAATACTATTCAGCCAACATGTTCTTTGATGGCCTGGTTTTCTTTTTTTTTTTTTTTTTTTTATAAATTTTATTTGAGTTTTCACAAAGAGAAAAAAAAATACAAATAAAACATCTTTTTTGAAAGCAGCATAATCCTGGGTTACACTTCTTCATACAGACACAAATTCAGGTTCATGCTCATTTTTATGTTCTATTCCATATCTTATTACTATTTTACATTTTCTGCATAGCTTCTCCCCTCTTTTAATTTTCCAAATTTTATTTTAATTATCTCATCTCAATTCAAATCATTGTATTTATATTTTTTGTCTGTCCTGTTTCAATTATCAATTATTTATTAACATTGAAGCATTCTTTTTTTTTTTGTAAAAGTTTTATTGATTTTAACAACAGACAAAAAACATATAAGACATAAAACATGACATAAAAAAAATAAAAAAAATATATAACATTCTTCATAAATTTACAGTGTATCGGTTGGTTTACCACTCCCTTTTGTGCATCCATTTCATAGTCATCAGAATAATTATATTACATAATAACTCATATTATCAATCATCAATAAAATATCCCAATATCATTATTGAACAATCATTTGACTATAATTTTACTAATTCATACTTAAGCGAGATAACTATAATTAAGTTAAATTATTTTATGACAAATCATGAAATCATATCAAATCTATCATAATAAAATATTCTTAAAAATTATCAAAACAAAGAAAAATTATATATTCATTATTTCCTAAATTTCTAAATATTCTATTATCATATTGTATTATCTAACCATTGATAAAAAAGATCCCAAACTTCATAAAATTGTTTATCTTCTTGTTCTCTAATTTCAAATGTCAATCTACTCATTTTAGCACATTCCAATATTTTCTTAATAATTTCTTCCTCCATTGGTATTTTCTCACTCTTCCAATGTTTAGCAAATACAATCCTAGCTGCTGTTAATACATTTACAATCAGATATTTTAAATTTTTATTATATATATCAGGTACGTTTCCCAATAAAAAAATCTCTGGTTTCAAATCTATGTGTTTCTTTATCATTTTTTCCAGCCATATGCGAATTCTAGTCCAATATTTCCTGGCCTCCTCACAAGTCCACCACATATGGTAATATGAGCTAGGTATCTGATGACATTTCCAGCACTTTTCAGATTTATTCTTGAACATTCTTGCTATTCTTGTTGGGGGAAAGTGCCACCTGTAAAACATCTTATACAAATTTTCTTTATATGCTGTTGACATTGTCATTTTATAATTTTGTGACCACAGTTTTTGCCATTTCTCTAAATCAATCCCATATCCAAAATTCTTCCCCCAAGCAATCATTGTTTCTTTAACTTGTTCTTACTCTAATTTAATTTCCAAGAAATAACTATATAATTTTTAATCACTTTTTCATCAGTACCTGTCAAAATCCTATCTAAGTCAGTCAATTTATCATAAAATCCTTCTATTTTAGAATCTTTAAGATACCTTGCATGTATTTGTGCATATGAAAACCAATTCATCTTTATACCTTGTTCTTCTAAATTTTGCATCGTTTTAAGTTCACCCTTTTCATCCAATATTTCCCCATATCTAACTGTTTGTTCCTTCTTATAAGTTATAGGATACGAAAAAGCTTCAATAGTTGATAACCAAACTGGAATTTTCAAATAACATTGTTTCTTAGTTTTCTCTCAATTCAACCATAACGATTCCCGTATATAATGCCTTCTGAAATAACCCTATGATTTAGTTCCCTTATACCATAAAAAAGCATGCCAACCCAATAATAAATCATGACCTTCTAATGCCAACAATCTAGTCTTTCTTAACGTTATCCATTCTTTAACCCACATTAAGTTTGCAGCTTGATAATACAACTCCCAATTAGGAAGGCCAAATCCTCCTCTAATTCTAGCATCCTGTAAAAGTTTTAATTTTATTCTCGCTTTCTTGCCTTGCCATATATACTTCAACACAATTTTATTTAGTTCTTCGAAGTAATCCTTACTTAATCTAATTGGTATTGTTTGAAACAAATATAAAATTCTGGGTAAAATATTCGTCTTGATTGTTGAAATTCTACCTATCAATGACAATTGTAGGTTTTCCCATTTTTTCAGGTCGGATGCTATCTGCTGTTTAAGCTTAATATAATTATTCTCTTTCAATGTATTACATCTTGACGTCAAATATATCCCCAAATATTTAACGTTGTTTGTAACTTGAATTTTCATTAAATCTGCAAGATCTTCTCTTTGCCTTAAGAACATGTTCTTTGTCAAAATCTTTGTTTTGTCTTTATTTATTTTTAAACCAGCCATCTCACCATACGTCTCTATCTTTTCCAATAGTTTTAAAGCTGTCTCTAAAGGGTCTTCCAAAATAAAGACCAAGTCATCCGCAAAGGCTGGCAATTTGAATTCCTCCTTTTTGACTTTCATTCCTTTTATGTTTATATCCTCTCTAATATTTCTATTTAAGACTTCCAAGGTCAATACAAATAACAAAGGAGATAATGGGCATCCTTGTCTTGTACCTTTTTTAATATTAATAGAGTCTGTGAATTCTCTATCTATCATTACTTTTGCCGTTTGCTTATAATATACGGCTTCTATTGCTTGGATAAATTTTCTAGCAAAGCCCATCTGTTCCAATAGTAATAACATAAATCTCCAGTTCACATTATCAAATGCCTTTTGGGCATATAAGAATATCAAAGCCATTTGTTTTTCCGAGTGCGCCTCATAATATTCCAAAGTGTCTAGGATTACCCTCATATTGTCTTTAATCTGTCTCTTTGGTAAAAATCCATTCTGATCAGAGTGAATAAAGTTATTTAGGTATTTTTTAAGCCTTTCTGCCAAAATTGAAGCAAAGATTTTATAGTCTGCATTCAATAAAGAAATAGGTCTATAGTTCTTAATTTGTAATGGGTCAACCCCTTCTTTTGGAATAAGTGTAATATAAGCTTCTGACCATGTTTCAGGTATTTTCTTATTTATCATAACTTCATTCATGACTTCTAACAGTGGAATGCTCAACGATTCTTGTAGTGTTTTATAAAATTCTGCCGGGAAACCATCTGGTCCTGGTGCTTTTCCATTGTTCTGTCTGTTAAGTGCTTCAGTTAATTCCATCATTGTTATAGCACTTTCTAACATTTTCCGAATGTCATCAGGTATCTTAGGTAGGTTAGCATTTTGTACATACTGTTTAATTTTTTCCTCATCAAGATCCTCTTGTTTATATAATTGTCCATAAAAATCTCAAATGATTGCCTTTTTCTCCTTATTACCATAACAAATTTGACCATGATCATCTATTAACTGTGATATTTTCCTTGACTCTTTCTCTGGCCTGGTTTCCTTTTATCATTAAGTCTTCCAACTAGTGGTGGGATTCAATTTTTTTCACTACCGGTTCTCTGGGTGTGGCTTGGTGGGTGTGCCATGGCTTGGTGGGCGTGGCTTGGAGAGCGTGGCAGGGGAAGAATACTGTATAATCCCCATTCCCTCCACACCACACTAACCTGCTTTCCAGCTCCGTTCTCCTGTCCAGGGCAATAAAAGGGGACCCAGCCAATCAGCTGGGACTTGGGAGGCAGAGAATAGATGGAGGTGGGGCCAATCAGAGGTGATATTTGCTGATTGTCAGAACTACTCAAAATTTCTGCCATTGGTTCTCCAGAACTGGTCAGAACCTGTTGAATACCACCTCTGCTTCCAACCATAATTGCTTTCTCTGGTAAATTCTCCCACATGACAGGACCAAAATAAGTGAGACAATACCTAATGAGACTTATTTTATTTCCTATCAAACTCCAATTTAGTGCATAGGAAATGGTGTTTCAAAGGAAAACATTCACCCCCTTGTGTTAAAAATGAGGAAGGCAGACATCTTAATAATTTTGCAAAAAAGATTCAAGCCCAGAAGTTTTCATGGGAATGGCAATTTGAGTCACTTCCTCTCATTGTATGTCTTACACAATAATAGACTGCCGTGTCCTCTGGTTTGAGGCTGATCATCTGCAGATACAGCTGGCTTTTGGCAATGTTCTTGGAGATCGTGAAGTGGCCCTTCACTTTGTCAGAGGAGTAAATATCTGAAGACCATATATATATACTATGCTCAACCATTCGAGGCCTTTCCCTGGAGCTTGTCTCACCCAGCTCATCTTATGGTTGTGGAAGGTGAAGCCCAAGGCTTGGCAGGAGAGATGGAGGGACTCTCCAGGTCTTCTCACATCCCCTCCAGACTCCACCAACTAGAATTAAGAATAGACTCCTAAAAAGAAAAGTGTTTCTATGAGATTTTCTGTATATAGAAAGAAAATGCTGGATAAAGTGAAATATTAGATCCTCAGATTGACACCTAAAAAGAAGGATTTTTCCAATGAGATTTCCTGGATATAAAACAGAAATTGGAAGGAAACTTGAGATTGAGTTAAACATTACCTCCAAGGACTACAAGGAAGAATAATAAGTTCAGGCACAGTGTCATTTCTGCCTTTCTCTAATAAAAGGAGGATATATGACAGAAAAGGATGCCAACTTTGTATTGATGGTATCAACCTTTGCCTTTAAAGGGGAAATTGTGTCGTTAATTACATATTGCTTGAGATAAAAGAGTTCCTCAGAGCAGGATTTTCATTGTTGTCCTTGTACAGGCCCTGCACAGTTGATTTTTAAACTATTTTCCAGCCCAATGGAAAATGGAGCTGTTGTGTCCGGTGCGGCAAGGAGATCAGGACCCAGTGACTTGGTTCAGCTCTTTTATTGGTCCTGAGAATGGCTCGGGTTCCGGGGGAAAAACTTATTCCCAAGCCGTGGCGGCTGCAGCCAATGGCACCACTTTGAATCTCCCGCGATTAGTTTCCACCAATCGCGGGAGATCCGCAGCGGGCCAATCAGAGCGGCTCGCTTGACCAATCAGATCCCTGCGTGCTTTGACCAATCACAGTGCAGCATTTACAAGAATGTAAATGACCGTACAGAACACCCCTCCCCTCTTGGTTCGGTCCTACGTGACATAGTCCCGTAAGTAGGTGGGGCTCTGGACATGCCTACTGGACCTGCGCAGGTTAGTTGTTGTTTGACTCCCGTCCAGTTCGGTCGGGTTCTCTGTTGCTCTCGTCGATGGAACCGCCTGGAAGGTGTCGCCAGGCCTCTTGTCGCAGCTCCCTCCCGGTCTACCCAGGCTGGTTGAGCTGCGGTTTCCGCCGCTCCCACCTAGTCTTTCTGGGCTGGTTGAGCTGGCCTGGCTGCTTCTTCCTGGTGAGGCTTCCAGCTGGCTGTTAGTCGGTAAGTGTTGCTGGTTTCTTTCTATTGGGTTTTGGTTCCCGGGGTATTCCCTCCCCTCTTGGCTTGTATTAAGGGGGTTGTCTGTGTTTGGTTGCATGTCAGTTGTGTTTTCTGTGATTGTTCTCGATCTTAGTTGATCGATGTGGCATTTCCATGCTTGTCCATCGGTTGTTTGCAGCCAGCACGAGCGGGGGCCTGTCAGTTGGGTTATGGTTGCTGGTACCCACAGTGGGTCTCTGGTTAGATTCTTTGCATAAACGGCATCGCCTGGTGCAAACGACTGGTGCTTGCTAGAGGAGTTTGGGGATTTCTCCGGGTTGTATGTGGGGTGAAGCCTGTCGAGTGGGGACCTTATTTTCCTCCTCATTAGTAGCTCTGCCGGGCTTTTGTTCATTGTTGTGTTCAGGGTTATATGTTGTATGAAGAACATTTTATTTATTTTTTCTTGGATTTCCCTGTGTTCAATTTTTTGGATGGTTTTTTTCGTAAATTGAGCCATCCGTTCCACCCTTCCATTTGCCGCCGGATGTGCCAGAGCTGTCAATGCGTGTCATATGCCCCGTTCCACTAGGAATTTTTCAAATTCTAGCGAGGTGAATTGGGGCCCATTATCCGACACGATGACATCTGGGAGGCCGCGGGTTGCGAATAGCTTGCTAAGTTCCTTGGTCACGGCCTCCGTGGTGGTGGTTTTCATGTTGCTTACCTCCAACCAGTTGGAGTAAGCATCTACTGTTATAAGGAATGTATGTCCCTAAGTGGGCCCAGCAAAATCTATGTGGATCCTGGACCATGGTCCCCTGGGGGTTTCCCATTCCAGGATTGGTGTCGCGGGAGGGCTTGGTCTGGTTTCTTGGCAGCGTTCACATCTTGCCACCCAGGCCTTAATTTGCTTGTCCATCCCTGGCCACTAAGCGTAACTTCTGGCCAGGGCTTTCATTCTAACTATGCCCTGGTGCCCCTTGTGTAACAACCCCAATACCTTCCCTTGTAGTTTTTCCAGAATAACAACCCTATCCCCCCAAAGTACACACCCTTTTTGTAGCAAGAGTTCTGTTTTCCGGTTGTGGAATGTCTTGAATGCTTTGTCGTCGTCTTTTTCCGGCCACCCTTTTTCTACCCAATGTAACACCCGCGCCAGACGTTTGTCTTTATCAGTTTCTCGGGCAATGTCTGACACAATTATGGGTAGATCGGGCAGAGTCTCTATGCTGAGGGTGCTCATCATGGGTGCTGGGTTGGTGTCTAGGTCGGGTAACGGCGAGTGGCTCAAGGTGTCTGCGTGGGTGATAGTCTTACCGGGTCAGTGTGTGAGTCGGTAGCTGTAAGCAGGAAGGAATTCAGACCACCTAGTCATTCTGGGAGATAGGATGTTCGGGGTGGCCCGGTTCCCTGCCAGGATGCCCAGCAGCAGCTTGTGGTCTGTGATAATGGTGAACGTGCGGCCGTAGAGGTACTCATGGAACCTCTTCACTGCCGCGACGATGGCCAGGGCCTCCTTGTCCAGCTGGCTATAGTTCCTCTCTGATTTGGTGAGTGTCCTCGAGAAGAAAGTGATGGGTGCTTCTCTTCCATCCAGGAGTGTGTGACTGAGGACGGCACCGATGCCGAAGGGTGAGGCGTCGCATGTGACGGCAAGTGGTAGGGTCTCATTGTATTGGATGAGGATGGCATCCGAGGTGAGCAGGTCCTTGTTTTTCCTGAAGGCGGCTTCCTCATGTTTCCCCCAAGTCCAGGTGGCCACCTTGTCCAAAAGCCTATGCAAAGGCTCCGCCGCGGTCGCCTTTTGGGGCAGGAAAACATTGTAAAAATTAAGCAGTCCCAGAAATGCCTGCAGTTCCATTTTATTCCTGGGTGTGGGGGCCTCCTTAATGGCTCTGATGTTGTTTGCAGTTGGGTGGATAACGTGCTGGTCTAGGAGGTATCCTAGGAACTTGACCCGCTCTGTGTAAAGCTGGCATTTCTCTCTCTTCACTTTTAGCCTGGTTTCCTTGAATTTCGTTAGCACCTCCCTTAGACAACCCTCTAGTTCTAGCTGGTTGGTTGCTGACAGCAGCATGTCATCGAAGTAGGGCACCACCCCCTTAATTCCTTGCAGATACCTCTCCATGAGGCTCTGGAAAATTCCAGGCGCCACGCTGACTCAAAACTGGAGTCAGTTACAGCGAAACGCTCCCCGGTGGGTGACTATGGTTTGTGCCTCAGCGGTTTCTGCGTCGACCGGCAGCTGTTGGTATGCTTGGGCCAGGTCGAGCTTCGCAAAAACCTTGCCTCCCCCCAATGAGTGTAGAAGGTGCTGGACTACTGGGATGGGGAAGGCGCTTTGTTGTAAGGCGCAATTTAGGGTGGCCTTATAGTCCCTGCAGATTCTTACCGACCCATTGGGCTTGACTGGGGTGACTATTGGGGTCTCACACTGGGCGTGGTCGATTGGTTGTAGGACCCCTTGCTTGACGAGCTTGTCAATTTGCTCGTCTATTTTTGGCCTGAGTGCAAAGGGTATCCGCCTTGGTTTTAGGCATATTGGGGGAATGTTGGGGTCTAGGCTGAAGGAGATAGGGGGCCCTCGGTACTTGCCTAGGGTGCCATCGAACACTTCCTGGAAATCCTGTGCCAGTTGCTGTTCCCAATCGGTCTCGGCGGTGTGGTTGATGCCCGTGACCTTGATGCAGAGCAGTGTGAACCATTGTAATCCCAAGAGGCTGGGTCAGTCTCGGTCCATGATTGTCAGGGGAAGCTTTGCAGTGCGGCCCTTGAATGTTACCTTGAATTGTCCAGTTCCAACTACCGGGATGCAGTTTCCCTGGTAGTCCTTGATTATTAGTCTCTGGTTCTCCAGTCCCTTCTTGTGGATGGTAGGCACCAAGCATTTGATTTCTTGCCAGGCGACTATGGAGAGGTAGAACCCGGAGTCCACCTCCATTTTGCATGGCTTGCCTTCGATGCCTACCTCCACGTAGACCTTTCGGGCATCAGTGGTTGATGCATGGCCGATGATGACCGTCTGGTGGGTTTCCTCCTTCCGCCGGGTTTCGCCACCTCATCAGTGTTAGGGATAATATTGTTTACCCTAACTGGTTTAGGTAAAATAATAAATATGTAATCATGGTTTGTTAGTTAAAGTGTCTGTAACTTTAACTATAGGAATGTAATTAGGGGAGTGGTTGTAATAGCACAATAAAAGAAGCAAGACAATGGCAGCTTGCTCTCTCTGGCTTGATGATCCCTGATTACTGGATAGATTGAAGACTGTGTTTTTCTCCTACTGGAAAGGGGAGAGAGAAAGGACTGATTTATTGTAAGTGAACTGACATTGGATATTCTACACGGACTTTGCTAATTGAATATCCTTGAATGGACTGACTAAAAAGATACATGACTAATGGACTGTTATTTTGACTATGCTATAAAATCTAAATGGAATAAACTATATTTTGATAGCACAAATGTATCTGTTATTTTTACTGTATGTTAACAAACATACAAACTTATCTCACTCATTTATCTGTGTGCCTATCTGACTAACTCTGCACATTCTGTTTATCTTGTCTCCTTAACCCTGGTTGGGGAACCCAGGCTTAACACTGGTTATGGGCCCAGAGGCTGCAAAGTCAGTTTAACTAGGATAAAACAGATTTATGTAAAAAGTGAGAGTTTGTGTTGTTACACATTACAGTAAACAGACAGCTGTGTTTTATTAATTATAGTTTTATATCCATATATAAGAAAACATGGCACAAGTCAATCTACAAAGTTTGTCCCTTATATCCAAGTTGGATGGAACAAACTATGTATCATAGTATACTATGAAATGTAGTATACTTCTATGTAGAGAAGGTCTGTGGAACATAATAGAAAACCAACCTAACGTAGAGGAAAGGGATCCAGAGATTGAGGAAGATAGACAAAAGATAAAAGACTTTATGCAGAAGAATGAACAAGCTTTTTGCATAATAGGACTAACACTGTCTGACCAGCAACTTGTTGATATCCACGGAGAGCAAACGGTTGTTGGGTGTTGGCAGAAGCTGAAGAGGATTTATGTCGGAGATAACGTAGGTGCTCACATAAATCTAACATGGAAGCTTTTCAGGACACATCTCCAGACGAATGGTGATATGCTGAGTCATTTGAATTCTATGAAAAACATTTTTCAAGAACTGCACGAAAAAGAATTATTATTTTCTCTGAACTACACCAAGTCTACATAATTCTATCATCACTAAACGAAAGTTATGATAACTATGTCACTTCCCTTGAAATTTTGCCTAAGGAAAGTCTAACTTTAACTGATATAACTGGCAGATTGATTGAAGAGGCAAGAAGAAGACTTGAAAGAGATCAGTTAAGGAGGGAGCAACCTCAAAAAGAAGATAATGAATCTCCTACTACATACGCAATTAAAAAGCATTTTAATTGTGGAGGAAGAGGACATTTGGCAAGATTTTGTAAAAAAGCAAAGCGCCAGAACGCTGACAAGAATACTAAAAGTCATCAAAAGATAAATAAAAATTTAGAGTTAGCCATGTATATTAATGGAGCTGTAAAAAATAATTTATGGGTAATTGACAGTGGAGCATCCCACTATATAACAAATGATAACAAAAATTTTATTAAAATTTCCAAGAGTACACAGCAGGTATCTTTAGCCAATGGCTGGAAACTGAAAGCTAAAGGTCAAGGTATAGCATATTGTTCTTTTATAAAAGAGAATGTAAAAATGTTATATGTACCACAACTTAAGTTTAATTTAATTTCAGTTAGAATTTTGGTTAAACTAGGATATGTAGTTACCTTTAAAGGAGATAACTGCAAAATTGAAAAAGAAGATAAGAAAATTACTGCATCTTTAAGAGGTGAATTATATGTGTTAAATGATAATGGTTTAGAGGTGGCTAACACAGTTTATGATAATAAGAAACCTCATGATGAATGTATTCACTTGTTACACCGATGGCTAGGGCATTTAAATTTTAAAATGCTTAAGAGAACTGTTCAATTATCTAAAGGAATAAGTTTGAAACCTTGTAATAAGTATTTGCAATGATATGCTTGTAATCAAAGCAAGGTCATACCGGCTAATAATTGATGGATTTACTACCAAAGAGCCTTTAGAAGTAGTATTTGCTGATTTAATAGGTCCGAAAAAACCAAGTGTAGGAGGAGCTCGATGCATATTAAGTATAATGGACCACTATTCTTGATATGGGTTCTGCTATTTAATGAAGAGCAAAACTGAAACGTATCTAAATCTCTTTAATTGGATTAAATTTGCAGAAAGGAAAACTAAAAAGAAATTAGTAACTCTTATAACAGATAATGGTGCGGAATTTACAAATAATAAATTCCAGAATAGACTTAGAATGTTAGGTATTCAACATAAAAAGTCTGCACCATATAGGCCACAACATAATGCCTTTATAGAGAGACGAGGCCAAACACTGCAATCAATGGCACGTACTATGTTGTCTGATTCAGGATTACCTGACAATTTGTGGGGAGAAGCAATAATGTGTGGTAATCATATATTAAATAATGTTGTTAATACAACAACAGGTGAATTACCATTCACACTGTGACATGGTACAAAACCTGATTTAAGTTACATGCACACATTTGGAGCACCAGCATGGGTGCATATCCCTACGCAACTCAGACACAAAGGACAGCATAGAGCTAAAAGATTATTATTTGTAGGATATGAATCTAATCATAGATCTTTTAATTTCTGGGAACCAGGAACATCTAGAGTATACACCAGTGCTAGTGCAAAATTCCTAGAACATATAGGATGGAATAGATTAGAGCAAGATTTAAATAATGAAGTAATTATTGAACCCTACAAAAGGCAGAAAGATCAGACTAGTTACAAGAAGAGTCCAATTAAAGAAGAAGTCCACAAAGAACAAATAGGACCAAAACAAGAGGAAACAATTGATCAGGAAGAGTTAGATAATCAAGAACAGTTAATAAATGAAAGTCCACCTGTAAGTCCTGTAATACATAGACGTACTACCCGTGTAACTAGACCACCTGATAGGTATCAAGCAAGTATAGTTTACCAAGTAACTAAAGTTCCAAATAGTGTAGATGAATTTAGGATGTATCCTGCTAAGGATCAGGAGAATTGGCAAAAGGCAATGGAAAAAGAACTAAATTCATTAAAGGTAATGAAAGTATATGAAGATGCTAAATTACCTCCAGAAGAAAAATCCATTGGGTGCAAATGAATATTTAAAGTAAAAACTGGAAATGATGGGACTGTTTCCCATAAGGCTAGGTTGGTAGCTCAAGGATTTAATCTAACTGCATCTGATTATGATGAAGTTTTTGCACCAAGTCTTAAAGCAACATCTTTGAGAGCAGCTTTAGTGTGGGCAGCTATGAAAAACTATGTCATTAACCATTTTGATGTAGAAACTGCTTATTTGCATGCACCATTGTAGCACACTATATATTTGAAAAAGCCAGTTATTATAAAAGACAACAAAGTAAATAGTAAGGATTGTTGGAAACTCAAAAAGAGTCTTTATGGGGTGAAACAATCTGGTTTTGAGTGGAACCAATATATTGTGAAAGAATTAAACAATATAGGTTTTAAATCTGGATTAGCAGATCCATGTGTGTTTAAAAGAGAAAATAATGGAACGGTGTCATTATTGTTATTATTTACAGATGATATTGCTTTGATAACTAAGACTAATAATGAAGCTAATGAGATTATATCATTATTAGCCAAAAAGATAAAATTAAAGCATTTAGGTGAAATTAAAAGGTATCTAGGATTGACAATTAACAAAACAAAAAATGGATTTAAGATATCTCAAGAAGATAAAATTTGCCAATTAATTAAAACGTATAAAATGGAACTTTGTAAACCGGCAAAGACTCCATTGAGTCAGGAAGTTTGCCAAACTGATGATCAAAGTCCCAAATTTGATAAGTCTATATATCAATCTTTGATTGGTAGCTTATCATATATAAGCAATTGGTCTAGGCCAGATATAGCTTATAGTGTTAATCAGCTGCCACGTTTTAATTCGGATCCACATCAATGTCATTGGCAATCATTAAAGAGAATTTTAAGATATCTTAAAGGAACAATGAACCATGCATTGTATATAGAACCAAAGGGTGATTTGAGTCTTAGTGCCTATGCAGATGCAAGTTTTGCAACTGACATAAACACTAGAAAATCAACATCTGGCTAGTGATGGCTATATTATTTGGTAAGACACTAATTGGGTGGAGGTCAATCAGACAACAGCATATCAGCTTGTCCATGATGGAAGCGGAATTTTCATGTCTGTCATTACTATGCACTGATTTAATTTTGTACAAACAGTTATTATTAGACATGGGTGTAACTGTTAAAGATTCCATTATTGTGTACGAGGACAACCAGGCAGCCATAAATTTAGCTACTAATATAGCTGTAAAAACTAGATCAAAGCATACTGATTTAAGATACTTAAATGTTAGATAATCTGTAAAGAATGGGCTAATTAAATTGGAATACTGCATGACGGAAGAAAACATTGCAGACCAGTTTACAAAAGCTCAAGGAGTAATTAAGTTTAAAGAGAGTTGTAACAAATATGATTTAAAGATGTAAATAGTTATTAGTTATATTATTATTACTACCTTAAAGGGAAGAATGTTACGGATAACATTGTTTACCCTAACTGGTTTAGGTAAAATAATAAATATGTAATCATGATTTGTTAGTTAATGTGTCTGTAACTTTAATTATAGGAATGTAATTAAGGGAGTGGTTGTAATAGCACAATAAAAGAAGCAAGACAACGGCAGCTTGCTCTCTCTGACTTGATGATCCCTGATTACTGGATAGATTGAAGACTGCGTTTTTCTCCTACTGGAAAGGGAGAGAGAAAGGACTGATTTATTGTAAGTGAACTGACATTGGATATTCTACACAGACTTTACTCATTGAATATCCTTGAATGGACTGACTAAAAAGATACATGACTAATGGACTGTTATTTTGACTATGCTATAAACTCTCAATGGAATAAACTATCTTTTGAAAGCACAAGCATATCTGTTATTTTTACTGTATGTTAACAAACATACAAACTTATCTCACTCATTTATCTGTGTGCCTATCTGACTAATGCTGCACAATCTGTTTATCTTGTCTCCTTAACCCTGGTTGGGGAACACAGGCTTAACAGTCGGTTTCATCTGCTCCGATCCCATCGGCTGTCGGCTTGGCAATCTCTGGCTCTGGGGGGTGTGCTGTCACATCTCTGCTCGCTATGGTCCCGCCGTCTGGGGCTGTAGGCCTTCCTCAATCAGCAGATTCAGGTGATGTGACCCTTTTTGTCACAGTGCCGGCAGACTGCATCAAAGAAACAGCACTCTGCTCGAGGGTGGTCACCTCCGCACCCTGCACATACAGTCCCCGACTTACGACCCCACTGATTTCGCTGGTCACATCCTGTCTGGAGCCAGTGGAGCTCCTCCTCCTCGTCTGTGGTGTCGGAGGCGGAATGGAATTCACCATGATGGGTGGTGGTCTCGCGGTGACTTGCTTCCGGTTGTGCCTCGGTTGCCCGTCCTGGGTCGGCGGTCACGGTGCAGTCTCCAGTATCTGGTCTCTGCATGCAGTTCACCGATTTCCGGGTTGCGTCAGCTGTAGTGGCTTCAGCAATGGCATCGGCGAGGGCGATGTCTCCTTTGGCCATCAGTCAGCTCTGTAGGACTGGGTCTTGGAGTCTGAGTACAACATGGTCCCGTAAGGCCTCATCCATGTCCGAGAACCTGCACATGCCTCCTAGCTTCGTGGCTGAGCCACAAAATCGCTGATGCTCTCACCCGCTCTCTGGTCCTGCCAGTAGAAATCGTGCTGCTTGATGAGGGTGGGCATGGCGGGGGCATAGTGGTTCTGGAGCAATGTTTCAAGGTCGCCCCAGTCCATCTCCTTGACGTCCGCGGGTTTCGCTAGAGCTTTTGCCATCTTGAACACTGCGGGCCCGCAGTGTGTCAGAAAGACGGCTCTTTTCTTCAGCCCGGCGGCATCCTTCATGTTGCTACATTCAAGGAACATGAGGAATCTGTCTTTGTATGATTCCCAGTCCTCAGTAGCGGGATTAAAGGGCGTGGGCGGTGCGATGCTGGCCATCTCATCGGTCTTGCTTCCTCTGGATACGTGTTGGTGGGGGATTAGCCTTGGGATCCCATCCTCATTGCCAGTGTTGTGTCCGGCGCAGCAAGGAGACCAGGACCCAGTGACTTGGTTCAGCTCTTTTATTGGTCCCGAGAATGGCTCGGGTTCCGGGGGAAAAACTGCGATTTTTTATTCCCAAGTTGCGGCAGCCGTGGCCAATGGCACCGCTTTGAATCTCCCGTGATTAGTTTCCACCAATCGCGGGAGATCCGCAGTGGGCCAATCAGAGCGGCTCGCTCGACCAATCGGATCCCTGCGCGCTTTGACCAATCACATGTAAATGACCGTACAGAACAGAAGCAGCCTTTACAGGAGAGAAATTAAAACAAAGACTTATAAAATTTCCCCACTTCTCAATAGGGAGTCAAGGGAACAAATGATGAACAAGCGTTGATAACATTTGAAACATTTGAAATAACATTTGAACATTTCAGGTTGGGAAACATGAGAACAGCAGTCCTCCTGAGTTTAGGAAAAGTTTTAGACATTTTCCTTTTAATATGACATTTTTAAGAAACCCAGAAGAACTGAATGCAGACAAAGATCATTTTTGCTTTGGAGGCTATTTTACTATTTTGTTTGGTATTTCAGTCAGTTGTTAGGCCTCCAGAGTTGATATGCCAAGAAGGGAAGTGGTGAAAATTGAAATAAGAACAATGGCAAGAGGAATAGTCATAACAATTATAATAAAAATGTTACTAAAAGCATTCACAGTAGATAAGAATAATAAACCTCTTTGAGGAAGGAAGGAAGGAAGGAAGGAAGGAAGGAAGGAAGGAAGGAAGGAAGGAAGGAAGGAAGGAAGGAAGGAAGGAAGGAAGGAAGGAAGGAAGGAAGGAAGGAAGGAAGATTAAAAATGGAAATCTTGGTTGGAAAGAAATAAAAAGAAATAATGGCAATAGTGTGTTCTGTTGTAGAATTTAATCTGGGTCATTCATTCGGGCCAGAAGTTTAATCTTCTGAGTTTTGAACGTGTGCTGGAGCCCATCCTCAGGGAATTTCTATCTAGCATGAGTATTAAAGCTCAGAAAGACTAAACATTTAAAAATGGTTTAGAAAGCACAATTTGTTGGATGCCCACAAAATACACAGTCAAAATAATAAATGAATATTTAACTTCAGAGTGGACAGAGAAAGATAAATGAGTCACTTTGTATTCACTAATTTAGAATGTCACAGTTATACCCATTTTTTCTCATTTTCCCTTAATTTATGGATAAAAATTTCATCTCTGCATTTATATTACATTGATATAGACACAAACACATAAATACAGTCTTATCTATATAAACATGAAGACAGACATTATTTTTTAATTATTCATAGAATGAGTTGCCTCACATTTGTTTATTTTTTATTTTAAAATAAAGTTTATTTAGGATTTATGCATTTAAAACATTTAAAAAACAAACAAACATATTAACAAGTATATATGTATATATATAACTTAATATATATATATATAAATAACTAATGGATTTAAACTGATGGATTTAAATGTGTGTGGAGCACTTCATGTCAAAACTTCTGATTTGTAGGTTGTGATAGTGGTGCTTTTAAAGTTGTAGCAACGTTTCAGCAGAATCTCATCTGCCATCATCATTTTGCAGCAAGAACTGAGCAACGGTTACACATTTTTTTGGTCCCCCGAACATTGATGTGATCTTCCTTGTTACAATACCTTCCTTGTTCTTTTAATGCTTTAATTTCACAAAATACTTTATGATTAAATGCACGTCTTCCATAATTTCATAACTTATCCAGTTGTCAAATATTGCCTTTTCTTTAACCATTGATAGCAGCAATTCCATGTTTTATAGTATATCTTGGTTATTTTTTAGTAATTTACAGGCTTATCCATATAAACATGAAGATAGACATTATTATTTTTTTAATTATTCATAGAATAATGCCTGACATTTGTTTAAATTGAATTCTTCCTTTGCAATGTTCAAGTAAGGCAGCTGAATTTCCTTTCTGTAGTCCCCTTCCAAAATCGAAAACTCCGTAAAATGAGACTTCAGGATTCATTTCATTTCATTACAGACGAAAGAAACTGATGGATTTAAATGTGTGTGGAGCACTTCATGTCAAAACTTCTGATTTATAGGTTGTGATAAGAGTAACCAATTAATAGTGACAACAAGAGAGGAAGACAGGCCCAGACCCAATTATGAACAATGTAGAAAAGAATGAGACAGAGGAAATTTGAATGTATTGAAAGAAAAGCAAAGGAACTGAGTATAAGTAAACGTAAGCTGCTTAGAAGTAGAGAAAGTTCTTGACAGACTACAAATTCACTTCCTCTCGCTGTGTCTCTTGCACAGTAATAGACAGCCGTGTCCTCTGCTTTCAGATTGTTCATCTGCAGATACAGCTGGCTTTTGGCATCATCCCTGGAGATGGTGAAGCGGCCCTTGACTTTGTCTGAGTAATAAGTGGAAGGATTTGAGCCTGTACGTATGTAGGCTACCCATTCCAGTCCTTTCCCTGGAGCCTGTCTCACCCAGTGCATCCAGTAGCTGCTGAAGGTGAATCCAGAGGCTTGGCAGGAGAGACGGAGGGACTCTCCAGGTCTTCTCACATCCCCTCCAGACTCCACCAACTGGACTTGAGACTTGACACCTAAAAAGAAAGATGCTTCAATGATATCTCCTCTATACAGGAATAGTAAAGGGAAGAAAACTTGACATAGAATGAAACATTACCTCCAAGGGATGCAAGAAAGAATACCAAGTTTAGCCACAGGGTCATTTTGGCCCCCTCTAAGGAATGGAGGGGAATTGAAAGGAGAGATTTTGAGAAAATGCACAACCTTTGTGTTGGTGATTGTCACTGGAAAAGGGAAACCAATTGTTGCCTTTAAAGGGGAAATTGTGCCTTCATTTACATATTGGTTAATATAAAAGTGTTTCTCAGAGCAGGGATTTCAAAGTTGTCCTTGCATACTCACCACACATTTGACTTTTACAAAATTTTCCAGCCCAATGAAAAATGAAGCAGCCTTTACAGAAGAGGAACTAAAACAAAGAGCAATATCATTTTTGTTTTAGATGCTAGTTTGTGTGGTGTTTTTATTGGTTGTTACTTGCCCAGAGGTCTCCTGCTTGGGCAGGGGATTTGGACTAGATAACCTATAAGGTCCCTTCCAAATCTGTTAATCTATTGAAGTGTCAAATCTTTCCATTTTGGGGCCTATAACAATCTCCCTGTAGTTGCTAAATATAAGATAGCTTCATTATTATTTTTATTTCCCTATCGATTACTACAAAAATAAAAGTCTCAATTGTAGCTTTAAAAATATCTCCTGGATTAATGTACATACGTAATCCACATTTTTGGAGGATGATTTTTTGCATGGCCACCAAACCTGAACAAAACATTCCTCTATGTTGTTTTCATTTTCATGAAAGATTTGAACGACTGGATATTTTTTCTGATGACAAATCCAGAAATAATACAGATCCCTTTTTTTTTTCCCATAACAATTCTCTGCTTGATAGGGAGGATTGTAACCTCCTAAAAGGTGGACTTTTCTTCACAGATTCTCAGGGAACAATTACAGAAACAACAACTGTCAAACCTCCAAAATCAGACAATATCTATTTAGAATTAATTCATTCCCTCCCCCACCCACACCCATAAGCCATGCAGTTTCATGTGTCAACATTACCCCCTGGTGTCCAAAATGGGGAGCAGATACATCTTTCAAATTAGTATGGACCACAACATGTCAAAATATCTCCTGATTTATAGATGGTGGTAAGAATAACCATCAAGCAATGATGACAATACAGTCCAAAGTATACAGATCCAGAAGGCTTCTTGAGAGGAGAAATGTGTAATTGTCAATATCTGACAGTCTTGGGACAGACCAGTTGAGGGGAGAAAGCTTCAGGTATCAGGGGATTTTATACAGATTTAAGAAGGACAGAGACTCAGGTTTAAGCATACTTAGAATAAATTAATGGAGAAGGAATGGAAAATGAAAAACATGTAGGAAAGTATGAGACTGGTGATATTCAGCAAGGAAAGAAATAAAAGGAATGTAAGGTCCTGCTTCGCCAGTCTTCTCAAGAAAGAAAAAACTCTTGAAACGAATTGGATTTCAGAAGGAACTTTTATTGGAAGACAGTGGTAGCAGAGAGAGTTTAGGAAGACTCTGAATTTTATGTGCTGGAGCGTTAGGCTAAACTGCCCTTTTTGAGGCCCCTCCCAATGTCCAGTTCACTTTTGAACCAATCCTAAAGTATGAAGATGTTATGAGAACTTTGGGCTGAGAAGGTGATAACAGGCAGTTCCTGTTACGAACTAATAAAACACTGAAATAAAAGTTTATCAAAAGCTTTAGAAAATGGCAGGGTTCTAGCCCTGCACTTCTGATTGGCCGAGAATAGCGATATCGGATTGGTCTGTTCAGGAGAATCTGATTGGCTGTTAACGAGCCACTCTCATTGGTTAAGGGGGTTAACACTCCTCGTCTCTTATTGGTTTCTAGAGCAGCAGCTTGCCTATAAAAGGGATGCTGTTGCCCTAGGGTTTTGCTCTGTTCAAAATGTTTAATAAAGAGTTTGAAGTTCACTTTTCACCATCTCGTCTCTGTTCCTTGCACCCATGCGCAGAACTTAACACTGGCGACGAGGATGGGATGCAGAGACGTCAGAGGTGACTGAACACTACAGAGCACTAAACAGAGCATGTGGCTGAAGGCGCATCAATGGCAGAAACCATGACCGGCGGCACCATACCACCCGCTCCATTCGACCCAGCACAAGAAGACTGGGACTCATACATGGACCAGTTCCAGATGTTTCTAGAGACCAACAACTTGAAGGATGCCACTGCTGGGAAAAAGAGAGCGGTATTCCTGACTCACTGCGGACCTGCCATTTTTAAGATGGCTAAGGCACTGGCGAAACCGGCTGAGGTGAAATCCATGGACTGGGATGTCCTCGAGCCCCTCCTACAGGCCCAGCGGAAAGAAGAAAGTGTTGCAGATTTCATTGTGGATCTCCTGAACCTGGGAGGCCTCTGTGGATTTGCCGACCTCGAAGAAGCTCTAAGAGTCCGAATAGTTCTGGGTTTAGATGCACCGAACGTGCAAAGTAAGCTGATGGCGAAAGGTGACATCAGCCTTGCAGATACCATCGCTGACGCTACTGCAGCAGAAGCAACCAGGAAGTTGGCTGCCCGAATGTGCTGCACCAATGCCCCGCTCCACCAACTCGTCAGCGAAACCTCACCTCGCCTTGAGGGACATGCAACGGCAACCCACCATGAGGACCTCGAATCATCATCAGAAAGTAATGAAGAAGAAGTAAACCGGCTCCGGTCTGAACGAGACCAATGCCACCAGCGTAACCAGAGACTACAGTATCAATGCGTAGGTTGTGGGGCAAACCACCCACGATCAGACTGCAAATTCCTCAACCCGCTCTGCCATATTTGTGGGAAGAGAGGCCACATCGGATAGGTCTGTCGAAGCAAGCTAGGATCCAGCCCACTTCAGAGGGGGACCAACTACTGCCAACCCACAGGAAGTCATCCTGTGAATCGGGAACATTCGAATCACCAATGGAACAACCATTCCTACAGAAATAAACCACTAGCCCATTCAACGAAATGAGAAGAGGCACACCAAACCATCACGATTGGTCATGCCTCATCATTAGATGCAAAGAAGATCCGAGTGAAGGTTGCCATCGAAAACCAGCCCTGCATGATGGAAGTCGATTCAGGATCATCCCTCTCGATGGTTTCCTGGAAGACCCTTAAACAATTGATCCCTGCCATCCGGCGGCAAGACCACAGAACCCAAAGAATCATTCTCAAGGACTATCAAGGAAACCGAATTCTGGTTGTTGGATTCAGCCTAGTCCAGGTCTCATTCAAAAATTGTACTGCATCTTTACCATTGACCGTCGTTGACCGTGATTGGCCTAGCTTGTTAGGCTTTCAATGGTTTCCTTCACTTGGGATTGAGGTAGCCAGCATTTACCAAACCAGCAGCGTCGACTAGGAGGAGGCCCTTATCCAGGAATTCCAGGACGTCTTTGCAGATAAACTAGGTGAGTACAAGGGGACCCCGATATCATTTAACCTTAACCCTGAAGTAGCCCCCATCCACCTCAAGCCTCATCAAGTCCCTTTTGTCCTTAAACCAAAGATTGATGAGCAGCTTGATAAATTAATAGCCCAGGGTGTTTTAGAACAACCGACCATGCTCCTTGGGAAACCCCAATCGTAACACCCATCAAACCGGATGGATCGTTAAGGATTTGTGGGGACTACCGTGCCACTCTGAATCATGTCCTTCAACAGAATGCTTACCCGGTGCCGGTGGTACAACACCTCCTCCATTCCCTGGGGGGTGGAAAAGTCTTCGCTAAATTGGCTTTAGCACAGGCGTACCAACAACTGCCTGTAGACAAAAAAACAGCAGAGGCGCAAATGATCGTTACGCGCTGAGGCGCTTTTCAGTGCAACTAACTCCAATTCGGAGTTAGTGTGGCCCCAGGGATCTTTCAGAGCTTGATGGAGAGACTATTACAGGGTATAAAAGGGGTCGTACCATACTTTGATGACATTTTAATTCCTGCCCCGAATAGAGAAATACTAAAGGAGCGTCTTAGACTGGTTCTCCAGAAATTTAAAGACTCTGGCCTTAAAGTTAAAAAAAATAAATGTCAACTACAGATAAAGTAGAGTTCCTGGGTATCTAATCGATAAACAAGGCATTCACCCCACTAGTAGCAAGTTAAGAGCGATCAAGAACACCCCAAGACCCAGAAATAAGACTGATCTCCAAGCTTTCCTGGGGCTTCTTAATTTTTACAACATCTTCCTACCCCACAAAGCGACCATAGCTGAGCCCCTACATCAGCCTCTCGACAAAAAAGCAACCTGGGTTTGGGGACACCGAGAGGAACACGCGTTCCGACAAGTGAAAAACCTATTAACTTCAGATGCTGTTTTAATGCAGTATAACGAGACTTTGCCTTTAACAATTACATGTGACGCATCACCATTTGGAGTAGGAGACATTTTGAGCCATGTGTTACCAAACAGTAGTGAAGCCCCTATTGCCTATTTTTCAAGAACTTTATCAAAGGCTGAACGTAACTATAGTCAAATCGATAAAGAGGCTCTTGCTGTTGTATCTGCTGTTAAACGGTTTCATGAATATGTTTATGGACGAGTTTTTTCTATTGTTACTGACCACAAACCTTTGCTGGGGATTATAGCAGGAGACAAGCCAACCCCCTATATATTATCACCTAGAATGACTCGCTGGTCGGAGTTTTTGGCTGCGTACAATTATAAGCTGCAGCATCGCCCGGGGAAAGCCATTCCCCACGCTGATGCATTGAGCCATGCACCACTTCCAGAAACCGTCGATGACCCAGCTTCAACCCTTACAATGCTCCAGATTGAAATGCTACATTCACCGCCGTTAACAGATAGAGATATTGTGATTGAAACAAAATGTGATCCTATCTTAAAGCGAGTTCTTAATTGGGTTGAACAAGAATGGCCACTAGGTCAAACCCCTGATGACTTCATTCCCTTCAAGAATCAGCAAATGGAACTTTTTTCGCAAAAGGGCTGCATCCTATGGGGGGATAGAGTTGTCGTCCCAGAGTGGTTACAACGAGTGATATTAAAGACACTGCATGAGGGCCACCCCAGCATCGTGCTTATGAAAGCACTCGCACGAAGCTACGCGTGGTGGCCGGACATCGACAAACAAATCAAAGCCTGGGTAAAGACTTGTTATAAGTGTCGGGAAGTTAGCAATGCCCCACCAAAAGCAACTCCGACAGAATGGGAAACACCTTGAGGACCATGGTCCCGCATTCATATTGACTTTGCGGGACCTACTAAGGGACATACGTTCCTATTAACAGTGGATGCCTACTCAAACTGGCTCGAGATCCACAAAATGAAAAATACCACAACCGAGTCCATCATCCGGAAGTTGAACAGATTATTCGCAACGCATGGACTGCCAGACGTTCTGGTATCCAACAATGGACCCCAGTTTACCGCACTTCCTTTTGAACACTACTTAGCAGACCACGGTATTCGCCATGCGCTAACTTCAACAGAGCACCCTGCAGCTAACGGAAGAGCCAAGCGCATGATACAGTTTGTTAAAAAAACCCTCTACAAAATGGACTATGGGGACATTGAAGATAAGATAAATAGAATACTCCTTCTCCAACACATCACTCCGCACAGCATCACCAACAAGACTCCAGTGGAACTATTGATGGGAAGCAAACTCTGCTCCCACCTCGACCGGCTTCATCCATCTTACGAGCCAGAGAAACCCTGTGGATCTAGTGGAAAATGCCGCGAGTTCAAGATAGGCGACTTAGTTTTTGCCAGAAAACTTTCTGGTGAACCATTGTGGATCGAGGCCACTGTTATTCAAGCCACTGGACCCAGATCGTACTGGGTGAAAACCTGCAATGGAAAAATATGGAAATGCCATATAGATCAGCTTCGCTCGAGGCTACAACCTACTTTCCACGACTTCGGCAACTCCCAAACTGAGGGGGGAGGGAATGTTGAAGAAACCAAATTCGAGATGGCGGAAAGCAGGAACGAAAGAAGTCAGCCATCGGGCATAACAAGTGAAGAAGTATCAGGGATGGGTATGGCCTAACCACAGAGGAACAACCCAACAGAGGCTAGCCCACAAGGGCCAGAGCACAACGACGAGAACATTAGTGGCACCGAGTCTTCCAACAAGGAACCACCGGCACCCGACTTGCCCAAAAACGCCCCACCAAAACAGGCTTATGGACAAGAACCGGTGGAACAGCGTAAATCCAATAGACAGTCAAAGCAACCTTCCTACCTCAGAGATTACATCACCGCACCCCCCAAACGGAACCCGGGGGGAAGGGGTGTTATGAACTAATAAAACACTTAAATAAAAGTTTATCAAAAGCTTTAGAAAATAGCAGGGTTCTAGCCCTGCACTTTGATTGGCCGAGAATAGCGATATCGAATTGGTCCGTTCAGGAGAATCTGATTGGCTGTTAACGAGCCACTCTCATTGGTTAAGGGGGCTAACACTCCTCATCTCTTATTGGTTACTAGAGCAGCAGCTTGCTTATAAAAGGGATGCTGTTTCCCTTGGGTTTTGCTCTGTTCAGAATGTTTAATAAAGAATTCGAAGTTCACTTTTCACCGTCTCGTCTCCGTTCCTTGCACCCATGCGCAGAACTTAACACTTAACAGTTCCCAAGTCTTGCACTTCTGGTGCAGTGGTGGGATTCAAATCTTTTACGACCGGTTCTATAGATGTGGCTTGGTGGGCATTGCAGGGGAAGGATACTGTAAAATCTCCAGTCAAAGGTGGTATTTGCCAGTTCTCCAAACTACTCAAAATTTTCACTACCGCTTCTCCAGAACTGGTCAGAACCTGCCGAATACCACTTCTGCTCTGGTGGTGAGACAAAACAGATGGGCCAAGGCACATTCCCCCACCCACCAATAACCCAGAGGCACATTAAAGTAGGGAAAAGGAGCAAAGAAAACCCCATGTAAACAGGACCCAAATTGTCCCCTCTCCCGCCAGAAACACAAGGTCCCTACAGAGATTAATGGGACCTGAGTATAAGCATAAGCTTTTCAAAACTAGAGAAAGGTCTTGACAGGCTTCAGATTCACTTCCTTTCACTGTGTCTCCTGCACAGTAATAGATTGCGGTGTCCTCTGGTTTGAGGCTGTTCATTTGCAGATACAGCTGGCTTTTGGCATTGTCCTTGGAGATGGTAAAGTGGTCCTTGACTTTGTCTGAGTAGTAAGTTCTTGAACCAGTGGTTATCCAAGCCACCCATTCCAGTATGCATCCAGTGCACTTACCTGGGATCTAAAATGAACCACATGCAGACTCTTGGTAGGGGAGCTGTGGGGTGGAGCAGGTTCAGCCTATTGTTGGAATTACCGGTTCACTGAACCGGGTGTAAAATTAACATCCAATTTGTCCAAACTAGTATGAACAGGCTCAAGCCCATCCTTTGGGTAGGCATTCAAATTTAAATAATAAGACTACTGCTACCAATACTGTTAAGCCTGGTTTCCCCAACCAGGGTTAGGGAGACAAGCTAAACAGAATGTGCAGCGTTAGTCAGATAGGCACACAGATAAATGAGTGAGCTAAGCTTGTATGTTTATTAACATACAGTAAAAATAACAGATACGCTTGTGCTATCAAAAATATAGTTTATTCCATTATGAGTTCATAGCATAGTCAAATTAACTGTCCAATAGTCATGTATCATTTAGTCAGTCCATTCAGGGATATTCAGTTAGCAAAGTCTGTGCAGAATATCCTATGTCAGTTCACTTACAAATCAGTCCTTTGTTTCTCTCCCGTTCGAGCAACGCAGTCTTGATTCCAAGCAGTAATCAGGGATCATCAAAGCCAGAGAGAGAGCAAGCTGTCGTCTTGCTTCTTTTAAAGTGCTTTCACAACCACTCCCTTAATTACTTTCCTATATTTAAAGCTGCAGACACTTTAACTAACAAACTATGATTACTTAGTTATTATTTTACCTAAACCAGTTAGGGTAAACAATGTTATCCCTAACATTCTCCCCTTTTAGGAAATAATAATAAATATAACTATTTACATCTTTAAATCATATTTGTTACAACTTTCTTTAAACTTAATTACTCCTTGAACTTTTGTAAATTGGTCTGCAATGTATTCTTCCGTCATGCAGTATTCCAATTTAATTAGCCCATTCTTTACAGATTCTCTAATATTTAAGTATCTTAAATCAGTATGCTTTGATCTAGTTTTTACAGCAATACTAGTAGCTAACTGTATAGCTGCTTGGTTATCCTCGTACACAATAATGGAATCTTTTACAGTTATACCCATGTCTAATAATAACTGTTTGTACAAAATTAAGTCAGTGCATAGTAATGACAGACATGAAAATTCCGCTTCCATTGTGGACAAGCTGATATGCTGTTGTCTGATTGACCTCCACCCTATTAGTGTTTTACCAAATAATATAGCCATCCCAGATGTTGATTTTCTTGTGTTTATATCAGTTGCAAAACTTGCATCTGCATAGGCACTAAGACTCAAATCACCCTTTGGTTCTATATACAATGCATGGTTCATTGTTCCTTTAAGATATCTTAAAATTCTCTTTAATGATTGCCAATGACATTGATGTGGATCCGAATTAAAACGTGCCAGCTGATTTACACTATAAGCTATATCTGGCCTTGACCAATTGCTTATATATGATAAGCTACCAATCAAAGATTGATATATAGACTTATCAAATTTGGGACTTTGATCATCAGTTTGGCAAACTTCCTGACTCATTGGAGTCTTTGCCGGTTTACAAAGTTCCATTTTAAACGTTTTAATTAATTGGCAAATTTTATCTTCTTGAGATATCTTAAAACCATTTTTTGTTTTGTTAATTGTCAATCCTAGATACTTTTTAATTTCACCTAAATGCTTTAATTTTATCTTTTTGGCTAATAATGATATAATCTCATTAGCTTCATTATTAGTCTTAGTTATCAAAGCAATATCATCTGTAAATAATAACAATAATGACACCGTTCCATTATTTTCTCTTTTAAACACACATGGATCTGCTAAACCAGATTTAAAACCTATATTGTTTAATTCTTTCACAATATATTGGTTCCACTCAAACCCAGATTGTTTCAACCCGTAAAGACTCTTTTTGAGTTTCCAACAATCATTACTATTTACTTTATTGTCTTTTATACCTACTGGTTTTCTCAAATATATAGTGTGCTGCAATGGTGCATGCAGATAAGCAGTTTCTACATCTAAATGGTTAATGACATAGTTTTTCTTAGCTGCCCACACTAATGCTGCTCTTAAAGATATTGCTTTAAGACTTGGTGCAAAAACTTCATCGTAATCAGATGCAGTTTGATTAAATCCTTGAGCTACTAACCTAGCCTTATGGGTAACAGTCCCATCATTTCCAGTTTTTACTTTAAATATCCATTTGCACCCAATGGATTTTTCTCCTGGAGGTAATTTAGCATCTTCATAAACTTTCATTAACTTTAATGAATTTAGTTCTTTTTCCATTGCTTTTTGCCAATTCTCCTGATCCTTAGCAGGATACATCCTAAGTTCATCTACACTAATTGGAACTTTAGTTACTTGGCAAACTATACTTGCTTGATACCAATCAGGTGGTCCAGTTATACGTGTAGTACGTCTAGGTATTACAGGACTTACAGGTGGACTTTCATTTATTAACTCTTCTTGATTATCTAACTCTTCCTGATCAACTGTTTCCTCTTGTTCTGGTCCTATTTGCTCTTCATGGACTTCTTCTTTAATTGGACTCTTCTTATAACTAGTCTGATCTTTCTGCCTTTTGTAGGGTTCAATAATTACTTCATTATTTAAATCTTGCTCTAATCTATTCCATCCTACATGTTCTAGGAATTTAGCACTAGCACTGGTGTAAGCTCTAGATGTACCTGGTTCCCAGAATCTATAAGTTCTATGATTAGATGTATATCCTACAAAATATAATCTTTTAGCTCTATGCTGTCCTTTGTGTCTAAGTTGTGTTGGGATATGCACCCATGCTGGTGCTCCAAATGTGTGCATGTAACTTAAATCAGGTTTTGTACCGTGCCACAGTGTGAATGGTAATTCACCTGTTGTTGAATTAACAACATTATTTAATATATGATTACCACACATTATTGCTTCTCCCCACAAATTGTCAGGTAATCCTGAATCAGACATCATAGTTCGTGTCATTGATTGTAATGTTTGGCCTCTTCTCTCTATAAAGGCATTATGTTGTGGCCTATATGGTGCAGACATTTTATGTTGAATACCTAACATTCTTAGTCTGTTCTGGAATTTATTATTTGTAAATTCCGTACCATTATCTGTTATAAGAGTTACTAATTTCTTTTTAGTTTTCCTTTCAGCAAATTTTATCCAATTAAAGAGATTTTGATACGTTTCAGTTTTGCTCTTCATTAAATAGCAAAACCCATATCTAGAATAGTGGTGCATTATACTTTGTATGTAACGAGCTCCTCCTACACTTGATTTTTTTGGACCTATTAAATCTGCAAAAACTACCTCTAAAGGCACTTTAGTTGTAAATCCATCAACTCTATTAGCCGGTGTGACCCTGCTCTTACTTTGATTACAGGCATTACATTGCAAATACTTACGTGTGGTGGCCGGGCATCGACAAGCAGATCGAAACATGGGTCAAAGCTGGTCACAAATGCCAGGAAGTAAGCAACGCCCCATCGAAAGCAGTCCCAACCGAATGGGAAACACCGTGTCGACCCTGGTCCTGTATTCATCTGGACTTTGAAAAAAATACAAATAAAAAAAAAATACAAATAAAACATCTTTTTTGAAAGCAGCATAATCCTGGGCTACATTTCTTTGTACAGACACAAATTCAGGTTCATGCTCATCTTTATATTCTATTCCATATCTTATTACTATTTTACATTTTCTGCATAGCTTCTCCCCTCTTTTAATTTTCTCAGTTTTATTTTGATTATCTCATCTCAATTCAAATCATTGTATTTATATTTTTTGTCTGTCCTGTTTCAATTATCTATTATCTTTTCTCATTAAACAAAATGTCTCCTGTATTTACTGATTGGAGTATGACACCTTTATATCTTTTCCCTAAAGTTGTAACATTCAATATAATACATAACTTCCATTTGGATTCTGTTCGGTACATTCTTAAAATACACACTGTATTCTTTAAAAAAAGAAAAATATATATATAAATGTATATAATTAAAACAACATTCCATTCCAGTTCAATTCTATCATTAATATTAATATTCATTACAGTCTTAACATTTTTCACATTACTTTTCAATTAAATATCATACTTCTATGGGAACAATTATAAACTTTCCATAATCAATTTCCCCCCTTTTCACTTATATTTTATAAAACATCGACTAGTTAAAATGTTCCCATTCCTTCCTAATTCAATTTTCTCTTTTATTTTATTTCATTTACTTTATTCACAAACATTTCACTAAGTTACACTAACCATTCTATCCCTCATTCTAATCATATGTTGTTTCCTATTTTCTAAAATTATTTCTATTACTAATATAACAATACAATCTTATGTACCTTTACAGAATCCCCCTTTGTTAAATTTTCACCCATTATCTCTAAATAGGTCCTGTTTCTTTATATCTTGCTCCAGACCTTTGTAACTTCTCTTCCATTCCTTCTTCTTTCTCTTCTTCTCTCTCCCCTTTTTACCCCTTTGTCTCTCTACCTCCATTTCCTTCTTCTGTATTCCCCTTTTCTGTTGCTTTCTAGTATTATACTTATTTTTCAAATTATTTTTCTTTTCTTTTGTTTTTTTTAGGTCTTAAATTCTCCATCCTCTTTCCCCCCTTTCCCTTTTCTTCCCCACATAGAGTTACTTGTTCATTAAAGGTGGCTTCTTCTTTGTCCCAGTCTTCTTGTTTTGCAGTCTTTTCTTGTTGTTTCTCATAGTTCCAAATCTCCATTTCTAGAAATTGAAAAATGAAGCCAAAGGAACCCTTCCCTTCTTGTGCATCTTCTTTGTACTTTTTAAGTTCCAAAGTAATGTCATTGTAGAAATTTTTAAACAACCACCTGATTAATTTTAGTCATTCAAATATAATCGCTAAAAAACCAAAAGTCATCAAGTAATCCAAATATGTACAAGCTGTTTCTTTTTGCTGTTTCTTTTTTCTTTTTTCCCACTTTCTCTTCCTGGGGTTACTATTTAGTTGCAAGTTTCAGTTAAAATGTATCTTTTAGAAGTCTTACTGAAATTTTACTTTAGATTCTTTTAAAATCCAGGCAGTCTCCTCCCTCTTCCAGATCCTGCCCTTATTCTTTTTCTCTCCTTTCCTGATTATAGAAAAAAAAAGTTTTTAATATTCAGAAATCTTTATTGTTCCTTTGGCATTTAGTAATATTTTCAGCTTAATTGCCTATTGATCCCAAAGTGGATTTTTCCAATTTCTTATTGTTAATTGTCAATATAAGGAAGGAGAGAGAAGAAAAAAAAAGTCAAACCTTTCCCTTTTCACTTTTTTTTTTTTTTTTTGCTGCTTCCGACTCTTCTTTGGGAGCAATGTTATTTCTTGTAAAATTTAAATTCCAGGGTATCTTAGTTATTGCTTTTCCAACTTCGCCTGGTCAGCCAAAACTTTCACTTCTTATCTTCCTCCTGCACGTTCTTTTCTGGTTGAGCTCTTCTTTGAGGTGGATATTTCTGACCGCTGCTCCTACTGCCTTCAGGAAAAGGAGTTTGACCAGCTGAGGAGGAGAGATGTGGCTCTCCTTGACCCTGCTGGCAGTCTCCCCCTTCTTCACCACCTCTATGGGGTGACTTAGCCCTGAAGCCAGCTAGCTCAGGCCACTCCAGCGGCGAGGCCAGGCAGAAACCATGCACAATCGTGGATTCCTGTCTGTCGCCGAAGCCCTTCAAACCGGAAGAGCAACAATCTAGTATTTCTTAATGTTATCTATTCCTTAACCCACATCAAATTTATAGCTTGATAATACAACTCCCAATTAGGCAAACCAAATCCTCCTCTTTTCTGGCATCTTGCAAAAGTTTTAACTTTATTCTCGCTTTCTTACGTTGAAATATATATTTCAACAAATTTTATTTAAATGTTCAAAATAATCTTTTCCAAGCCTAAATGGAATTGTTTGGAACAAATATAAAATTCTGGGCAATATATTCATCTTGATTGTTGATATTCTCCCTATTAATGACAGTTGTAAATTTTCCCATTTCGCCAAATCTAGCGCTATCTGCTGCTTAAGTTTGATATAATTATTCTCTTTTAGTGTACTGCATCTTGCTGTCAGATGTATCCCCAAGTACTTGATATTATTCATGGCCTGAATTTTCAATAGATCTGCCTGTTCTTCCTTTTGTCTTGATAGCATATTCTTTGTCAAGATCTTTGTCTTATCTTTATTTATTTTCAAACCAGCCACCTTTCCATATTTCTCTATCTTTTCTATCAATTTTGATGCTGTTCCTAGTGGGTCTTCTAAAAGGAAAAGCAGATCATCTGCAAATGCTTGCAACTTAAATTCTTCCTTTTTAATTTTCATCCCTTTTATATGCTTTTCTTCTCTAATATTTCTGTTTAGCACTTCCAAGGTTAACACAAACAACAGAGGTGATAGTGGGCACCCTACCCTTGTTCCTTTTCTTATATCAATAGAGTCTGTCAGTTCTCCCTCTATCATTACCTTTGCTGTTTGCTTATGATATATAGCTTCTATTGCTTAAATAATTTTTTTAGCAAAGCCCATCTGTTCTGGCTGTAATAACATGAATCACCAATTCACATTATCAAATGCCTTCTGTGCATCTAGAAATATCAAAGCCATTTGTTTTTCAGGACGTGCCTCGTAGTATTCCAAAGTGTCCAAGATTACTCTCATATTGTCTTTAATTGGTCTCTTTAGCAGAAATCTATTTTGATCAGGATGGATAAAATTGTTTAAGTATTTTTTAAGTCTTTCTGCCAGTATTGAAGCAAAATTTTATAATCTGCATTTAGTAAGGAGATAGGTCTATAGTTCTTGATTTGTAATGGATCGGCCTCCTCTTTTGGGACAAGTGTAATATAAGCTTCTGATCATGATTTGGGTATCCTTTTCTTTAACATAACTTCATTCATAACTTCTAGCAATGGAATGTTCAACGATTCTTGTAATGTTTTATAAAATTCTGCTGGAAGTCCATCTGGGCCTGGTGCCTCTGCATTATTTTGCTTCTTGAATGCTTCAGTTAACTCCATCATCGTTATATTGCTTTCTAATATTGTTTCAATCTCTTTAGGAATCTGGGGTAAATTAGCATTCTGTAAATACTGATTAACTCTTTCCTCATCAATTTTCTCTTGTGTGTATAATTTTCCATAATAGTCTCGCATGATTTCCTTCTTCTCTTTATTACCATAGCAAACTTGGCCTTGGTCATCTATTAATTGCAATATTTTTCTTGATTCTTTCTCCTTTCTCAATTTATATGCTAACCATCTACCTGGTTTATTTGCATCTTCAAAGTATGCTAAGAAATGAACTTGAGCATCACCTCCTAGAGCTGGACAGTACTGGACCAGTGCAAACATTTGAATTTATCTTTACATTACAATCAGGAGGGTGTGGATTTTTTTTTTTTTTAAAAAATGTGATGATTCAATGGATGGATGGATGGATGGATGGGCAGATGGGTAGGTGGATGAATGATAGACATGAAAGATAGATAGATGATTGATGGACATGGTACATACATATAAACAGATAGATAGACTGACATAGGTCAAGTCAGGAGGCATTGTCTATTGGTCCTTAATTTACAAATGTCTTTGGATAAAAGAGATTTCTCCACTCACATAACTTTTAACATACCCTACAGACACATGCACACAGAAAGGCAAATAGATTAGGGGCTGTCATAATAAGTATTAAGAGAAACTTTTTTTAATTACTGGAAAAGTGGTAATGGTTACCTTTGATTAAACAAAAATCTAGCTTTGCAGTGTAGAAGTTGTGGGACTCAGCAAAGAGTCAAAAGGGATATTTTTTTTTTTTTAAAGACAACCTCACAATTCAAGTAGAACCTAAATAAAACACAAATACAGACTCCTGTCAATCATTTTGGAGAGCTGCTCAGAGGCAGAGAAAGTTTTTCAGGGTCTCCAGATTCACTTCCTCTCACTGTGTCTCTCGCACAATAATAGACAGCAGTGTCCTCTTCTTTCAGATTGTTCATTTGCAGATAAAGCTGGCTGCGGGAATCATCCCTGGAGACGGTGAAGCGTCCTTTCACTTTGTCTGAGTAATAAATGCTAGATGAGTGAATGCTTGTCACCCATTCTAGTCCTTTCCCTGGAGCCTGTCTCACCCAGTGCATCCAGTAGCTACTGAAGGTGAATCCAGAGGCTTGGCAGGAGAGATGGAGGGACTCCCCAGGTCTTCTCACATTCCCTCCAGACTCTACCAACTGGACTTGAGACTGGACACCTAAAAATAAAGGTGTATCAGTAATCTGTCTTGTATACAAGAATTAAAATGGAAGGAAGCTGAATAGGGAGAAAAAATTACCATGGAGGACTGCCAGTAACTTTAGCCACAGAAGCATTTTTGCTCTGTGTAATGAATGGTGGGGAGTTGATCGGATTCAGGAAAGTGCACAAACTTTGTCTTGGTGGGTGTAGCCTGAAAAGGAAAACTGACTGGCTCTTTTAAGGGAAAAATTGTGACTTGATTTACATATTGATTGTGATAAAAGAACTCACCAATGCAGTTTTCTTGCATACTCCCTACTGTGTTGACTTAACTTTATCTTTTCAGTTTTAGGAAAAGTGAAAACAACATTTAAGTTAGAGTAATAAAAATAAAGACTTGCACGCAATTGATTCAAGGGAACAAATGAATAAGCACTGAGAACATTTGAAAGGGGCAAGGTAGAAAACATAAAAACAGCCACACATCTAAGTTTGGGGAAAGTTTTATGCATTCTCCCCTTTAATATGAACTTTTGAACAATCCCCCAAAAAACTGAATGCAGACCAAGATCATTTTTGTATTAGATGCTACTTTGTGTGTGTTTTTGTCAGTTATTACCTGCCTAGAGTTGTTTCACAAATATCAAAGGCCCTAAACATGGATTAATAATAGTAATGACAAGAGGAAATTTTGAAAAATTTCCAAAATTGTGTAAAGTATAATAATAAACCACTTTGTAAAAAGAAGGAAAGAAGGAAACACGGACGGAAGGAAGGAAGGAAGGAAGGAAGGAAGGAAGGAAGGAAGGAAGGAAGGAAGGAAGGAAGGAAGGATAGATGGATGGAAGGGAGGGAGGGAGAGAGGGAGGGAGCAAGGGAAGTTGAACATTCAGAATGAGACTGAAAAGAAACAGAAAAAGGAATGTTTCTTCAACAGCAAATAATGTGTACATTTATAATGTTAATTCTATTCTAAAGTTAAGGTGTTTTTATACTTGTATCAATTTTTTTCTAAATCATGAAAATGAGAAACCACAACTGAAAACTTTTCTCTTTCTTGCAAAGTTTATAAACAACCAATTTTTTAATTTAGCCTTCTCTGCAGATTCCATTATCTTCACCTTCTATCACCCCATGATGGCTAGTATCAGGACTTTCCATTTTTGAGGATATAATATTTTCCAGCAGTTATCATTTAGAAAAAAAAAGTTTTATGAGTTCTTTTTTTAAATTGCTCATCTATTAGTTCAAAGAGAAAACTTTCTTCTTTCAATTGTAACATTACCCTCAAAATCTTCAGGATTAGTATACATATCTATTGTCCATTTCTTTTAGCTTTTTTTACACTTTCACAAAAATCTGACAAAACATTTATTCATTTATTTATTTAATTTTCATGAAAGATTTTAACTACCTGGGCAATTTTTCTGAAGACAAAAACAGAAATGATATACATACTTTTTTAAAATAAACCTTTTCTGTTTCCCCAGGAGGATTGTAGCCTCCAGAATGCCAATTAGCCAATCCATGATCTTGGACTGAATCAAGTTGAAGAGCTGTTCTGAAAGTTTTGGTTTAGCTTCAGTTTCACTTCCTCTCACTGTGTCTCTAGCACAATAATAGACCGCTGTGTCCTCTTCTTTCACACTGTTCATTTGCAGTTAGGGCTGGCTTTTGGCATTGTCCCTGGAGATGGTAAAGCGTCCTTTCAACTTCATCTGAATAGTAAGTGGAAGTTGTAGCCATGCTTGTAACCCATTCCAGTCCTTTCCCTGGAGCTTGTCTCACCCAGCCCATCCAGTAGCTGCTGAAGGAGAACCCAGAGGCTTGGCAGGAGAGACGGAGGGACTCTCCAGGTCTTCTCATACCCCCTCCATACTCCACCAACTGGACTTGAGACTTGGCACCTAAAAAGAAAACAAAAAGAATTGAATGCATGTTTTCTTTTAGATGCTATTTTGTGTGGTGTTTTTGTCAGTCGTTATATGCCCAGAGTTGATTCATCAAGATAGACAGCCATAAAAATTGAAATAATAATAGTAACAACAACAACAATAGTTGCAATTTTAAAAAGTCAAGAAAATTGTGTTGAATATACATAATTATAAACCATTTTGTAAAAGGAGGGATGGAAAGAAGGAAAGAGGAAAAGGAAGGAGGGAGAGATGGAGAGCGGGAGGGAGGAAGGGAGGGAGGGAGGAAGGGAGGGAGGGAGGATGGAAGGAAAGTTTAACATTCAGAATGAGACTGAAAAGAAATAGGAAAAAGAATGTTGGTATTTCTTCAGTTGCAAATACTGTATCTGTGTACATTTATAACATTAATTACATTCTAAAGCTAATGTTTTTCAAATATCCATTTTTCTAAATCATGAAAATGACATATCATGACTGTACCTTTTTCTGTTTCATACAAAGTTTATAAACAACAAAAAATTATAATTTAGCCTTCTCTGCAGATTCCATTATCTTCACTTTCTCTTGCTCCATGGTGGCTAGTGTTGTTTCTATTTTTGATGATATAATAGTTTCCAGCAGTTATCATTTATAAAAGAAAAGATTTATGAGTTTTCTAATTGCTTGTCTTTCAATTCAAAGAGAATATTTTTTGCTTTTAATTCTCGCTTTACTCTCAACATCTTCTGGATTAGTATACATATCTGATGTCCATTTTTAAAGCTTTTTTTTTTTTTGCATGTTCACAAAAAGCTGATAAAACATCTCTTTATTTTCTGTTTGTTTATTTGTTTGCTTACATTTCATAAAAGATTTTAACTACCTGGACAGTTTTTCTGATCACAAAAACAAAAATGATACGCATCCTTTTTTTTAAGAAAACTTTTTCACAGGGAGGATTGTAGCTTTCTGAGTGGTGGAATTATTTTCACAGATTTTCAGAGAGCAAACACAGAAATAACAACTATCACATCTCCAAAATCAGACAATATCTCTTTGGAATAGATTTATTTCCTTCCCCAGCCTTACCCATAAGCCATGGAGTTTCATGTGTCAACATTGCCCCCAGGTGTCCAAAGTGAGGAGATGACACATCTTTCTAATCCTCTGAGAAGATTCTTTAGGTCCAGATGTTTCCTCAAAATGTGAATGGCAGTTTGGATATTTAGAAAGATTATCCTGAAGTTTCATTTTCAGATTTTTGCCATGATTAGTAAAGGAGTGTTGAAAGGTGTCAAAATGCCTTTCTTTCTAGGATTAGGTTTTCCCTCTGGAAGAGCTCCGGTGCAAGGGTACAGACAACTGCTTGAAAGCTGGATCTTTTTGTTTTTCAAGAAGGTGGAGAACAGCAAAAAAATCTGTGTTCCTGGGCTAGCTAGCTTCTTATAGTAAGTCCCTGGTTTTTTATATCCTTTTCTCCTTTTGTAAGTTGATTTCGTGTGGGTGTTTGTATTTGTGCCTAATGTTTCAAATCCTGTTTGAGTTTATCTTTATTTCCATCGGAGGGCAAACTCCACGGGGTGGCCAGATTGTATTATTGGCTTTCTGTTATCTCTTTTAGATAGTTTTTCATATTTGTTCTGTGGCAATCTCCTGTCTGTCCCTTTTGTAATTTATATTTTGTGTCTTTTATCTGTTTGTTTTGCTTATTTGGTATGTCCTGTGTTTGTAAAGGTTTTCTAAATTATCTTTTGTTTCCTTTTCCTATTTGTCTAGTTTTCTTAATTACTTAGGCTTTTGTCTATAGGGATTCCTTAAAACTTTTTATTTTATTCCCTTTCCTATGTAAGTTTGTTTTCTGGCTGACCTGATGTTCCCCTTGGGCTTTTCCTTTGGTTGTTTGAGGTTCCCCTTTGGTTTTTTGTGACACTACCTTTGTGAAATTCCCTTTCCACAATCCTTCATTTTTTTTTTCTCTAGGGGGCAGTCTCCGTTTGAGTGTCTGGGTATACTTGGTATTTGTGATCAATCTGGATCATCACCATGGCTGCCTGTCTCTCCTTAGATTCTCTTCTGAGAGGGGATACAGGCCTTTAGGAAACCAAGGCAGGATGGTATACATTGACAGAGGCAACACATGAGGGCTTCAAAGACACAAATAGTGACTATGGTTGTTATAAGGATTATAAGCCAATGGAGAGCTGGTATCCACGAGAAGAGTCATGAAAAGTCTAGGAATGATTGCTCATGACCAATATTTTGAGCTAGCTCTTTCAGGTGGTAGATGTCCCTCTCTACGAGTTCTGAGTTTTCATCTAGGTTGAAGCAACACACCCCGTGGAAAGTTTCGCAGCCATAATTATGCTTCAAGAGGAGGAAGTCTATTGCTGCCCTATTCTCAGGGTGGCTTTTCTGACTTCCCTCAGTTCTCTGTTAAGGGCATCTAGGGCATGGGAGGTCGAATTCAACCCTTTTGTTCGGGTACATGCTAGGCTATTCAAATTTCTAGAATTTTGCACTGCCAATCCAGGTACCCCCATTAGGGATATTGCCAATGAGACATATTCTGCTTGGGTGAGAAGGGAGACTTTGGAGTCACATTCTGAGTCTAGGGTTTGGAAGGCTCTCCTGTGCCGTCTCTGTAAGGATGGCATAAGCATGGTTAGCCTTCCCAAGGTGCAAGGGCCATTAGTGTCATTTGCAGGAAGGTATGAGTAGGCTTTTAAACCACAAAGAAAAAAAAAAGCATCCTGGTGAGAGCTTCAGGTAACTCTATGAGAATGATATGGTCTCTGTGTAGTTGCATTTTAGTTTTGTGTTGCTTAGTCAGGATTCTGTGACCCTAGGTGTGCTGCACCCAGTGACATTAAAGCATCTTTCAGAAGTGGTTACATGGTGTGGTCTTTGTTTTTTTGTAGAGTGGCCCCAGTTAAAAATGCTTTCATAGGAGTCAGGAAGGTTTCTAAATGTGGTGTAGTTAATGATGTTATGTGGTCTAGTTGCCACTCCCATTAGGCATGTGGTTAAGATGTCCTTGACTGGTTTCCCTCCTGCAAAGCAAGAGTTAGTGGTGTTGAGTATTTCCCTTGCTAAATATTACCATACATTTTCTTTCTCTGGGATAAGCTTTGGTTCCAGGAACGCAGTTGCTTGTGTTACAAGTGTTACAATTGTTACAGATAATAATACATAGTATATATTGCATTTCATGTTTCCCATTGCTAGATTTCTCCCCCCCCCCTTTTTTTTGTTTTTTTGTGCAATGTAAAAAATAGGTAACAATAAAATGAAAAAAAAAAGTATAGGCCAAGTCTCAAAAATTACTAAAAGATATGGTTCAAGTCTCTTCCTTGTTAAAAAAAAATATAAAGAAAAAAGGGAAAAAGAAAAAAATGGTGAAGCTGAGAGAAAAAATAAAATAAAAATAAAAATAGAGTTTTATAACTCAGCACCTGGGAGTCCAGTTTTGTTTAATTCAACGTCTGCACTTGGTTCTTCCCAGTTGTGTGGTTCAATGGTATTGAAGAATGCTGCAAGCATCCATTGATCTGTGTCCAGATTTTTCTTGAGTTTGATGAGTGGGATTGATTGTGGTGGAGTTTGGCTATGGTCTATGACTGCTGGCTTTGCATGTGTCCAATGTATCCAAGAGTCTATTCTGCAACCTTTATGGTGGTGTGTGTAGTTAGTAAGATGTGGTATGGTCCTTTCTACCTGGGTTGTAAAGGTGAGGTTCTGGTGAAGAACTTGATCCACACCTAATCTCCTAGCTCATATGGATGCAGGGCTTCTTCCAGGAGTAAGGTCTGTGTCAGTGCACTCTGGGTCCAGACCCTGGGTCCAGACCCTCTATAGTCTCTTTTTGCAGGGCTGTAAGAGAAGAAGAGAGAACCCTATCCCCCCAATCTAAGCAAAGGGAATGAGCATCTAGGCCTTGTAGGGTATCGAGGGGGGGAGGGCGACCAAAAAGGATCTCAAAGGAGAAAATACCTTTATCTTGTCTTGGTCTAGTTCTGATATAAAAAAAGGGGCAATGGAGAATGTCTAGTTCTGATATAAACAAGGGAGCACTTGTGGCCAGGAGAGGTATGTCTCCTGACAGAGTTTGCCCAGTAGGGTCTTCACCTCTTTGTTTACTCTATCCACGGCTCTTGATGATTTTGGAGATTAGGGCACATGGAGGTTTTGGGTAATGCCCAGGGCCTGGAATATATGTGTGAAGAGTTGTGTCATTAAGTATTTTTCCATATCCATGTCCAGAATGGTGGGGACCCTGAACCTAGGCACAATGTCTTTGAGGAGATATCTGGCTGTTTCTAGGGCAGTAGCATGGTGGCATGGGAAGGCCTCTCTACCCAGTGGGTTAGTTGGTCCTTGCAGACAAGAGCATATTGATACCCATTTGCCTTAGATAGCTGTATATAATCTGTGCTATATTAGCATACTCCAAAACCTGACACCTGATTGATCCGCACGGAAAGGTAGACGTGACAGTGCGCATTGAGGACCAACCATGCGAGATGGAGGTGGACTCCAGGTCCTACTTCTCCATGGTTTCCTGGTGCACAATTAAGTGCCTGGCACCCACCATTGACCGCCGTGAGTTGGAAGACCAGAAACTAACCCTCAAGGATTACCAGGGAAACCGCATCCCTGTAGTCAGAGTAGGACACTTTAAAATTTCATTCAAGGGGTGTACAGAAGTGTTGCCCCTGATAATCATCGACCGAGACCACCCAAACCTCCTGGGACTGCAGTGGTTCGCACCCCTGGGCATCAAAGTGACCGGCATGCACCATATCGACAAGGCAGACTGGGAAGTGGTGCTCATGAGGGATTTCTGGGAAGTCTTCGACGACAATTTAGGCAAGTACCGGGGGTCCCCAATTGTATTTAATCTAGACCCAAGCATCGCCCCAATCCGCCTTAAGCCGTGATGAGTGCCATTTGCACTCAAATCCAAGATAGATGAGCAACTAGACAAGCTCATCGCACAAGGGGTGCTCGAGCCAATCGATCATGCCTGGTGGGATACCCCTAAAGTCACTCCCATCGAACCAGATGGATCCGTGAGAATCTGCGGGGACTATAAGGCCACCCTCAACTACATGCTCCAACAGAGCACATACCCCGTCCCAGTGGTACAGCACCTTCTACACTCACTGGGGGGAGGCTGGGTCTTCACGAAACTCGACCTGGCACAAGCCTACCAACAATTGCCGGTCGATGCCGCAACTGCTGAAGCCCAGACGATTGTGACCCACCGAGGGGCCTTCCGTTGTAACCGACTCCAATTCAGAGTCAGCGTGGCACCAGGGCCTAATGGAGAGGCTTCTTCAAGGCATAAAGGGGGTCATGCCCTATTTTGATGATGTACTAGTGGCCGCAACAAATGAGAAACAATTGGAAGCCTGTCTAAGGGAGGTACTGAGGAAATTCAGACTCGGGGCTTAAAGTTAAGAAAGAGAAATGCCAACTGAGGGCAGAAAGGTTCGAATTTCTGGGGTACCTCCTAGATAGATACGGGATCCATCCCACAGAAAAAAAAAATTAGAGCCATTAGGAAGCCCCAAGACCAAGAAACAAAACTGAACTGCAAGCTTTCCTGGGGCTCATTAACTTTTACAATGTTTTCCTGCCCTAGAAGGCAACCGTGGCAGAACCGTTGCACAGGCTGTTGGATAAAACAGCCATCTGGACCTGGGGGAAGCGGGAGGAAAATGCTTTCACTAACACAAAAAACCTACTAACATCCGATGTGGTCCTCATCCAGTATAGTGAGACCCTGCCGTTGACAGTGACATGCGACACCTCGCTGTTTGGAGTCGGAGCCATCCTCAGCCACACGCTTCCGGATGGTAAGGAAGCTTTCTTTTCAAGGATGCTGTCCAAGCTGGAAAGGAATTACAGTCAGCTGGACAAGGAGGCCTGAGCAGTCATCGCCTGCGTCAAAAGATTCCATGAGTACCTTTACAGTAGAACTTTTATCATCATCAGTGACCACAAGCCGCTGCTAGGGATCCTGGCAGGGAATAAGGCCACCCCGAACATCCTATCACTGAGGATGACAAGGTGGTCCAATTCCTTGCTGTCTACAATTACCAGCTGACACACTGACCCGGCAAGGACATCTCACACATGGACGCATTGAGCTGTTCCCCACTGCCAGACCTGGAAGATGACCCGGCACCCACAATGACAACCCTGCAAATAGAAACTCTACCCAACCCACTCCAGACCATGGCAGACATTGCCAGAGAAACCAATAAAGACAAACGGCTGGCGCAGGTCTTGAGCTGGGTGGGAAAAGGATGGCCTGAAGGGGACAGAGACGAACAATTCAAACCCTTCAGAAACCGACAAACTGAACTTTTTATCCAAAAGGGCTGCATACTTTGGGGGGACAGAGTTTTTATTCCAGAGACTTTGCAGGAAAGGGTGTGCATGAGGGGCACCCAGGGATGGTTAAGATGAAAAACCTGCCAGGAGTTACACCTGGTAGCCAGGAATGGACAAACAAATTGAAAACTGGGTAGCCACATGCAAAAGGTGCCAGGAGACTAGACCAAGCCCCCTACCGCCCCGATCCGAGAGTGGGAAACTCCAAGAGGCCCCTGGTCTAGAATCCACATAGACTTCATGGGGCCAACCAAGGGACATATGTATCTCATCACTGTCGATGCTTACTCCAACTGGTTGGAGGTAAGCACCATGGAATCAATGACAACAGAGGCCGTCATCAAGAAGCTAAGCAAACTCTTTGCTATGCATGGCCTGCCAGATGTGCTAGTATCAGATAATGGGCCACAGTTTACCGCACTAGCATTTGAACAATTCCTAGCAGGTCAGGCATACACCATGCACTAACCGTGCCCCCTTATCCAGTGGGGAATGGGCGGGCAGAACACATGGTTCAATACACAAAAAATACAACTCAAAAAATTGCAACCGGCAACATACAAGAAAAATTAATAAAATGCTTTTTATCCAGCCCATCACACCCAGCTCAACCACAAACAAAAGCTCAGCAAAATTATTGATGGGCAGAAAGCTAAGATCTACATTAGACAGAATGCACCCCACATAAAACCCGGAAAAAACCCCGGACTCCTCCAGCAAATACAGGACATTTAACATTGGAGATACTGTCTATGCTCAAAACTTTACAGGGGACCCAATCTGGATACCAATCACCCAAATAATGGGCCCCCGGTCTTACCAACTGCAAACCACTGTCTATGTTAAAAACTTTACAGGGGACCCAATCTGGGCAACAATCACCCAAATAATGGGCCCCCGGTCTTACCAACTGCAAACCACTGACGAAAGAAGCTGGAAGTGGCACATCGACCAGCTAAGGTCAAAAATAGCCGCTAACAGCAACCAAACACCTGACCAAGAAATCAGAGGGGGGGGACATCAAACAATAAAAAAAGACGTGAAGGGAATGCTAAAACGCAAACAGAACACCCCCCACCCAGAATAAACCAACCCCAATTAAACCAGCCTTACTCACCGGTAGATGCTGGACCAGCAACCAGGAACTTCGGGAGACTTCACCTGGAAGGAGCAACCTAGCCAGTTCAACCAGCCCGGAGAGACAGATGGGAACAATAGAAGTGGCAGCTTGACCAGCCCGAGTAGACCGGGAGGGAGCTACCAAAGAAGGCCCGGCTCACCCTTCCAGGCGGTTCCATCCCAGGGAACCGGAGTGACGAGGAGTCCATCCGAACCAGTCGAGGACCTCACTGGAACTGAACTGCACAGGTCAACTAGGCAGGTACGAAGCCCCACCTACCTACGTGACTACACCACTACGCACTGCCAGATGAAACCAAGAGGGGAGGGGTGTGCTATATTAGCATACTCCAAAACCTGACACCTGATTGGTCCGCATAGACTGCAACTAGATTGGTTGACTCAGCGGCTGTGATTGGAGCGTTGGGAATCTACCGCGATTGACCAAGCCGATTGTGGCAGATTCAAAGCACTCCCATTGGCCGCGGAGCCGGGAGCAATCCCTATATGAGGGGTTGCTGCGGCTCCAGTTTTCTTGTACTGAGCTGAAGTAAAATAAAGAGCTGAAAGTTACTATGGCCTCATGTCTCTCTGGGAACCGATTGACCCCGATCTAACATAATCCATTTGGATCTTTTCAAATGGTTTCTGTGCCCAGGGTCTTCCTCCTTCATCAATTCCTTTTCTGGAGGTGTTATTATTTGCTTGGCAGATTTGGCATGTAGTGGCTATTCTTGTAGGCTCACTATAGATTCCAGGTGCATACCATACCCTCCTGATAGCATCTACTATAGCTTGTGTGCCACAATGTCCCTTTGTATGAAACATCATGGGGCTATGAGTCTGCCATCTGGGACTCTCCAAAATCCTTGCTCAAAAACTACTGAATGTTTTTTTCATTGTTCAGATTCCCCTTTATACAAATCTGAAGATGGGGTTTCCATAATGAGAACTTGCTTTAGGTATGCTTGTATTAATTTCTTTATGGGGTGAATTGCCTCTGCAGGGATTTTATATTGGGGCACGCATGGAGATGGTCCATGTTTCATTTGGATAGTAACAGGTGTTGCTCCTTTAAGTAGTCTCACTTCTGATGCATCCCAGCCCCATAAGGAGGGTGGCAGGTTTTTAAATCTTCATGAAGCCCTGTGTTGCTGGTGATCAGCATGATTGTCTTTTGTGTGCCTTTTCCTGGGATCTCCAATTGCAGCCCCTGTTTTCCACATGTTATGGTAGCTCCCATTTTACATAGGATATCCCTTCCTAGCAGGGATAGTGGGGACTGGGGCAAATAGTGAAGGAATGGTCTAATATGAAAGGTTCTAGTTCTACTGTTACGTTGTAAGTAAATTCTACAGGGATTATTTCCCCCTCCCCACTCCCATTATGCTATCCCGAGCCCCTTTAGCCATTGAAGCTTTATATGGTGGTTCAGTAATTAATGAGGAGGTGGCTCCAGTGTCAACTAAGCAATTGTATTTTTTTCTTGTGTATTCATCCCAGTGATTGTTATCATTGAGTCCCAGTTATGGCGATGTACTGGCCGTGCGATACGGGCTGGGGCTGCCTGTCCAGGGATAGTTGGTAGTTTAGCTATTTGGTCTGTTTTTTCAAATAGTTTTAATAGTTCATCTTTAGTTAGAAAGACTTGTAGCAGCAGCAGCATATCACCCCAGGATGGATTATGGCTGTCTATGATAGATTTCAGGGTTTGAATTACTGTTTGAGGATCAGCCCTGAAAGCTGGGGTATCCTTTTTCCAGATGACCAAATCAGAGGCAGAGAAGGGAGTGTGGGTTAAAACATATTCTAATTGTCCCCTATTTCTGCTGGCACTGGTTTGCAAGGGGAGCCATAATCCGTGCCTCAGTTTTTCTTCCAGGGAATGGGTTTCAGGTTTTTCCTAATCTTTCCCTTGGTCAGGTCTTTGGTCCTAGCCATTTCAGCCCAGCAGCACCAATAGGGTATTTGGCTGGGTTTAATGCGTGTTCTAAGGGCTTTCAGGGTTTTACAATCTAAAGTACCATTATCAGGCCAAATTTGTCTACCCGTGTCATCCCGCAATAAAGCCCACTTTTTGCAAATTCGTTTTGCTTCTTTTTTATCCATTCCAGTCAGGACAGACACTTAACTTTCATCCCAAGCCTCAAGTAATTTATCCAAGGGTTTCTGTTCCATTGCCATCGAGTTACAACTTTCCATATTCCCTGCTTGATGTGGGGATTACTTTGGTGTAGCTGGGCTGCAGCCATCAGTTTTCAGACTAAAAAGGTCTGGAAAGGACTTCAGTTTCCCTACACATGGAGTACGGGCCCCTTTCTTTTAGGGAAACTCAGCCGTCAGTTTTAAGACCCCCTCCCAAAAAAATGGGGATCTGGGAGGACCATCTGTCCCCTAGCAGCTTCAGTACAGGCCCCTCCCTACACTCAGCTTTCAGTTTTCAGATCTCCCTTAAAGGTAGGTCCTTACTCTGGAAGGACCTTTTCTGCTTTTATTAAGACAAACTATTTCCAATTTTGTTTGCAAGCAGCCGGTACGGGCCCCTTCTAAATGCACAGGGCTTTGCTTGTGGGATGCACCAGGACTATTTTTCCTGTTTTTTATTTATTTCCTAACACCAGTTCCTTTTGCAGCCCCTCAGTTTTTCTTACGTCCTTCAGAAGGACTCACACTCCGTGATCACCCCTTGCGTTCCCAAATCCAGCCGGTTACGGCTTGTGTTTGAGCTAGCAGCTGGCTGGGATGCAGCTGGCAATCATGGAGGAGGTGAGGTCCCGCTGTTTCCACAGAGAAAAACCCACAATCACACACCAGGTCCACTCACGCTTCCACTCCCCCCCCCTAGTAAGATTATAAATTTGAAGCTGCTTTCAAGCAGCTGTTGAGTGGAAAAGCCCAAGGACTCCCTTTACTACCCTATACCTTCTGGGCCAGGTCCGTGGATGTTGTCCCTGTACAAAGAAGGTCCATGCCAGCTGGGTTTGGATCCACGAGCCTGGTCCGGTGGCAGGGTTGGCTGGGAAACCTTCATGGTCGCCAATTGTTGAAAGGTGTCAAAATGCCTTTCTTTCAGGATTTGATTTTCCCACTGGGAGAGCTTTGGCACAAGGATACAGACTGGATCTTTTTATTTTTCAGAAAGGTGAAGAACAGTGAGAAGTCTGCATTCCTGGGCTAGCTAGCTTCTTATGGTAAGTCCCTGGATTTTTTATACCCTTTTCTCCCTTTGTAAGTTGATTTCGTGTGAATGTTTGTATTTGTGCTTAATGTTTCAAATCCTGTTTGAATTTGTCGTTATTCCCGCCGGAGGGGGAATTCTGTGGCAATCTCCTGTCTGTCCCTTTTGTAATTTATATTTTGTGTCTTTTGTCTGTTTGTTTTGCTTATTTGGTATGTCCTGTGTTTGCAAGGGTTTTCTAAATTAAATTTTGTTTCCTTTTCCTATTTGCCTAGTTTTCTTAATTACTTAGGCTTTTGTCTATAGGGATTCTTTAAAACTTTTTATTTTATTCCTTTTCCTATGTAAGTTTGTTTTCTGGCTGACCTGATGTTCCCCTTGGGCTTTTCCTTTTTTTTTTTTTGTGACACTACTGCCTTCGTGAAATTCCCTTTCCACACAAGAAAATGCCATTCATTGTTGTTGTTTTTAGAAGACAAATCACTTTAGAAATGGGGAAGGGACAACTGGAATTTTGAAGCCAATGTTTCCTCAATGTTCATGGTCTTCCAGGATATTTTCTTCCAGGATACCCAAGATAAAAGAATCCAAAAAATCTCACTATAGGGTGGTGAACCCTGATTAGACAATCCAGGATCTGGGGCTGAATCAAGATGAAGAGCTGCTCTGAAGGTTTTTGTTTAGTTTCTGATTCAATTCCTCTCACTGTGTCCCTTGCACAGTAATAGACTGCTGTGTCTTCTGGTTTGAGGCTGTTCATTTGCAGATACAGCTGGCTTTTGGCATTGTCCCTGGAGATGGTGAAGCGGCTCTTGACTTTGTCTGAGTAGTATGTGGAGGGAGATGAGTCTGTACTTATGGCTGCCACCCATTCCAGGCCTTTCCCTGGAGCTTGTCTCACCCAGTGCATCCAGTAGCTACTGAAGGTGAATCCAGAGGCTTGGCAGGAGAGACGGAGGGATTCCCCAGGTCTTCTCACATCCCCTCCAGACTCCACCAACTGGACTTGAGACTGGACACCTAAAAATAAAGGTGTATCAGTAATGTGTCCTGAATACAAGAATTAAAATGGAAGGAAGCTGAATAGGGAGAAAAAAATTACCATGGAGGACTGCCAGTAAGGACACCAAGTTTAGCCACAGAAGCATTTTTGCTCTGTGCAATGAATGGTGGGGAGTTGATCGGATTCACGAAAGTTCACAAACTTTGTCTTTGTGGGTGTAGCCTGAAAAGGAAAACTGACTGGTTCTTTTAAGGGAGAAATGTGACTTGATTTACATATTGATTGTGATAAAAGAACTCACCAATGCATTTGTTTTCCAGTTTTCTTGCATACTCCCTATTGTGTTGACTTAACTTTATAACTTTTCAGTTTTAGGAAAAGTGAAAGCAACATTTAAGTTAGAGTAATAAAAATAAAGACTTGTACAAAATTGATTCAAGGGAACAAATGATGAATAAGCACTGAGAACATTTGAAAGAGGCATGGTAGAAAACATGAAAACAGCCACACATCTAAGTTTGGAGAAAGTTTTATGCATTTTTCCTTTTAATATGAACTTTTGAACAATCCCTAAGAAAACTGAATGCAGACCAAGATCATTTTTGTATTAGATGCTATTTTGTGTGTGTTTTTGTCAGTTATTACTTGCCCAGAGTTGTTTCACAAATATCAACAGCCCTAAACATGGATTAATAATAGTAATGACAAGAGGAATAATAATAAAAATTGAAATTTTTAAAAATTACCAAAATTGTGTAAAATATAATAATAAACCACTTTGTAAAAGGAAGGAAGGAAGGACAGATGGATGGAAGGGAGGGAGGGAGGGAGCAAGGGAAGCTGAACATTCAGAATGAGACTGAAAAGAAACAGAAAAAAAGAATGTTGGTATTTCTTCAGCAGTAAATAATGTGTACATTTATAATGTTAATACTATTCTAAAGCTAAAGTTTTTGTATTTGTATCAATTTTTTCTAAATCATGAAAATGAGAAACCACAACTGAAAACTTTTCTCTTTCTTGCAAAGTTTATAAACAACCAAAATATTAATTTAGCCTTCTCTGCAGATTCCATTATCTTCACCTTCTATCACCCCATGATGGCTAGTATCAGGACTTTCCATTTTTGAGGATATAATAGTTTCCAGCAGTTATATAGAAAAGAAAAGTTTTATGAGTTCTTTTTTAAAATTGTTCGTCTATTAGTTCGAAGAGAAAACTTTCTGTTTTCAATTGTAACGTGAGCTTCAAAATCTTCAGGATTAGTGTACATATCTAACATTCCTTTCTTTTAGCTTTTTTTTACACGTTCACTAAAAGCTGGCAAAACATTCATTTATTTATTTAATTTTTTATATATTTTTTTCATTTTATCAAAGATTTTAACTACCTGAACAGTTTTTCTGAAGACAAAAATGGAAATGATACACATTGTTTTTTAAAATAAACCTTTTCTGTTTCCCCAGGAGGACTGTAGCCTCCTGAATACTCATTAGCCAATCCATAATCTCGGGCTGAAGAAAGTTGAACAGCTGTTCTGAAGGTTTTTTTCTGGTATCAGGTTCACTTCCTCTCACTGTGTCCTCTGGCTTGAGGCTATTCATTTGCAGATACACCTGGTTTTTGGCATTGTCCTGGAGACGGTGAAGCACTCCTTAACTTTGTCTGAGTAGAACTTTCCACTGGAATCACCATAGATAAGTGAATCCCATTGCGGGCCTTTCCCAGGCACCTGTCTTACCCAGCCCATCCTGTAGCTGCTTAAGGTGAATTCATAGGGTACTTATTCTTCTATTGGTCTGTCCAATGTATGTGGCCAGGCATGATGCATAGGGGACTTCGTATATGCTTTGGTTTTTCCAGGTCAATTTTATCTTTGGGGTTTCTAAGGATGGCATTTGTTAGCTTCCTAACAAATGATAGCCGTCCATTTACCCGGAGCCAAGCTGCACAAAAGGCCTCCAATAAAGGAACACAATGTTGCCAACCAATCAAGACACAAAAAGAGCCACTAAACAGACAGAAGATATTAGAAACACCAATCAAGCATTACACAGCAAACTCCAAGACCAATAAACACAGACCTAGATTCCCAACCAATCAGGATGAAGAAAAAAACATTCTGGCACAGCAATAGGCTGCCCCAAATTTAAAACTGAAACAACTGTGGGGGCCTGACTCACAGATGGACACAACCAGAAGTCTGATGATGGCAGAGGAGATTCTGCCAAAATGTTGCTACAACTTTAAAAGCACAACTACAATGACGTGGGGAAAAACCCGAACAAAGCTGAATGCCATACATGTAAGTACCTACGAAAACTTAAGAAAACATATATATATAAAACTTTCTTCACAGGGAGGATTGTAGCCTCCTGAGAGGAAGAATTCTCTTCAGAGCTTTTCAGGGAACAAACACAGAAATAACAACAATCACATCTCCAAAATTAGACATTATCTTTTTGGAATTGATTTATTCCCTCCTGTACCCTCATCCATAAGCCATGGAGTTTCATGTGTCAACATTGCCCTCTGGTGTCTAAAGTGAGGAGATGACACATCTTTCTAATCCTCTAGAAGAGATTCTTTAGGTCCAGATGTTTCCTCAATATGTGAATGGCAGTTTGGATATTTTGACTGATTATTCTGAAGTTTCATTTTTTAGATTTCTGCCATGATTAGTAAAAGAATATTGGATTTAATGTGATATCTCCTTCGCTGGGTTCGAACTTCCCACTGGGAATGGTCCCCGGCGCGGCATAGAAATAGAAACAGCTACTCGAATGATTGCCTTTTTTTCCTTATTACCATAACAAATTTGACCATGATCATCTATTAACTGTAATATTTTCCTTGACTCTTTCTCTTTTCTCAGCTTATATGCAAACCATCTACCTGGCCTATTTGCATCTTCAAAATAGTTCTGTTTAGCACTTCTAATTTTTTGTGCCAATTCTTCTTTCTCTGCTTGATCCATTTTATGTTTAATTATGTCCATTTATATAAACAAGAGGATCTTGATGAGGAAAAAATTAAACAGTATTTACAAAATGCTAACCTACCTAAGATACCTGATGAAACTCAGAAAATGTTAGAAAGTGCTATAACAATGATGGAATTAACTGAAGCACTTAACAGACAGAACAATGGAAAAGCACCAGGACCAGATGGTTTCCCGGCAGAATTTTATAAAACACTACAAGAATCGTTGAGCATTCCACTGTTAGAAGTCATGAATGAAGTTATGATAAATAAGAAAATACCTGAAACATGGTCAGAAGTTTATATTACACTTATTCCAAAAGAAGGGGTTGACCCATTACAAATTAAGAACTATAGACCTATTTCTTTATTGAATGCAGACTATAAAATCTTTGCTTCAATCTTGGCAGAAAGGCTTAAAAAATACCTAAATAACTTTATTCACTCTGATCAGAATGGATTTTTACCAAAGAGACAGATTAAAGACAATATGAGGGTAATCCTGGACACTTTGGAATATTATGAGGCGCACTCGGAAAAACAAATGGCTTTGATATTCTTAGATGCCCAAAAGGCATTTGATAATGTGAACTGGAGATTTATGTTATTACTATTGGAACAGATGGGCTTTGCTAGAAAATTTATCCAAGCAATAGAAGCCGTATATTATAAGCAAATGGCAAAAGTAATGATAGATGGAGAATTCACAGACTCTATTAATATTAAAAAAAGTACAAGACAAGGATGCCCATTATCTCCTTTGTTATTTGTATTGACCTTGGAAGTCTTAAATAGAAATATTAGAGAGGATATAAACATAAAAGGAATGAAAGTCAAAAAGGAGGAATTCAAATTGCAAGCCTTTGCGGATGACTTGGTCTTTATTTTGGAAGACCCTTTAGAGACAGCTTTAAAACTATTGGAAAAGATAGAAACGTATGGTGAGATGGCTGGTTTAAAAATAAATAAAGACAAAACAAAGATTTTGACAAAGAACATGTTCTTAAGGCAAAGAGAAGATCTTGCAGATTTAATGAAAATTCAAGTTACAAACAACGTTAAATATTTGGGGATATATTTGACGTCAAGATGTAATACATTGAAAGAGAATAATTATATTAAGCTTAAACAGCAGATAGCATCCGACCTGAAAAAATGGGAAAACCTACAATTGTCATTGATAGGTAGAATTTCAACAATCAAGATGAATATTTTACCCAGAATTTTATATTTGTTTCAAACAATACCAATTAGGTTAAGTAAGGATTACTTCGAAGAACTAAATAAAATTGTGTTGAAGTATATATGGCAAGGCAAGAAAGCGAGAATAAAATTAAAACTTTTACAGGATGCTAAAATTAGAGGAGGATTTGGCCTTCCTAATTGGGAGTTGTATTATCAAGCTGCAAACTTAATGTGGGTTAAAGAATGGATAACGTTAAGAAAGACTAGATTGTTGACATTAGAAGGTCATGATTTATTATTGGGTTGGCATGCTTTTTTATGGTATAAGGGAACTAAATCACAGGGTTATTTCAGAAGGCATTATATACGGGAATCGTTATGGTTGAATTGGGAGAAATCTAAGAAACAATGTTATTTGAAAATTCCAGTTTGGTTATCAACTATTGAAGCTTTTTCGTATCCTATAACTTATAAGAAGGAACAAACAGTAAGATATGGGGAAATATTGGATGAAAAGGGTGAACTTAAAATGATGCAAAATTTAGAAGAACAAGGTATAAAGATGAATTGGTTTTCATATGCGCAAATACATGCAAGGTATCTTAAAGATTCTAAAATAGAAGGATTTTATGATAAATTGGCTGATTTAGATAGGATTTTGACAGGTACTGATGAAAAAGTGATCAAAAAATTATATAGTTATTTTTTGGAAATTAAATTAGAGGAAGAACAAGTTAAAAAAACAATGATTGCTTGAGGGAAGAATTTTGGATATGGGATTGATTTAGAGAAATGGCAAAAACTGTGGTTACAAAATTATAAAATGACAATGTCAACAGCATATAAAGAAAATTTGTATAAGATGTTTTACAGGTGGCACTTTCCCCCGACAAGAATAGCAAAAATGTTCAAGAATAAATCTGAAAAGTGCTGGAAATGTCATCAGATACCTGGCTCATATTACCATATGTGGTGGACTTGTGAAGAGGCCAGGAAATATTGGACTAGAATTCGCATATGGCTGGAAAAAATGATAAAGAAACACATAGATTTGAAACCAGAGATTTTTTTATTGGGAATCGCACCTGATATATATAATAAAAATTTAAAATATCTGATTGTAAATGTATTAACAGCAGCTAGGATTGTATTTGCTAAACATTGAAAGAGTGAGAAAATACCAATAGAGGAAGAAATTATTAAGAAAATATTGGAATGTGCTGAAATGAGTAGATTGACATTTGAAATTAGAGAACAAGAAGATAAACAATTTTATGAAGTTTGGGATCTTTTTTATCAATGGTTAGATAATACAATATGATAATAGAATATTTAGAAATTTAGGAAATAATGAATATATAATTTTTCTTGGTTTTGATAATATTTAAGAATATTTTATTATGATAGATTTGATATGATTTCATGATTTGTCATAAAATAATTTAATTTAATTATAGTTATCTCGCTTAAGTATGAATTAGTAAAATATAGTCAAATGATTGTTCAATAATGATATTGGGATATTTTATTGATGATTGATAATGTGAGTTATTATGTAATATAATTATTCTTTTTTTTTTTTGAAACTTTAAGCTTGCCTTTTCTTTATTTATTTTTTTTGAAAGAAAATTTGATTAATTTTCTACAAACAAACAAGACAAACAAAACATTAAAACATTCAACTCTCATATGTACATCCAGTGTGTCAGTTGGTTCATCATTTTTGTGCATTCATTCTGTAGTCCCAGTTACAATTATGTTACATAACAACTCATATTATCAATCCAAACTTATATATCCTATAATCACTAAACAAAAGAAAAAGAAATTTTTGACTATACTTTTAATCATTCATGCTTTATGAGCTAACAATACTTTAACCAGATTATTCAACAAATCATATAATCATACCAAATCAATCCTAAAAAAAACCCTTTATAAATATAATATCAAATAACAAAATAATAGCAAAATAGCAAGATAAAGATATTTCTTACTATCTAAAATATTCTATTATCATATTTTATCATCTAGCCATTTATAAAAAAGATCCCAAATTTCATAAAATTGTTTATCCTCTTGCTCTCTGATTTCAAATGTCAATCTACTCATCTCAGCACATTCCAATATTTTCTTAATAATTTCTTCCTGTAATGGTATTTTCCCATTCTTCTAATTTTTAGCAAATACAATCCTGGCCGCTGTTAATACATTTACAATCAGGTATTTCAAATCTTTACTATATATATCAGGTAAAATTCCCAATAAGAAGATCTCTGGTTTCAAGTCTATATGTTTCTTTGTCATTTTTTCCAACCACATGCGAATTATAGTCCAATATTTTCTAGCATCCTCACAAGTCCACCACATATGGTAATACGAGCCGGGTATCTGATGACATTTCCAGCATTTTTCAGATTTATTCTTAAACATTCTTGCTATTCTTGTCGGAGGAAAGTGCCACCTGTAAAACATCTTATACAAGTTTTCTTTATATGCTGTTGACATTGTCATTTTATAATTTTGAGACCACAATTTCTGCCATTTCTCTAAATCAATCCCATATCCAAAATTCTTCCCCCAAACAATCATAGTTTCTTTGACTTGTTCTTACTCTAATTTCATTCCCAGTAAATAACCATATAGTTTTTTAATCACCTTCTCATCAGTACCCATCAAGATCTTATCTAAATCAGTCTGCTTATCATAAAATCCCTCCGTTTTGGAATCTTCATCATACCTTGAATGTATTTGTGCATATGAAAACCAATTCATCCTTATACCTTGTTCCTCTAAGTTTTGGATCGATTTAAGTTCACCCTTTTCATCCAAAAGTTCCCCATATCTAACTGTTTGTTCCTTCTTGTAGATTATAGGATAGGAAAATGCTTCAATGGTCGATAACCAAACTGGAATTTTCAAATAACATTGTCTTTTTATCTTCTCCCAATTTAACCACAAAGACTCCCGTACATAATGTCTTCTAAAATAACCCTGTGTTTTAGTTCCCTTATACCATAAAAAAGCATGCCAGCCCAACAGCAAGTCATGTCCTTCTAATGTCAACAACCTATGTTTCCTTAATGTTATCCATTCTTTGACCCACATCAAACTTGCAGCTTGATGATACAATTCCCAATTAGGCAGGCCAAAACCTCCTCTAATTCTAGCATCTTGCAAAAGCTTTAGCTTTATTCTCGCTTTTTTACCTTGCCATATAAACTTCAACATGATTTTATTTAAATCTTCAAAATAGTCTTTTCCAAGCCTAATTGGTATTGTTTGAAACAAAAATAAAATTCTAGGTAAAATATTCATCTTAATTGTTGAAATTCTCCCTATTAATGACAATTGCAAGTTTTCCCACTTCTTCAAATCTGTAGTTATCTGTTGTTTAAGTTTAATATAATTATTCTCCTTTAATGTGCTACATCTTGTTGTCAAATATATCCCCAGATACTTAACCTTATTTATAACTTGAATTTTCAAAAGATCTGCCAGTTCTTCTCTCTGTCTCAATAGCATATTCTTTGTCAAAATCTTTGTTTTGTCTTTATTTATTTTCAAACCAGCCACCTCTCCATATGCCTCTATCATTTCCAGTAACTTTGGAGCTGTTTCTAGCGGGTCTTCCAAAATAAAAGCTAAATCATCAGCAAAAGCTTGTAACTTAAATTCCTCCTTCTTAATTTTCATTCCTTTTATGCTTTTATCATCCCTAATATTTCTATTCAACACTTCCAAGGTCAACACAAATAGCAAAGGAGATAGGGGGGATCCTTGTCTTGTGCCTTTCCTTATATTAATAAAATCTGTAAGTTCCCCCTCCATCATTACCCTTGCTGTCTGTTTATTATATATGGCTTCTATTGCTTGAATAAATTTTTTAGCAAAACCCATCTGCTCCAATAATAATAACATAAATCTCCAGTTCACGTTGTCAAATGCTTTTTGAGCATCTAGGAATATCAAAGCCATTTGCTTTTCAGGATGAGCCTCATAGTATTCCAAAGTGTCCAAGATTACTCTCAAATTGTCTCTGATTTGTCTCTTTGGCAGAAATCCATTTTGATCTGGGTGAATAAAATTATTTAAATATTTTTTAATTTTTTCTGCTAAGATTGAAGCAAAGATTTTAGAGTCTGCATTCAATAAAGAAATAGGTCTGTAATTCTTAATTTGCAGTGGGTCAGTCTCTTCCTTCGGTATAAGTGTAATATAAGCCTCTGACCATGTTTTAGGTATCATCTTTTTTAACATAACTTCATTCATAACTTCTAACAATTGGATGCTCAATGATTCTTGAAATGTTTTATAGAATTCTGCTGGAAGCCCATCTGGACCCGGTGTTTTCCCATTATTTTGTCTCTTAAATGCTTCATTTAGTTCCATCATTGTTATATTGCTTTCTAGCATTTCTTCAGTCTCTTTAGGTATCTTTGGTAAATTTGCTTCCAGTAAATACTGTTTGACTTTTTCCTCATCAATATTCTCTTGTTTATATAGTTGCCCATAAAAATCTCAAATAATTTCTTTTTTCTCCTTATTCCCATAACAAACTTGGCCTTGTTCATCTATTAACTTCAATATTTTTCTTGATTCCTTCTCTTTTCTCAATTTATATGCTAGCCATCTACCTGGTTTATTTGCATCTTCAAAATAATTCTGTTTAAAGTTTCTGATTTTCTGTGCCAGTTCTTCTTTCTCTATTAATTCCATTTTATGTTTAATTACATACAGCTTCAATTTAATATCCTTTTTCTGTGGCATTTTCTGTAATTCTTTTTCAAGAATTTTATACTCATCTTCCAAGGCCTTAGAAGCTTGCCTTTTCCTAATATTCTTTTTTCTTGTATAATCTATTATCAAACCTCTAGCGTATGCCTTCATTGTATCCCACACATTCTGCGTTGAAGTATCTTCTTTTTTATTTTCTCTGAAGAAAAAAGCCAATTCCTTCTCCATCCATTGTATAAAATCTTTCTCCTTTAAAATAGTATTGTTTAATGTCCATCTCGATCTTTTTTTTTTGTCCCTTCCATTTAATTGTCATTGGGCTATGATCTGCCCAAGTACTTGTTTCAATATTTGTTTCTTTAATATTGGATATTAATTCTGTTGAGATCCAAATCATATCTAATCTGGACCATGATAAATGTCTATTTGAATAAAAAGTATATTGTTTAGCTTTAACATTTCTTTCTCTCCAAATATCTTTTAAAGTTAATTCATCTGTCATTTTAAAAAAAGACCTTGGGAGAGCCTTTCTATTTTGCTTTGTTGTTGTTGCTATATAGTCCAATTTATTGTCCACAATTCCATTAAAATCTCCCATCATAATTATATTAACATAGTCCAGTCCAATTATTTTCATGTGTAGCTTTTTATAAAACTCTTCTTGTTTATCATTCGGAGCATAAATTGCAATCAAGAGTATTTTTATATTATTGTCCATTATTTCTACCATTAATACTCTTCCATCTTTATCCGTGTAAATCAATTTTGCTGGGATAGCCTCTTTAATGTATAGAACCACTCCTCTTTTCTTACATTGAGTCAAAGAAGTAAATATTTTCCCCAATTTTGGCTGTAATAACAATTGTTCATGTTCTTTTTTAATATGAACTTCTTGTAAACAAATTATATCAAATTTTAATTTCTCTAATTTATGAAAAGTTTTCCTTCTTTTAACAGCTGAATTAAGTCCATTCATATTCATTGTAATCAGTTTTTTTCTTCCATGATTATGCTTTATATTTAGGTCTAACCGCTCTCGTGGATCTCACTTCACACTGTTCTTTGCTATCCATCTGTCCCCCTACTGCTCCTTTCTCTTTTTCAGTCTCCAGTTGTTCCTCTTGAAACTCAATTAATGAGACCTCTATCTCTGCTTCTTCTCTTCTTCCTCCAAAAAATTCTGCATGGAAAAGTTCTGCTTTCTCAATTGAATCAATTCTATATCTCTGCTCTTGCCACCTAAACATTAGTCCTTCTGGAATCAGCCATCTATAATTCACTTCATTTTCCAATAGCATTTTAGTCAGAAATCGATATTCTCTTCTCATCTCTCTCACTCTTCTGGGTATTTGTTTTAAAACCACAACCTCTTTACCTTTGTATTTCAATGTTTTCTCTCTTACTACTTGTAATATTTGTGTTTTAATGGATTTTTTGGTAAATCTAATATGGACTTCCTTGGGTAATTTATTTCTCATCGCATACCTTGTATAGACTCGATATATCTCATCTATTCCATCCATCATCTTTTCCTCTGTAATTTCAAAGCATCTGCCAAAATTTCTATCATTACTGCTGCCAAGTTTTCTCCTTTTTCCTCTTCTATATTTTGAAATCTGAGGTAAAATTCTGACGTTTCCATCTCCCACCTCAACATCTCACCTTTTTCTTGTTCAACCGCTGTTAATCCACTGTCAATATTTCCAATCTTCTTATCTCTTTGTTTTCCTTCTTCCTCAATTTTTTGGAATCTCTCCTCATACTTAACCATCATTTGTTTAATGTTTTCCACTTTTTCATTAGTCTTCTCTATTCTTTGTTCAATATTTTCTGTTCTTTGTTCAATATTTTCTGTTCTTTGTTCAATATTTCCTGTTCTTTGTTCAATGATGTCTGATTTTGTCTTGAGATCTTGGATTCCTTGCATAATCATCTGTAAAGTTACTCTTTCTTGTTCCTTATCTTGCTTCAACATTGTCTGAATTAAACGTTGTCCTCCAGCTGGTGGGGAAGCAGAGGTAGAAGCAGAAATGCCAGATGATATTGGTTTCCTGCTCATTTCAATGCTTCCAAAGCTTCAAATTCTTCTTGACTTTTAATCCAACTGGTAGAGCAGCCAATTATAATCCAAAATGGAAAACTCCAATAGTAAAAGACACGAAACCAAAGAAGAAACAGCAAAAAAGGAAGAAGAAAGATCTTCAGGTTCTTCTAGACCCTAATCCAATTACGAAGTAGTCCACCATAAAAAAGGAAAAAAATAGAAAGGAGAAAAACAAATCCAAAAATAATAATATTGATTAAGAGCAAAAAGAAAAAGAAAAAAGAAAAAAAAACAAAAAGTTCCCAGATTCTTCACACCTTAATCCAGTTGAAAAGTCTCAATAGTCAAAAAAAACAACAACAAAGTGGTCCAAAAACATAGATAGGAAAAGCAAAAAAGTCCCAATAAAAAAGAAAAGAAAAATAAAGAAAAAACCCTGAGGCTTTCCCTTTAAAATAAAAGACAAAAATAAAAATATTACTAGAATTGAAATTTAGAAAAAGGCTAGCGAATGGGGTATATATAAGAAAGCACACTGCACTTTATTTATTTATCCAAGGCTCTTGTTATGACTCTCTTCTCCAGCAGCTTCAAAGCCAAACCTCAAGTGTTCTTGATAACAGTCCAGGAAAGCACCTGCAATAATATTTTGCCGTGCTCTCCCTCTATCTTATCACGTAAAAATGTCCTTGAGAAGAGGTCTTTTTGCAATTCTCTCCAATTCAAATAAAATACTTTCAAGCCTCTAGTTAGCAGTGTTGCAAAGTTTCTTAATGCTCTTCCTCCCCCCCAGCCAAAAAAAAAGAAGTAATATATACAGGAAAAAAAAAATAGCCAAAGGGAGCCTCTATCCTAAAGAAAGTTAAAAAATCAAAGGGAGCATAAAAACATATATAAGAGAAAATTCAATCCGGTTACCTACAAAGTCATACTAAAATCTCCCCCAAAAAATATAGAGAAAAGAAAAAAAAAACCCAAGCCTCAATTTGACATCACTTTAAAAAACGCCGCTCAGACAATTTCAGTCAAAAAAAAAAAAAAAAAAGTCTCACAGATTTCTTCTTTATTCAGGATGTCCTTTCCAACCTCAGCGAATTTACAACACAAAAAAGTTTTTCTCACCCAGCCGACACACTTTCACTCCAGCCACTTTCTTTCCGGAGCTGTCCCGACTTCAGCAGCTATGGAGGCTGCCTCTCCGCCGCCAGCAAAAGGGCTTCTTCCGGATCAAACCAGAGATTTTGCAATATCTCTGGGATCCTGGAACAGTACCCTTCTCAATCCCCATCTCTAAGGGACGGTTTAGGTCAGTTGGGACCGACCAGGGGCGAAAATATCGGCTGCGATCTCAGAGCCCCGAGATCGCAGCTGTATCGCCGAAATGAAGCTCCGCCTTCCCTAATTATTATTCTGATGACTATGAAATGAATGCACAAAAGGGAGTGGTGAACCAATCGATACACTGTAAATTTATGAAGAATGTTATAATTTTTTTATTTTAATTTTTTTATTTTTTTTATGTCATGTTTTATGTCTTATATGTTTTTTGTTTGTTGTTAAAATCAATAAAACTTTTTTTAAAAAAAAAGAAATAGAAACAGCTACTGAAAACAAGGTCTTCTTTATTTGTTGTGGGAAGGAGTACCTGCAGTGCAAGCGGCAATGAGGACATGTATTCCTGGACAAGCAACTTGACTGTGAGTAACTGGAGGTTTTTATACCCTTTTTTCCCTTAGGAAGTTGTGTTTCAATGCTTTTGTGTTTGTATTACCTTTAATGGTTTGTGCCTTGTATGATTCTTGTGCTTAATAGATTTATTCCTTATCTGGGCTTGTTTGGAGGGCTGGCGGGGAGTGCTTTCTATGGCTTGATTGGATTTCTGTTTCTGTCTTCTCCCTTCTGGGCTGTTAATTTCTCGTTCTAAAGCATTTGTGCTTACCCTGAGATAACTTTCTGACCTTTGTAGCTCTTTACTGTAGTCTGTCTTTTTCCTGGCTATTCCCAATGTATTTTATTTGGCTTTTCCTTATGATTTACGTGTCTTCTTCATATTCCCTTCCTACAATCTCTCATTCTTTTTAGAGGGTTTCTTCTAATTGGGTGTCTGGGTCCACTTGATATTCATATTCGATATGGATCATCATTATGGCTGCCTGTCTCCCTTTCAATTCTGGTTTAGGAGTAGGGATATTGGTTTTTAGGCAACTGAGGCAGGGTGGTATTCATCAACAGAGGAAACATAGGAGGGCTCCAAGGACACAGATAGTGACTATGGTTGTCTTAAGGACTTTAAGCCAATGGAGATCTGGTAGCCATGAGAAGAGCCATGAAAAGTCTAAGAATGATTGTTCGTGACCAATATTTGGGGTTAGCTTTTTCAGGTGGTGGATGTCCCTCTCTACGAGTCCTGAGGTCTCATCTAGATTAGAAGAATTCATTCCTTGGAATGTTTCTCAGCCATAATTGTGCTTCAAGAGGAGAAAGTCTATTGCTGCCCTATTCTCCAGGGTGGCTTTTCTGACCCCCTTCAATTCTCTGTTGAGGGCATCCAGGCCATGGGAGGTCGAATTTAAACTTTTGACTAGGGTACATGCTAGGCTATTCAGATTTCTAGAATTTCTCACCGCTAATCCTGGCACTCCCACTAGCAATATTGCCAATGAGACATATTCTGCTTTTGTGTGAAGGGAGACTTTTGAGTCACAGCCTGAGTCTCAGGTTTGGAAGGCTCTCCTATGTCATCTTTGTAAGGATGGCATAATCATTATTAATCTTCCTAAGGTGCAAGGGCCACCAGTGGCATTGGCAGGAAGGTATGAGTAGGCTTTTAGGCCACAAAGGAAAAACCACCTTGGTGGGAACTTCAGGTAACTATATAAGAATGATATAGGCTCTGTGTGATTGCATTCTAGCTCTGTGTTGCTTAAACTGATGAATTTTGTGACTGCTGGAGTGTTTACTTATTTATTTTATTTGGTTTGTCAATTGCTTACAAGATAATAGGTATAATTAAAAACTTTGGTTTTTATAATTAAAGTTTTTTCTAATTAAAGACTTTGGTCATTGCACCCCATGTAACAAAATCAAACACCGTCAAAAAGTAATAACAAAAAAACCCTCTCTATTCCACAAAGTGTTTCACAAAGTATATGCACTTTTAAAAAACCCACAAGAGACTCTCTCTCTCTTTTCACCATGGTTTTCAGACTGGGGTATGCTGCCTGTGTAGACTTCTTTCTCCCCCCCCCCAAAAAAAAGCAGTCCGTGAGACTCTCTGCACCCCACAGATAAGTACTGGTACTCTGCTTCTTTCCTTCAAGTCTATTTTTAATGGATCTAGAAGACCTCAAATCTGGGAAAACTTGCTTCTTTTCTGTAAGCAAGTACTGGTACTCCAGTTTAGCATCCATATTAATTTACCAATTGCCCCAAATTTGGGGCTTTGCCTTTATGACATGCAGAGGGTTTCCCTCCCTTTTCCTTTTTCCCCAAGTCCTCAATCTGAAGCAATCACATTTCACTTGGCCTTTTTCCTTTTTAAACAGAGGGCTTCATGTCTGGCGACCTCCCCTTGCTTTTTCCTTCCTGTCAGCCATGGCCCAGTGGGGCTAGCAATAGGTGGAGGTGCAGCTGGAGATTGGCCAGGGAAGTGACTGTTGATGTAATTTCCCATTAGGAGATTGAGCGCATACAGGGAGATGTATTTGAGAGAAGTGTTGGAATAATACACACACAGCACACAGATACACTGTATGGTAAATGTAGGTTTTTTACTTCCAGAAAGGTTTAAGTAAAGTTCAAAACAAGCAGTCCAAAGTCATTCACAGGTAAGATCAGTCAATTCTTAGTCCAGGGATAATCCAAAAACAAAGTCCAGTGTCAAAAACAGTTCAGTATCAAACTTACATCAAATCCAAGAATAGCAGTCATTTAGGAAAAATTGAGGAACGGCAATACTCTCCAACAGAAAGAAACAGAGACTTACTGAGACTTCTTCTGAGACTAAGACTAAACAACCCAGGTTTCTGGCTCCATCTTATGGCTGTTTGAGAAACCATATTCAATTACACTTTTAGGATTCTCTTAAAGAGACAGTATATATTTCCAACCCAAAACTTACATGTCTGGCATTCAGCTTTGTTCGGGTATTTTCCCACGTCATAGTAGTGGTGCTTTTAAAGTTGTAGCAACGTTTCAGCAGAATCTCATCTGCCATCATCAGGCTTCTGTATAGTGTTTGTCTGTGAGTCAGACTTTTACAGTGGTTTCAGATTTAAATTTGGGGCAGCCTATTGCTGTGTTAGAATGGTTTTTTCTTCCTCCTGATTGGTTGATCGATCTTGGGTGTTTCCCTGTTTGCTTCCCCTTGTAATCTTGATCAGTTGTTTTAGGCGTTTTGTATTTCTTTATGTTATCCTATCTTGAGATCTTTCTATTTCTGTCTTCTCCCTTCTGGGATGTTAGTTTCTCATTCTAACGTGTTTGTGCTTTCTCTTAGATAACTTCCTGATCTTAGCAGCTCTTGACTGTGGTCTGTCTTTTTCCTGGCTATTCCCAATGTGTTTTATTTGGCTTTTCCTTATGGTTTTATGTGTCTTCTTCATGTTCCCTTCTTTCAGGAGAAAATGCCATTTGTTGTTGTTATTTTCTTTTTCTTTTTAGAAATCAGATCACTTTAGAAATGGGGAACAAAAGTGATTCAAGGGAACAAATGATGAACATGCACTAAGAACATTTGAAAGAGACATGTTTAAAAAATGAATAAAACAACATATCTAAGTTCAGGAAAGGTTTTATACATTTTCCTATTTAATATAAATATTTGAACAATTCCGAAAAGTACTGAATGCAAACCGAGATCATTTTTGTATTAGATGCTATTTTGTGCGGTGTTTTTGTTGGTTGTTACTTGCCTAGAGTTATTCACCAAGATGGACTGCCTTAAAAATTGAAATAATAACAACAAGAGCAAGAACAAGAACAACAACACTAATTGTGTTGTGAATGAATAAATGTGTTAATAAAGTTATCAAGAGCTTGAAGTCAAGTGCAGGGTTCTGGCCCTGCACTTCTGATTGGCCGTTAGTGGCGACATCGGATTGGTCCGTTCAGGCGAATCTGATTGGCCATTAACAAGCCTCTCCCATTGGTTAATGGAGCTAGCGCTCCCTGGTTTTCATTAGTTGAATAGTTAATAAGATGCCTATATAAGGAGGGCCATTTCAGCCATTGAGCTGAGCTGTCACACTATGATAATAAATTGTTTTGAAGTTCACCGTTTCATCGGCTCATCTCCATTCTTCGCGCCCATGCTCCAAACTTAACACTGGTGACGAGGGTGGGATGTGGAGATGTCGGAACTGACTGAATTATGAAGATCGATTTCCAAGCACGTGGCTGAAACGCACAATGGCGGAACCATGTCCAGCGGCATCATACCACCCACTCCATTCGACCCAGCGCAAGAAGACTCCTATATGGATCATTTCCAAATTTTTTTGGAAACCAACAATTTGAAGGATGCTACTACCGGAAAGAAACGGGCAGTATTCCTAACCCATTGTGGGCCGATCGTATTCAAGATGGCCAAGGCACTAGCGAAACTGGCAGAAGTAAAGTCTATGGACTGGGACGTCCTCGAACCCCTACTGAGAGCCCACTATGCACCGATCATGCCAATATTCATTAGACAGCATGAATTTTACCAAAGAAGTCAACAGAAGGGCGAAAATGTTGCTGATTTCATAGCTGATCTCCGGAATCTGGGAGGCCTATGTGGGTTTGCCGATCTCGAAGAAGCCCTGAGAGACCAAGTAATTCTGGGATTAGAGTCACCGCACACACAGAATAAGCTGATGGCGAAAGGCGACATCAGCCTTAAAGATGCCATTGCTGAAGCTACTGCAGCAGAAGTGATCAGAAAGTCGGCTGTCCGAATGCACTGCAACCACACCCTAGTACACCAACTGACCCGCGAGCTTTCAACCAAGTTATAAGGGCAGTTGTTAACGGCCCACCACGAGGACCTCTCTTCATCGTCAGACAGCGATGAAGAAGAGATCCATTGACTTAGATCCGAACAGGACCAATGCCAGAGAGCTCAAAACCAATGCGCTGGTTGTGGGGCAAGCCACCCCCGATCAGAATGCAAATTCCTCGACGCGCTCTGCATGTGTGTGGAAAACGAGGCATATCGGACAGGTCTGTAGAAGCCAATTGGGACCCAGCCAGCCCTCAAAGGGGGCTAACTATCACCAACCGACAGGAAATCGTCCTGTAAGGTGAGAACCAGTGAACAACCAATGGAACAACCACTCCTACAGAAACAAACTTTAAACCACCCCACGAATAGAGAAGAGGCTCACCAAACTATCACGATCGGTCACGCCTCCTCTCTGGATGCCAAGAAGATCCGAGTTAAAGTGGCCATCGAAAACCAGCCCTGCCTGATGGAAATCGACTCAGGATCGTCCCTCTCAATGGTTTCCTGGAAGACCCTCAAGCAGCTTTGTCCGGCGACAAGACTTCCAATCCCAAAGACTCATACTCAAAGACTATCAGGGGAATCGGATTCCAGTTGTAGGATCCAGCCGAGTTCGAGTATCATTCAAGAACCATACAGCATTCCTACCCCTGATGGTAATCGACAAAGATCAGCCTAGCCTGTTAGGCCTTCAATGGTTCGCTCCACTTGGAATTGAAGTGGCAGGCATTCACCGAATCGGTAGCAGAAACTGGGAAGAAGACCTCGTCCAAGAATTCAAGGATGTCTTCGCAAAAAAACTAGGCGAGTACAAGGGGACCCCGATATCATTTAATCCCAATATCATTCAATCCCAAAATAGCTTCCATCTGCCTTAAGCCTCGTTGAGTTCCCTTTGCCCTTAAACCAAAGATTGATGAGCAGCTTGATAAATTGATAGCCCAGGGTGTGTTAGAACCAACTGATCACTCTCCCTGTGAGACCCCAATCGTTACGCCCATCAAGCCGGATGGATCAATAAGAATTTGTGGGGACTACCGAGCCATCCTGAACCACACCCTTCAACAAAACGCGTATCCGGTACCAGTGGTGCAGCACCTCCTCCATTCCCTGAGGGGCGGAAGAGTCTTCGCTAAACTAGACTTAGCCCAGGCATACCAACAGCTGCCGGTAGACAAAAAAACGGCAGAGGCACAGACAATCGTTACGCACCGAGGTGCCTTTAAGTGTAACCGACTCCAATTCAGAGTGAGCGTAGCCCCGGGAATCTTTCAAAGTTTGATGGAAAGACAATTACAAGGGATAAAAGGCATTGTCCCATATTTTGATGATGTGTTAATTGCTGTTCCTACCCCGAAAATTTTACGGGAACACCTGAGGGTGGTTCTCCTGAGATTCAAAGACGCAGGTCTTAAAGTGAAGAAAAACAAGTGTAAACTGTGTATGGATCGTGTCGAATTTTTAGGGTATTGATAATTGATAGTCATGGCATTCACCCTACCGATAGCAAGCTGAGAGCAATCAAGAACTCCCCAAAACCCCGAAATAAGGCCAACCTCCAGGTGTTTCTAGGCCTTATCAATTTTTATAACGTATTCCTGCCGCACAAAGCAACCGTAGCTGAACCCCTACATCATTTATTGGACAAAAAAGCAATTTGGGTATGGGGACATAGAGAAGAGCAGGCGTTTTGAAATGTAAAAAAAATATTGACTTCTGACACTGTACTAATGCAGCACAATGAGACTTTGCCATTAACGATCACATGTGATGCATTGCCTTTCAGAGTAGGTGCCATTTTGAGCCACGTTTTGCCAAGCGGTAATGAAGCCCCTGTTGCCTATTTCTCAAAGACGCTTTCAAAAGCAGAACGCAATTACAGTCAGATTGATAAAGAAGCCCTTGCTATTGTGTCTGCTGTCAAGAGATTTCATGAGTATGTGTACGGCCGAGCCTTTACTATAGTAACTGAACACAAACCTTTGCTGGGAATAATAGCGGGAGATAGGCCAACCCTTGATATATTATCTCCCAGAATGACTCGCTGGTCAGAATTCTTGGCTGCCGATAATTATCGGCTGCAACACCGCCCATAGAAAGCCATTCCCCACGCCGACGCATTGAGCCGAGCACTGCTTCCAGAGACCATTGATGACCTTGCGCCTACAGTGACAATGTTGTAGATCGAGACACTTCATATATCGCCATTAACAGCCCAAGATATCGTGATGGAAACAAAATGCGTCCTCACCTTAGCACGAGTCCTCAGTTGGGTGGAGCGCGGATGGCCTTTGGACCAGATACCTGATGACTATGCCCCATTCAAGAGTCGACAAACAGAATTGTTTTCACAGAAGGGCTGCATTATCTGGGGAGACAGAGTCGTTGTTTCAGAGCAACCACAAAGAGCAGTATTAATAACCTTGCATGATGGCCACCCCAGCATCATGCGCATGAAGGCCCTCACACGTAGTTACGTGTGGTGGCCGGGCATCGACAAGCAGATCGAAACATGGGTCAAAGCTTGTCACAAATGCCAGGAAGTAAGCAACGCCCCATCGAAAGCAGTCCCAACCGAATGGGAAACACCGCGTCGACCCTGGTCCCGTATTCATCTGGACTTTGCGGGACCTACCAAAGGCCACACATTCTTGTTGACAGTGGATCCCTACTCAAACTGGCTCGAGATCCACAACATGAGGAATACAACAACCAAAGTGGTCATCCAGAAATTAGACAGACTATTTACAACGCATGGATTACCAGACGTTCTGGTATCCGATAACGGACCCCAATTTACCGCGCTGTCCTTTGAACAGTACCTGGCGGACCACGGTATTCGCCATGCGCTAACTTCGCCGGCGCATCCTGTGGCCAATGGAAGGGCTGAGCACATGGTACAATTCGTCAAGAAAACGCTACACAAAATGGACTATGACAATATTGAAGAAAAAATTAACCAGATACTCCTTTTACAGCATATCACTCCGCACAGCGTCACCAACAAAACTCCCGCCGAGTTGCTAATGGGGCGGAAACTCCGCTCCCACCTCGACTGGCTACACCCATCGTACAAACTTGAAAAACCACACGGATCCAGCGGGCGATGCCGTACCTTTCAGGTAGGCGACTTGGTATTCGCTAAGAACTTGTCAGGCGATCCGCTGTGGGTCGAGGCGACTGTGGTCCAAGTTACTGGTCCTAGATTGTACCTCGTGAAATGTCGCGATACCAGACTGTGGAAATGCCACATTGATCAGCTATGATCAAGGCTGCAGTCAGGGATCTCCGAGTCCCCTGATGACCAAACTGAGGGGGAAGGAGATATGGAGGAAGATGAACTTGAAATAGAAGAAAGCTTTAATGAAAGAAACGACAGCAAAACAGAATCACGTGAAGAAGAATCAGGAATGGGAGTGAGCTCGCCTCACAGTGATACCGGAGATGTTGGTGACAACGGAAATTCGAATTCAGAGTTAGAGGCACCCCTTTCACCAGACAACGTTCTACCTCAATGAGATTGCAGCCAAATACCGGGTGCACAACGAAAGTCTAATAGACTAACAAAACAACCGGCCTACCTCAAGGACTACGTAACTGCACCCCGTAAACGGAACCTGGGGGGAAGGGGTGTTGTGAATGAATAAATGCGTTAATAAAGTTATCAAGAGCTTGAAGTCAAGTGCAAGGTTCTGGCCCTGCACTTCTGATTGGCCGTTAGTGGCGACATCGGATTGGTCCATTCAGGCGAATCTGATTGGCCATTAACGAGCCTCTCCCATTGGTTAACGGAGCTAGCGCTCCCTGGTTTTCATTAATTGAATAGTTAATAAGTTGCCTATATAAGGAGGACTGTTTCAGCCATTGAGCTGAGCTGTCACACTATGATAATAAAGAGTTTTGAAGTTCACTGTTTCACCGGCTCATCTCCATTCTTCGCGCCCATGCTCCAAACTTAACAAATTGCAATTCTAAAAAGTCACCAAAATTGTGTGAAATATAACATAATTATAAACTATTTTCTAAAAGGAAGAATAGAAAGAAGGAAAGAGGAAGGGAGAGAGAGATGTGGAGGGTGGGAGGAACAAAGGAAGGAAGGAGGGTGGGAAGAAAAGTTTAAAGTTCAGAATGAAACGGAAATGAAACAGAAAAAAGGATCTGGGTATTTCTTCTGCAGCAAATATAAGAATGTTTATAGACATAAGACAAAAGACATAAGAGTTTATTTGTCATTACACTCGTAAGCGGGTGCAATGAAATGAGGTGCTCTTCCACAAGTAAAAACTGGACAAACACCACTAAAAGAAAAAGAAAATAAATTAAATTAAAACTAAACACAACCGACCGTACAATGATCTCTATGCAATTTAAAAATGTAATACCCCATTACTCTCATTCACTTCCACATAAATCTTATGACCCTGCATTCAAACTCAAAACTGCACTTGGATAAAAACTGTTCTTAAATCTGGTTGTCCTTGTTCTTAATACCCTAAATCTCCTTCTCAATGGTAATAGTTCAAAGAGCTGATGTCCCGGATGAGAGGAGTCATTCAATATATTAAGTATCTTCCTCCTGCATCTATTCCCATACAGTTCTTCCAAAGAGGGAAGTGAGCAGCCAATGATGTTTTGGGCTGTCTTAATCACCCTCTGAATTGCCTTTTTCTCTGCCACTGTGCAGCTCAAGAACCATACACAGAGACAGTAGGATAATATACTCTCAATTGAACTCCGATAGAAAGTAGTCAATAGATTCTCAGCCAGTTGTTGTTTCCTAAGAATCCTTAGTAAATACAACTGTTGTTGTGCCTTCTTAATTAAAGCAGCGGTGTTTGCACTCCAGGTCAGGTTATTTGTAATGATGGTCCTGATAAACTTACATTCAACCACCTGTTCCACACGAACTCCCTCTATATACAGTGGCTGAATGTCTGCTCTTTTTTTCCTATAGTCAACTATAACCTCCTTGGTCTTCTTGATATTAAATAGAAGATTATTATTTTTGCACCAATGGGATAGCTGTAATACCTCATCCCGATATGCAGACTCATCATCCCCAGAAATAAGTCCTACAAGCGTAGTATCATCTGTAAATTTCATTATCCTATTGTTGGGATGTTTATTTGTGCAATCAGATGAATAGATGGAGAACAAAAGTGGACTAAGGACACAACCTTGTGGAGTGCCAATGCTAAGTGTCTTGACAGTAGAAATATAGTCATTCAATTTAACTCTTTGTGGACAATTTGTTAAAAAGTCCAATATCCATAAGCAAATAGAATCTGGAAAATCTAGATCTTTAAGCTTAGCTATTAATCTGTGAGGCATGATGGAATTAAAAGCAGAATTAAAATCTGTGAACAACATTCTTACCTAATTCCCCGGTGTTTCCAAATGGGATAAGGCCATGTGAAGCACAGTGATAATTGCATCCTCAGTTGATCTATTTTTTTTGTAAGCAAACTGAAGCCCATCAAAAAAATCAGGAAGGCAGGAGATAATATAATTTCGAACTAGCTGCTCAAAGCACTTCATGAAGATAGAAGTTAGTGCCACCGGCCTATAGTCGCTCGGACCATTTGTGGGCAACTTTTTAGGCAGTGGAACGATGGTGGAAGCCTTGAGACAAACAGGAACCACACATTGTGTCAAGGATCGATTAAAAATTCCGGTCCATACCCCAGCTAACTGTTCAGCACAATCTTTTACCACCCGACTAGGAATTAAGTCAGGCCGAGCTGACTTTCTCGAATTAACCACCTTCATTGTCTGCCTCACATCCTGCTCATTCAGAATGAAGGGGAGGCTCTGCTGAGTAAATGATGGCAAAGGGACAGTTTCGGTTTGATGGATTTCAAATCGAGCAAAAAAGTTGTTCAACTCCTCAACCACCGCCGCACTACCATCCGCAGAGACCTTTTTTGCGTTATAGTTCGTTAGTTGTTGAACCCCCTGCCAAACCCGCCTCATGTCATTACTGAGAAAGCAATCTTCAATTCTCCTCTTGTATTCGGCCTTAGCCTGCTTAATGCCTCTCCTCAAGTTCGTTCTTGCAGCACTATAATCCAGATCATTCCCAGACTTAAAAGCCTTGTTTCTTGCATACAACAAGCATCTAACCTTCCCGGTCATCCAAGGTTTTTGATTAGGATAAACTCGGATTCGTTTATCCAGTGTGACAGTATCAATACAGTGTGCCATATACCCTAACACCGCAGCCATGTGATCGTCGAGATCAGGATGATCAAAAACTTCCCAGTTTGTCTGTTCGAAGCAGTCCTTTAGCTGCTCCATTGCTCCCTCTGGCCAGCTTTTCTCCGTCTTGACCACCGACCCTGCCTGTTTTCTCAGAGGAATATACTCCGGGGCTAAAAGCAGGGACAAGTGATCCGACTGGCCCAGATGTGGTAATTGTAATACCCTGTATCCATTTGCAATATTCGTGTAGACCTTATCCAAGGTGTTCAACCCCCTAGTAGCACACCTTATATGTTGATGGAATTTAGGGAGGACCACACGAAGATCTACATGATTAAAATCTCCTGCAATAATGTATACAGCAGCTGGAAATTTGCTTTGCAAGTTGCCAATTTCATCACCTAGGAAGCTCAAAGCCAAATCTACATTTGCATCCGGCGGAATGTAAACAGCCAGAATAATAACAATGCTGAATTCCCGTGGAAGATAGAAAGGTCTGCATCTAACAGACAGATATTCCAGCTCCAAAGAGCAGTGATGTGTTATAACCTCTGAGTTTGTACACCAAATCTCTTTAACAAAGTATTATAGTATTATAGTATTAACTCTGATTACAAAAAGGAGCTCATGTGTTTCTATTATCCATTTTTTTTTAAATCATCAAAATCACAAATTTTGACTGCATATTTTTCCATTTCATCCAAATTTTATAAACAACCAAAAATTTTAATTTTGCTTTCTCCGCAGATCCCATTATCTTCACCTTTTATCACTCCATTGTGGGTGGTGTCGAGTCTTTCCATTTTCAGGGATATAATAATCTTCCTACAGTTATCATATATAAAGGAAACGATTTATTAGTAACCCAACTAAACAAAACTCTTCTAGCCAGATTTTGGAAAGTTCATTCTCTCCCTTCATCCTAGCTTTACTAGAACAAACTTCACCAAGAGGGGGTTGGCATACAAACTGAATAAATAAATAACACATTTAGAATAAGGTTCTAGTAGGAAGGGAACAATGATAATAAGTTTACCCAGAAGGGTTTATTAAAGACATTCCAACTACAAGCTGTAATTCATAAAGTATCTTTGTCTCACCAGTGAAACATAGTAGGCCAAATGAAGTAAATAAATGATAAGCGGATATACAGCAGAGGAAATAAGTGGAAGAATTTTGTCGGTTCTAAAGATGCTCATCAATTTATAACAGTTCATTAAGTGACCATTCAAAGTTAAAACAACACTGAAAAATAGTGACTTATGACCATTTTTCACACTTGCGACCATTGAAGCATTCCTAAGGTCCCATGATGAAAATTCAGGTAACTTGTTCATATTTACGACCATTTCTGTGTCCCTAGTGAATCATGTGAATCACCTTTTGTGACCTTTTGACAAGCAAAGTAAATGGGGAATCCAGATTCACTTAACAACTGGGTTACTAACTTATCAAATGCAATGATTCACTTATAGCTGTAGCAAGAAAGGTTGTAACATGGGGCAAAGTCACTTAACAAAACATTTCACTTAATAAATGTTGGGCTCAATTATGGTTGTAACTTGAGGACTACCTCTATTTCAAATTGAGAAACAAAAATAGACAATCATCCAACAAGAATTATTTAATAGTTACATGACAATCTGGGGTGGTGGTTAATGCCTCTGTGGCTAAATATCTATGGAGATTCTCAGTCTTCAAGGTCACGGAAGTCCGTCAAGGTGGCTTTTCAAGAGACAACTGGACTTTCTGGTTTTTCTTTGAAGACATTTTGCTTCTAATCCCAAAATGGCTGGAGCCATTTCTTGGGTGAGAAGTGAAACGTCTTCAAATTAAAACAAACAAATAAACAACAACAAAAGTCCATTTGCCTCTTGAAAAAGCATCTTTGGGATGTCTCTTTGGTTAAAGACCCTGAACTTGTCAGCTGGAAAGGGGACAGACCATGTTTGAGACCTGAGTGTCTTGTGATGGAGTGAGCTGCTCTCCTGGCCTCAGCTCCTGCCCAGCTAGCAGTTCAAAAGCATGAAAATGGGAATAGATAAATAGGTACCTGTTAAGTTCTGAGCCTGGGTGCAAGGAACAGAGACGAGGCAGTGAACAGTGAACTTCAACTCTTTATTAATCATTCTGAACAGAGCAACGCCTAGGGCAGCAGCAGCCCTTTTATAGGGTTGGCTGCTATCCTATTAGCCAATGAAAAGCATGGAAGTATTTAACCCTTGAACCAATGAGAGTCGGTCCATTAGCAGCCAATCAGATTTCCCAGAAGGGACCAATCCAATGTCGCTATTTTCGGGTTAATCAGAAGTGCAGGATTAGAACCCTGCTTTTTACTTAAGGTTGTTTAAAACTCAATGAAACGCCTTTATTAGTTCATAACACCCCTTCCCCCTAGGTCCCGTTTGAGGGGTGCGGTGATGTAATCCCATAGATATGCAGGTTGTTTCAACTGTCTATTAGATTTGCACTGTCCCACCAGTTCCTGTCTGTAGTCCGGTTTCAGTGGAACGTTTTTTGATTTATCTGGTACAGGCGGCTCTGCATCCTCACAAGATGACTCAGCGCTGCTAATTCTGTTGTTGTTGTCCTCCGGTCTCTGTGGGCTCACCTCCGTTGAGGTATTTTTCTGTGGCAAGGCAACCCCCCTTTTTGATTCTTCTTCAGGTAATGCACCGGGCTGGTGACTTCCTTCAATTTCGCCTTCCACCATCTCGAATTCAGTTCCCTCGACATCCCCTCCCCCCTCAGTTTGAGAGTCACAGGAGTCACAGGAACTGGGTTGCAACCTAGAGTGAAGCTGATCTATATGGCGTTTCCATATCTTTCCGCCCAATTTTTGCACGCAGTACGATCTGGGCCTGGTGATTTGGGTTACGGTTGCTTTGACCCATAATAGTTTGCCAGAAAGATTTTTAGCGAAAACTAAGTCTCCTGAACTCACGGCATTTTCCACTAGATCCACAGGGTTTCTCTGATGCCTAGGATGGGTGGAGACAGTCGAGGTAGGAGCGGAACTTGCGTCCCATCAACAGTTCAGCTGGAGTCTTGTTGGTGACGCTGTGCGGGATGATGTGTTGGATTAGCAGTATTCTGTTTAGTTTGTCATCAATGTCCCCATAGTCCATCTTGTGGAGAGTTTTTTTTAACAAATTGGACCATGCGCTCGGCGCTGCCATTGGCCGCAGGGTGCACTGGCGAGGTTAGTGCATGGCACAAAACCCGGTCCACTAAGTATTGTTCAAGCACCAGGGCGGTGAACTGGGGTCCATTGTTGGAGACTAGAATGTCTGGCAACCCATGTGTTGCAAATAGTTTATTTAATTTGCGGATGACTGAATTGGTTGTAGTAGTCTTCATCTTGTGGATTTCGAGCCAGTTAGAATAGGCATCCACTGTTAGGAGGAACGTATGTCCCTTAGTAGGTCCCACAAAGTCAATGTGGATGTGGGACCACGGCCCCCAGGGGGTTTCCCACTCCGTTGGAGTTGCTCTAGGTGGGGCACTGTTGACTTTTGGCACTTTAGACAAGTTTCACCCAGGCTTCGATCTGCTTATCGATGCCCGGCCACCACACATAGCTTTGTGCGAGCACTTTCATTCGCACGATGCCGGGGTGACCATCATGCAATGCTTTCAAAACTACTCATTGTAACTGCTCTGGGACGACGACTCTGTCTCCCCATAGGATGCAGACTTTCTACGAGAAAAGTTCCGTTTGCCGGTTTCTGAAAGAGGTGAAGTCGTCAGGGGTTTGTTCTACTGGCCATCCTCGCTCGACCCAGCTGAGAACTCACGCTAGGACAGGATCTTGTTTCGTTTCGATAGCAATGCTTCTGGCTGTTTGCGGTGGTGAATGTAGTGTTTCAATCTGGAGTGTCGTGAGGGTTGGAGCTGGGTCGTCAATGGTTTCCAGAAGTGGGGCATGGCTCAATGCATCAGTGCGGGGAATGGCTTTCCCCAGGAGGTGTTGCAATTTATAATTTTACGCAGCTGAGAACTCCAACCAACGAGTCATTCTAGATGACAATATATAGGGAGTTGGCTTGTGTCCCACTATAATCCCCAGCAAAGGCTTGTGATCGGTAATAATAGTAAAAGCTCATCCATACACATATTCATGAAACCGTTTCACAGCAGATACAGCAAGAGCCTCTTTGTCAATTTGGCTATAGTTGCGTTCAGCCCTCGATAAGGTCCTTGAAAAATAGGCAAGAGGGGACTCACTACCATTTGGTAACACATGACTTAAAATGGCTCCTACTTCAAACGGTGATGCGTCACATGTAATGGTTAAAGGAAAAGTCTCGTTATACTGCATTAAAACAACATCGGAGGTTAATAAGTTTTTCACTTGTCGGAATGCGTGCTCCTCTCGGTGTCCCCAGACCCAGGTGGCTTTTTTGTTGAGAAGTCTATGTAGGGGCTCAGCTACGGTTGCCTTCTGGGGCAAGAAGATGTTGTAAAAGTTATTGAGCCCCAGGAAAGCTTGGAGGTCTGTCCTATTCTTGGGTCTTGGGGCATTTTTGTTTGCTCTTAGTTTGCTATTAGTGGGGTGAATTCCTTGCTTATCGATTAGGTACCCCAGGAACTCTACTTTCTCTGTACACAGTTGACATTTATTTTTTTTAACCTTTAGGCCGGAGTCTTTAAATTTCTGGAGAACCATTCTTAGACGCCTCTCTAGTACTTCTCTTTTTGGGGCCGCAATTAAAATGTCATCAAAATATGGCACAACGCCCTTGATCCCTTGTAAAAGTCTCTCCATCAGACTTTGAAAAATCCCTGGAGCCACGCTCACTCCGAATTGGAGTCAGTTGCATTTAAAAGCGCCTCGGTGCATAACGATCGTCTGTGCTTCCACGGTTTTTTTTTTATCTACAGGCAGTTGTTGGTACGCCTGTGCTAAATCCAATTTAGCGAAGACTTTTCCGCTCCCCAGGGAATGGAGAAGGTGTTGTACCACCAGCACTGGGTAAGCGTTCTGTTGAAGGGCATGATTGAGGGTGACCCAGTACTCCCCACAAATTCTTAACGATCCACCCGGTTTGATGGGTGTTCCGATTGGGGTTTCCCAACGGGCATGGTCAGTTGGTTCTAAAACACCCTGGGCTATTAATTTATCGAGCTGCTCGTCGATCTTTGGTTTTAGGGCAAAAGGTACCTGACGAGGCAAGAAATGGAGACGAGGCAGTGAACAGTGAACTTCAACTCTTTATTAAGCATACTGAACAGAGCAATTACCTAGGGCAGCAGCAGCCCTTTTATAGGGTTGGCTGCTGTCCTATTAGCCAATGAAAAGCATGGAAGTATTTAACCCTTGAACCAATGAGAGTCGGCCCATTAGCAGCCAATCAGATTTCCCAGAAGGGACCAATTCCATGTCGCTATCTTCAGGCCAATCAGAAGTGCAGGATTAGAACCCTGCTTTTTACTTAAGGTTGTTTAAAACTCTATGAAACACCTTCATTAGTTCATAACAGTACCACTTTGGTGGGATGATAACATAATCATGCTGACTACTTGACCTTGAAATATCTTCAGACAATGTTGGTTCTTTTGGCTAAGAAATGGACATGAGCATCACCTTCTAGAGTTGGATAATACTGGACCAGTGCAAACATTTGAATTTATCTTTACATTACAGTCAGGAGGGTGTGGATTTTTTTTTTTAAATGATGAATAAATGGCTGGCTGGCTGGGTAGGTAGACATGATAGATAGATAGATGATCGATAGACATAGTACATACATACAAACAGATAGATTAATATAGGTCAAGTCAGGAGGCATTATCTATTAGTCCTTAATTTACAAATGTCTTGGATAAAAGAGATTTCTCCACTCACATAATTTTTAACGTACCCTACAGACACACGCACACAGAAAGACAAATAGATTAGGGGGTTGTCATAATAAGTATTAAGAGAAACTTTTTTTAATTATTGGAAAAGTGGTAATGGTTACCTTTGATTAAACAAAAGTCTAGCTTTGCAGTGTGGAAGTTATGGGACTGAGCAAAGAGTCAAAAGTGATGGAATTAAAAAAAAAAAAAGACAGCCACACAATTCAAGTAGAACATAAATAAAACACAAATACAGACTCCTGTGAATCATTCTGGAGAGCTGCTCAGAGGCAGAGAAAGTTTTTGAGGGTCTCCAGATTCACTTCCTCTCCCTGTGTCTCTTCCACAGTAATAGACAGCAGTGTCCTCTTCTTTCAGATTGTTCATTTGCAGATAAAGCTGGCTGTGGGAATCATCCCTGGAGATGGTGAAGCATCCTTTCACTTGGTCTGAATAGTAAGTGGAAGTTGTACCCATATCCTTTCCCTGGAGCCTGCCTCACCCAGTGCATATCATAGTTGCTGAAGGTGAACCCAGAGGCTTGGCAGGAGAGACAGAGGGACTCTTCAGGTCTTCTCACACCCCCTCCAGACTCCACCAACTGGACTTGAGACTTGACACCTGAAAAGAAAGGTGTATCAGTAAGCTCTCCTGTGTACAAGAATTAAAATGGAAAGAAGATGATTAGGGAGGAAACAATTACTATGGAGGACTGCAAGTAAGGACAACAATTTTAGTCACAGTGGCATTTTTGCTCTGTGCAATGAATGGTGGGGAGTTGATGAGGAAGGATTTGGGAAAGTGCACAAACTTTGTCTTGGTGGGTGTAGCCTGAAAAGGAAAACCGACTGGCTCTTTAAAGGGGGAAACTGGCGTTTAATAAAGTTTTAACAACCTTAAGTAAAAAGCAGGGTTCTAATCCTGCACTTCTGATTGGCCGATAATAGTGACATCAGATTGGGCCTTTCTGGGACATCTGATTGGCTGTTAACGGGCCAACTCTCATTGGTTCAAGGGTTTAACACTTCCACGTTTTCATTGGCTAATAGGACAGCAGCTAACCCTATAAAAGGGCTGCTGCTGCCCTAGGTAATTGCTCTGTTCAGTATGCTTAATAAAGAGTTGAAGTTCACTGTTCACTGCCTCGTCTCCACTCCTTGCACCCATGCACAGAACTTAACACTGGCGATGAGGATGGGATGCGGAGACATCTGAGCTGATTGAACACTCACAGAGCACCAAACAGAGCATGTGGCTGAAGGCACATCGATAACGGAAAACATGTCCGGCAGCACCATACCACCCGCTCCATTTGACCCGGCACAAGAAGACTGGGACTCGTACATAGACCGGTTCCAGATGTTTCTGGAGACCAACAACTTGAAAGACGCAACTATGGGAAAAAAGCAAACAGTGTTCCTGACCCATTGCGGGCCTGCCGTCTTTAAGATGGCCAAGGCACTAGCGAAACGGGCTGAGGTGAAATCCATGGATTGGGACGTCCTCGTGCCCCTTCTACAGGCCCACTATGCACCCGCTATACCAACGCTTGTCCGAAGACATGAGTTTTATCAGAGGGACCAACGGAAAGGAGAGAGCGTCGCAGATTTCACCGCGGACCTCTGGAACCTGGGAGGCCTCTGTGGTTTTGCAGACCTCGAAGAAGCTCTGAGAGACCGAATAGTTCTGGGATTAGATGACCATATGTCACAGAGCAAGATCATGGCCAAAGGGGACATTACTCTTGCCGATGTCATCAAAGACGCTACTGCAACAGAAGCTACAGGAAATCGGCCGCCCGAATGCACTGCACCAATGCACCGCTCTGTCAACTCGCCAATGATAACTCACCTCGTCTAGAGAGGCACACAACAGCGGCCCACCACGAGGACCTCGAATCTCCATCAGAAAGTGATGAAGAGGAGGTCAACCGGCTCCGGTCCGAACGCGACCAACACAACCCACGGAATCAAAGATTACCGCACCCCTCAAATGGAACCTTGGGGGGAGGGGTGTTATGAACTAATAAAGGCGTTTAATAAAGTTTTAACAACCTTAAGTAAAAAGCAGGGTTCTAATCCTGCACTTCTGATTGGCCGATAATAGAGACATCGGATTGGTCCTTTCCGGGACATCTGATTGGCTGTTAATGGGCCAACTCTCATTGGTTCAAGGGTTTAACACTTCCACATTTTCATTGGCTAATAGGACAGCAGCCAACCCTATAAAAGGGCTGCTGCTGCCCTAGGTAATTGCTCTGTTCAGTATGCTTAATAAAGAGTTGAAGTTCACTGTTCACTGCCTCGTCTCTGCTCCTTGCACCCATGCACAGAACTTAACAGAAATTATGACCTGATTTACATATTGATTGTGATAAAAGAACTCACCACTGCATTCACCTTATAATTTCCTTGCACACTCCGTACAGTTTTGATTTAACTTTATATCTTTTCAGTTTTTAGAAAAGTGAAAGCAATCTTTAAGTACAGTAATAATAACAAAGACTAGCACAAAATGATTCAGGCAACAAGTGATGAACAAGTGCCAAGAACATTTGAAAGAGGCATCTTAAAAAACATGAAAACAGTAACACATCTAAGTTCAGGAAAGGTTTTATCCATTTTTCCCTTTAATATGACCTTTTGAAGAAATCTCAAAAGAACTGGAAGTATTTTTTTCTAAATGCTATTTTGTGTGGGTTTTTTTTTTTTTATCAGTTGTTACTTCTCCACAGTTGATTCACCAAGAAGGACAATCATAAATATATATAATGAATGAAGGAGAGGGGGAAGGAAAGTTTAAAGTTCGGAACGAGACTGAAAAGAAACAGAAAAAAAGGATCTTGGCATTTCTTCTGCTGAATATAAAAGTACTTATTTATAATATTAATTCTGCTTACAAATAGAGCTCATGTTTTTCTATTATCTATTTTTAACCAATCATCAAATACACAAATTGTTATTGTGTGCTTTTTCTCTTTCATGAAAAGTTTACAAATAATTTTCTGACCAAAAATTTTAGATAAGCCTTCTCTGTAGATTTCATCATTTTCACCTCCCATTGCTCCATTGTGCGTGGCATTGAGGTTTTTTCCATTTTGAAGAATATAATATTCTCTCAGCAGTTATCATATATAAAAGCAAAATTTTATGAGTTCTTTTTTTCTTGTTGCTTCTCTATTATCCAAAGAGAAAAGTTTCTGCTTTCAATTGTAGCTTTACCCCCAAAGTCTTCTGGATTAGTGTACACATCTGATGTCCATTTAAAAATAACCTTTTTTTACATGTTCACCACAGAAAACTGACACAATATCCCTTTATTATAAATTATTTTGTTATTGTTAATATTTTTCATTTCATCAAAGATTTTAACTACTTGGACAATTTTTTTCTGATCAGAAAACCAGAAATGAGATATGCATCCTTTTTATTTAATGATTTTTTTCTAATTCACAGGGAGGATTGTAGCCTCCTGAGAGGTGGAATTTTCTTGAGAGATTTTCAGGGAACAAATATAGAAATAACAACTATCTCACATCAAAAATTGACATTATCTATTTAGAATTGATTTATTCCACCCTGCACCCTCACCCATAAGCCATGGAGTTTCGTGTGTCAACATTGCCCCCTGGTGTCCAAAGTGAGGAGAGGACACATCTTTCTAATCCTCTGAGGAGATTCTTTAGGTTCAGATTTTTCCTCAATATGTGAATGGCAGTTTGTATAATTAGACCAATTATTCTGAAGTTTTATTTTCAGATTTCTGCCATGATTAGTTAAAGGAGAAAATTCCATTCGATTACTTTTCTCCGAAATTAGATCACTTTACAAACAGGGAAGGTAAAACTGGAATTGTAAAGCCATTTTCCTCAAAGTTCATGATCAGGAAACTTTCTTGCAGGATACCCAAGACAAAGAATCGTAAAAAATATCAAGATGAGCTGGTGAATCCTGATTAGCCAATCCAGAATCTGGGGCTGAATCAAGTTGAAGAGCTGTTCTGAAGTTTTTTGTTTAGCTTCAGATTCACATCCTCTCACTGTGTTTCTTGCACAATAATAGACTGCCTCGATCTGGTTTGAGGCTGTTCATTTGCAAATACAGCTGGATTTTGCCATTGTACCTGGAGGTGGTGAAGCATCCTTTCTCTTTGTCTCAGTAGTAAATGCTAGTTAAACTTTAAACTATTTATTTACTTACTTACTTACTGACTTACTTACTTACATACATACATTTCAAAAAAACTTTTAACTACCTGAACAGTTTTTCTGATGCCAAAAACAGAAATGATTTGCATTCTTTTTTTAAAAAAAACTTTTCTTATACATAGGGAGAATTATGGCCTCTCGAGGGGTGGAATTCTTTTCAGAGATTTTCAAGGAATAAATACAGAAATAACAACTATCACACCTCCAAAATTAGACATTATTTATTTGGAATAATTTATTCCCTTCCTCACCCTCACCCATAAAGTGTGGTAGTTTGTGTGTCAACATTGCCCCCTGTGTCCAAAGTGAGGAGAGGACATATCTTTGAAATCCTCTGAGGTAGATTCTTTAAATCCAGATTTTTCCTCAATATGTTAATGGCAGTTTGGATATTAAGAAAGTTTATCCTGAAGTTTCATTTTCAGATTTCTGCCATGACAGCAAAGGATAAAATTCCACATTTTGTTTTTGTTTTTCTCAGAAGCCAGATCATTTTACCAATAGGGAAGTTAAAACTGGAAATTTAAAGCCATTTTCCTCAAAGTTCATTCTCTTTCAGGATACTTTCTTCCAAAAGAATTCTAGAAATATAACAATATGCTGGTGAATCCTGATTAGCCAATCCAGGATCTGGGTGTTGTGGTTCATCGGTGGTCTTTGGAGCTGGAAGAAGAGTCGGATGATGGGAAGGAACATGGGCCAGTCCTGGAACCTGGGGAAGGCTCGGATGAGAAATCTGCATCCAACATAAAATTAGACATTATCTATTTTAAATTGATTTATTCCCTCCCCCACCCTCACCCATAAACCATGGTATTTCATGTGTCAACATTGCTCCCTGGTGTGCAAAATGAGGAGAGAACACAATTTCTTCAAACAATGCTTAGTCTTTTGGCTAAGAAATGAACTTGAGCATCACCTCCTAGAGCTGGACAATACTGGACCAATGCAAACATTTGAAATTATCTTTACATTACAGTCAGGAGGGTGTGGATTTTTATTTTAGAAAATGTGATGAATAAATGGATAGATGGATGGGCAGATGAATAAATGGATAGATGGATGGTAGGTGGATGAATGATAGACATGAAGGATAGATAGATGATCGACAGACGTAGTACATACATACAAACAGATAGATAGACTGCTATAGGTCAAGTCAGGAGGCATTGTCTATTGGTCCTTAATTTACAAATGTCTTTGGATAAAAGAGATTTCTACACTCACATAACTTTTAACGTACCCTACAGACACACACACAGAGAAAGACAAATAGATTTGGGGGCTTTCATAATAAGTACTAAGAGAAACTTTTTTAAATTATTGGAAAAGTGGTAATGGTTACCTTTGAGTAAACAAAAATCTAGCTTTGCAGTGTGGAAGTTGTGGGACTCAGCAAAGAGTCAAAAGTGATGGAATTAAAAAAAAAGACAACCACACAATTCAAGGAGAACATAAATAAAACACAAATACATGATTCCTGTGAATCATTTTGGAGAGCTGCTCAGAGGCAGAGAAAGTTTTTGAGGGTCTCCAGATTCACTTCCTCTCACTGTGTCTCTCGCACAGTAATAGACAGCTGTGTCCTCTTCTTTCAGATTGTTCATTTGCAGATAAAGCTGGCTGCGGGAATCATCCCTGGAGATGGTGAAGCGTCCTTTCACTTTTTCTGAGTAGTTAATGCTAGATGAGTGAATCCTGGCCACCCATTCCAGTCTTTTCCCTGGAGCCTGTCTAACCCAGTGCATCCAGTAGCTGCTGAAGGTGAACCCAGAGGTTTGACAAGAGAGACAGAGAGACTCTTCAGGTCTTCCCACATCCCGTCCAGACTCCACCAACTGGACTTGAGACTTGACACTCAGAAAGAAAGGTATATCAGTAAGGTCTCCTGCGTACAAGAATTAAAATGGAAAGATGATTAGGGAGGAAAAAAATACCCTGCAAGTAAGGACAACAATTTTCACCACAGTGGCATTTTTGCTCTTTGCAATGAATGGTGGGGAGTTGATGAGGAAGGATTTGAGAAAGTGCACAAACTTTGTTTTGGTGGTTATAGCCTGAGAAGGAAAGCTGACTGGGTCTTTTAAGGGGGAAATTGTGACATGATTTACATATTGGTTGGGATAAAAAAACTCACCAGTGCATTTGTTTTCCAGTTTTCTTGCATTCTCCCTGCAGTCTTGATTTAACTTTATAACTTTATGAATTTTGTGAAAAAGTGAAAGCAAGCTTTTTGTTAGAGTAATAAAAATAAGGAAAAAGTGATTCAGGCAACAAGTGATGAACAAGCACTAAGAATATTTGAAAGAGGCATGTTAGAAAACATCAAAAGACCCTGAAATTGTCAGCTTGGAAGATGATATGCCAGGTTTAAACCTGAGTTTCTTATGATGGAGTGAGCTCCTTTCCTGGCCTCATCTCCTGCCCACTTAACAGTTCAAAAGTAAGAAAATGGGAGTGGATAAAATAGGTACCAATTTGGGGGAAGTTAACAGCATTCTGTGTGTCTCGGTGTATTGTCATGTTGATCACATGGCTACGGAAATGTTTTCAGATAATGCTGGAATCTTTGGCAAAGAAACTAAAGGCATCATCCCCTAAAGCTGGACATGATTGGACAGTGGAAACTTTTGACTTTACTGCTACATTACAGAGAAGAGAGGTAGTTTATTTATTTTTTAATGTGATTTAAAAAAAAAAACAAGCATTGTGAAAGTATTTGGATCCATGTATAAGTTCTTTTTCTTAACCTATGTCCACTTATGATGTCATCAGTTTTCTTAAGATTAGAACATCATTTGAAAATAATGCATGTAAAGTCTGCAAGGAAAGAAAAAGTGACTGCCCTGAGGGTCTCTTTTAACCAAGCAATATGTAAATCAGGACACAATTTGCCCTTTAAAGGAACCACAAGATTTCCTTTTTCAGGCTAATTTAAGGCCTTCCCTGAATCCTTTTCTAGAGGAAATAAATGGTTCTGTGGCAAAACTTGTTGTTCTTACTTGCACTACTAAGAGGTAATATTTTTCCTCCTTATTCAGCTTATTCCCTTTTAATTGTTTTATATAGGAGGGCTCACTGAAACTCATTTCATTTTAGGTGTCCAATCTCAAGTACAGTTGGTGGAGTCTGGAGGAGACCTGGACAGTCCCTCCATCTATCTTGTCAAGGTTCTGGGTTCACCTTCAGCAGTTACTGGATGAACTGGGTGAGACAGGCACCAGGGAAAGGACTGGAGTGGGTATAGCAAGGATTCACTCATCTAGTACTTACTATTCAGACAAAGTCAAAGGACGCTTCACAACCTCCCGAGATGATTCAAATAGTCTGTTGTATCTGCAAATGAACAATCTGAAAGAAGAAGACACAGCTGTCTATTACTGTGCGAGAGACACAGTGAGAGGAATTGAATGTGAAAACTATCAAGAACTTTCTCTGCCTCTGAGGAGCTCTCTGAAATGATTCAGTCATATAAGTTTGATATATTTGTGTCCTATTTATGTTCTATTTGAATTATGTTGCTGCTTTTTTATTGTTTTGAAATTCCATCCCTTTTGACTCTTTGATGAGTCTTACAACATCCACACTGCAAAGCTACATTTTTATTTAATCAAAAGTAACCCTTTCCACTTTTCCAATAATTAAAAACGTTTATTTTAATACTTATGATGACAATGTATTCCTGTTTCAGTGTGTGTGTGTGTGTGTGTGTGTGTGTGTGTGTGTGTGTGTGTAGAATATGTTAAAAAATCTATAAATCTACCTATCAATCAATTTATCTATCATTTATCATCTATCTATCATTATCTGTCTGTCCATCTGTCCATCCATCCATCTGTCTGTCTGTCTGACTGACTGACTGATTGACTGATACTTGTGGCATTCCAAATTGATGGATACAAAGTGGTTCCTCTAATAAAATCTTTATTTTGGTTTAAATAAAACTACATGCTTGATTCTATTGCCAAGAAATTTCCTCCCCCCCACCTCAGACAAATACAAATCAGGTTCTCTTCAGATTAATCCAAGATCAGATCTTGGTTTCTACTAGCTATGATGTAAATTTATGGGCTGCTTCTCAGTTGGAGAGTATAAATCAGAATCTCTATGGCTGAATCAATTTGGAGAAGTGCTCAGAGGGTGAAAAAGTTCTTGATAGGCTTCAGATTCACTTCCTTTCACTGTGGGTCTTGTACAATAAGAGACTGCCATGTCCTCGGGTTTGAGGCTGTTCATTTGCAGATGCACAAGACTTTTGGCATTATCTCTGGTTATAGTGAAGCATCCTTTGACAGATTCTGCATACTTTTGCCTACTGGCATCGTACCAAATAACTGCAACCCATTCCAGTTCTTTTCCTGGAGCCTGTCTCACTACCCAATTCATGCCATAGCTTCCAAAGTTAAAACCAGAACCTTTGCAGGAGATGAAGAGGGATTCTCCAGGTCTTTTCACATATGTTATGTCCACGTGGAAGGAAGCCAGGAGTCGGTGACTTTGTATCAAGCTCTTTTATTGCAGCTCTTTTATGCAGAAACCGAACTGGCTCTTAGAAAAACTTTGCAGCTTTTTATTCCCAAGCCATGGCGGCCATGGCCAATGGCATCGCTTTGAATCTCCCGCAATTCGAATCAACCAATCGCGGGAGATTCTCAGCGAGCCAATCGGCGCGGCTCGCCTAGCCAATCCGATCGCCCCGTGCTTTGGCCAATGTAAGCGCGGGGATCTCAAGAATTCAAATGAAGGTACAGAACACCCCTCCCCTCTTGGTTCAGTCCTACGTAGCGTAGTCCCGTAGGTAGGCGGGGCTCCGTCTTTGCCTACTGGACCTGCGCAAGTCAGTTGTAGGTTGGATCCCGGCCGGTTCGGTCAGGGTCTCTGTTTCTCTGGACTCCGTCGTGGGAACCGCCTGGTCTGTCTGGCCAGGCCGCTCTCCGCAGCTCCCTCCTGGGCTACCTGGTTGAGCTGTGGGTTTCACCACTCCTGCTCGGTCTTCCCGGGTTGGTTGAGCTGACCTGGCTGTCTCTTCCTGGCGAGGTTTCGTGCTGGCTGTTTGCAGGTGAGTATGGCTGGTTTCTTTTTTCTGGGTTTTGGTTCCTGGGGTATCCCCTCCCCTCTTGGTTTGTGTTGAGGGGGTTGGTTTTGTTTGGTTGCATGTCGGTGGTGTCTTGTGTGGCCGTCTTCGATCTTAACTGATCGATGTGGCATTTCCACGCTCGTCCGTCAGTTGTTTGTAGCCGGTACGAGTGTGGGCCTGTTAGCTGTGTTATGATTGCTGGTACCCATAATGGGTCTCCATTTAGGTTCTTCGCGTAGACGTCGTTGCCTGGTCCGAAGGTTTGGTGTTTGCTGGTGGAGTCTGGGGGTTTCTCTGGGTTGTAAGTGGGGTGTAGTCTATTGAGTGGGGACCTTATTTTCCTCCCCATTAGCAGTTCTGCTGGGCTTTTATTTGTTGTGGTGTTCGGGGTTATGTGCTGTATGAAAAGTAATTTATTTATTTTCTCCTGGATCTCCCCGTGGTCTATTTTCTGGATGGTTTTTTTTTATTAATTGAATCATCCGTTCCGCCCTACCATTCGCCGCCGGATGCACCGGGGCTGTCAGTGCGTGTCGTATGCCCCTTTCCGCTAGGAATTTTTCGAATTCTAGCGAGGTGAATTGGGGCCCGTTGTTGGACATGAGGACGTCCAGGAGGCCGTGTGTTGCGAAGAGTTTGCAGAGTTCTTTGGTCACGGCCTCCGTGGTGGTTGTTCTCATGTTGCTTACCTCTAGCCAGTTGGAGTAAGCGTCTACGGTTATTAAGAAAGTGTGTCCTTTTGTGGACCCGGCGAAATCTATGTGGATCCTAGACCACGGTCCTCTGGGGGTTTCCCCCTCTAGGATGGGTGCTGTGGGTGGGCTTGGTCTAGTTTCCTGGCATCGTTGACACCTTGCTACTCAAGCCTCGATCTGTTTGTCCATCCCTGGCCACCAAGCAAAACTTCTGGCCAGGGCTTTTGTTCTAACGATGCCCGGGTGCCCCTCGTGTAACAATTCCAAAACATTCCCTTGTAGTTTTTCCGAGATGACCACCCTGTCCCCCCATAGTATACACCCTTTTAGTAACGAGAGTTCCGTTTGCCGGTTCCAGAATGTCCAGAAGGACTCGTCGTTGTCCTTTTCAGGCCACCCTTTCTCTACCCAATGCAAAACCCGCGCCAGACGTTTGTCTTTATTAGTTTCTCGGGCAATGTCTGACGCAGTTATGGGTAGGTTGGGTAGAGTCTCTATGCTGAGGGTGGTCGTCGTGGGTTCTGGATCAGTGTCTGGTTCAGGTAACGGTGAGTGGCTTAAGGCATCCTCATGTGAGATAGTCTTACCGGGTCGATGTGTGAGTCTGTAGTTGTAGGCGGCCAGGAATTCGGACCACCTTGTCATTCGGGGAGACAGAATGTTCGGGGTGGCCCTGTTCCCTGCAAGGATTCCCACTAGCGGTTTGTGGTCAGTGATGATGGTAAATGTCCGGCCGTAGAGGTACTCGTTAAACCTTTTCACTGCGGCAATGACAGCAAAAGCCTCTTTGTCCAGCTGGCTGTAGTTCCGCTCTGGTTTGGTGAGGGTCCTTGAAAAGAATGCGATGGGTGCTTCCTTTCCATCGGGAAGAGTGTGGCTGAGGACAGCGCCGACACTGAAGGGTGATGCGTTGCATGTGATGGCTAGTGGTAGGGTCTCATTGTACTGGATGAGGATGGCATCCGAAGTGAGCAGGTCCTTGGTTTTCCTGAAGGCGGCTTCCTCGCGTTTCCCCCAAGTCCGCCTTGTCCAAAAGCCTATGCAAAGGCTCCACCGCGGTCGCCTTTTGGGGCAGGAAGACATTATAAAAGTTAAGTAGCCCCAGAAACGCCTGCAGTTCTGTTTTTGACCTGGGTGTGGGGGCTTCCTTGATGGCTTTAATTTTTTGTCGGTGGGGTGAATGCCGTGTCGGTTTAGGAGGTATACAAGGAATTCAACCCGCACTGTGTACAGCTGGCATTTTTCCCTCTTCACTTTAAGCCCGGTTTCTTTGAATCTTGTTACCACATCCCTTAGGCAACTCTCTAGTTTGGCCTGGTTGGTTGCCAATACTAGTACATCGTCGAAGTATGGTACCACCCCCTTGATATCTTGTAAGAGTCTTTCCATGAGGCTCTGGAAAATTCCAGGCGCCACACTGACTCCAAATTGGAGGCGGTTGCATCTAAAGACTCCCCAGTGGGTAACTATGGTTTGCGCCTCTGCAGTTTCCTCGTCGACCGGCAGTTGCTGGTATGCTTGGGCCAGGTCAAGTTTCGCGAAAACTTTGCCCCCTCCCAGTGAGTGTAGGAGATGCTGCACTACAGGGACGGGGTAAGCACTTTGCTGCAAGGCACCATTTAGGTCGGCCTTATAGTCCCCGCAGATTCTCACTGACCCATCAGGCTTGATTGGGGTGACTATGGGGGTCTCCTACTGGGTGTGGTCTATGGTTTGTAAGACCCCTTGCTTGACGAGCTTGTCAATTTGCTCGTTGATTTTCGGTTTGAGTGCGAAAGGTACCCGCCTTGGTTTTAGGCGTTTCGGGGGAACGTTTGGGTCTAGGCTGAAGGATATAGGGGGCCCTTGGTACTTGCCTAGGGTGCCGTTGAACACTTCTTGGAAGTCCTGGGCCAGTTGCTGCTCCCGGTCGGCTTCGGCAATGTGGTCGATGCCCATGACTGCGATGCCTAGCGGTGCGAACCATTAAAGTCTTAGCAGGCTAGGTCGGTCTCTATCGACGATGGTCAGGGGAAGTCTTTCAGTGTGCCCCTTGTATGTCACTATGAATTTTCCTGTTCCGACTACAGGGATGCGGTTTCCCTGGTAGTCTTTGAGGATTAGTCTCTGGTTTTCTAGTTCCCTCCTCTGGATGGTAGGCACGAAGCGTTTAATTTCTTGCCATGCTACCATTGAGAGGTAGGACCTGGAGTCCACCTCCATTTTACAGGGTTCGCCTTTGATGCCTACCTCCGCGTAGACCTTCCTGGCATCTGTGGTAGTTGCGTGGCCGATGGTGACCATCTGATGTGTCTCTTCTCTCCGCCGGCCTCGCCCCATCGTGGGGCTCATCTGTTCCATTTCCAATGGTTGTCTTCTGGGTAGTCTCTGGTCCTGGGGGGTGGGCTCTCTCGTTTCCACTCACTCGGGTCCCATCGTCTGGGGCTGTGGGTTTTCATGAGCCGGCAGACGTGGGCTATGTGGCCTTTTTTGTCGCAGTGACTGCAAATGGAGTTGAAGAACCAGCATTCGGATCTGGGGTGGTCGCCTCCGCAACCAGCACACGCGGTCCTCGATTTATGACTCCGCCAGCTACACTGGTCGCGGCCTGCCTGGAGATGGTGGATGTCTTCCTCCTTGTCTGAGGTGCCCGATGTGGAGTGGAGTTCGCCCTGGTGGGTGGTAGTTTCAGGTTGGGCCTCAGTTGACCTTGCAGGGTTGTTGTTTGCGGTGCAGTCCCCGGCGTTCGGTCTCCGCATGCGGTCTGCTGATTGTTGGGTTGCTTCGGCTGCCGTGGCTTCGGAGATGGCATCGGCGAGAGCGAAGTTGCCCTTAGCCATCAACCGACTTTGGAGAATGGGGTCCCAAAGGCCGAGCACGATTTGGTCCCGCAGGGCCTCGTTCATATTAGAGAACTTGCATAGTCCTCCAAGGCACTGCAGCTCTGCAACGAAATCACTGAAACTCTTGCCCGACCGCTGGTCCCGTCAATAAAATTCGTGTCGTCAGATGAGAATGGGTACGGCTGGAGCGTAATTTTCCGGAGTAATGGCTCGAGGTCCGCCCAATCCATCGCGGTGACATTGGTGGGCTTGGCTAGCACTTTTGCCATCTTAAACACTGCGGGCCCACAGTGCGTTAGGAAGATGGCTCTTTTCTTCAGTTCCATGGCATCCTTCAGATCGTTGCATTCGAGGAACATGTGGAATCTGTCCGTGTAAGATTCCCAGTCCTCGCTGGCGGGGTTAAAGGGGGTTGGTGGCGCGATGCTGGCCATCTCGTCGGTTGGCTGGCTTTCATCGGACACATGCTTCAGCTCAGGATAAGAATCCCATCCTCTTTGCCAGTGTTATGTCCACGTGGAAGGAAGCCAGGAGTCAGTGACTTTGTATCAAGCTCTTTTATTTTAGTCAGGAACCGAACTGGCTCTTAGAAAAACTGCGGCTTTTCATTCCCAAGCCACAGCGGCCGTGGCCAATGACACCACTTTAAATCTCCCGCGATTTGAATCAACCAATCGCGGGAGATTCTCAGCAAGCCAATCGGCGCGGCTTGCCTAGCCAATCCGATCGCCCCGTGCTTTGGCCAATCAAAGCGCGGGGATCTCAAGAATTCAAATGAAGGTACAGAACAACATATACTTCAGATTGTTCCAGCTGAATGCTGCATTTAATACCTGGGAAACAATAAGTATTGTTGCATTCAGTTATCTTTAGAGTTTAGACTGTATGTGAAAGTAAAAGTTATAGTTTACAGTGAAGTTGTTATCGTTAGAGGTATACAGAGAGAGGGGGAGAGATGGAGGGAGGGAGGGAGGGAGAGAGAGAGAGAGAGAGGGAGAGAGAGAGAAGAAAAATCACCTCACTTCTTAAAATGGATACACTGAAAATTAAGTGCAGTAGAAGAATAATACTACCACCCATTTTGGGGGTTGCAATATGTTTGATGCCTGGAAAGTGGTCCAAATGACACAGGATGTGCTTTTTCTGGAGATTTTTCAGATGAGATTTTTAAACAGGAAGCCTTTTGTGAATTTACATACTGATTAGTATAAAGAGGGCAACCCTTCTATATCATGCTTTTTGCTCAGGGACTGGATATATGCCTTCATTAACATTCAAAGGAAAGATCAGGGGAAGAAACAACTCAGAATGTCTTGAAGGTCCAAAATGGTTTTCAGGTGGAGGTTGAGGGCCATCATAGTTCCAGGAATATAGTTCCATTCTTTCTTGACTCAACTGAAAACAATTCTGTCTTCTGGAAGTTGAGTCAAGGCATCTGGACCTGACGAAGCAGTGAAACATTTCAAACCAAAAAGAAACATCCAGATGCCATGACTCACCATCCTGACAGCTCTACTTGGATGACCGTATCTCCTGGATTCCATTTCTTGTGTTCTTTTCCTGCCATTTCTATCTCCATGAACTTTCTCCTCAGTCATTCTCATTTGCCAAACTTTTTGGAATGAAGGCAAATATACATGTCCCAGATTGGATCCTGTGAGACTTTTCTCCAAAGTAACAGATGGCCAAGTCTTAATGAATTTCCCTTGAGTTTTTCTTTGTGTAGATGCATAAAATAACACAAAGGAGCTTCAAACTGCCTCCCCTTTTTCCTAGGTAAAATCTCATCTCCACATACTATTAATCTCTCTCTCTCTCTTTTCTGCTTTATTAAACCAGAAGGTCTAAATAAATATGTTTACTCCTTAGAAAGGAGCATGATTTTACCTGTATCAATAAATGTAACATTCCCTCTGTTAAAATTATATATTTCTTTGCAAACAGTTTTGAGATTATTGATAACTTTTTATGAGAGTCAAGAGAGACATATTTAATTATTGATACAATTGCAAGTGTTATATTTGACAAAATGTATACCTTGCTTTGCATTGTGAACGTTCTGGGGCTAATTTTACTTGGTCAAATACCTCAAAATGCAAGTCTGTAAGATGAGGCAGATTTTTTCACCACTTTAATTTTTCTGTTAAGCAAGGTACTTGAGGGATTCCAGCTGTTATAACTCCCAGATGTTGGTGGTAGGTAGGCCAAATCAAGGTATCCTTCTCTTTAATATGAAGTTATAGCAAGATTGCCAAGTAATTATGTCAACCTAGGAAGATATTCTAAAATATTTAGTCCCAGTTCTGGGAGATGAGGTTTCTAATAAACAATGTTTACCTCCCATGGTTCAGCCCAACTGAGGGGATAGAGCTTCAGGATTATGTTGTGTATGCATAAAGATTTAATAAAGTGTGAGCTTGGAGTAAGTGCAGGGTTCTGGCCCTGCACTTCTGATTCGCTGTTAAGCGGCTGGACCGGATTGGCCCGTTCCAGGGAATCTGATTAGCCCTTAACAGAGAGTTCCTATTGGTTATAAAAGCTAGCGCTCCTAGCTCGTTATTGGTTAAAAGTTACAGGGTTTGCCTATATAAGGCGGGTTTAACTGCTTTAGGGATAATAAGTCAAAATGTAAATAAAGAGCTGAAGTTCACTGTTCAGAGGCTTGTCTCCATTCTTTCTCACCCATGCTCAAAACTTAACACTGGCAACGAGGATGGATGTGAAGATATCTGAACCAATGAAACTTCGAAGAACACCGAGCATGTGACAGACGACGCCAACAACAGAACCATGTCTGGCAGCATCGTACCACCCGCTCCGTTCGATCCAGCACAGGAAGACTGGGAGTCTTACATGGATCACTTCCAAATGTTCTTAGAGACGAACAACTTAAAGGACACCACAGCCGGGAAGAAATGGGCGGTGTTCCTAACGCATTGCAGTCCAACCGTATTTAAGATGGCTAAAGCACTAGCCAAACCCCGAGAAGTGAAGGCCATGGATTGGGATGACCTCGAACCTATCCTACGAGACCACTACACCCCGACCGTGCCTACGCTCGTGAGACGCCATGAGTTTTATCAGAGGAGCCAGCGAAAGGGAGAAAATGTGGCCGACTTCATAGCAGACCTCCGAAATTTGGGAGACCTCTGCGGATTCACCAATTTAGAAGAAGCACTAAGAGATCGCATCGTTCTGGGACTAGATGCACCAGGCATCCAAAGCAAGCTGATGGCGAAAGGCGACATCAGCCTTGCCGATGCCATTGCCGATGCTACTGCAGCAGAAGCAACCAGGAAGTCAGCTGCACAACTATGCCGAAACTGTGCTCTGGTACCACCACCGGCCAGCGACAACTCACCTAGTTCAGAAGGGCAGCTTGCAATAATGCACTACGAGGACCTCTCTTCATCATCAGACAGTGACAAAGAAGGGGTCCATCGACTGCGGTCCGACGGGGACCCTCACCCGAAGCCCTTATGCCCTTGCGCTGGTTGTGGAGCCAACCATGCCAGGTCCAAATGCAAATTCCGTGACGCACTCTGCCATGAGTGCGGGAAACATCGAACAGGTCTGCCGCAGCTTGCCAGGACCCAGCCAGGCCTTAAAAGGGGCTAACTATCGCCAATCGATAGGAAACCGTCCTGTACAGCGAGAGCCAGTAAACCACTCCTACAGAAATTGAGCTTTGCAGAGAGAAGAGGCTCACCATACTATCACTATCGGTCACGCCTCAGCCTTGGACACTAAGAAAATCCGAGTCACGGTAGCCATCGAGAACCAGCCTTGCCACATGGAGGTCGACTCGGGATTGTCTCTCTCGATGGTATCCTGGAAGACACTCAAGCAACTCATCCCCACAATTCAACACCAGGATCTCCGCTCCCAACGCCTCATCCTCAAAGACTACCAAGGGAATCGAATTCCTGTCGTCGGTTCCTGCCGAGTCCGAGTCTCCTTCAAGAAGCACACAGCATACTTACCTTTAACGGTCATCGATAGAGATAGGCCTAGCCTACTGGGCCTCCAATGGTTCGCACCACTCGGCATTGGAGTGGCCGGCATAAACCAAGTCAGCGGCGGTGACTGAGAGGAAGACCTTATCTATGAGTTCAGGGACGTCTTCGCGGACAGCTTAGGTGAGTACAAGGGGACCCCGATTTCATTCAGTCTAGATCCAAAAATAGCTCCCATTCGCCTCAAGCCCCGTCGAGTTCAGTTTGCCTTAAAATCGAAAATCGATGAACAATTCAACAAACTGATAGCTCAAGGGATATTAGAGCCCATCGATCACTCCCCTTGGGAAACCCCTATTGTAACACCCATTAAGCCAGACGGGTCAATCCAAATTTGTGGGGACTACCGGGCCACTTTGAACCACGCCCTGCAGCAGAACGCATATCCAGTTCTGGTGGTGCAGCATCTCCTCCATTCCCTGGGGGGTGGGAAAGTTTTCGCTAAATTGGATTTAGCTCATAACATTGTTTTACCCTAACTTGTTTAGGTAAATAATAATATGTAATCATAGTTTGTAAGTTAAAGTGTCTGCAACTTTAACTGTGGGATAGTAATTAAGGGAGTGGTTGTGAAAGCACTTTAAAAGAAGCAAGACTGCAGCTTGCTCTCTCTCTGGCTTTGATGATCCCTGATTACTGCAAGGAAACAAGTCTGCATTGCTCGAACGGGAGAGAAAACAAAGGACAGACTTGTAAGTGAATTGACATAGGATATTCTAACACGGACTTTGCTAACTGAATATCCCTGAATGGACTGACTAAATGATACATGACTATTGGACTGTTATTTTGACTATGCTATGAACTCATAATGGAATAAACTATATATTTGATAGCACAAGCGTATCTGTCATTTTTACTGTATGTTAAATAAACATACAAGCTTAGCTCACTCATTTATCTGTGTGCCTATCTGACTAACGCTGCACATTCTGTTTAGCTTGTCTCCCTAACCCTGGTTGGGGAAACCAGGCTTAACACTGGTTATGGGCCCAGAGGCTGCAAAGTCAGTTTAACTAGGATAAAACAGATTTATGTTAAAAGTGAGAGTTTGTGTTGTTATACATTACAGTAAACAGACAGCTGTGTTTTATTAATTATATTTTTATATCCATAGAAAGAAAACATGGCACAAGTCAATCTCCAAAATTTGTCCCTTATATCCAAGTTGGATGGAACAAACTATTTATCATGGTCTATGAAATGTAGTCTGCTTCTACGAAGAGAAGGTTTGTGGAACATAATTGAAAATCCACCAAACGTAGAAGAATGGGATCCAGAGGATGATGAATATAAATTAAAGATAGAAGAATTTATGCATAAAAATCAACAAGCTATTTGTATTATTGCTTTCACCTTAACTGATATGCAACTTGTTTATATCCACGGAGAGAAATTAGCTGTTGGGTGTTGGCAGAAGCTGAAGAGGATTTATGTTCGAGATAATGTTGGTGCTCACATAAATCTAACATGGAAACTTTTCAGTACACATCTCCATAAGAATGGTGATATGCTGAGTCATTTGAAAACTATGCAAAGCATTTTTCAAGAACTGCATGAGAAAGAGCTTATTTTCTCTGAACTACACCAAGTCTACATAATTCTATCTTCCCTTGACGAAAGCTATGATAACTACGTAACTTCCCTTGAAATATTGCCAAAGGAAAGCCTAACTTTAACTGATATAACTGGCAGATTGATTGAAGAGGCCAGAAGAAGGTTTGAAAGAGACGAGTTAAGGAGGCAGCAACCTCAAAAAGAAGATAATGAAACTCCTGCTGCATACGCAATTAAAAAGTGCTTTAATTATGGAGGAAGAGGACATTTGGCAAGATTTTGTAAAAAAGCAAAATGCTGGCCAGAATACAAAAAGTCATCAAAATAAAAATAAAAATTTAGAGTTAGCCATGTATACTAACGGAGCTGTAAAAAATAATTTATGGGTGGTTGACAGTGGAGCATCCCACTGTATAACAAATGATAAGAAAAATTTTATTAAAATGTCCAAGAGTACACAGCAGATATCGTTAGCCAATGGCTGGAAACTGAAAGCTAAAGGTCAAGGTATAGCATATTGTTCTTTTATAAAAGAGAATGTAAAAATGTTATATGTACCACAACTTAAGTTTAATTTAATTTCAGTTAGAATTTTGGTTAAACTAGGATATGTAGTTATATTTAGGGGAGATAACTGCATAATTGAAAAAGAAGATAAGAAAATTACTGCATCTTTAAGAGGTGAATTATATGTGTTAAATGATGATGGTTTAAAGGTGGCTAACACAGTTTATGAAAATAAGAAACCTCATGATGAATGTATTCACTTGTTACATCGAAGGCTAGGGCATTTAAATTTTAAAATACTTAAGAAAACTGTTGAATTATCTAAAGGAATAAGTTTGAAACCTTGTAATAAGTATTTGCAATGTAATATCTGTAATCAAAGTAAGAGCAGGGTCACACCGGCTAATAGAGTTGATGGATTTACTACCAAAGAACCTTTAGAGGTAGTATTTGCAGATTTAATAGGTCCTAAAAAACCAAGTGTAGGAGGAGCTCGTTACATACTAAGTATAATGGACCACTATTCTAGATATGGGTTTTGCTATTTAATGAAGAGCAAAACTGAAACGTATCAAAATCTCTTTAATTGGATTAAATTTGCAGAAAGGAAAACTAAAAAGAAATTAGTAACTCTTATAACAGATAATGGTACAGAATTTACAAATAATAAATTTCAGAACAGACTAAGAATGTTAGATATTCAACATAAAATGTCTGCACCATATAGGCCACAACATAATGCCTTTATAGAGAGAATAGGCCAAACATTACAATCAATGGCACAAACTATGATGTCTGATTCAGGATTACCTGACAATTTGTGGGGAGAAGCAATAATGTGTGGTAATCATATATTAAATAATGTTAATTCAACAACAGGTGAATTACCATTCACACTGTGGCATGGTACAAAACCTGATTTAAGTTATATGCACACATTTGGAGCACCAGCATGGGTGCATATCCCTACACAACTTAGACACAAAGGACAACATAGAGCTAAAAGATTATATTTTGTAGGATATACATGTAATCATAGAACTTATAGATTCTGGGAACCAGGTACATCTAGAGTTTATACCAGTGCTAGTGCTAAAATCCTAGAACATGTAGGATGGAATAGATTAGAGCAGGATTTAAATAATGAAGTAATTATTGAACCCTACAAAAGGCAGAAAGATCAGATTAGTTGTTAGAAGAGTCCAATTAAAGAAGAAGTCCATGAAGAGCAAATAGGACCAGAACAAGAGGAAACAGTTGATCAGGAAGAGTTAGATAATCAAGAAGAATTAATAAAGGAAAGTCCACCTGTAAGTCCTGTAATACCTAGACGTACTACACGTGTAACTAGACCACCTGATAGGTATCAAGCAAGTATAGTTTGCCAAGTAACTAAAGTTCCAACTAGTGTAGATGAATTTAGGATGTATCCTGCTAAGGATCAGGAGAATTGGCAAAAGGCAATGAAAAAGGAACTAAATTCATTAAAGGTAATGAAAGTTTATGAAGATGCTAAATTACCTCCAGGAGAAAAATCCATTGGGTGCAAATGGATATTTAAAGTAAAAACTGGAAATGATGGGACTGTTACCCATAAAGCTAGGTTAGTAGCTCAAGGATTTAATCAAACTGCATCTGATTACGATGAAGTTTTTGCACCAAGTCTTAAAGCAACATCTTTAAGAGCAGCATTAGTGTGGGCAGCTAAGAAAAACTATGTCATTAACCATTTAGATGTAGAAACTGCTTATCTACATGCACCAATGCAGCACACTATATATTTGAGAAAACCAGTAGGTATAAAAGACAATAAAATAAATAGTAATGATTGTTGGAAACTCAAAAAGAGTCTTTACGGGTTGAAACAATCTGGGTTTGAGTGGAACCAATATATTGTGAAAGAGTTAAACAATATAGGTTTTAAATCTGGTTTAGCAGATCCATGTGTGTTTAAAAGAGAAAATAATGGAACGGTGTCATTATTGTTATTATTTACAGATGATATTGCTTTGATAACTAAGACTAATAATGAAGCTAATGAAATTATATCATTATTAGCCAAAAAGATAAAATTAAAGCATTTAGGTGAAATTAAAAAGTATCTAGGATTGACAATTAACAAAACAAAAAATGGTGGAACTTCCGGTTTGCGTGGCTTCGGGGCAGCAGGAATTCGCGACAGCTCGCGATTCCTGCTGGCTAGCTGCCGAGGTACCCCCGATCCAGATGGGTCAGGGGGTTATGGCTGCCCTGTAGGGACAGCTGAAGATAGAGGGGAGCCGGTTAGGGAGGTGGGGGCATCGCAGACCCCCCCCTTCTCCGGGAAAACCCCTTTTTCCCAAGGCGGTGGAGCGGCGGTCAGCAATGGCCGCCATGAAGAAGCCAGCAACCGGGTAAGAACTGTGCTGGAGGAAGTGTGAAAAGTGAAAGTTCTGTCTGAGCCGGGTCAAGTAACAACTTTTAAATCTCCTGGAATTGAGCTGCTTGTTGCTGGAGGATACATTGTATCCCTAAGAAGATCGAAAGCGGCGGAGAAGCTGTCAAAGGGAACTTTTCTTTTACTCTCCCATCCCACGGAAAAAGCAAAAATATTTGGATGTATTAGACACTGAAAGTGGATTGCTTTGAAAGCTAAGCTAAGAGATAAAGGGATTTTTGGACATTGAAAAATTTAAGAAATTGGAAAATCTCTGCTGGAGGTATGGATTTTTGATTATTTAAAATTGTTATTGCAAGTGGGAAGGGAGAAAGAAAAATTGGAGCAGAAACTGAAAAAGGAGGAGACTGTCTAGAACGTCTTGGTGGATCCCAAAAGAAGATATATGGTAATTGGACCTCTTTGATCAAAAATTAATTTTGAAAGAGAAAGAGAAGAAGGAAGAAAAGTATTAACTTTTGGAACTTTTTTCTTTTTTTCTTTTTTTTAATTGCTTTTGATTGTCTTGGATTAAAAATACTTGTGGTTGTTTTGGAAAAAGTTTCCCTTTTCATAATGGCATTGTCTGTGGATGAACTAGAGATTGAATATCAAAAATATAAAAAAGAAGATACTTTGGGCGCTTTGTTCCAATTCTTAGAAATGGCGTTATGTTCCTTTAAAAAGTTGATTACGCAGCAGAAGGACTGGGACAACGAAGAAGAGGAAGAAGAAGCCATCTTTGATGAACAATGGGTTCCTTCCGGAGAGGAGGAGAAAAAGGATAAGAAAAAGGGGTTTTTAAGAATTATAAAAACAACCAAAAGAGAGAAAAATGAGCGAAGAGATGGAGGCAAGGTTAGAAAGCAAAGGAAAAGGAGTATGAAAAGCGAAGAGAAAAAGCAAAGAGGTAGAAAGGGCAAGGAGAAGAATAAGCAAGAGAGAAAAGGGGGGAGGAGAAGCCTTAATGGGGGGAAGCAAGATTTAAAGAAAAAAAGTTTATTTAGAGACAATGGGTGAATTTAATTTAGATTAAAAGAGGGATTCTGGAGGGTATTCAAGAGTGTGTTTTTATATGTATGTATATTTAGAATAAAAAATTTATTATGTAATTTTAGAATTTTTTAAATAGAATCCCAAGAAAGATTTATATGTAGTATTTTTAAGTTTGGTAATGAGTTATAGATGTAACTCCAATTGGTGTACAGGAGAAGTATAGTAAAAGAAAAAAGATGAATGGATGTTTGGAAATAGAACAGACAAAGAATGTTGTTGAAAATGGTAATAATGGAAGGATATATATGCTTTTTTTTTTTTTTTTGATTTTGTATATTGATAAAAGGCAATAAAATTTTAATTGATAAATAATTTGGATGGAAAAGAGAAGTAGGGACAAGATATGAAGTTAATATTATATGAAATATTGATATTATAATCTGGAAATGTTATGTTTTATTGGTCTATCATTATTATTTTTTTTAGAAAAGAATTTATAAGCTGTTATGCCTTGATTTTGTGTGTATTGTTTTTAGATAACTGATAAAAATAGTTTTTATATACATATATAAAAAAGAAAATGATAATAAGATATGGAAGATTTAGGATGAATATGATGTTTGAATTTGTGTCTGTGTAAAGAGTTTTAACCCGGGAACAGACAACCTTCAGAAAAGATCTTGTAGTTTTGTCTATGTTTTGTGTTTGTATGTTTGTGTATTATGCTTATGATAAAACTAACAAAATTTGTTTTTTATTAAAAAAAGGAAAAAAGAATCAATAAAACCTTGGAGGAATGTTAGATGAGAATAATTTAAACAAGCCAGAAAGAAAAGAATATGATGACTATAAAATGGATAAATATGGAAGAGAAATGAAATTGAATAGGAGTAAAGAGAAATAATGAGAAATTTGATGAAAGATATTTGCGTGTCCATATGGGGATGGGATAAATCGGAATTATGTTGTATAAAAATATTGTTTTGTTTGACTTGTAAGGATTTACAATATTAAGAGGTTTTATGTGTTTATGTATTTAATGGTTAATGATGTGTTGTTTTATCTTTAAAATTAATAAAAACTTGTTTCAAAAAAACAAAAAAAACAAAAAATGGTTTTAAGATATCTCAAGAAGATAAAATTTGCCAATTAATTAAAACGTTTAAAATGGAACTTTGTAAACCGGCAAAGACTCCAATGAGTCAGGAAGTTTGCCAAACTGATGATCAAAGTCCCAAAATTGATAAGTCCATATATCAATCTTTGATTGGTAGCTTATCATATATAAGCAATTGGTCTAGGCTTGATATAGCTTATAGTGTAAATCAGCTGGCACGTTTTAATTCAGATCCACATCAATGTCATTGGCAATCATTAAAGAGAATGAATGAACCATGCATTGTATATAGAACCAAAGGGTGATTTGAGTCTTAGTGCCTATGCAGATGCAAGTTTTGCAACTGATATAAACACAAGAAAATCAACATCTGGGATGGCTATATTATTTGGTAAGACACTAATAGGGTGGAGGTCAATCAGACAACAGCATATCAGTTTGTCCACAATGGAAGCAGAATTTTCATGTCTGTCATTATTATGCACTGACTTGATTTTGTACAATCAGTTATTATTAGATATGGGTGTAACTGTTAAAGATTCCATTATTGTGTACGAGGATAACCAAGCAGCTATAAAATTAGCTACTAGTATTGCTGTTAAAACTAGATCAAAACATACTGATTTAAGATACTTAAATGTTAGAGAATCTGTAAAGAATGGGCTAATTAAATTGGAATACTGCATGACAGAAGAAAACATTGCAGACCAATTTACAAAAGCTCAAGGAGTAATTAAGTTTAAAGAGAGTTGTAACAAATATGATTTAAAGATGTAAATAGTTATATTTATTATTATTTAACCTAAAAGGGGAGAATGTTAGGGATAACATTGTTTTACCCTAACTTGTTTAGGTAAATAATAATATGTAATCATAGTTTGTAAGTTAAAGTGTCTGCAACTTTAACTGTGGGATAGTAATTAAGGGAGTGGTTGTGAAAGCACTTTAAAAGAAGCAAGACTGCAGCTTGCTCTCTCTCTGGCTTTGATGATCCCTGATTACTGCAAGGAAACAAGTCTGCATTGCTCGAACGGGAGAGAAAACAAAGGACAGACTTGTAAGTGAATTGACATAGGATATTCTAACACGGACTTTGCTAACTGAATATCCCTGAATGGACTGACTAAATGATACATGACTATTGGACTGTTATTTTGACTATGCTATGAACTCATAATGGAATAAACTATATATTTGATAGCACAAGCGTATCTGTCATTTTTACTGTATGTTAATAAACATACAAGCTTAGCTCACTCATTTATCTGTGTGCCTATCTGACTAATGCTGCACATTCTGTTTAGCTTGTTTCCCTAACCCTGGTTGGGGAAACCAGGCTTAACACAGTCTAGATCCAAAAATAGCTCCCATTCGCCTCAAGCCCTGTCGAGTTCAGTTTGCCTTAAAATCGAAAATCGATGAACAATTCAACAAACTGATAGCTCAAGGGATATTAGAGCCCATCGATCACTCCCCTTGGGAAACCCCTATTGTAACACCCATTAAGCCAGACGGGTCAATCCAAATTTGTGGGGACTACCGGGCCACTTTGAACCACGCCCTGCAGCAGAACGCATATCCAGTTCTGGTGGTGCAGCATCTCCTCCATTCCCTGGGGGGTGGGAAAGTTTTCGCTAAATTGGATTTAGCTCAGGCATATCAGCAATTACCAGTAGATGAAAAAATGGCACAGGCCCATACAATTGTGATGCACCGAGGTGCCTTTAAATGTACCCGGCTTCAATTTGGAGTTAGTGTAGCCCCGGGGATTTTTCAGAGCCTTATGGAAAGGTTATTGCAAGGAATTATGGGCGTGGTCCCCTATTTTGACGATGTATTAATCACAGCCCCAACAAAAAAAATCTTACAGGAACAGGTAAAATTAGTCCTAAAAAAATTCCAAGAGGCCGGTCTTAAGGTTAAAAAAAACAAATGTAAACTGTGTACTGACAGTGTTGAGTTTTTAGGGTACCTGATTGATAGCCAGGCCATTCACCCTACCGAAAGTAAACTAAAAGCGATAAAAAACACTCCTAGGCCACGGAACAAGGCCGATCTCCAGGCGTTCTTAGGCCTCATCAATTTTTATAATGTATTTTTGCCACACAAAGCAACGGTCGCTGAACCATTACACCGGTTGTTAGATAAAAAAGCAAATTGGCTATGGGGTTACCGTGAAGAACAGGCACTCCAAAATGTTAAAAAACTGCTTACTTCTAACTCTGTACTCATGCAGAGACTTTGCCGTTAGTTATAACTTGTGATGCATCGCCGTTCGGGGTAGGCGCTATTTTGAGCCATGTACTGTCTAATGGGAATGAAGCCCCTGTTGCAAATTTTTCAAAGACTCTTTCAAAAACTGAGCGAAACTATGGACAAATCGATAAAGAAGCCTTCGCAATTGTCTCAGCTGTGAAAAGATTCCACGAATATGTGTATGGCTGGGCTTTTATGATTGTGACTGACCACAAACCATTATTGGGGATAATAGCTGGAGATAAGCTGACTCCCTACATATTATCCCCTAGGATGACCCGATGGTCAGAATTCTTAGCTACTTATAACTATCGGCTGCAATACCGCCCGGGGAAAGCCATTCCCCACGCCGACGCATTGAGCTGAGCACCGCTTCCAGAAACTCTCGAGGATCCTGCACCAACGGTAACCAAGTTGCAAATCGAGGCACTCAACTTGCCGCCACTAACCGCCCGAGATATCACAAGAGAAACCAAACGCGACCACACTCTAGCACGAGTCCTAGGCTAGGTAGAACGCGGATGGCGATTGGACCAGTTATCAGATGACTTCACACCATTCAGGACTCGACAAACCGAGCTCTTCTCCCAGAAAGGCTGTGTCATCTGGGGCGATAGAGTCGTTATCCCAGAACGACTCCAGAAAGCGCTGCTGAGAACCTTGCACGATGGCCACCCCGGCATCGTGCGAATGAAAGCCCTTGCGCGAAGCTATGCATGGTGGCCGGGCATTGACAAGCAAATCGAACAGTGGGTTAAAGCTTGTCCCAAATGCCAAGAAATCAGCAATGCCCCACCAAAAGCCATGCCTCCCATGAATGGGAGACACCACGTGGACCCTGGTCCCGAATTTACTTGGACTTCGCGGGGCCAACCAAAGGCCACACCTTCCTGCTTACCATCGACGCCTACTTGAATTGGCTCGAGATCCATTGCATGTGTACTACGACCTCCGAGGCGGTTATCAAAATCTTAAACAGACTCTTTGCGACCCACGGATTACCAGACGTCCTGGTATCTGATAACGGCCTTCAATTTACCGTACTTTCATTCGAGCAGTACCTCGCTGACCGCGGCATTCGCCATGCGCTCACCTTACCTGTGCACCCTGAGACCAATGGCAAAGCAGAACGCATGGTCCAATTTGTGAAGAAAACCTTGCAAAAGGTAGACTACGACAACATTGACGACAAGGTCAATCAAATCCTATTCTTGCAACACATCACCCCACATAGCGTCACCAACAAAACTCCCGCCGAACTGCTAATGGGACGAAAACTCCGCTCCCACCTCGACCAGTTGCACCCAGCTTATGAACCGGAGAAACCACTAGGATCCAGTGGTCGCTGTCGTACCTTCCAGGTAGGAGACTTGGTATATGCTAAAAACCTATCGGGAGACCCGTTGTGGGTGGAAGCGACAGTAGTACGTGTAACCGGCCCCAGATCCTACCTTGTACAATGCCTTGACGATAAACTTTGGAAACGTCATATCGATCAATTACGATCGGGGCTTCCAGCGGCCAGTCTACAACTCCCCTATGACCAAACTGAGGGGGGGAGGTATGGAAGAAGATGAATTCCTAGAGAACCCGTTCGAAGGAAACGACGGTTTGATAGAGACTCAGGAAGCGGAGCCGGAGGGAGAAACGGCTGCACCTCAGGGAATTGCAGAGAATGTGGGCAACGATGTAGAAGTGAACTCTGAACCAGAAACAGCCCCACTGCCAAACAACGATCTACCTCAGTGTGATTGCAGCCAGCTGATACAACGGAAATCAAAGAGACTAATAAGACAACCGTCCTACCTAAAGAACTATGTAACTATGCCCTGCAAATAAGAAGCCAGGGGGAAGGGGTGTTGTGTATGCATAAAGATTTAATAAAGTGTGAGCTTGGAGTAAGTGCAGGGTTCTGGCCCTGCACTTTTGATTGACTGTTAAGCGGCTGGACCAGATTGGCCCGTTCCGGGGAATCTGATTGGCCCTTAACAGAGAGTTCCTATTGGTTATAAGAGCTAGCGCTCCCAGCTCATTATTAGTTAAAAGTTACAAGGTTTGCCGATATAAGGTGGGTTTAACTGCTATAGGAATAATAAGTCACAATGTAAATAAAGAGCTGAAGTTCACCGTTCAGAGGCTTGTCTCCATTCTTTCTCGCCCATGCTCAAAACTTAACAGATTATATATTAATGTAGAAGAAACATAAAAAGGAACAATATATACATAGAATAGGATAATTCGCCATGGCCAACTCACCTCAGCCAACTTACCACAGGACAACTTGCTGTGGCTAACATGTCGCAGGACACTTCAACAAATACAGAAGTTAAATTAATTTCGATGGAACTCTGGCCAGTAATATTAAAATAAAGAAAGTCAATCCAGAATCACAAGAGTTACAATAATGTTGACAAAACCATGGTCACCAGTAATAAAAGCAACAATGAAAAAATGAATACAGCATTGAATTGTGTTGTGGTGAGTTATCCCAATGCAAATTGGCTATGGGGAGTTGGCCGCAATGGTTGGCCATGGCCAGTTGTCTATGGTAATTTGGCTGAAACAAGTTGTCCACATATACAATGCAAGGATAAATGGAATATAATTGTCAATATTGAGAATCAAAGAGGACTGAACTGTAAACTATATCAATGGTGAACTGTTGGACATCAATCCATATTTCTACCTTTAATTAAATTTTAACTTTTAAAAACTACCTAGTTTCGTCTACTGACCAAAGATTTTCTTTTTCTCCCATACTAACTGCTAACCAGTTACCACACTGTTTATTTCAAGATCAGACATGCACTTCCAATTGGAGACATATTGGCTGTTCCAATTACACAAGTTTAACTTTCCATAAAGATCTCAATTTGTACAGCTGCCCTGATGAGAAGATTCTTGCTTGGCATCAGATTCACTTCATCTTACTGTGATTCTCTCACACAATTGTAGACTCCTGTGTCCTCTGGTTTGAGATTGTTCATTTGTAAATACAGCTGGCTGAGGGAATCATCTTGGATATACTGAATCGGCCCTTGACTTACCTAAGTAATGACTTGGAGAGGAGGATGCACTTATCTCTGCCACCCATTCCAGTCTTTTCTCAGAAGCCTGTCTTATCCAGTGCATCTCATAGCTGCTGAAGGTGAATCCAGAGGCTTAGCAGGAGAGATGGAGGGACTCTCCAGGTCTTCTCAAGTCCCCTCCAGACTCCACCAACTCCACCTGAGATTTGACATCTAAAAAGAAAGGTGCATCAATAAGCTCTCCTGCATACAAGAATTAAAATGGAAAGAACTCAAATAGAGAGGAGACAATTACCTCTCAGGAATGCTAGTAGGGGAACCAGATTTAGCCACAGAATCATTTTTGTACCCTGTAATGAATTGAGGGGAGTTGAATTCAAGGAAATGGACAGAGTTTGCGTTGGTGGATGTAGCCTGAAAGGAAAACCAACTACCTCTTAGTGCACTCACCTTATAATTTTCTTGCACACTCACTACAGGGGTGAAAAAAGAAAGAAAGAAAGAAAGAAAGAAAGAAAGAAAGAAAGAAAGAAAGAAAGAAAGAAAGAGGGAGGGAGGGAGGGAGGAAGGGAGGAAGGAAGGAAGGAAGGAAGGAAGGAAGGAAGGAAGGAAGGAAGGAAGGAGAATGAAAAAAAAATAGAAAAAAAATAACCTGGTGATTACTTGTGCAGCAAATATAAGTGCATTTACAATGCTAATTCTTTATGATTGCAAAAAAGGGCACATATTTTTTTTATAAAAGGTTTTCTGATCAAAAGTATTATTTTAGTCATTTCTGTTAAGCCTGTGTTCCCCAACCAGGGTTAAGGAGACAAGCTAAACAGAATGTGCAGCGTTAGTCAGAAAGGCACACAGATAAATGAGTGAGATAAGTTTGTTTGTTAGTTAACATACAGTAAAAATAACAGATACGCTTATGCTATCAAAATATAGTTTATTCCATTTAGAGTTTACAGCATAGTCAAAATAACAGTCCATTAGTCATGTATCATTTTAGTCAGTCCATTCAAGGTTATTCAATTAGCAAAGTCCGTGTAAAATATCCTATGTCAGTTCACTTACAATAAATCAGTCCTTTCTCTCTCCCTTTCCAGGAGGAGAAAAACGCAGTCTTGAATCCATGCAGTAATTAGGGATCATAAAGCCAGAGAGAGCAAGCTGCTGTTGTCTTGCTTCTTTTTATGGCGCTATTACAACCACTCCCTTAATTACATACCTACAGTTAAAGTTGCAGACACTTTAACTAACAAACCATGATAACATATTTATTATTTTACCTAAACCAGTTAGGGTAAACAATGTTATCCCTAACAATTTCTTCAAGCTCTATCAGCTTTCTTAGTCATTCCTCTTCTATGCTTCATTTTTAAGCATACCATTGTCAAAAACAGAAATATAATATATAAAAACCATTCTGTCACAGCAATAGGCTGCCCCAAATTTAAATCTGAAACCACTGTAAAAGTTTGACTCATAGACAAACACCATACAGAAGCCTGATGATAGCAGATGAGATTCTGCTGAAATGTTGCTACAACTTTAAAAGCACCACTATTATGACATGGGAAAATACCCGAACAAAGCTGAATGCCAGACATGTAAGTACCCGCGAAAACTTAAGATATATATATATATATATATATATATATATATATATATGTATGTATGTATGTATGTATGTATGTATGTATGTATGTTTTCTTAAGTTTTCGCGGGGACTTCATATATGGCATGCCCGGCCACATACATTGGACAGACCAATAGAAGAATAAGCACCCGCCTGGATGAATACAAAAATGCAGTCAAAAAGCTGGAACACACTTCCTCACTCGTCCAACACATGGAAGCCACAGGTCATAACATCAACTTCAATGGCACCAAAACCCTAGCCACCATAGAAAATCCCAGCCACAGAATCATCAGAGAAGCCATAGAGATTGAAAAAAGACCAGAAAGCATGAACAGAAGAGATGATTCCACCAGGCTGTCAATCATTTGGAAGCCTGCACTCACAAACAAAAAAATCTCCACACCATTCAGCTTTGTTCGAGTATTTTCCCACGTGGTGCTTTTAAAGTTGTAGCAACGTTTCAGCAGAATCTCATCTGCCATCATCAGGCTTCTGTATGGTGTTTGTCTTGAGTCAGACTTTTACAGTGGTTTCAGATTTAAATTTGGGGCAGCCTATTGCTGTGTCAGAATGGTTTTTTCTTCCTCCTGATTGGTTGAGAGTCTTGGTCTGTGTTTATTGGTTTTGGAGTGTGCTGTGTTCTGCTACTAATATCTTCTGTCTGTTTTTTTTTTTGGGGGGGGGCTCTTTTTGTATCTTGATTGGCTGGCAACATTGTGTTACTTTATTGGAGGCCTTTAGTGCAGCTTGGCTTCGGGTAAATGGACGGCTATCATTCGTTAGGAAGCTGGGTTTCATCTGGGTGCCTGGTTGGGGTGTGTTTGAGCTGGAGGTATCAGGGGGGATCTGTTTGTGCCCAGGTGTTTGCCTGGCTTGTGGTGTGGAGATTTTTTTGTTTGTGAGTGCAGGCTTCCAAATGATTGACAGCCTGGTGGAATCATCTCTTCTGTTCATGCTTTATGCTATAGCACCCAAAAAAATCCCCACAGAATCCATCATATGTGCAGTAGAATCCAGCCTAACTAAATTAAATACAGATGAAGCTGATAAAATAAGACACCAAGTTACCAACATTCTATGCACAAGCAAACCACCCAAAAGCAACTTACAGCAAAATGAAATTAAAGCGCTACAAACCCTGAAAAGAGACAGCAGCATAATCATCCTCCCAGCAGATAAAGGGAATGCCACTGTAGTAATGGACAGAAAAGACTATGAAACTAAATTGACAGACCTACTCCAAGACTCCACATACAAACCCATAAACACAGACCCAACCACATATCTGGAAAAATTAACCAAGAAGAAAATTATAACCAGCCACATAAGCAAAGAGATCCAACACACAATCATACCCAGAGAGAAATCTTCCAGATGCCCCAAACTATACGGCCTCCCAAAAATACACAAAGAAGGCATACCTCTCAGACCCATAGTCAGCTCCAGAGGAGCACCACTACAAAACCTGGCTAAACACCTAGCAAAAGAGCTACAGCCCCATGCTGAAACAGCAGCTTCTCATGTACAAAACTCATACCACTTCTTGGAAATGATCAAAGATCTACACGTGGAGCAAGAAGATCTGCTTGTAAGTTTTGACGTGGTTTCACTATTCACTCAAGTCCCGATAAAAGAGACCCTCGAAATCATCAAAAATAAATACCAACCAGCTAAACACCTCATGGAACTAATAGAACACTGCTTAACCGACACATATTTCATATACAAAGGACAAAGATACAAACAAATTGAAGGAGCCCCCATGGGATCACCACTGTCACCTGTCATTGCAAACCTGTTCATGGAAGAATTCGAATCCAGAGCCCTGGCTAATGCCATACTCAAACCCAAACTATGGTTAAGATATATCGATGACACATTCGTGATTTGGCCCCATGGACAAGAAAACCTAAACAACTTCCTAACACACCTAAACAGCGCACACCCCAAAATCAAGTTCACCATGGAAACAGAAACAAACAAACAACTACCATTCCTAGATGTACTAATCTACAAGAAAACAGATGGCACACTAGGACACACCATATACCAGAAGAAAACACACACTAACCGCTACCTCAATGCCCAATCCCACCACCACCCAACACAGATAAACTCCGTGGCCAAAACACTAATTACTAGAACCAAACGCCTGGCAGACAAGACACACATTAAGACTGAACTATGCACCCTGACTAAAATATTGACAGCCAACGGCTTCCACAAAAGCAAAATCACCAACTTGATCCACAAAAGCACACTGAGACATAATAGAGACCCAGAAGATGAACAGACCCATGGAACAGCTGTCCTGCCCTACATAAGAGGCACTACAGACAAAATTAGTAAGATTCTATACAGACACCACATCAAGACTGCCTTCAAAACAGACAGAAAAATAGCAGCCATCCTCAGGAACCCCAAAGACAAAATTGACCTGGAAAACCAAGGCATATATGAAGTCCCCTGTGCATCATGCCCGGCCACATACATTGGACAGACCAATAGAAGAATAAGCACCCGCCTGGATGAACACAAAAATGCAGTCAAAAAGCTGGAACACACTTCCTCACTTGTCCAACACATGGAAGCCACAGGTCATAACATCAACTTCAATGGCACCAAAACCCTAGCCATCATAGAAAATCCCAGCCACAGAATCATCAGAGAAGCCATAGAAATTGAAAAAAGACCAGAAAGCATGAATAGAAGAGATGATTCCACCAGGCTGTCAATCATTTGGAAGCCTACACTCACAAACAAAAAAATCTCCACACCACAAGCCAGGCAAACACCTGGGCACAAACAGATCCCCCCTGATACCTCCAGCTCAAACACACCCCAACCAGGCACCCAGATGAAACCCAGCTTCCTAACTAATGATAGCCGTCCATTTACCCGAAGCCAAGCTGCACTAAAGGCCTCCAATAAAGTAACACAATGTTGCCAGCCAATCAAGATACAAAAAGAGCCCCCCCCCCAAAAAAAAAAAAACAGACAGAAGATATTAGTAGCAGAACACAGCACACTCCAAGACCAATAAACACAGACCAAGACTCTCAACCAATCAGGAGGAAGAAAAAACCATTCTGACACAGCAATAGGCTGCCCCAAATTTAAATCTGAAACCACTGTAAAAGTCTGACTCAAGACAAACACCATACAGAAGCCTGATGATGGCAGATGAGATTCTGCTGAAAAGTTGCTACAACTTTAAAAGCACCACGTGGGAAAATACCCGAACAAAGCTGAATGCCAGACATTATATATATATAATGTATATTATATATTAATATATATATATATTAATCAATCAGAATAGAGCTGGAAGGGACCCTGGAGGTCTTTAGTCCAACCCTTTTGAAGTAGGAAACTCTATACAGTTTCAGACAAGTGGCTGAATAAAAAAGATAACTGTTGTATTTCGGAGGATGGGCACAATAACGGAGACAAAACATCGGTAGTGACTTCAACTCTTTATTCGTGACTTCAGAACAGAGTGAATGAGCCTGACAGCAGCAGCTCCTTTTATAGAGCTGCTTCTGTCAGCTTGCCCAATGATTCAAGTTTGCTGCGCTTGGAGTGTCCAATCGTGGCAGCCCATTAACTAGCCAATTGGATCAGCCTGGAACGACCAATCACGACTCGCTATTTCCAGACCAATTAGGTATGCAGGATTATGAGCCTGCTGTGGGCTGGCCAATCCGTTCTGCAGGCTTACGAGCCTGCCAGTTCAGAACACCCCTCCCCTCTAGGTTCCATCTCAGGGGTGGGGTGATGTATTCGTGCAGGTAGGTGGGTCTTCGCACCTGTCTACCTGATTTGCATTGTTAAAAATGTCTTTGCTCAGTTTCTGGTTCTTACGGTCTGCTTACTGAGCTTGGCTGTATTGCTTCTAGGCTGTATTGAGCTTGACTGTATTGCTTCTAGGTGACCTTGCTTCTACGCTGGGTATCCCTGGAGGAGATTTGGGGATACCTGCAACGCTTTCTTCATTATTGCCATCTGGGTTCTCTGGATTCGCTGACCCTGTTCGGCTGCTGTTACCCGGAGAGAAGACCATCTGCCAAGGATTGTCTTCAGTTAGTGAATATGCTGGGCTTAGCTATGCTGGATGTGGGTTTCTGCTTTCTGAGCCAGATGTTGGTTCAGTTTCAAAACCCTCAATTTCCCTTCCCCCTCTGGTTTCAAGATTGGGGTTTATGATGGGGGTTGTGGTCAACCTTGAGCGCAGCTGGTTGATGTGGCGTTTCCACAGTCTCCCATCTGTGGTTTCTAACCAGTAGGAACGGGGGCCCGTAATTTGTGTTATTTTGGCAGGGATCCACAATGGGTCACCTGTAAAGTTCTTTGCAAAGACTGGGTCTCCCACCTTAAATGTATGGTGTTTGCTGCTGGAACCCAGGGGCTTTTCCGGGGTATATGCAGGATGTATGTGGTCTAGATGTGATCTGAGTTTTCTGCCCATCAGGAGTTCGGCTGGGCTTTTGTTTGTGGTGCTGTTTGGTGTAATATGCTGGAAGAGGAGCATTCTGGTGACTTTGTCGTGAATGTTCCCTTGTTCCATTTTTTGTAAACTTTTTGGTGAACTGAACCATTTGTTCAGCCTTGCCATTGGCCACCTGGTGAACAAGTGATGTCAAGGCGTGGTGTATTTCCCAGTCTGCTAGGTATTATTCAAACGCCAAGGCAGTAAATTGTGGGCCATTGTTGGAAACCAAGACATCTGGTAGCCCATGCATTGCAAATAGTCTTTTTAATTTTTTAATGACTGCCTCAGTGGTGGTAGTCTTCATCTTGTTGACCTCGAGCCAGTTCGAGTATTCATCTACTGTTATCAGGAAAGTATATCCTTTTGTAGGTCCCGCAAAATCAATGTGAATGCAGGACCATGGACCCCTGGGCATTTTCCATTCAGCTGGTGATTCTTTTGGTGGGGCTGAACGCATTTCTTGGCATTTGCTACAGTGGCAACCCAGGCTTCAATTTGTTTGTCCATACCTGGCCACCAGGCATAGCTCCTTGCCAGTGCCTTCATTCGTACGATGCCCAGGTGTCCATCATGTAGTATTTTTTAAAATGTTCTTCTGTAGTTTTTCTGGAATGACCATGCGGTCTTCCCATAACATGCACCCTTTTTGAGAAAAAAGTTATGTTTGTCTGTTCTTGAAGGTTTTAAAGGTGTCGTTGGGTTCAATTTCTGGCCACTCCCTCTCTACCCAGCTGAGGATCCGTGCCAAACATGAGTCCTTTTTTGTTTCTAACGTGATGTCTTGTGCGGTCAGTGGAGATGAGGAAAATGTCTCGATTTGTAGTGTTGATAGCGTGGGAGCTGGGTCGTCTAGGAACTTTGGCAGGTGAGAATGGCTCAAAGCATCTACATGAGGGATGGTTTTTCCTGGTTGGTGTCTTAACTGGTAGTCGTAGGTGGCTAAGAATTCTGATCATCGAGTCATCCTTGGAGATAGGATGTGGGGAGTTGGTTTGTCCCCTGCCAAGATGCCAAGCAATGGCTTATGATCTGTGATGATGGAAAAGGATCTTCCATACATGTATTCGTGGAACTGTTTAATTGCAGATAAAATAGTGAGGGCTTCTTTATCTAAATAACTATAGTTCCTTTCCATTTTAGACAGTCCTTGAAAAGAATGCAATAGGTGCCTCCGTACCATTTGGTAGGATGTGGCTCAGGATAGCTCCTACCCCGAAAGGTGAGGCATCACACGTTACAGTCAATGGAAGTGTCTTTTTATATTGGATGAGTACTGCATCCGATGTTAAAAGGTCTTTTCCTTGTTGGAAAGCCTGCACCTCCCGACGTTCCCAAAACCAGGATGCCTTCTTGTCGAGGAGCCTATACAGGGGTTCAGCAACAGTCGCCTTCTGGGGTAGGAAGATGTTATAAAAGTTAATGAGTCCCAGGAAGGCTTGGAGATCTGTTTTGTTCTTTGGTCTTGGGGTGTTTTTAATGGTGGTCAATTTCTTTTCAGTAGGGTGAATTCCCTGTTTGTCAAGAAGGTAGCCCAAAAATTCAACCCTCTCAGTGCATAACTGGCACTTCTCCTTCTTAACCTTGAGGCCTGTGTCTTTGAACCTTTGTAGGACTTCTTGTAGGGGTGGGCACAACCCTTTTTATGCCCTGCAATAACCTTTCCATCAAACTTTGAAAAATGCCAGGTGCTACGCTTACTCCCAACTGGAGTCTGTTACACTTGAATGCACCCCTGTGCGTAACTATGGTTTGGGCTTCAGCGGTTTCTGCGTCTACTGGTAGCTGTTGATAAGCTTGGGCTAGGTCAAGCTTTGCGAATACCTTTCCACCCCCAAGTGAGTGAAGGAGATGTTGGACCACGGGTACTGGATAGGTGCTCTGCTGTAGTGCATGGTTTAGGGTGACCTTGTAATCCCCACAAATTCTCAAAGATCCATCAGGTTTTATGGGGGTTACAATTGGGCTCTCCCATCGAACGTGGTCGATGGGTTTATCATGGTTTATTATTTAAAGTGTCTGTAACTTTAACTGTAAGAATGTAATTAAGGGAGTGGTTGTAAAAGCACCATAAAAGAAGCAAGGTACGGCAACTTGCTCTCTCTGGCTTTATGATCCCTAATTACTTGATGAATTGAAGACTGCGTTTTTCCTTACTCGAACGGGAGAGAGAAAGAGGAGCGTTGATCTTATCAACTGTGAGAAAAGACTGATTTATTGTAAGTGAACTGACATTGGATATTCTACACAGACTTTGCTAATTGAATATCCTTGAATGGACTGACTGAACGATACATGACTAATGGACTGTTATTTTGATTATGCTGTAAACTCTAAATGGAATAAACTATATTTTGATAGCACAAGCGTATCTGTTATTTTTACTGTATGTTAACAAACACACAAACTTATCTCACTCATTTATCTGTGTGCCTATCTGACTAACGCTGCACATTCTGTTTAGCTTGTCTCCTTAACCCTGGTTGGGGAACACAGGCTTAACAGGTTCCAACACACCTTGTGCTATTAATTTGTCCAACTGCTCATCAATTTTTGGTTTGAGAGCAAAGGGGACTCGGCGTGGCATTAGGCGAATGGGTGCGATCTCTGGGCAGAGATTGAATTAGATGGAGGACCCTTTGTACTTGCCTAATTGTTCAGTGAAGATTTCTTGAAAGTCACGGATGAGGGCCGCCTCCCAGTCTTCATCTACAGTCTGGTTGATGCCTGCCATTTCGATTCCTAATGGCGCGAACCACTGTAAACCCAATAAACTGGGCCAGTCTCTGTCAACAATGGTGAGAGGTAGTATTGCGGTGTGGTCTTTAAAGGAGATCTGGACGTGACTGGAACTAGCAAGAGGGATTTGATTTCCTTGGTAGTCCTTTAATATAAGTCTCTGGGTGCTGAGATCCTGGTGACAGATGTCAGGGATCTGCTGCTTGTGGGTTTTCCAGGATACTATGGATAGGGATGACTCAGAGTCCACTTCCATGAGGCATGGCCGATTTTCAATGTTGACTTTTATCCGGATTTTCTTTGCATCCAATGATGACGCGTGGCCGATGGTGATGGTCTGATGTGCCTCTTCCCATCTGGTTGTGCCAGTAAACATTCGGTTCCTGTTGTACTGGCTCCACTGGTTGCTTAGGCAATCCCTGTTTGTTGGTGCGGTTCCCGATGCTTGTCTGAAGTTGTTTTCTTTCCTCTTGGGGCTGGATCCTCTTCTGTTCTGGCACACCTTAGCAATGTGCCCCCTTTTCTCACAGAAACGACAGAATCTGCAGTCTGATCGTGGGTGGTTTCCCCCACATCCTGCACATTGGAAATTGGATTTACGACTCCTCTGGTCTCACTGTTCACACTCTGATCTGAGTCTGTTGACTTCTTCTTCCTCACTATCTGATGAGGACTCGATGTCTTCATGATGGGTGGATGCTGTATGTCTTTCTGAGGCTATTGCTGATTTGTTGGTGGGTTGGCGGCTGGCCCCATTCGTTCTGCGCATTCGGGCTGCTGATTTGCAGGTAGCTTCTGCTGCAGTGGCATCTGCTATGGCATTTGTGAGGGTGATGTGTCCCTTTGCCATAATTTTGCTTTAGACAGTGGGGTCTCTCAGCCTGAGGACAATTCGATCTCTCATGGCTTCTTCCAGATTTACGAAGCCACACAGTCCACCCAAATTTCTCAGGTCAGCTACAAAATCCCCGAAGTTCTCACCTTGGAGCTGGTCCCTCTGGTAAAACTCATGTCTTCTAATAAGAGTAGGAATTGCAGGAGCATAATGAGCCCGAAGGATGGGAGCTAGAGTACCCCAGTCCATCGTTTTGACTTCATCTGGTTTTGCGAGTGCCTTTGCCATTCTGAAAATGGTGGGTCCACAATGCGTTAGGAAAACCGCCCGTTTCTTGCTAGATGTGGCATCCTTCAGATTATTAGATTCCAGGAACATTTGGAACCTGTCCATATACGAGTCCCAATCTTCGCTGGCTGGATCAAATGGGGTGGGTGGTATAGCAATGCTGGCAATGCTGCCGATGTCTGTGCACCTTCAGCCACGTGCTCTGTCAATATTCTGTGAAGGCTCAGTCAGCTCTATCATCTCTGCATCCCACCTTTGTCGCCAGTGTTGTATTTTGGAGGATGGGCACAATAACGGAGACAAAACATTGGTAGTGACTTCAACTCTTTATTCGTGACTTCAGAACAGAGCGAATGAGCCTGCAGCAGCAGCTTCTTTTATAGAGCTGGCTGCTGTCAGCTCACCCAATGATTCAAGTTTGCCATGCTTGGAGTGTCCAATCATGGCAGCCCATTAACTAGCCAATCATATCAGCCTGGAATGACCAATCGTGACTCACTATTTCCAGACCAATCAGGTATGCAGGATTACGAGCCTGCTGTGGGCTGGCCAATCCGATCTGCAGGCTTACGAACCTGCTAGTTCAAAACAATAACAAAATACAAAGATCTGCAAAAGATAATAGGGCGACTATGGCAAAACGAAGCAACAAATAAAAAAGAAGGAAACTGAAGGGATTTGGCAATATTGAGAGAAACAAAGCAGACTATGGATAATTTAATGGAGAACTAATGAAAAAGAAGCATTAAAAATGGAGAGTTGATGATATGGAAAGAATGATTGGGGACTAAATTTCAAAATAATAAAAGAATGAAGAAACCAAGCTTGAAATCCACATTTCTCCCTGTTAGGAAAATTATTATTATTTTGTTCTTATTGTTTAAATTTCGGTTTGTTCTATTTCCAGGAAGTTTCCTACTTGCCCCACAATGAAATGCTAATAGGTTTCCCCATGACTTATTCCAAGACAATTTGGTGAATGTATTCCAAGATCCGTCTTATTGTGATAGAGATTTGTCAGACTTTTCTCAGTTCTAGTATGCTAATGCAAATGTAAATGACTGAATCAAATTGCAAAGCTACTCAGAGGCAGAGAAAGTTCTTGATAGGCTTCAGATTCAATTCCTCTTACTGTGTCTCTTGCACAGTAATAGACTGCAGTATCCTCTGGTTTCAGGTTGTTCATCTGCAGATGTAGTTGGCTTTTGGCATCATCCCTGGAGACGGTGAAGCGGCTCTTGATTTTGTCTGAGAAGTAAATGCTAGATGAAGCTATCCTTGCAACCCATTCCAGTTCTTTGCCAGGAGCCTGTCTCACCCAGTTCATCCAATAATTGACATAGGTGAATCCAGAGGCTTGGCAGGAGAGTTGGAGGGACTCCAGGTCTTCTCACATCCCCTCCAGACTCCACTAACTGGACCTCAGATTGGACACCTAAAAAGAAATGTATTTCAATAAGCTCTCCTGTACACAGGAACAAGTTGAATGAATAATGAGGAAATAATTACCATGGAGGACTGCTAATAAGGAAACCAAGTTTAGCCACAGAATCATTTTTGTTCCCTGTAATGAATGGAAGGGAATTGACAAGAAACAATTTGGGAAAGTGCACAAACTTTGTGTTGCAGGGTGTAGCTTTAAAAGGACAACCAAGTGGCTCCTCAAAAGAGGAACATGTGCCTTGATTTACATATTGGTTGAGATAAAAGAGTTCCTCAGTGCAATGACCTCTTATTCTTCCATTAACAGTCTCTACCTGAATGATTTTTACATAGCTTTCCAGTCCTAAAAAAAGTGAAATCAGCTTTTACATTAGAGTAATGACAAAGGCTTGCTAGTTGCCACGTTTCTAAATTCCAATTAAAAATTAAATTCCAATTGAATAATAATTAAATATTTATAGAGATTCTCAGATTATGGAAACATGGTTTTCAATCAACCATGAATATCTATTTGGTTTTCCAGTTCCATCATCTTCTCAGCCAATCTTCTATTCTATCCATATTGAACTTTTCCATTGTTGGGCAGATTGTAGTTGAATATAAGAACAAAGATCCAGACTTTTTTTTCTTCCTTTCCTTTCCTTTCCTTTCCTTTCCTTTCCTTTCCTTTCCTTTCCTTTCCTTTCCTTTCCTTTCCTTTCCTTTCCTTTCCTTTCCTTTCCTTTCCTTTCCTTTCCTTTCCTTTCCTTTCCTTTCCTTTCCTTTCCTTTCCTTTCCCTTCCCTTCCCTTCCCTTCCTTCCCTCCTTTTCCTTCCTCTTCCCTTCTCTTCCCTTCCCTTTTCCTTTTCAGATAACAGATAATCAGAGTTGGAAGGGACCTTGTAGGTCATCTAATCCAACCCCCTGCCCAAGCAGGAGACCCTACACTATTTCTGACAAATGGCAGTCCAATCTCTTCTTGAAGGTCTCAAGTGATTGCGCTCCCACAACTTCCAAGGGCAAGCTGTTCCATTGGTTGATTGTTCTCACTGTCAGAAAGTTTATCCTTGTTTCCAGGTTAAATCTCTCCTTGTTCAGTTTCCATCCATTGCTCCTAATTCCATTATTCCTTTTCAGTTTCCTCTTCCTTTTCCCTTTCCTATTCTCATTCCCTTTTCTTTTCCTTCCTTTCCTTTCCCTTTCTTTCTTTTCTTTTTTCTTCTCTTCCCTTCCCTTCCATCCTCTTCCATCCTCTTCTCTTCTCTCCCCTCCCCTCCCCTCTCCTCTCCTCCCTTGCCCTCCCTTCCCTTCCCTTCCCTTCCCCTCTCCTCTTCTCTTTTTTTCACTGTCCATTAGTCCCAACAGAAAAATATTGGGTTGAAATATTCTTTAGGTTTGAAAATTTTGTGAATTAATGTATGAATTTGCATCCATAAAATTTTAATTTATTTCCTTATCCATCAAAAGTGATAAGTCCCTCTCTGTGGTTTTTATTCCCAGCAAAGATTTGAAATATCTTCATACAATTTCTAAGATGAGAAAGATTCACCTTTTTATAAGAATTCTCATCTTCACAATGACAATTGCATCCTCCTGAGGTGTTAATTTTTTAAAAGATCTTTTCAGTGAACTATTAAGAAGAAATATCTTACAAAATTATAATGACTCAAAAAATGAGACAATATCTGATCACACTTGTTTTATTCCCTCCCCCACCCCTATTGAGTGCATGGGCAATAGAGTTTCATGTGACAACATTGCCACCAAGTGTCAAAAATGATTATTAGGATACATCTTCCTAATTCTCCACGGAGATTCTTTTGGTCCAGATGTTTCCTCAATACGTTATGGCAGTTTAATAGCCAGAAATATCAACCTAAACTTTCATTTCTTGCCTTGTGCCATGCTACTGTTTTATTGATGTTGTTCTATCACTACGTTGTGTCCAACTCTCTGTGAGCCCATGGACCACAGCACACCAGCCCCCCATACTGTCCCCCAAAGTATGCCCAAAACCTTCTTTTCTTCCTCAATGACATTATTTAAAAATCTCATCCTCTGCTATCCCCTTCTCCCTTTTCCTTCAATCTTTCCCAGCATCAGGGTTTTTCTTTTCAATGAGTCCACTCTTCTCATTTGGTGCCCAAAGTATTTGAGCTTCAGATTCAGGATCTGTCCTTCCAAAGAACAGTCAAATTGGATTTCCTTTGGTTGATATGATCTTTTTCACAACCCACAGGGCTCTCATGAATTTTCTACAGCACCACAGTTCAAAAGCATGAATTCTTTGGCACCCAGCTTTCCCTATGGCCCAACTCTCACAGCCATACATCACTACTGGGCTAATGCCATGATACTTGATCTCACCAAATCAAGAGCCATGGTTGCAATGTGGTTAGAATGCAATATTGCAGGCTAATTCTGCCAACTGCCAACAGTTTGATTCTTGCTGGCTTAAGGTTGACTTAGTCTTCCATCCTTCCGAGGTTGGTAAAATGAGGACCTAGATTATTGGGAATAATATGCTGACTCTGTAAAACACCTAGAGAGGGCTGTAAATCACTATGAAGTGGTGTATAAATTTAAGTTGCTATTTCTATTTCTATAGTAATAGATCATTTTCAATTCCTTCCTTCCTTCCTTCCTTCCTTCCTTCCTTCCTTCCTTCCTTCCTTCCTTCCTTCCTTCCTTCCTTCCTTCTTTCCTTTCTTCCTCTTTTTTCTTTTTCATTGAAGCCAAACCACCTGGTAAATAAAGAGTGTAAAACTGGAATTTTCAAGCCATTTTAGTCATTTTTTTTTTCATTTTCTTCCAACAATTGTTTTTGCTGGCTTAATTAGACTTCAAATTCACAGTAGATGGTGGCCCAGCCTCATTGATTAATCCAGGAATAAAGTTGAATAAAGTTATAATAAAGTTGCAAGTCAAATAAAAGAAAGTTCTTGTTTGTTTTTAGATTCATTTCCTCTCACTGTGTATGTGGTGCAGTAATAGATTGCCCTGTCTTCAGGTTTGAGGCTGTTCATTTGCAGGTACAGCAGATTTTTGGCATTATCCCTGGATGTGGTGAAGCATCCCTTCACTCTGGCAGAGTATTTAATACTACCAGAATTGTAGCTTATCTCTGCCACCCATTCCATTCCTTTCCCAGGAGACTGTCTTAGCCACTGCATGGAATAGCCACTGATCCAGAATAGCCAAATCCAGAAACTTGGTAGGAGAGATGGAGAGACTCTCCAGGTCTTCTCTTGTCCCCTCCAGATTCCACCAAATGGATTTCAGACTGGATACCTAAAAGGAAAAAATATTTGAATCAACTCTCTTGTATACAAGATTTAAAATGGGAAGGAAGTGACTCGGGAAGACAGAATGACCTATCATTACTGCAAGTAAGGACAACAAGGTGAACAACAAAATCATGTTTTGCTCCCTCTGACCAATAGATGGGAATCAATAGGACAAGATTCAGAGAAATGCACAAACTTTGTGTTGGGGGATATAGCCTGAAAAAGAAAAAGTAAACTCCTTTAAGGAGGAAATTGTTTTCTGCTTTACATATTGCTTGAGTTTCTCAGTGGATTCACTTACAGATTAATCATTAATTATTTGTTCTCACATCAGAAAATTCTTCTTAGTTCTAGCTTGCTTCTGTCCTTGATTAATTTCTATCCATGCTTCTTGTTCCACCTTCAGAAGTTTTTTGTAGAATATATTGGTCCTCTGTTCTTTGCAACAGCCCTTTAATATTAATAATAAGTCCTGGACCAAACCTCAGCAAAAATATCACTTGAAGCCAAAATAACCAAACAGAGGTCATACTGTGGTCTTGTCACAAGAGCTGAGTCACTCTAAAAATTAATTATGGTGGTAATAATTAGCAGAAAAAGAAGGGGCCACTCTAGTACCTATTGACTGGACACAATAAAGGATAACATAAGGATGACCATGGTGGACCTAAAGAAGACACTGTGAGAAAGAGGGGCATGGGGAGTCATGTTCCATAGAGTGGTTGATGGTCGGACATGACCGAATGGCTGACAACAACCACAAGGGACAAATATCTGGTTGCTTTCAATGAAGATTTGAAACATTCCACCACTGCTCAATATAATGGGGCTTTAATGTGCACAAATGGTTGTTTTAAGAAACAGGATACAAAAAGCTAATTCCCAAGAATAGTTTTATTAGGGAGGAAGGAAAGAGAAGAAAATCTGAGAGATTTCACAGGTTTGCAAAGTCATCCAAACCCCAACTTTGGTTTTGTGATAGGAAGTATGTTTAAAACAGTTTCTCTGTTATGGGTTGTATTGGATGTTTAATTATTCATACAGAGGTCAATGGGAGTGATTACATTTGAGTAAGTGTATAGCTCTGCGGTATGGACATTATGAGATTGATTTTCCTTAGATACATGAAAAATTTAGAGGTGTACAGGATGAGGACACCATTAATTTCTCACATTAATTTCCTTATTAAGCAAGGTAGATGAGAAATTCCAATTTTACTTACTCTGAGAAGTTAAAGGGGTTGTAGCAGGAACTACCAAGCAACGATATCAAGACAGGAAGACAGTCCCAAATATTTAATCTCAGAGGGCTTCTTGGAAAGGAAGTTGGATACGACCAATGTTTTCCACCCTTGAGTCAACCCAACTGAAGAGAGCTTCAGGATTAAGGGCATTGAATATATATAAATGTAAAAGGAACTGAGAGAAGAGAGCTTCAGGATTAAGGGCATTGAATATATATTAATGTAAAAGGAACTGAGAGAAGAGAGCTTCAGGATTAAAGACATTGAATATATATTTATAAAAAAGGATGAAAAAGGAGCAAAATTCAGAAAGTAGCCAAATGCAGGAGAATCAGCAGCTCTGAGAATCAGATGCCTGAATTGCAAAATATATCAAGAAAGAACTGTAAAATATAATTCCATATAACTACCTCAAACTAAACTTTAACCTTTTATAAACTAACGAGCTGACTCTACTAACTAGAGACTTTCCTTTTTTTGCTCTACCAAAGGTCTAACCAGGTTTCCCACTGCTTACTCCAAGAATAAGTTTATGTTTTAACATAGTACCATGGAGATTTGTGTACTTATTCTCATTCCAATTAGATAATTCTGTGTTTGGAGTGATTTGGAGAGATGGTCTGTGAGAAATTGTTGATTGGCATCAAATCCACCTCCTCTTACCATATGTCATGCACAGTACTTGGCTGTGTATCTTCAGCTTTGAGGCTGTTCATTTGCCACTCCAAAGTCAAAAGACTGGGGTTCTGTCAAGATGAAGTGGTACTCTGAAAACAGAAAGACTTTTGCTTGGCTTCAGATTCACTTCCTCTCACTGTGTCTTTTGCACAATAATAGACTGCTGTATCTTCAGCTTTGAGGCTGTTCATTGCAGATACATCTGGCTTTTGGCATTGTCCCTTGAGGTTTTATTTTATTTATTTATTTGGATTGTCAATTGCTTACAAGATAATAACTATAAGTAAAAACATAGTTATGAATACATGGATACATATAAGAAAAAGAAAGAAAAAAGAAAAAGAAACAATAGGACAGGTACAGTAGGTACGTTGGTATGCTTATGCACACCCCCTACAGACCTCTTAGGAAAGGGGTGAGGTCAATAGTAGACAGTCTAAGGTCAAAGTTTTTGGGGTTTGGGGAAGAAGCCACAGAGTCAGATAGAGTATTCCAGACATTAACCACTCTGTGGCTGAAGTCATATTTTCTGCAATCAAGTTTGGTGCAATTAACCTTGAGTTTGTATCTATTGTTTACTCTTGTATTATTATGGTTGAAGCTGAAATATTCATTGACAGGTAGGACATTGCAATGTATGATTTTATATACTATACTTAGATCAAACCGAAGGTGGCGTAGTTGTAGGTTTTCTAGGTCTAGAATTTCAAGTCTGATGGCATAAGGTATTCTGCAATGAGTAGAAGAGTGGAGAACTCTTCTTTTGAAATATTTCTGAACTTTCTCAACTTAATAACAGATGTGTAATGTAGTTTTCAGACTGATGAGCTGCATTTGAGTATTGGTTTAGCAAATGTTGTGTATGTTCTAGTTAGTAGTGTAATATTACAAGAGAAAAAGCTACGAAAGATTAGGTTAACAACTCTTAATGCCTTTTTGGCTATGTGGTTACAGTGGGCTCTAGCACTTAGATTATTAGAGATGGACAGAGCATTTATTTGTTGAGATTTGAAGTTTGCCATTTGTTTGACCATTCTGATACATAATCAAGGTCTTTTTGAAGGGTACCAGTATTGTCTGTGGTGTTGAACAGCTTTTACATCATCAGTGAAGAGAACACAGTTGCTCTTAATATGACTACAGAGGTCATTTATGTAGAGTATGAAAAGAGTTGGTCCTAAAACACTGCCTTGGGGACTGTCAACCACTGTCAACCACTGTTGACAGGTACAGAATTTGATAGGATGCTCCAAATTTTGACCATTTGTTGTCTGTTTCATAGGAATGCTTCTATTCAGTTATGCAGGTGTCCAGAGATACTGTTAGGTTTTAGTTTTAGGAATAGTTTGTTGTGTACCTCTGAATCAAAGACTTTGCAGAAGTCTATGTAGATTGTGTCTATTGCTTTGCCCTGATTGAGTTGTGTAGTCCATATGCTTTTGCAGTGTAAGAGTTGCAGATTACAGAATAATTTTTTTTCTGAAACCAAATTGTTTATTAGAGAGTAGGTTGTTTGTCTCTAAGTGGAGGATGATGGATTGGTTAATAATTGATTCCAAGAATTTACAGATGATGCAGCCAAAAGAGATTGGTCTGTAATTTTCAATTAGGCTGGGCTCTCCCTTTTTGACGATGGGGATGACCATGGCTTGTGACCATAGTTTTAGTAAGGAGCTGGTCCTGAAAGATTTTTCAAAGATTATGCTTAGAGGTTCGGCTATGGCAGTTGATAGCTTTTTTAAGAAGTAGACCATCCGGTCCAATGGATAAAGATGGTTTTAGATTGTGTAGTGCTTTTTCAACATTGTCTCCTGTAAAATCAATATGTATTAAATCAGGGGTTCCCAACTTGGGGTGCTCGCACCCCTTGGAGGTGTGAGATGATATTCCAGGGGGTGCAAGAAAAGTCCAGGTAAATAATAGGATATTGGCTATATGTTGGCATTTTTATTTATTTTTATTTATTTTTATATTTAAGTCTAAATTTCAGGGGGTGCGAGGTTTGAGTGAAATTTCTTTAGGGGTGCAGGGCAAAAAAAGGGTTGGGAACCACAGTATTAGATCATTGTAGTTGTCTATGGTTTGACTAGGAAATACTGGGCATGATCCATTGCTGTTTATAAATACTGAGCCAAAGAATGTGTTAAAAAGGTTGGCTTTAATGGTATTACAGTTGCAGTCATTACCATTTGGTTCTTTCAAGGGTGGGATTGACCTTGAATCTTTTAGTTTGTTGTTTACAAAATTGTAGAAAGCGTGGGTGGAAGTGGTGCGTAGAAGGTTTTCTTCTTGTTTATTTTATTTTATTTTATTTTATTTTATTTTATTTTATTTTATTTTATTTTATTTTATTTTATTTTATTTTATTTTATTTTATTTTATTTTATTTTATTTTATTTTATTTTATTTTATTTTATTTTATTTTATTTTATTTTATTTTATTTTATTTTATTTTATTTTATTTTATTTTATTTTATTTTATTTTATTTTATTTTATTTTATTTTATTTTATTTTATTTTATTTTATTTGCTTGTTTTTGTTTCAGTTAAATGTTTATCAATACAAATACCATACAGCAATGCAGGAGTTTTTAAAGTATCTCTCTATGGAACTCAAAAGAACTTCATTTTTAGATAATATGATATAATCTTTACTGGGAAGCCACGTCTGAGTTTACAGCAGAAAACCTAGAGCAAACAAAATATTTTGTTGTTTAGAAAATTGTAGAAAGTGCGGGTAGAATTGATGCATATAAGGTTTTCCTCTTGTTTAATGTGATAATTGGTGCATTCAGTCTTTATTTAGTAGCATAAATTTTTGTATCGGCTTTTGAAGTTGGCAATGTGACCAGATTTGTTTTTCCACCAAAGTGATTTATTTTGGATTGAAGCTTCCTTATTGCTAAGGGTAATTTGTTTTTCCTGGTTTTGGGAGTTGTTATTGGTACATATAGTTTGATGACTCTTTTGACTTCAAGTAAAAATATGTTGTAGTGGTCTTCTACCGTATTGCATCCAGTGCAGTGAATAGAAATTACCAATCAAGGGATGAGAGATCATTGTTTATAAGATCATAGTTGCTTTTTTTGAAGTTATAATTGGGGATTCCATTGTTGTGATGATTTTTGTGTGGATGTATGTTGAGACAAAAGTCAATCATGTTGTATTCATTGTTGGAAAAGGGTTCTTTAATTTGTATTCTGTAAATTGAATTCAAACTATTGCAAAAGATGAAATTGAGACAGTTGTTAAAGATAATGTTGTTGGTTACTAGTTGTTCTAGTCCCAGATTTGTTAATGCATTGTAGAAGGTTGCATGTGTGGGTTCAGTTGTACATTCATTAAGAGTTCAGTTAATATGAGGTAGATTGAAGTCACTAAGAAAGATAAAAATGTGTGGACAGGAGGCTTCCCATGTTAGTAGTGAATTTAGCTTGTTTGCATGTTCGATGTCATAATCAGGGGCTCTGGAACATAGTAAGAACTGAAATGTGATATTTAAGGACAGTTCACAGAAGATGGTCTCAGGATTAGCAAGCTCCTGGGTCATTTGGATGTTTCTTAGATATAGGGACTTTTTATAGAAGATAGCAACACCACCTCCTCTACGGATTTCATGGACTGATCAGTAAACAGGTGGTAAAGCGCCCCTTCACTTTCTCTGAGTATTTAATAGTACCATAATTGTAGCTTATGAATGACACCCATTCCAATCCTTTTCCAGGAGCCTGCCTCACCCAGTACATTCTGTAGTCACTAAAGGGGAATCCAGAGGATTGGCAGGGGAGACGGGGGGGGGGGATTCTCAAGGTCTTCTTACATCTCCTCCAGACTCCACCAACTGTATTTGAGACTGGATTCGTAAAAAGAAAGGTTTTTTTTTTAAAAAAAGTGAGATCTCATGCATAGAGGAACAGAATATGGAAATAAAATTTATACAGGAGAAATAATTACCTTTGAGTAGTAATTGTAAGGACAAAAGGTTTAGCCACATTTTTGATCACTCTAATGAGTGGAGGGAATTGAGGAGCCAGGGCTCAGGAAATAGCACAATGTTTAGGTTGGCTGAAAAGGGAAGCCATGGGGCTCCTTTAAAGGAGAAATTGTGCCTCGATTTACATATCTGTTGGGATAATAGAGCCCTTGACCAACACACTTCTGTCAACATCACTCCTATGTGCATTTTGTAAATAACATTGCACTCCTAATAAAAGGAATATGACCCATTCATTTTTCTGTGATTTGATGGGCAAAAGGGAAATTTTCCTGTTCATTAACTGAAAGAAAAGCTTAAAAATACACTATATGTATTGTTTTATTTCCTTATTTTATGGAAAAGCCCAAATACATTAAATAGTAATTGAATTGCAAGGAACACAGTTTCATCTGGACTAGTTAAGTCCACTCAATTCACAAAGTCAAACTTAAATCATATTGGGACCAAATACACTCCCTTGTTCCAAAGAGAATAATAATTCACAGAATAATTCTCTTTGTATTTTCCAAAATATTTTGTTTACTGAAGGTCATCTTTTGTAAAGCCAGATAGGGCTTCCCAATAAGGATATCAGTGTCTTGACAAGTTACATTATTTTGAGATTGTTTGAGAGACACTCCAATATTTTCTGGATTCTTGTACAGATTTGTTTCCATAATGTTTTATAGGTTCACTGAATATGATAATACAATCCCTTCATGTATTTTCCAGTTTCCAGCAAAGGTTTGAAATGCCTAGAAAGTTTCTCTGGTGACAAACAAAAATTATACATCATTATATATATATATTAAAAAAAGAGCTTTCAGGTCAAATCTGTATCCTCCTGATATGGGAAATTTTCTCCATATATTTCCTGTGATTATTATAATAATAAAAAAAAATTTATCACACTACCAAAAGACAATTTGCACATAAATTTATTTTATTCCCTAACCCAGAGATATCAAGCATAAGGGCCATGGGCAGAAATGTTTAAAAATGTTGATTAAATCCAACCCACAGGACTGGTTTGAACTATCACAGGTGAATCTGTTGGCCAAAACGGGCCATCTTGCCCCCACCCTCACCTCATTATCACCCTCGATGGCCTCCTTGCAGCACTCTGCTGGCTGAAACCTGGCCAAAAATGGGAATAAAAATGGGCCAAATAATGGGACATAGTGGGACAAAATATGAGCCAAAAATGGGCCAAAACATGCTGAAGAATCTAAGCTCTTGGGTTCAGTCAAGATGAAGGGGTGCTATGAAAAAAGGAAGGCTTTTGCTTGGTGTCGTGTCCGCAAAAGAACGCTCAGAGTCCGTGACTATCATTCAAGCTCTTTATTAAACTGTTGTGAACCGAACCGGCGAAAAGGAAAAAGCCCGCGGCTTTTATCCTTTTCGTCTTGGCGGCCGTGGCCAATGGCAGCAATTCAAGTCTCCCGCTCTTGGAGCGAGCCAATCGCGGGAGACTTCAATCGGGCCAATCAGCGCGGCTCGCCTGGCCAATCAGAAATCCCCGCGCCTTAGCCAATCAAGGCGCGGGGATTTCGAGTATTCAAATTAAGGACAGAACACCCCTCCCCTCTTGGTATGGTCCATCACGTAGCGTAGTCACGCAGGTAGGTGGGGCTCCGTCTAGTCCTAGTTGACCTGCACAACTCAGTTTCAAGCTGTACCTCGGCCGGAGCGGTCATCTTTTTGGCTGCTCCTCCCTCTGTGTGAACCGGCTGGATGATCGGGCCGGTTCGTTCTCCGTGGCTCCCGCCTGGGCCTACCGGGTCGGTTGAGCTGCGGGTTTTGCCGCTCCCGCTTGGTTTCTCCGAGTCGGTTGAGCTGGCCAGGTGGTTCTTCTCCGGAGGGGACTCGCGATGGCTGCGTTCCGGTGAGTACTTTTGGATTTTTTCTTGCGCTATTTTATTCGGGTGTTCCCTCCCCCCTTGGTTCGATTCTTGGGGGTTGAGGTCTGTTGCCGTGCGTGACCGGAGCTGGTCGATGTGTCGTTTCCAGGCTTGCCCGTCGGTGGTTTGGAGCCGGTACGACCGTGGACCGGTGATTTGAGTGATGACGGCTGGGATCCATAGGGGGTCCCCCGTCAGATTTTTGGTGTAAACTAAGTCACCGGGGGCAAATGTCCGGTATTTGGAGCTGGAGTCTGGGGGCCGCTCCGGGTTGTAAGTCGGGTGCAACCTGTCGAGTGGGGACCTCAGCTTCCTGCCCATTAACAGTTCGGCTGGGCTCTTGTTGGTAGTGGTGTTAGGGGTGATGTGTTGTATGAAGAGGAGTTTGTTGATTTTGTCGTTGATCTCCCCGTGGTCCATTTTCCGGAGGGTTTTTTTTGTAAACTGGACCATCCGTTCCGCTCTACCGTTCGCCGCCGGATGCGCCGGTGCCGTTAATGCGTGGCGGATGCCCCTCTCCGCCAAAAACCTTTCAAACTCGAGGGAAGTAAACTGGGGCCCGTTATCTGAGACGATGACATCTGGGAGGCCGTGCGTGGAAAACAGTTTACACAGTTCTTTGATGACAGCCTCCGTGGTAGTGGATTTCATATCGCTTACTTCCAACCAATTGGAATAAGCGTCGACTGTGATCAAAAAAGTATGCCCATTTGTTGGACCCGCAAAGTCTAAATGGATTCTGGACCAGGGCCCCCTTGGTATTTCCCAGTCCCGGATGGGTGCTGCGGGTGGGCTGGGTCTGGTCTCCTGGCATCGATGGCATTTGGCGACCCATTGCTCAATTTGTTTGTCCATCCCTGGCCACCAAGCGTAACTCCTGGCCAGGGCTTTAGTCCTGACGATGCCAGGATGACCCTCATGCAGCATCTCTAGGACCCTCCCTTGCAATCTGTCCGGGATGACTACCCTGTCACCCCACAAGATACATCCCTTAAGAATTGAAAGTTCAGTCTGGCGGTTTCTGAACATTTTAATGGATTCGTCATTGTCCCTTTCCGGCCAGCCTTTTTCTAGCCAATGTAGGATTCGCGCCAGACGCTTATCCTTAACAGTCTCTCTGGCAATGTCCGATGCGGTAATGGGGAGGTTTTCAATGCTAAGGGTGTTTGTTGTTGGTGCTGGGTCAGGATCAGAATCTGGTAAGGGGGAACGGCTTAAAGCGTCCGCGTTCGAAATTTTCTTACCTGGCTTGTGTAACAGGTCGTAGCTGTAGGCTGCCAGGAACTCGGACCACCTTGTCATCCGGGGTGATAAAATGTTCGGGGTGGCTCGGTTTCCGGCGAGGATTCCCAGCAATGGTTTATGGTCTGTCACAATGGTGAACGGGCGGCCATATAGGTATTCGTGGAAACGCTTAACGGCGGCAACTATAGCCAAGGCTTCTTTCTCCAGCTGGCTATAGTTCCGCTCTGGTTTAGTCAGAGTCCTGGAGAAAAATACGATGGGTGCTTCCCTTTTGTCTGGGAGGGTATGGCTGAGGACAGCGCCGACGCCGAAAGGTGATGCGTCGCAAGTGACAGCTAAGGGCAAGGTTTCGCTGAATTGAATCAGGACGGCGTCGGAGGTGAGGAGGTCTTTGGTTTTTTGAAAGGCAGTTTGCTCTCGTCTCCCCCAAGTCCAGGTTGCCGCCTTATCCAGGAGTCTATGCAAAGGCTCCGCCGCCGTAGCCTTTTGGGGTAGGAAAACATTATAAAAATTCAGCAACCCTAAGAACGCTTGTAGTTCCGTTTTAGACTTTGGGGTAGGGGCTTCTTTGATGGCTTTCACTTTTTTAATTGTAGGGTGAATGCCATGCTGGTCTAGAAGGTAGCCCAAAAATTCCACTTGCTTTGTGCATAGTTGACATTTTTCTCGTTTAACTTTAAGTCCTGTCACTTTAAATTTTGTTAAGACCTGTCTGAGTCGGTTTTCTAATTCGGCTTCGTTTGGCGCCGCTACTAATACGTCATCAAAATAGGGCACCACCCCCTCGATGCCCTGTAGCAAACGTTCCATCAGGCTTTGAAAGATGCCTGGTGCCACGCTGACTCCGAATTGGAGTCGGTTACACTTGAAGGCCCCCCGATGGGTCACGATGGTCTGGGCTTCCGCCGTTTTCTCATCTACTGGTAGCTGCTGATATGCCTGGGCGAGATCGAGCTTGGCAAAGACCTTGCCCCCTCCCAGTGAGTGCAGCAGATGTTGCACGATTGGGACTGGGTAGGCGCTTTGTTGTAATGCGCCATTAAGGGTGGCCTTATAGTCCCCGCAAATTCTCACGGACCCGTCTGGTTTTACTGGGGTCACTATAGGGGTTTCCCATCGGGCATGGTCTATCGGTTGCAACACCCCCTGTTCGACGAGCTTGTTGATCTGCTCGTCAATTTTAGGCTTCAGGGCGAATGGTACCCTCCTAGGTTTAAGCCGCTTGGGGGGAACCTTTGGGTCTAAGTCAAATGAAATAAGGGGCCCCTGGTACTTGCCCAAGCTTCCATCGAAAACTTCCTGGAACTCCTGGGCTAGCCGCTGTTCCCAACCGTCGTTGGCGACGTGGTTGACTCCTGTCAACGCGATGTCAAGCGGGGCGAACCATTGTAAGCCCAGGAGGCTTGGGCGGTCGCGATCGACGATGGTGAGTGGCAGTTGTTCGGTGCGGCCCTTGTAGGTTACATTGAAGCTCTTGGTGCCCACTACCGGGACGCGGTTCCCTTGGTAGTCTTTTATGATGATTTTCTGGGTATGAATGTTCCTCTTATGGAGTGTGGGTACGAGCCGCTTAATCTCGTGCCATGCAATCATGGAGAGGTAGGACCACTTCCATCTTGCATGGCTGGCCCTCAATATGGACTTCAATGTGTACCTTTCTGGCGCCGTCGGAGATGGCATGGCCGATGGTCACCGTCTGGTGTGTTTCTTCTTTTCGCCGACCGTCGCCGCCTCTTGAAGATCGCTGGGTACGGTCCCACCGACCGTCCGGTTGGCGCTCTCTGGTCTTGGGTGGGGGGCTTTCCTTCTTCCGGTCGTGTTGTTCCCATCTGGGCGGGCTGCGGGTCTTCTTTTGGCGGCAAACTCGAGCGATGTGACCCCGTCGTTCACAATGCCTACAAATAGAGTCAAAAAATCGGCATTCTGACCTGGGGTGGTCGCCGCCGCACCCGGCACAGTTGGTCCTCGACCTACGACCTCTTCGATTTCGCTGGTCGCCGCGTCCCGTCTGCACGCGATGTATGTCCTCCTCGTCTTCCGACGTGCTGGAGGCTGACTGAAATTCTCCGTAGTGTGCGGTTGATTCGCTTCTAGGGTCGGCCGACCTTGCCGGGTTGTTGTTACCGCCCTTTGCGTCGGATCTTCGTATGCTGTCAGCGGACGAGCGGGTTGCCTCTGCGGCTGCGGCTGCGGTGAGGGCGTCTGCTAGGCTGATGTCGCCCTTGGCCATAAGCCAGCTCTGGAGTGTAGGGTCCCATAGGCCGAGCACGAATCGGTCTCTAATGAGGCTGTTTAGACCTTCAAACTCGCAGAGTCCTCCTAGGCGCCGCAGCTCGGCGACGAAGTCGCTCAATTTCTCATCTGGTTTCTGATTTCGGCGGTAAAACTCGTTGCGCCGTATCAGGATGGGGACCTCGGGGGTGTAATGGCACCGCAGTATAGGCTCGAGGACGTCCCAGTCCATGGCTGTTGCGTCTGCCGGCTTGGCCAATGCTTTGGCCATCTGGAAGACCTCTGGTCCGCAGTGAGTAAGAAAGACGGCGCGTTTTAGCGGGCCCGGGGCGTCCTTCATTCCGGCGCATTCTAAGTACATTCGGAACCGGTCTGAGTACGATTCCCAGTCTTCGTTGGCGGGGTTGAAGGGGGCGGGCGGTGCGATCTTCGCCATCTCTTTCACTGGAACTGGCTCTTGTTGGACACGGGGTTCGGTTCAGGGTCGGGATCACACCTTCGTCGCCAGTGTCGTGTCCGCAAAAGAACGCTCAGAGTCCGTGACTATCATTCAAGCTCTTTATTAAACTGTTGTGAACCGAACCGGCGAAAAGGAAAAAGCCCGCGGCTTTTATCCTTTTCGCCTTGGCGGCCGCGGCCAATGGCAGCAATTCAAGTCTCCCGCTCTTGGAGCGAGCCAATCGCGGGAGACTTCAATCGGGCCAATCAGCGCGGCTCGCCTGGCCAATCAGAAATCCCCGCGCCTTAGCCAATCAAGGCGCGGGGATTTCGAGTATTCAAATTAAGGACAGAACACTTGGCTTCAGATTCACTTCCTCTCAATGTGTCACTTGCATAGTAATAGATTGCCGTGTCCTCTGGTTTGAGGCTGTTCATTCGCAGATACAGCTGGCTTTTGGCATTGTCCCTGGAGGAGGTGAAGTGATTGTTGACTTTGACTGAGTAGTAAGTACATGAATCACTGGTTGTTCAGGCCCCACATTCCAGTCCTTTCCCAGGGGCCTGTCTCACTCAGGCCATGTAGTAGCTGCTGAAGGTAAAACCAGAGGCTTGGCAGGAGAGATGGAGGGATTCCTCAGGTCTTCTCACATCCCCTCCAGACTCCACCAACTGGACCTCAGATTGGACACCTAAAAAGAAAATTGTTTTTTTTTAATGTGATCTCCTGCACACAGGAGCAAAACATGGAAATACACTTTATATGGGGGAAAATAATTACCTTTGAGGAATGCTAGCAAGGACACAAGTTTTAGCCACATTTTTGTTCCCTCTAATGAGTGGAGGGAATTGATGAGAGAGGATTCAGTAAACAGCACAAGGTTTAGGTTGGTGGGAGTTGTCTGAAAAGGGAAACAATGGGGCTTCTTTAAAGGGGAAATTGTGCCTCGATTTACATATCTATTGCGATAAAAGAGCCCATGAACAACACAGTCCTGTGAACAGTGCTGTCCCAAGAAAAGGATTGTGAGCGATTTATTTTTCTGTGAATTGATAGGCGAAAGAGCAAATTTACTGTGCATTAACTAAAAGGAAATCCCAAATAGATTAAATGGTGGTTGAACCACAAAGAACATATTTTCAGATAGACTAGTTAGGTCCACGCAATTCACAAAGTTGAACTCAACTCATATTGTAGCCAAATACACTCTCTTATTCCAAAGAACATGATAAATAATTATCTTTGTATTATCCAAAAAATTTCATTTACAGTGGGTTGTAAAGCCGGATAGTGCTTCCCAGTAAGGATTTTGGTCTTTTGAAAAATTAAACTCCTTTGAGATCCCTTGAGAGGAACTCTAATATTTTCTGGATAAGTGTACATATTTGCATCCATAATGCTTTGACTGCTTTATATGTTCACTGAATATGCTAATATAATCCCTTTGTATACTTTTTTTTTTTTTTTTCATTTGCAGCAAAGGTTTGAAATGACTAGAAAGTTTGTCTGGTGACAAACAAAAATTATACATTATTTTATTAAACAAATACAGCTTCTCGGTAAGCTCTGTACCCCCCTGAGATGGGAAATTTTCCTCAAAAATCTTTTGTGAATTTTTATGGGAAAAAAAATCACATTCCCAAAAAAGACAAATTATATTTAAACCTATTTTATTCCCTAGCCCATCCTCTCCAACTGAATGGGCCATAGAATTTTCTATGACAACATGGCTTCCAGAGTTAAAAGTGAAGCAAGGGCTTCTTGTCTTAATTCTCCAAGGAGATTCATTTAGAGCAGATATTTCCCCAATATATGTTTGCTAGTTTTGATATTTAGGATTATCCTAAGGGTTCCTTTTCACCCTTCTGCCAGAACACTAAATGATTCCATTCCATTCCAGTGAAGTCAGATAAATTGGTAGACTTGGGATTTTTTATTTTATTACAGAAAACTTTTTAAATACCTACACCCAAGCTTCTTGAAGTTCTCACTAGACAATGATCATCGATAACCCAGGATTTGCAGCTTAGACAAGTTGAAGAGCTGCTCTGAAGAAAGGAAGGTTTTTGTCTGCATCAGATTCACTTCCTCTCACTGTGTCTCCAGCACAGTAATAGACTGCTGTGTCCTCTGGCTTGAGGCTGTTCATTTGCAGATACAGCTGACTTTTGGCATTGTCCCTGGAGATGGTGAAGTGGCCCTTCACTTTGTCTGAGTAGAACTTTCCACTGGAATCAGTATAGATGCCTGCAACCCATTCCAGGCTTTTCCCAGGAGCCTGTCTCACCCAGTTCATGCCGTAGCTTCCGAAGGTGAACCCAGATCCTTGGCAAGAGAGCCGGAGGAATTCTCCAGGCCTTCTCGCATCCCCTCCAGACTCCACCAACTGCACTTGAGATTGGACTCCTAAAAAGAAAATGATTGGTATTTTTTTAATGAGATTTCCTGCATACAGGAGCAGAACATGGAATGACACTTTGCATTGGGATAATAATTACCATTCAGGAGTATTAGTAAGGACACAAGGCTTGGCCACATTTTTGCTACCTCTAATGAAAGGAGGGAATTGATGAGAAAAGATTCAGGAAATAGCACAAGGCTTAGCTTGGTGGGTGTTGTCTGAAAAGGGAAAACACGGGGCTCCTTTAAAAGGGAAATTGTGCCTCAATTTACATATCTGTTGGGATAAAAGAGCCATTGACTTCTGTGAATATATTGTCCATTTTGTAATTAACATTGCAGTCCCAAGAAAACTATTGGGACACATTTATTTTTCTGTGAATACATTAAATGTCAGTTGAACCACAAAGAACACGTTTTCAGCTAGTCCAGTTAGGTCCACTCAATTCACAAAGTCGAACTCAACTCATATTGTGGTCAAATACACTCTCTTATTCCAAAGTGCATGATAAATAATTCTCTTTGTATTATCCAAAATATTTTGTTTATTGCAGGTTATCTTTTGTAAAGCCACATAGGGCTTCCCAGTAAGGATTTCTTGAGAAGTAAGTTCTTTTGCGATTGCTTGAGAGAAACTACAATATTTTCTGGATTTATTTCCCTATTTGCATCCACAAATGCTTGTTTTAGATGTTCACTGAATATGATAATACACTCCCTTCTCTCCCCCCCCCTCCCCACCACATTTCCAGCAAAGGTTTTAAATGCCTAGAAAGTTTATCTGATGACAAACAAAAATATATATATTATTTTATTTTTAAAAATGAACTTCCAGGTCAGCCCTGATCCACCTGAGATGGGAAATTTTCTCCATATATCTTCTGTGGATTATTTTAGAAATCATAATAAAAAAAATGACACTTCCAATAAGACAATTTATATTTAAATTTATTTTATTCCCTAACCCAGGGGTATAAAGCTCATGGTCTGAGTGCCAGAAATACTTAAATATAGTGATTAAATCTGGCCTGCAGGACCAGCCTGGAACTATCAATGGTGAATCTGGGGTCAAAATGGGCCACCTTGCCCCCCCCCCCGCCTCGTTTTCATCCTGGATGGCCTCCTGCAGCACTCTGCCAGCTGAAACCAAGCCAAAAATGGAGAGAAAACTGGGCCCCAAACTGGGCCAAATTGGGTCAAAATATGAGCCCCCAAAGGGCCCAAAATGGGCCAAAAACTGGGCCTGAAACAAGGTGAAAACAGCAAAAAATGGTCCAAAAATGGCCAGAAAATAAGAGCCACAGCAAACTCTCTGATATCCAGAATAAAACATCCTGTAGTTCTTGCTGGACAGTGATCAATCCTCATTGATTAGGGGTAGAGAAGGATATCTGGGAGACTCTGGAGGTTTACATAGGTTATCCACAACCTAATTTTTGTTTTGTCATAGGGAAATATGTTTAGAACCATTTCTTTTTAATGGATTTTATTGGATGTCAAAAAGACATGTTTAATTATTACTACAGAGATCAGTGGGAGTGATTATATTTGAGGAAGTGTATATAGCACTGTGATGTGGACATTATGGGATTGATTTTGTTTATTTTATGGAAAAGCCCAAATACATGAAAGGGCAGTTGAACCACAAGGAACACATTTTCAGCTTGACTAGTTAAGTCCACTCAATTCACAATGTTGAACTTAAATCATATTTTGAACAAATACATCTTATATTCCAAAGAGAATAATAAATAATTCTCTTTGTGTTATCCGAAGTATTTTGTTTATTGCAGATTATCCTTTGTAAAGTCAGATAGGACTTCCCAATAAGGATTTCAGTGTTTTGAGAAATTAAATTATTTTGAGATCGTTTGAGAGGAACTCCAATATTTTCTGGATTCTTGTACAGATTTGTATCAGTAAAGCTTTAACTGTTTTACATATTCACTGAATATGATAATGCAATCCCTTCACACACACACACACACACACACACACCCGTTTCCAGCAAATGTTTGAAATGCCTAGAAACTTTCTTTGGTGACAAACAAAAAAGATACATTATATTATTTTTATTTTATTTTTTTTAAAAATCAGCTTCCAGGTTAGCTCTGCATCCACCTGAGGTGGGAAATTTTCTCCATATATCTTCTGCGGATTGTTATGAAAATAATAATAAAAAATATATTATTACGGCAGATAAGGTGATTAAATCTGTTATGTCCTGAGCATGGGTGCAAGGAATGGAGACGAGACATTGAACTGTGACTTCAACTCTTTATTCGTGACTTCAGAACAGAGTAAAATACTTGGGCAGCAGCAGCTCTTTTATAGAGCTGGCTGCTGTCAAAACAACCAATGATTTGAGTTTACCGCTCTAACAAGCATCCAATCAGAGAGACCCGCTAACAGCCAATCAGACTGGCCAGAAACAACCAATCACGACTCGCTGTTTGCGGGCCAATGAGAAGTGCAGGGTTACGAGTCCATAACACCCCTCCCCCCTAGGTTCCGACTGAGGGGTGGGGTGACGTAATCTCGTAAGTAGGCAGGTCACTTCACCTCTGCTTGATCTGTGCTGTTCCACCGGTTTCTGTCCTGGCTCTGGTTCCAGTGGGCTGCTTGCTGAGCTGGGTGGGGAAAACGGTCCCACTGTTTCATTGAATGGCTCTGGGCTGTTCTCTCTGCTCTCTGCTCTCGCTAATGCTGTCATCCGGGTTCCCTGGATCTGTTTCCATCGCGATGCTGTCACGCGGCGAGGCCACTCCCCAGCTCAGTTCTCCTTCTGGCAGTGAGTATCCCATGGTTGGTTGTGTAGACTGCTGGGTTTCGATTGTTAAATCATCTGTTATTTCTTTTTCGCCCCCCCCAGTTGAAGATTCAGGGGATGAGATTCAGGGGATGAGATTGGAATAGGTGCTAGTCTGGATCGAAGCTGGTCTATGTGGCACTTCCACATTTTGCCATCTGCAGTTTGTAGATGATAAGATCGGGGTCCCGTAAGTTGCGTTTTGGTAGCGGGGACCCACAATGGGTCGCCTGAGAAGTTTTTCGCAAAAACAGGGTCACCTTCCTGGAATGATCGACACTTACTGCTGGATCCCAGGGGTTGTTCAGGTGTGTAAGCAGGGTGGAGGTGATCGAGATGTGAGCAAGTTTCCGGCCCATCAGGAGTTCAGCTGGGGTTCTCTTTGTGGTGCTCCTTGGGGTAATATGTTGGAGGAGAAGCATCTGGGTTATCTTGTCGTCAATGTCACCATGGTCCATTTTGTGTGAAGTCTTCTTTACAAATGGAACCATTCGCTCAGCCCTACCATTGGTCACAGGGTGAGCTGGCGATGTTAAGGCATGGCAGATGCCCCGGTCTGCTAGGTACTGTTCAAATGCCAGGGCAGTGAATTGGGGGCCATTATCGTAGACCAGGACATCCGGCAATCCGTGGGTAGAGAATCGGTTATTCAGTTTTTTAATGACCACCTCCGTGGTGGTGCTTTTCATTTTGTGGACCTCGAGCCAGTTAGAATAGGCATCCACAGTTAGAAGGAAAGTGTGTCCTCTTGTGGGTCCCGCAAAATCGATGTGGATGCGGGACCAGGGACCTTGAGGCATTTCCCACTGAGTTGGGGGTGTTTTTGGAGGAGCAGAGCGAGTTTCCTAGCATTTGCTGCACGTCACCACCCAGGTCTCTATTTGCTTGTCTAAACCTGGCCACCATGCGTAACTCCTTGCCACCATGCGTAACTCCTTGCCACCATGCGTAACTCCTTGCAACATTTTTAAAACCTTATGTTGCAATTTCTCTGGGATGACAACTCTGTCTCCCCACAAGATGCAGCCCTTTTGGGAGATTAGTTCTGTCTGTTGATTCCTGAACAGCCTGAAAGTGTCATTAGGTGTGCTGTCCGGCCAACCCCGTTCCACCCAGCTGAGGACTCATTCCAAAGAAGGGTCCTTTTTCGTTTCTGAGGCGATGTCTCGAGTGGTCAGCAGTGGTGATTTAAGAGTTTCGATTTGCAATATGGCTAGGGTTGGAGCTGGGTCATCTATGATGTCTGGTAGCGGAGAGCGGCTCAAAGCGTCAGCGTGGGGAATGGCTTTCCCCGGGCGGTGTTGCAGTTGGTAATTGTATGTGGCTAAAAACTCCGACCAACGTGTCATTCTGGTGATAAGATGTGGGGAGTTGGTTTGTTTCTCGCTAAAATGCCAAGTAGCGGCTTGTGGTCTGTAATTATGGCAAAGGGTCTCCCATACACATATTCATGGAAACGTTTAATTGCAGATACAATGGCGAGAGCCTCTTTATCAAGTTGGCTATAGTTCCTTTCAGTTTTAGGCAAAATTCTCAAAGAGAACACAATAGATGCCTCATTACCGTTTGGCAGGACATGGCTTAAAATGGCTCCCACTCTGAAAGGTGAGGCGTCACAGGTAATCGTTAAGGGTAGGGTCTCGTATTGTATCAATACAGCATCAGAAGTTAAGAGGTCTTTTACTTGTTGAAATGCTCGTTCTTCACGCCGTCCTCAGACCCAGGAAGCCTTTTTGTCGAGAAGTCTATGTAGGGGCTCGGCTATGGTTGCCTTCTGGGGCAAGAAGATGTTATAAAAGTTAATGAGTCCCAGGAAGGCTTGGAGGTCTGTCTTATTTCTAGGTCTTGGGGTATTTTTGATTGCAGTTAGTTTTTTTTTTCGGTGGGGTGGATTCGCTGTCTGTCGAGAAGGTATCCCAGGAACTCCACTCTCTCCGTACAAAGTTGTGACTTGTCCCTTTTTACCTTCAGGCCAGCGTCTTTAAATTTTTGAAGAAGGCTAAATCGTTGTCCTAATAACTCTTTAGTAGGGGCAGCTATTAAGATGTCGTCAAAATAAGGCACGACGCCTTTTATGCCTTGTAATAGTCTCTCCATCAAACTTTGGAAAATGCCAGGTACCACGCTTACTTTGAACTGGAGTCTATTGCACTTGAAGGCACCTCTATGTGTAACTATTGTCTGGGCTTCTGCAGTCGTCGCATCTATGGGTAGCTATTGGTACAACTGAGCTAAGTCCAATTTCGCAAATATTTTTCTGCCACCCAGGGAGTGAAGAAGGTATTGGACCACCGGTACTGGGTAAGCACTCTGCTGAAGTGCATGATTTAGGGTGGCCCGGTAATCCCCACAAATTCTTAATGAGCCATCTGGCTTAATGGATGTTACTATTGGAGTTTCCCATCGGGCATGGTCAATCGGTTCCAACACACCCTGGGCTATCAATTTGTCTAGTTGCTCATCGATCTTTGGCTTGAGGGAAAAAGGCACCCAACGAGGCTTAAGGTGAATGGGAGCTACTTCGGGACTGAGATTAAACGATATAGGGGTCCCTTTGTACTTGCCTAACGTTCCTGTGAACACGTCCTGAAATTCCTGGATGAGGGCCTCTTCCCAGTCGTTGCTTCCGGTTTGGTGTATGCCAGCTAGTTCAATTCCGAGTGGGGCGAACCACTGTAGCCCTAACAATCTGGGCTGGTCATGATCGACGACAGTCAGGGGAAGCATCGCGGTGCGGTCCTTGAAGGATATTTGGATGTGGCTGGAACCGACAACTGGAATTCTGTTCCCCTGGTAGTCTTTTAGGATAATTCTTTAAGTGCTGAGGTCCTGGCAACAATGGCAGGGATCAGCTGTTTGAGGGTTTTCCAGGAGACCATTGATAGGGATGACCCCAAATCGACTTCCATCACACATGGGCGATTCTCAATAGTGACCCTTACATGGATCTTTCTTGCATCTAGCAATGAAGCGTGGCCGATAGTAATAGTTTGATGTGCCTCTTCTCGTCTCGTTGAAGCAGCAGGTTCTCGATTTCTGTAGTAGTGGTTGTTCCATTGGTGGTTCAGGCAGTCCTGATTCCCAGGTGGTTTGCCTGTCTCCCGGTGGAGGTTATTCTCCCTCCAGCTTAGACTGGACTCTCGCTTGCTTTGCGATGTGTCCTCTTTTCTCACAGGAATGGCAAAGTGCGTCGAGGAATTTGCAGTCCGATCGCGGGTGGTTTGCCCCGCAACCAGCACATTGGCGCGGAAGTCTCTGGTTCCTTTGCTCTCGTTCTGAGTGGAGCCGGTTGACTTCCTCTTCTTCACTGTCTGAGAATGACTCGAGGTCTTCGTGGTCTGTGGTAATAGCATGCTTCTCAGTGGCGAGCGGGCTATCGTTAGCAAGTTGGTGATGCGTTGCGTTCGCTCGGTGCATTTGAGCGGCTGACTTCCTGGTTGCTTCTGTGGCAGTAGCTTCGGCGATGACATCTGCAAGGTTGATGTCTCCTTTCACCATGATTTTACTCTGTACCGTGGGGTCATCTAATCCTAGAACTATGCGGTCTCTCAGGGCTTCCTCGAGGTTTGCAAAACCACAAAGGCCTCCTAGGTTCCGGAGGTTGGCTATGAAGTCCCCAATGCTCTCGTTCTTCCGTTGGTCCCTCTGGTAAAACTCGTGTCTTCGTATCAGTGTAGGTACTGCGGGTGCGTAATGGGCCCAGAGGATCGGCGCGAGGTTATCCCAATCCATGGTCTTCACTTCTACAGATTTGGCAAGTGCTTTAGCCATTTTGAAAATTGCAGGGCTGCAGTGAATCAGGAACACCGCCTGTTTCTTGCCAGGCATAGCATCTTTTTTTTTTTTTTGAAACAAATTTTTATTAATTTTAAAGATAAAACAACACATCATTAACCATTAAATACATAAACACATAAAACCTCTTAACATTGTAAATCCTTACAAGTCAAACAAAACATTATTTTTATACAGCATAATTCCAATTTATCCCATCTCCATATGGACACACAAATATCTTCCAGCAAATTTCTCATTATTTCTCTTTACTCCTATTCAATTTCATTTCTCTTCCATATTTATCCATTTTATAGTCATCATATTCTTTTCTTTCTGGCTTGTTTAAATTATTCTCGTCTAACATTCCTCCAAGGTTTTATTGATTCTTTTTTCCTTTTTTTTTAATAAAAAACAAATTTTGTTAGTTTTACCATAAACACAATACACAAACATACAAACACAAAACATAAACAAAACTAAAAGATCTTTTCTGAAGGTTGTCTGTTCCCGGGTTAAAACTCTTTACACAGACACAAATTCAAACATCATATTCAACCCATATCTCCTTCCATATCTTATTATCATTTTCTTTTATATATATATATATATAAAAACCATTTTTATCAGTTTTATAAGAACAATGCACAAAGAATCAAGGCATAACAGCTTATAAATTCTTTTCTAAGAAAAAATAATAATAAAAGACCAATAAGGCATAACATTTCCAGATTATAATATCAATATTTCATATAATATTAACTTCATATCTTGTCCCTACTTCTCTTTTCCATCCAAATTATTTATTAATTAAAATTTTATTGCCTTTTATCAATATACAAAATCCAAAAAAAAAAAAAAAGCATATATATCCTTCCATATCTTATTACCATTTTCAACAACATTCTTTGTCTGTTTTATTTCCAATTATCCATTCATCTTTTTTTTTCTTTTACTATACTTCTCCTGTACACCAATTGGAGTAACATCTATAACTCATTACCCTAACTTAGAAATACTACATATTACAATCTTTCTTGGGATTCTGTTTAAAAGATTCTAAAATTACATAAAAACACAATCTTATATACCCTCCAGAATCCCTCTTTTAATCTAAATTAAATTCACCCATTGTCTCTAAATAAACTTTTTTTCTTTAGGTCTTGCTTCCCCCCATTAAGGATTCTCCTCCCCCCCTTTCTCTCTTGCTTATTCTTCTCCTTGCCCTTTCTACCCCTTTGCTTTTTCCCATCGCTTTTCTTACTCCTTTTCCTTTGCTTTCTAACCTTGCCTCCACCTTTTCGCTCATTTTTCTCTCTTTTGGTTGTTTTTATAATTCTTAAAATCCCCTTTTTCTTATCCTTTTTCTCCTTCTCTCCGGAAGGGACCCATTGTTCATCAAAGATGGCTTCTTCTTCCTCTTCTTCCTTGTCCCAGTCCTTCTGCTGCATAATCAACTTTTCAACAGAACATAACGCCATTTCTAAGAATTGAAACAAAGTGCCCAAAGTATCTTCTTTTTTATATTTTTGATATTCAATCTCTAGTTCATCCACAAACAATGCCATTATAAAAAGGGAAATTTTTTCCAAAACAACCACAAGTATTTTTAATCAAAGATAATCAAAAGCAATTAAAAAAAAAAATTCCAAAAGTTAATACTTTTCTTCCTTCTTCTCTTTCTCTTTCTGGATTAATTTTTAATCAAAGAGGTCCAATTACCATATATCTTCTTTTGGGATCCACAAAGACGTTCTAGACAATCTCCTCCTTTTTCAGCTTCTGCTCCAATTTTTTTTTCTCCCTTCCCACTTGCAATGACAACTTTAAATAATCAAAAATCCATACCTCCAGCAGAGATTTTCCAATTTCTTAAATTTTTCAATGTCCAAAAATCCCTTTGTCTCTTAGCTTCAGCTTTCAAAGCAATCCACTTTCAATGTCTAATATATCCAAATATTTCTGCTTTTTCCGTGGGGTGGGAGAGTAAAAAAAAAAAAGAGTTCCCTTTAACAGCTTCTCCGCCGCTTTTCGCTCTTCTTAGGGATACAATGTATCCTCCAGCAATTCAAGCAGCTCAATTCCAGGCAGTTTAAAAGGTGTTACTTGACCCGGCTCAGACAGAACTTTCACTCTTCACACTTCCTCCAGCACAGTTCTTACCCGGTTGCTGGCTTCTTCATGGCGGCCATTGCTGACTGCCGCTCCACCGCCTTGGGAAAAAGGGGTTTTCCCGGAGAAGGGGGGGTCTGCGACACCCCCACCTCCCTATCCGACTCCCCTCTCTCTTCAGCTGTCCCTACAGGGCAGCCATATCCCCCTGACCCGTCTGGATCGGGGGTACCTCGACGGCTAGCACAGCAGGAATCGCGAGCTGTCGCGAATTCCTGCTGCCCCGAAGCCACGCAAACCGGAAGTCCCAGGCATAGCATCTTTTAAATTGTTGGTCTCTAGGAACATCTGGAAATGATCTATATATGAGTCCCAGTCTTCGGTTGCTGGGACAAATGGAGCGGGTGGTATGGCGCCGCTGGTCATTTTGCCGTTTGTTGCGTGCGCTCTTCAGCCACGTGCTCTGTCTTGTTCGATGAGTACTTAGTCAGCTCTATCGTCTTTGCATCCCACCTTCGTTGCCAGTGTTAAGTCCTGAGCATGGGTGCAAGGAACGGAGACAAGACATTGAACAGTGACTTCAACTCTTTATTGTGAATAAAAGAACAGAGCAAATACTTGGGCAGCAGCAGCTCTTTTATAGAGCTGGCTGCTGTCAAAACAACCAATGATTTGAGTTTACTGCTCTCACAAGCGTCCAATCAGAGAGGCCCATTAACAACCAATCAGACTGGCCAGAAATGACCAATCATGACTCGCTATTCGCAGGCCAATGAGAAGTGCAGGATTACAAGCCTGCTGTAACATAAAGCTATTTAGGGTTGTTACTGATGCGTTGGCTTAGTCCATAACAGCTTGGCTTCAGATTCACTTCCTCTCATTGTGTCTCTTGCACAGTAATAGAGTGCCGTGTCTTCTGGTTTGAGGCTGTTCATTTGCAGATACAGCTGGCTTTTGGCATTGTCCCTGGAGATGGTGAAGTGACCTTGACTTTGTCTGAGTAGTAAGTACTTGAACCACTGCTTATCCAGGCCACCCATTCCAGTCCTTTCCCTGTGGCCTGTCTCACCCAGGCCATGTGATAGCTTCTGAAATTGAATCCAGAGGCTTGGCAGGAGAGATGGAGGGATTCCTCAGGTCTTCTCACATCCCCTCCTGACTCCATCAACTGGACCTCAGATTGGACACCTAAAAGAAAGTTGTTGGTTTTTTTAATGTGATCTCCTGCATGCAGGAGCAAAATGTGGAAATAATCTTTATATGGGGGGAATTATTGGGGGAAATAATTACCTTTGAGGAGTACTAGTAAGGACACAAGTTTTAGCCACATTTTTGCTCCCTCTAATGAGTGGAGGGAACTGAGGAGGCAGTACTCAGGAAATAGCACAAGGTTTAGATTGGTGGGTGTTGTCCAAAAAAGGAGACCATGGGGCTCCTTTAAAGGCGAAATTGTGCCTCAATTTACATATCTGTTTGGATAAAAGAGCCCTTGACCAACACACTTCTGTGAACATTTGTTCTGTGTGCATTTTGTAATTAACAGTGCAGTCCCAAGGAAAGGATTGTATTTTTCTGTGAATTGATAGGTGAAAGACCATGTTTACTATGCAGTAACTAAAAGACACTCCCAAATAGATTAAATAGTCGTTGAACCAGAAAGAACACATTTTCAGCTAGACTAGTTAGGTCCACTCAATTCACAAAGTTGAACTCAACTCATATTGTGGCCAAATACACTCTCTTATTCCAAAGAGCATGATAAATAATTCTCTTTGTATTATCCAAAATATTTTATTTACTGTGAGTTATCATTTGTAAAGCCAGATAGGGCTTCCCAGTAAGTATTTTGGTCTTTTGAAAAATTAAATTTTTTTGAGATCACTTGAGAGGAACGCCAATATTTTCTGGATTGCATCCATAATGCTTTAAATGTTTTACATGTTCACTGAATATGATAATATAATCCCTTCATATATTTGTTTTTTCATTTCCAGCAATGAAATGCTGAGAAAGTTTGACTGGTGACAAACAAAAATTATATATTATTTTATTAAACAAATACAGCTTCCTGATCAGCTCTGTAACCTCCTGAAATGGGAAATTTTCCTCATATATCTTTTGTGCATTTTTATGGAATAAAGAAATTTTATTAATTTGTGTGTGTCACTTGGTGGTCAGGTGACTGGCTGGGCATGGCTTGTATGTAAATGAATATTTATATAAATATTAATTTTTTTATGAAAAGAGAGCAACTTTTACCCAAAATCAGGCAAAGCAGGCAGGCAGATTGAGTTGCTCACAGCATTACAGATTCATTCAGAGATCTATCTATCTGCCATCAGCTAGCTCAGTCTGTCACATAAAATTTGCTTGCAAGCAAACTCACAAAATTAACTCGCAACACACTATGCATGTAAATATTGAATTTTTTATTTGAAAAAAGAGCAAATTTACCCAAAATCTAGGAAAGCAGGCAGATTGCATTGCTCACAGATTCATTCAATGATCTATCTATCTATCTATCTATCTATCTATCTATCTATCTATCTATCTATCTATCTATCTGCCATCAGCTAGCTCAGTCTCTCAAATTTGCTTGCCATGAATTTGAACTGAATTTGCTTGCAAGCAAAACTTCAGTCCTAAGGAAGGTTTGGCTGTATTTAAAAGCAGAGCTGAAGATCTAAAGACTAGCTGGAAAGTGTTCTGTCCTTAATTAGCATTCTTGAGATCCCCGTGCTTTGATTGGCAAAGCGCGGGGCTCTCTGATTGGTCAGGTGAGCCGCGCCGATTGGCTCGCTGAGAATCTCCCGCGATTGGTCCATTTGAATCGCGGGAGATTCAAAGCGGTGCCATTGGCTGCGGCCGCCACGGCTAAAGGAATAAAAGCCGCGGGCTTTTTCCTTTACAGCAGTTCGGTTCCAACTTTAAATAAAAGAGCATGATTTGAAGTCATCGACTCCTGGCATCATTTCGCGGACACAACACTGGCGACGAGGGTGGGATCCAGACCCTGAACCGAACCACGTGTCCGACAGAAGCCAGACGAACCACCACGATGGTGAAAATCGCACCCCCTGCACCCTTCAACCCCGCCACCAAGGACTGGGAATCGTACTCCAACCGATTCCGCATGTTCCTCGAGTGCAGCGACCTGAAGGACGCCACCGGCCCTATGAAGCACGCTGTTTTCCTGACCCACTGCGGGACCGAGGTCTTCAAAATGGCCAAGGCGCTTGCCAAACCCGCCAATGCGACCGCGATGGACTGGGACATCCTCGAGCCAATACTTTGGCGGCACTATGCTCCAGAGGTACCCATCCTGATCCGACGCAACGAATTCTACCGTCGGGACCAACGGTCGGGTGAGAGCTTCAGCAACTTCATCGCCGAGCTGCGGCGCCTAGGGGGGCTCTGCAAATTCGACAATCTGAACGACGCCCTGCGAGACCGAATCGTGCTCGGTTTGTGGGACCCCGTCCTCCAGAGCCGGCTGATGGCCAAGGGCAACATCAGCCTAGCAGACACCCTCACCACAGCCACAGCCGCCGAAGCAACCCGAACTTCCGCCGACTGCATGCGCAGACCGAACACTGGGGACCGCAGCGGAAACAACAACCCGGCGAGGTCGACCGAGGCCCAACCCAAGACAACCACCCAACAGGGCGACTTCCACTCAGCATCGGGCACTTCAGATGACGAGGAGGACATCCATCCCCTCCAGACAGGCCGCGACCCATGGAACCGGCGGGTTCGTAAGTCGAGGACCAACTGTGCTGGTTGCGGCGGCGACTACCCCAGGTCGGAATGCCGGTTTTTCGAATCGATCTGCTGGCATTGTGACAAGAAGGGACACATCACCCGTGTCTGCTGCCTAAAGAAGAATCGCAGCCCGGCACGATGGGACCAGAGCGACCGGAGGAGAGAGAGCACACCACCCCGGACCAGAGATCGCCCCTTGGACAAGAGATGGGACTGGACCGGACGATCCCTGCGAGGCGACGATTACCGGCGAAGAGAGGAGACACATCAGACGGTCACCATCGGCCACGCCATAACCAATGATGCCCGGAAGGTCCACGTGGAGGTAGGCATCGAGGGCCAGCCATGCAAAATGGAGGTGGACTCCGGGTCCTACCTCTCCATGATAGCATGGCATGAAATAAAGCGTTCCAAAGGAGGAACCTAGACAGCCAGAGACTCATTGTAAAGGACTACCAGGGAAACCGCATCCCGGTAGTCGGAACCAAACACTTCAACATCACATATAAAGGGCACACCGAAAGACTTCCACTGACAATCATCGACCGCGACCGCCCAAGCCTACTGGGACTGCAATGGTTCACCCCGCTCGGCATCGCAGTCACGGGAGTCGACCACGTCACCAACGACAGCTGGGAGCAGCAACTGGCCCAGGAATTCCATGAGGTCTTCGACAGAAACCTAGGCAAGTACCGAGGGCCCCCTATATCTTTCAACCTAGACCCAAACGTCCCCTCAAAACGCCTGAAACCAAGGCGGGTGCCATTCGCACTTAAACCCAAGATAGACGAGCAAATTGACAAGCTCGTCAGGCAAGGGGTCCTACAGCCCATAGACCACGCCCGGTGGGAGAACCCCATAGTCACCCCGATCAAGCCCGATGGGTCGGTGAGGATCTGTGGGGACTATAAGACCACCCTAAATGGCGCGCTACAACAAAGCACCTACCCGTCCCAGTAGTGCAACACCTACTGCACTCACTGGGAGGGGGCAAGGTTTTCGCCAAGCTCAACCTCGCCCAGGCATACCAACAGTAGCCAGTCGACGAGCAAACGGCAGAAGTGCAAACCATAGTCACCCACCGGGGGGCATTTAAATGCAACCGACTCCAATTCGGAGTCAGCGTGGCACCGGGAATATTCCAAAGCCTAATGGAAAGACTACTGCAAGGCATCAAGGGGGTGGTACCTTACTTCGACGACGTCCTAGTGTCGGCAGCCAACCAAGCCGAACTAGAAGGTCGCCTAAGGGAGGTCCTAACCAAATTTAAAGAGACCGGACTAAAAGTCAAGAGGGAGAAATGCCAGCTATGCACGGAACGGGTAGAATTCCTAGGATACCTCCTAGACCGTCACGGCATTCGCCCCACAAACCAAAAAATCAAGGCCATCAAAGAAACCCCCACACCCAAGTTGAAGACGGAACTACAGGCATTCCTGGGGCTACTTAACTTTTACAATGTGTTCCTGCCCCAAAAGGCGACGGCAGCGGAGCCCTTGCATAGGCTCCTGGACAAGGCAGCGACCTGGACTTGGGGGAAACACGAGCAAGCCACCTTCCAAAGAACAAAGGACCTCCTCACTTCGGACGCCGTCCTTATACAATATAACGAGACCCTACCTCTGGCCGTCACATGCGACGCATCACCCTTCGGCGTCGGCGCTGTCCTCAGCCATATCCTCCCCGATGGAAAAGAAGCGCCCATCGTGTTCTTTTCAAGGACCCTCACCAAACCGGAGCGGAACTATAGCCAGCTGGACAAAGAGGCTCTGGCTATCGTTGCCGCCGTAAAACGATTCCACGAGTATCTCTACGGCTGGACTTTCGCCATCATAACCGACCACAAGCCGCTGCTGGGAATCCTTGCAGGAAACCGGGCCACCCCGAACATTCTGTCTCCCCGAATGACAAGGTGGTCCGAGTTCCTGGCAGCCTACAACTACGGACTCATACACAGACCGGGTAGGACGATCTCCCATGCAGACGCCTTAAGCTGCTCGCCGCTACCGCAACCTGACACCAACCCAGCACCCACAACGACCACCCTCAGTATAGAGACTCTACCCAACCTGACCATAACCGCGTCAGACATTGCCCGAGAGACTAATAAAGACAAACGTCTGGCGCGGGTGTTGCATTGGGTAGAGAAAGGGTGGCCGGAAAGGGACAATGACGAGTCCGTCAAAACATTCCGAAACCGCCAAACGGAACTCTCGTTATTAAAAGGGTGCATACTATGGGGGGATAGGGTGGTCATTCCAGAAAAGCTACAAGGGAAGGTTCTGGAACTGCTACACGAGGGGCACCCTGGCATCGTTAGGACTAAAGCCCTGGCCAGAAGTTACGCTTGGTGGCCAGGGATGGACAAACAAATAGAGGCCTGGGTAGCAAGATGCCAACGATGCCAGGAAACTAGGCCAAGCCCACCCACAGCACCCATCCTAGAGTGGGAAACCCCAAGGGGACCTTGGTCTAGGATTCACATAGACTTCGCCGGGCCCACAAAAGGACACACCTTCCTGATAACAGTAGACGCTTACTCCAACTGGCTGGAGGTAAGCAACATGAAGACGACAACCACAGAGGCCCTGATCAAGGAACTCTGCAAACTCTTTGCAACACACGGCCTCCCAGACGTCATCGTTTCCGACAACGGGCCCCAATTCGCCTCGCTGGAATTCGAAAAATTCCTAGTGGAAAGGGGCATCCGCCACGCGCTGACAGCACCGGCGCACCCGGCGGCGAACGGTAGGGCGGAACGGATGGTCCAATTCACTAAGAAGACCATCCGGAAAATAGACCACGGGGAGATCCAGGAGAAAATAAACAAACTACTCTTCACCCAACACATAACCCCAAATACCACAACGAATAAGAGCCCAGCCGAACTATTAATGGGCAGGAAACTAAGGTCCCCACTCGACATGTTACACCCCACATATAACCCGGAGAAGCCCCCAGACTCAAACAGCAAACACCGAACCTTCGCACCCGGCGACCCCGTATACGCAAGAAACCTGATGGGAGACCCACTATGGATACCGGCCGTCATCACACAAATAACAGGCCCACACTCGTACCTGCTACAAACAGCAGACGGACGAGCGTGGAAACGCCACATCGACCAACTAAGGTCGAGGACTACCAACCAAGAGACCACCGATGCACAAACAGGCGAAACCAACCCCCACAACACAAACCAAGGGGGGAGGGAATACCCAGGGGACCAAAACCAAAGAAGAATAAACCAGCCGTACTTACCGGAAAGCAGCCATCACGACCCCTCGCCAGGAAGAGACAGCCAGGCCAGCTCGACCGACCCGGAAAGACCGAGCGGGAGCGGCGAAACCCGCAGCTCAACCAACCCGGGAGGCCCAGGAGGGAGCTATGGAGAGCGGCCCGGCCCGATCGACCAGCCGGTTCCCACGACGGCAGCAGGAGCAGCAGAGATCCCGACCGGACCGGCCGGGATCCAACCTACGACTGAGCTGCGCAGGTCCAGTAGGCTCAGACGGAGCCCCGCCTACCTATGTGACTACGCGACGTAAGGACTGAACCAAGAGGGAAGGGGTGTTCTGTCTTTAATTAGCATTCTTGAGATCCCCGCGCTTTGATTGGCCAAAGCGCGGGGCTCTCCGATTGGTCAGGCGAGCCGCGCCGATTGGCTCGCTGAGAATCTCCCGCGATTGGTCCATTCGAATCGCGGGAGATTCAAAGCGGTGCCATTGGCCGCGGCCGCCACGGCTAAAGGAATAAAAGCCGCGGGCTTTTTCCTTTACGCCAGTTCGGTTCCAACTTTAAATAAAAGAGCATGATTTTAAATAAAAGAGCATGATTTGTGTCCTGGCATCATTTCGCAGACACAACAGAAAGCAAGAAATCCAACCATTTTCTGCTTCCTAGCTAATCTAAATCTCCCAACACAGAGAACAGATGATGGTCAGAAAAAGGAAAAATAGAAATTTATCAAGCAAGTTTCCCAGGTAAGGAGTTAATGCGCAGGGAGGGTTCCCACGGGCCATATGGGTGGCCCATATTCTTCTAATGAGTGGAGGGAACTGAGGAGACAGGACTCAGGAAATTAGCATAAGGTTTAGGTTGGTGGGTGTTGTCTGAAAAGGGAAACCATGGGGCTCCTTTAAAGGGGAAATTGTTCCTCAATTTACATGTCTGTTGGGATAAAAGAGCCCTTGACCAACACATGTGTGCATTTTGTAATGAACAGTGCAGTCCTAAGAAATGTATTGGACACATTTTTTTTCCTTGAGTTAATGGGGAAAAGGTCCAGTTTACTGTACATTAACTACAAAAAAGGCTTGATAAATTTCACTAGATTTTCAAATGATTTTAGTAATAGTGAATAAATGGACACAGTCTCATTTAAGGAAACTTACTAGAGAGATAAAAAGCTAGCACATTTGAATTAAAATGTTTGATACCAGATTGCTTCTTAAAAATATATATATATATATATTTACTGAAAATCCCAGCTACCTTCATGGAACACTTTTTCAGCTAAGCTCATTGGGGGCACTCAACTCACAAAGTAAAAATTAAGTTGTATTGTCCAAATACAGTCTCTTGATTCAAACACAAGCATAAATAATTTTCTTTGTATTATCCAAAATCTGTTTACTCTAGATTTTCTGTTCTAAACCCAGACATGACTTCCCAGTATGGAGTATACTATCTGAAGAAGTGAAGTATTTGTATTTAAAAACTTTTAACTGTTTTATATGTTCAGTGAATAGGATAATATGATCCTTTCATTTTGTTTACATTTCCTGAAAATATTTGAAATATTTTGATAAGTTTTTCTGATGACTTAAACCTAAAATCCATCTTTTTATAAAATTTCTCAGTTTCACATTAAGGACTCCTGAGATGGAAAATTTTCTTGTAAACATTTCAGTGAATTATTACAGAAATGAAAATTAAAAATTATCTGTCTTCCACAAAGAGACAATATCTAATGACATTTGTTTTAATTCTCTTCCCAACCCCCACCAAGTGCCTAGACAATGAGATTTCAAGAGACAATATTGCCCCCAAGTGTCAAAAATGAGGAGAGGACCCATCTTCCAAATTCTCCAAGGAGATTCTTTGGTGCAGATGTTTCCTCAATATGAGAATGGCAGTTTGGATGTTGAGAAAGTTCATCCTCAAGTTTCATTTCTAGGCTTCTGCTACGCAACTAAAGGACAATATTCCATTGCAACCTTTTCACAGATTGTACCATTTTTAGGATATAGCAATATTCGAGTAGCACCAATCATCTTGCAAAGTGTCAAAAGCTTGAAGACCAAAAGAAAAAGAAAGAAAGAAAGAAAGAAAGAAAGAAAGAAAGAAAGAAAGAAAGAAAGAAAGAAAGAAAGAAAGAAGTGGTAAAGTATAGGTAGTCCTCAACGTACAACAGTTTGCTTAGTGACTGAAGTTACAATGGCACTGAAAAAAGTGACTTATGACCATTTTTCACTCTGACAATTATGGCAGCCTCCTCAGGTGATTTACGTTCGGACTTACAGATTCATATTTATGATGGTCACAATGTTTCAGGGTTACGTGATTCTCCTTTTGTGACCCTCTGACAAGCAAAGCTAATGGGGAAGCCAGATTTACATAACGACCATGTGACTAATTTTAACAATGGCAATGATTCACTGAATGAATGCGCCAAGAAAATTTGTAAAATGGGACAAAACTTGTGTAACAAACTTCTCACTTAGTAACATATATTTTGGGTGCAATTGTGGTCGTAGATAGTTGAGAACTGTCTGTACACCCATTTTTAATAGGAAACGTGCCTTTTTCTCTCACATTAATCTTTGCCCTGTTCTATTCTCTCCCTCTGCATGCTTCAAAGAAGTGTGTCCTCTTCTCTTTCCCTGTTGTCTTTTTTTCCTCTTGCTTTCCCTCCAAAATCTCCTCCTACCATTGGGTAGGAGATATAGAAGCATAGCCAGCCGAATGAATAAGCTGACAAATAGCTTTTAACCATGGGCTGCCAGACTTCTGAACGCAACATAAACACCACAATTAGGTTTAATATGATGGACTTGCAGGGCCAGCACACCATACAACATGTTCATACCAGTGTAATATTATATAATGTTCCATTCATATAGGTTTATGAGAATGTGTGTTAGTTATTACTTATTTGGGTTTAGGTACTCTATTTCTTTCATTTATTGAACTATTAAGATGTATTTTGTGTTATTGATGGGGGGCTGCACCAAGGGAGGCTCATTTGAATTTAATTGTATACATGTTGTGCATTGATAATAAATTTGATTTGATTTGATACCTCCAGGATTTGAGGGTTAGACAAGCTGCTCTGAAGAAAATAAGGTTCTTGTTTGGCTTTGGATTCACTTCCTTTCACTGTGTATCCAGCCAGCCAGCACAGTAATAGACAGCTGCATCTTCTGGTTTGAGGCTGTTTATTTTCAGATATACCTGGCTTTTGGCATTGCCCCTGGAGATGCCTTTGAAGCATCCTTTGACTTTGTTTGAATAGTAAACACTAGATGAGTGAATCCTTGCTATCCACTCCAGTCCTTTTCCTGGTGCCTGTCTCACCCAGTTCATCCAGTAACTGCTGAAGGTGAACCCAGAACCTTGACAAGAGAGATCTTCAGGTCTTCTTATGTCTCCTCCAGACTCCACCAATTGTACTTGAGATTGGACACCTAAAATGAAAGGAGTTTCAGCGAACCCTCCTATATAAAACAATTAAAAGGGAATAAGCTGAATAAGGAGGAAAAACATTATCTATGAGTAGAGCAAGTAAGAACAACAAGTTTTGTCACAGAACCATTTTTATTTCCTCTAGCGAAGGATTCAGGGTAGGCCTTAAATTTTGTTTAGCCTGAAAAAAGAAATCTTGTGGTTCCTTTAAAGGGCAAATTGTGTCCTGATTTACATATTGCTTGGTTAAAAGAGACCCTCAGGGCAGTCACTTTTTATTTCCTTGCACAGACTTTACATGCATTATTTTCAAATGATGTTCTAATCTTAAGAAAACTGATGACATCATAAGTGGACATAGGTTAAGAAAAAGAACTGAAACCTGTCAAGAACTTTCTCTGCCTCTGAGGAGCTCTCTGAAATGATTCAGTCATATAAGTTTGGTATATTTGTGTGCTATCTATGTTCTATTTGAATTATGTTGCTGCTTTTTTATTGTTTTGAAATTCCACCCCTTTTGACTCTTTGATGAGTCTTACAACATTCACACTGCAAAGCTACATTTTTATTTAATCAAAGGTAACCCTTCTCACTTTTCCAATAATTAAAAAAGTTTATTTTAATACTTATGATGACAATACTTATGATGACAATGTGTGTGTGTGTGTGTTGAATATGTTAAAAAATCTATAAATCTACCTATCAATCAATTTATCTATCATCTATCTATCATTATCTGTCTGTCCATCTGTCCATCCATCTGTCTGTCTGTCTGTCTGACTGACTGACTGACATCTATGGCATTCCAAATTGATGAATACAAAGTGGTTCCTCTAATAAAATATTTATTTTGGTTTAAATAAAATTACATGCAGACCTTTTGAAAATCCAAGTTACGAATAAGGTTAAGTATCTGGGGATATATTTGACAGCAAGATGTAGCACATTAAAAGAGAATAATTATATTAAACTTAAATAACAGATAGCTACAGACTTGAAGAAATGGGAAAACTTGCAATTGTCATTAATAGGGAGAATTTCAACAATTAAGATGAATATATTACCCAGAATTCTATTTCTGTTTCAAACAATATCAATTAGGCTTGGAAAAGACTATTTTGTAGATTTAAATAAAATCATCTTGAAGTTTATATGGCAAGGTAAAAAAGCGAAAATAAAACTAAAGCTTTTTCAAGATGCTAGAATTAGAGGAGGTTTTGGCCTGCCTAATTGGGAATTGTATTATCAAGCTGCAGGTTTGATGTGGGTCAAAGAATAGATAACATTAAGAAAGGCTAGATTGTTGACACTAGAAGGTCAAGATTTGCTGTTGGGCTGGCATGCTTTTTTATGGTATAAGGGAACTAAAACACAGGGTTATTTTAGATTACAGGAGTCTTTGTGGTTAAACTGGGAGAAGATAAACAAACAATGTTATTTGAAAATTCCATTTTGGTTATCGACTATTGAAGCATTTTCCTATCCTATAATTTATAAGAAGGAACAAACAATTAGATATCGGGAACTATTGGATGAAAAGGGTGAACTTAAATCAATTCAAAACTTAGAGGAACAAGGTGTAAGGATGAATTGGTTTTCATATGTGCAAATACATTCAAGGTATGATGAAGATTCTAAAACAGAGGGATTCTATGATAAACAGACTGACTTAGATAAAATCTTGATAGGTATTGATGAGAAGGTGATTAAAAAATTATATGGTTATTTACTGGGAATTAAATTAGAGGAAGAACAAGTTAAATAAACTATGATTGTTTGGGGGAAGAATTTTGTATATGGGATTGATTTAGAGAAATGGCAAAAATTGTGGTTTCAAAATTATAAAATGACAATGTCAACAGCATATAAAGAAAACCTTTATAAGATGTTTTACAGGTGGCACTTCCCCCCGACAAGAATAGCAAGAATGTTTAAGAGCAAATCTGAAAAATGCTGGAAATGTCATCAGATACCTGGCTCATATTACCATATGTAGTGGACTTGTGAGGACGCCAGAAAATATTGGACTAAAATTCGCATGTGGTTGGAAAAAATGACAAAGAAACACATAGACTTGAAACCAGAGATATTTTTATTGGGAATTTTACCTAATACATATAGTAAAGATTTGAAATACCTGATTGTAAATGTATTAACAGCGGCTAGGATTGTATTTGCTAAAAACTGGAAGAATGAGAAAATATCATTACAGGAAGAAATTATTTAAAAAATACTGGAATTTGCTGAGATGAGTAGATTGACATTTGAAATTAGAGAGCAAGAGGATAAACAATTTTATGAAATTTGGGATCTTTTTTATCAATGGCTAGATGATAGAATACGATAATAGAATATTTAGAATGTTAGACAGTAAGGAATATCTTTACTTTTTTTCTTGTCTTTATTATTTGACACTATATTTATAAATGTTTTTAGGATTGATTTGGAATGAATATATGATTTGTTACAGAATAAACTGTTTAAAGTATTGTTATCTCATAAAGCATGAATAATTAAAAGTATAGTCAAAAGTTTTTTGTTTTTTTTTAATAGTGATATTAGGATATATAAGTTTGGATTGACAATATGAGTTGTTATGTAACATAATTGTAATTGAGACTACAAAATGAATGCACAAAACTGATGAACCAACCAACACGCTGGATGTACATATGAGAGTTGATGTTTTAATGTTTTGTTTGTCTTGTTTGTTTGTAGAAAACCAATAAAATTCTTTTCAAAAAAAAAGAAAGAAAAAGAACTGAAACCTGTCAAGAACTTTCTCTGCCTCTGAGGAGCTCTCTGAAATGATTCAGTCATATAAGTTTAATATATTTGTGTGCTATCTATGTTCTATTTGAATTATGTTGCTGCTTTTTTATTGTTTTGAAATTCCACCCCTTTTGACTCTTTACAACACCCACACTGCAAAGCTACATTTTTATTTAATCAAAGGTAACCCTTCCCACTTTTCCAATAATTAAAAAAGTTTATTTTAATACTTATGATGACAATGTATTCCTGTTTCAGTGTGTGTGTGTGTGTGTGTGTTGAATATGTTAAAAAATCTATAAATATACCTATCAATCAATTTATCTATCATCTATCTATCATCTATCTATCATTATCTGTCTGTCCATTTGTCCATCCATTTGTCTGTCTGTCTGTCTGTCTGACTGACTGACTGCCATCTATGGCATTACAAATTGATGAATACAAAGTGGTTCCTCTAATAAAATCTTTATTTTGGTTTAAATAAAATTACATGCTTGATTCTATTGCCAAGAAATTTCCCCCCCCCCCACCTCAGACAACTACAAATCAGGTTCTCTTCAGATTAATCCAAGATCAGATCTTGGTTTCTACTAGCTATGATGTAAATTTATGGGCTGCTTCAGTTGGAGAGCATAAACCAGAACTTCTATGGCTGAATCAGTTTGGAGAAGTGCTCAGAGGGTGAAAAAGTTCTTGATAGGCTTCAGATTCACTTCCTTTCATTGTGGGTCTTGTACAATAATAGACTGCCGTGTCCTCGGGTTTGAGGCTGTTCATTTGCAGATGCACAAGACTTTTGGCATTATCTCTGGTTATAGTGAAGCGTCCTTTGACAGATTCTGCATACTCTTGCCTACTGGCATCGTACCAAATAACTGCAACCCATTCCAGTCCTTTTCCTGGAAACTGTCTCACCCAATGCATGCCATAGCTTCCAAAGTTAAAACCAGAGCCTTTGCAGGAGATCAAGAGGGATTCTCCAGGTCTTTTCACATATACTCCAGATTGTTCCAGCTGAATGCTGCATTTAATACCTGGGAAACAATAAGTATTGTTACATTCAGTTATCTTTAGAGTTTAGACTGTATGTGAAAGTAATAGTTATAGTTTACAGTGAAGTTGTTATTGTTAGAGGTATACGGAGAGAGGGGGGAGGAAGGGAAGGAGGGAGGGAGAGAGAGAGGAAAAATAATCTCACTTCTTAAGATGGATAAACTGAAAATTAAGTGCAGTAGAAGGATAATACTACCACCCATTTTGAGGGGTGCAATATGTTTGATGCCTGGAAAGTGGTCCAAATGACACAGGATGTGCTTTTTCTGGAGATTTTTCAGATGAGATTTTTAAACAGGAAGCCTTTTGTGAATTTACATACTAATTAGTATAAAGAGGGCAACCCTTCTATATCATGCTTTTTGCTCAGGGACTGGATATATGCCTTCATTAACATTCAAAGGAAAGATCAGGGGAAGAAACAACTCAGAATGTCTTGAAGGTCCAAAATGGTTTTCAGGTGGAGGTTGAGGGCCATCATAGTTCCAGAAACATAGTTCCATTCTTTCTTGACTCAGCTGAAAACAATCCTGTTTTCTGGAAGTTGAGTCAAGGCATCTGGACCTGACGAAGCAGTGAAACATTTCAAACCAAAAAGAAACATCCAGATGCCATGACTCACCATCCTGACAGCTCTATTTGGATGACTGTATCTCCTGGATTCCATTTTTTGTGTTCTTTCCCTGCCATTTCTATCTCCATGAACTTTCTCCTCAGTCATTCTCATTTGCCAAACTTTTCGGAATGAAGGCAAATATACGTGTCCCAGATTGGATCCTGTGAGACTTTTCTCCAAAGTAACAGATAGCCAAGTCTTAATGAACATCTCTTGAATTTTTCTTTGTAGAATTTGAAACAAGTAGAAAGTACTATTTTAACATCAGTGTTGCTTAGGACAGTTTACATCTGTCTTGGTCATAGGGATGGGCTGAGATGAAGATAGGCAAAGAAAAAAAAGAGTGTTTGTGTTGCTAGGGATTGTTTGTTCTATGGATGTGTGTAGACGCATAGAATAACACAAAGGAGCTTCAAACTGTCTCCCCTTTTTCCTAGGTAAAATCTCATCTCTACGTACTTTTGATCTCTCTCTCTGTCTTTTTTTTTCTACTTTGTAAAACCAGAAGGTCTAAATAAATATGTGTACTCCTTAGAATAGAACACGATTTTACCTGTATCAATAAATGTAACATTCCCTCTGTTAAAATTATATATTTCTTTGCAAACAGTTTTGAGATTATTGATAAGTTTTTATGAGAGTCAAGAGAGACATATTTAATTATTGGTACAATTGCAAGTGTTACATTTGACTAAACGTATACCTTGCTTTGCATTGTGAACATTCTGGGGCTAATTTTACTTGGTCAAATACCTCAAAATGCAAGTCTGTAAGATGAGACAGATTTTTTCACCACTTTAATTTTTCTGTTAAGCAAGGTGCTTAAGGGATTCCAGCTGTTATAACTTCCAGGTGTTGGTGGTAGATAGGCCAAATCAAAGTATCCTTCTCTTTAATATGAAGTTGCAGCAAGATTGCCAAGTAATTATGTCAAACTAGGAAGATAATCTAAAATATTTAGTCCCAGCTTCTGGGAGATGAGGTTTCTAATAATCAATGTTTACCTCCCTTGGTTCAGCCCAGTTGAGGGGATAGAGCTTCAGGATTATATATTAATGAAGAAGAAACATAAAAAAGAACAATATATACATAGAATAATATAATTTGCCATGGCCAACTCACCTCAGCCAACTTACCACAGGACAACTTGCTGTGGCTAACATGTCGCAGGACACTTCAACAAATACAGAAGTTAAATTAATTTCGATGGAACTCTGGCCAGTAATATTAAAATAAAGAAAGTCAATCTAGAATCATATGTTGACAAATGTTGACAAAATGTTGACAAAACCAGGGTCACCAGTAATAAAAGTAACAATGAAAAAATGAATACAGCATTGAATTGTTTTGTGATGAGTTCTCCCTATGCAAGTTGGCTATGGGTACTTGGCCACAATGGTTGGCCATGGCCAAATTGTCTGTAGTAATTTGGCTGAAACAAGTTGTCCACATATACAATGCAAGGATAAATGGAGTATAATTGTCAATACTGAGAATCAAAGAGGACTGAACTATAAACTATATCAAAGGTGAACTTTGGACATCAATCCATATTTCTACCTTTAATTAAATTTTAACTTTTAAAAACTACCTAGTTTCATCTGCTGACCAGAGATTTTCTTTTTCTCCCATACTAATTGCTAACCAGTTACCACACTGTTTATTTCAAGATTAGACCTGCACTTCCACTTGGAGACGTATTGGCTGTTCCAATTACACAAGTTTAACTTTCCATAAAGATCTCAATTTGTACAGCTGCCCTGATGAGAAGATTCTTGCTTGGCATCAGATTCACTTCCTCTTACTGTGATTCTCTCACACAATAGTAGACTCCTGTGTCCTCTGGTTTGAGATTGTTCATTTGTAAATACAGTTGGCTAAGGGAATCATTCCTGGATATACTGAATCGGCCCTTGACTTTACCCGAGTAACAAATTGGAGAGGAGGATGCACTTATCTCTGCCACCTATTCCAGTCTTTTCTCAGAAAAGCCTTTCTTACCCAGTGCATCTCATAGCTGCTGAAGGTGATTCCAGAGGCTTGGCAGGAGAGATGGAGGGACTCTCCAGGTCTTCTCAAGTCCCCTCCAGACTCCACCAACTACACCTGAGATTTGACATCTAAAAAGAAAGGTGCATCAAAAAGCTCTCCTGCATACAAGAGTTAAAATGGAAAGAACCTGAATAGAGAGGAAACAATTACCTCTCAGGAATGCGAGTAGGGGCACCAGGTTTAGCCACAGAATCATTTTTGCACCCTGTAAAAAAAAAGCTGATGATTACTTGTGCAGCAAATATAAGTGCACTTACAATACTAATTCTTTATGATTGCAAAAAAGGGCACATATTTTTTTTATAAAGGGTTTTCTAATCAAAAGAATTATTTTAGTCATTTCTTCAAGCTCTATCAGCTTTTTTTGTCATTCCTCTTCTTTGCTTCATTTTTAAGCATACCATTGTCAAAAACTGCAAATATAATATATATATTAATCAATCAGAATAGAGCTGGAAGGGACCCTGGAAGTCTTTAGTCCAACCCTTATTCAAGTAGGAGACTATACAGTTTCAGACAAGTGGCTGAATGAAGAAGATAACAAAATAGAAAGATCTGCAAATGGTAAGAGGGCGACTGTGACAAAATGAAGCAACAGATAAAAAAGAAGGAAGCTGAAGGGATTTGGCAATATTGAGAGAAACAAAGCAGACTATGGATAAATTAATGGAGAACTAATGAAAAAGAAGTATTAAAAATGGAGAGTTGGTGATATGGAAAGAATGATTGGGGACTAAATTTCAAAATAATAAAAGAATGAAGAAACCAAGCTTGAAATCCACATTTCTCCTATTATTATTTTGTTCTTATTGTTTGAATTTTGGTTTGTTCTATTTCCAGGAAGTTTCCTACTTGCCCCACAATGAAATGCTAATAGGTTTCCCCATGACTTATTCCAAGACAGTTTGGTGAATGTATTCCAAGATCCGTCTTATTGTGATAGAGATTTGTCAGACTTTTCTCAGTTCTAGTATGCTAATGCAAATGTAAATGACTGAATCAAATTGCAAAGCTACTCAGAGGCAGAGAAAGTTCTTGATAGGCTTCAGATTCAATTCCTCTTACTGTGTCTCTTCCATAGTAATAGACTGCAGTATCCTCTGGTTTCAGGTTGTTCATCTGCAGATGTAGCTGGCTTTTGGCATCATCCCTGGAGACGGTGAAGCGGCCCTTGATTTTGTCTGAGTAGTAAATGCTAGATGAAGCTATCCTTGCAACCCATTCCAGTTCTTTGCCAGGAGCCTGTCTCACCCAGTTCATCCAATAATTGACATAGGTGAATCCAGAGGCTTGGCAGGAGAGATGGAGGGACTCTCCAGGTCTTCTCACATCCCCTCCAGACTCCACTAACTGGACCTCAGATTGGAAACCCAAAAAGAAATGTATATCAATAAGCTCTCCTGTACACAGGAACAAGTTGAATGAATAATGAGGAAATAATTACCATGGAGGACTGCTAATAAGGAAACCAAGTTTAGCCACAGAATCATTTCTGTTCCCTGTAATGAATGGAAGGGAATTGACAAGAAACAATTTGGGAAAGTGTACAAACTTTGTGTTGCAGGGTGTAGCTTTAAAAGGACAACCAAGTGGCTCCTCAAAAGAGGAACATGTGCCTTGATTTACATATTGGTTGAGATAAAAGAGTTCCTCAGTGCAATGACCTCTTATTCTTCCATTAACAGTCTCTACCTGAATGATTTTTACATAGCTTTCCAGTCCTAAAAAAAGTGAAATCAGCTTTTACATTAGAGTAATGACAAAGGCTTGCTAGTTGCCACATTTCTAAATTCCAATTAATAATTAAATTCCAATTGAATAATAATTAAATATTTATAGAGATTCTCAGATTATGGAAACATGGTTTTCAATCAACCATGAATATCTATTTGGTTTTCCAGTTCTATCATCTTCTCAGCCAATCTTCTATTCTGGGCCATATTGAACTTTTCCATTGTTGGGCAGATTGTAGTTGCCCTGCAGTTTTTGAATATAAGAACAAAGATCCAGACTTTTTTTTCTTCCTCTCCTTTCCTTTCCTTTCCTTTCCCTTCCCTTCCCTCCTCTCCCCTCTTTTTCCTTCCCCTTCCCTTCCCTTCCCTTTCCCTTCCTTCCCTCCTTTTCCTTCCTCTTCCCTTCTTTTCCCTTCCCTTTTCCTCTTCAGATAACAGATAATCAGAGTTGGAAGGGACCTTTTAGGTCATCTAGTCCAACCCCCTGCCCAAGCAGGAGACCCTACACAATTTCTGACAAATGGCAGTCCAATCTCTTCTTGAAGGTCTCAAGTGATGGCGCTCCCACAACTTCCAAGGGCAAGCTGTTCCATTGGCTGATTGTTCTCACTGTCAGAAAGTTTATCCTTGTTTCCAGGTTAAATCTCTCCTTGTTCAGTTTCCATCCATTGTTCCTAATTCCATTATTCCTTTTCAGTTTGCTCTTCCTTTTCCCTTTCATATTCTCATTCCCTTTTCTTTTCCTTCCTTTCCCTTTCCTTCTTTTCTTTTTTCTTCTCTTCCCTTCCATCCCCTTCCATTCTCTTCTCTTCCCTCCCTTCCCTTCCCTTCCCCTCTCCTCTTCTCTTTTTTTCACTGTCCATTAGTCCCAACAGAAAAATATTGGGTTGAAATATTCTTTAGGTTTGAAAATTTTGTGAATTAATGTATGAATTTTGTTCTGTACCTTCATTTGAATACTTGAGATCCCCGCGCTTTGATTGGCCAAAGCGCGGGGCGATCGGATTGGCTAGGCGAGCAGCGCTGATTGGCTCACTGAGAATCTCCCGCAATTGGTAGATTCGAATCGCAGGAGATTCAAAGTGGTGCCATTGGCCGCGGCTGCCGCGGCTTGGGAATAAAAAGCCGCAAAATTTTTCTAAGAGCGAGTTCAGTTCCTGACTGCAAATAAAGAGCTTGATACAAAGTCACTGACTCCTGGCTTCCTTCCACGTGGACATAACACTGGCGACGAAGATGGGATTCTTATCCTGAACCGAAGCACGTGTCCAATGGAAGCCAACCAACTGACGAGATGGCCAGCATCGCGCCACCAACCCCCTTCAACCCCACCAGAGAGGATTGGGAATCTTACATGGACAGATTCTACATGTTCCTCAAATGCAACGATCTGAAGGATGCCACGGGACCGAAGAAAAGAGCCATCTTTCTAACTCACAGCAGGCCCGCAGTATTTAAGATGGCAAAAGCACTAGCCAAGCCCGCCGATGTTACCGTGATGGATTGGACGGACCTCGAGCCATTACTCCGGAAACACTACGCTCCAGCCGTACCCATTCTCATCCGACAACACGAATTTTATCGGTGGGACCAGCGGTCGGGCGAGAGTTTCAGTGATTTCGTTGCAGAGATGCGGTGCCTGGGAGGACTATGCGAGTTCTCCAATATGAACGAGGCCCTGCGGGACCGGATCGTGCTCAGCCTTTGGGACCCCATTCTCCAAAGTCGGTTGATGGCTAAGGGCAACATCGCTCTCGCCGATGCCATTTCCGAAGCCGCGGCAGCCGAAGCAACCCAACAATCAGCAGACCGCATGTGGAGACCGAACGCTGGGGACCACACTGCAAACAACAACCCTGCAAGGTCGACCGAAGCCCAACCTGAAACAACCACCCACTAGGGTGAACTCCACTCCACCTCGGGCACGTCAGATGAGGAGGAAGACATCCACCGTCTCCAGGCAGGCCGCGACCAGCGCAGCCGGCAGAGTCGTAAGTCAAGGACCGCGGGTGCCAGTTGCAGAGGCAACCACCCCAGATCCGAATGCCGGTTCTTCGACTCCATTTGCTGGCACTGCGACAAAAAAGGCCACATAGCCCGCGTCTGCCGCCTCAAGAAAACCCACAGCCCTGATGATGGGACCAGAGCGAGCGGAAACGAGAGAGCCCATCCCCCAGGACCCGAGATCGCCCAGCAGACAACCGTTGGGAACAGAACGGACGAGCCCAATGAGGCGTTGAGAGCCGGTGGAGAGAAGAGACACATCAGATGGTCACCATCGGCCACGCAAGTACCACAGACGCCAGAAAGGTCTACGTGGAGGTAGGCATCAAAGGCGAACCCTGTAAAATGGAGGTGGACTCTGGGTCCCACCTCTCAATGGTAGCATGGCAAGAAATTAAACGCTTGGTGCCTACCATCCAGAGGAGGGAACTAGAAAACCAGAGACTAATCCTCAAAGACTACCAGGGAAACCGCATCCCTGTAGTCGGAACAGGAAAATTCACAGTGACATACAAGGGGCACACCGAAAGACTTCCTCTGACCTTCGTCGATCGAGACCGACCTAGCCTGCTGGGACTTCAATGGTTCGCACCGCTAGGCATCGCAGTCACGGGCATCGACCACATCGGCGAAGCCGACTGAGAGCAGCAACTGGCCCGGGACTTCCAAGAAGTGTTCGACGGCACCCTAGGCAAGTACCGAGGGCCCCCTATATCCTTCAGCCTAGACCCAAACGTTCCCCCGAAACGCCTAAAACCAAGATGGGTACCTTTCGCACTGAAACCAAAAATCGACGAGCAAATTGACAAGCTCGTCAAGCAAGGGGTCTTACAACCCATAGACCACACCCGGTGGGAGACCCCCATAGTCACCCCAATCAAGCCTGATGGGTCAATGAGAATCTGCGGGGACTATAAGGCCACCCTAAATGGTGCCTTGCAGCAAATCGCTTACCCCATCCCCGTAGTGCAGCATCTCCTACACTCACTGGGAGGGGGCAAAGTTTTCATGAAACTTGACCTGGCCCAAGCATACCAGCTGGTTGACGAAGAAACTGCAGAGGCACAAACCATAGTCACCCACCAGGGAGCCTTTAGATGCAACCGCCTCCAATTTGGAGTCAGCGTGGCACCTGGAATTTTCCAGAGCCTCATGGAAAGACTCTTACAGGGCATCAAGGGGGTGGTCCCATACTTCGATGATGTACTAGTATCGGCAACCAACCAGGCCAAACTAGAGACTCGCCTAAGGGAGGTGCTAATGAAGTTCAAAGAAACCGGGCTTAAAGTGAAGAGGGAAAAATGCCAGCTGTACACAGAGCGGGTCGAATTCCTAGGATACCTCCTAGACCGACACGGCATTCGTCCCACCAACAAGAAAATTAAAGCCATCAAGGAAGCCCCCACACCCAAGTCAAAAACAGAACTGCAGGCGTTTCTGGGGCTACTTAACTTTTATAATGTCTTCCTGCCCCAAAAGGTGACCGTGGCGGAGCCTTTGCATAGGCTTTTGGAAAAGGCAGCTACCTGGACTTGGGGGAAACGCGAGGAAGCCGCCTTCAGGAAAACCAAGGACCTACTCACTTCGGATGCCGTTCTCATCCAGTACAACGAGACCCTACCACTAGCCATCACATGTGACGCATCACCCTTCAGCGTCGGCACTGTCCTCAGCCACACTCTCCCTGACGGAAAGGAAGCACCCATCACATTTTTTTCAAGGACCCTCACCCAACCGGAGCGGAACTACAGCCAGCTGGACAAAGAGGCTTTGGCTATCGTCACTGCAGTAAAAAGGTTTCATGAGTACCTCTACGGCCGGACGTTTACCATCATCACCGAACACAAACCGCTGCTGGGAATCCTTGCAGGAAACAGGGCCACCCCGAACATTCTGTCTCCCCGAATGACAAGATGGTCCGAATTCCTGGCTGCCTACAACTACGGACTCACACACCGACCTGGTAAGACTATCTCCCATGTGGATGCCTTAAGCCGCTCACCGTTACTGGAACCAGACACTGACCCAGCACCCATGACGACCACCCTCAGCATAGAGACTCTACCCAACGTACCCATAACCGCATCAGACATTGCCCGAGAAACTAATAAAGACAAACGTCTGGCGCGGGTTTTGCATTGGGTAGAGAAAGGGTGGCCAGAAAAGGACAATGACGAGACCTTCAGGACATTCCGGAACCAGCAAACAGAACTCTCGTTACTAAAAGAGTGTATACTATGGGGGGATAGGGTGGTCATCCCGGAAAAACTACAAGGGAAGGTTTTGGAACTGTTACACGAGGGACACCCGGGCATCGTTAGAACGAAAGCACTGGCCAGAAGTTACGCTTGGTGGCCAGGGATGGACAAACAGATCGAGGCCTGGGTAGCTAGGTGTCAACGATGCCAGGAAACTAGACCAAGCCCACCCACAGCACCCATCCCAGAGTGGGAAACCCCCAGGGGACCGTGGTCTAGAATCCACATAGATTTCGCCAGGCCCACAAAAGGACACACTTTCTTAATAACCATAGATTCTTACTCCAACTGGCTGGAAGTAAGCAACATGAGAACAACCACCACGGAAGCCATGACCAAAGAACTCTGCAAACTCTTCGCAACACATGGCCTCCTGGATGTCCTCGTATCCGACAACGGGCCCCAATTCACCTCGCTAGAATTCGAAAAATTCCAAGCGGAAAGGGGCATACAACACACACTGACAGCCCCGGCGCATCTGGCAGCGAATGGTAGGGCGGAACGGATGGTTCAATTCACAAAAAAAGCCATCCAGAAAAAGACCACGGGGAGATCCAGGACAAAATAAATAAATTACTTTTCATACAGCACATAACCCCGAACACCACAACAAATAAAAGCCCGGCAGAACTGCTAATGGGGAGGAAAATAAGGTCCCCACTCGATAGACTATACCCCACTTACAACCCAGAGAAACCCCCAGACTCCACCAGCAAACACCGAACCTTCACAGCAGGCGACGCTGTCTACGTGAAGAACCTAAACGGAGACCCATTATGGGTACCAGCAATCATAACACAGCTAACAGGCCCACACTCATACCGGCTACAAACAACTGACGGACGAGTGTGGAAACGCCACATCGATCAGTTAAGATCGAGGATGGCCACACAAGACACCACCGACATGCAACCAAACAAAACCAACCCCCTCAACACAAACCAAGAGGGGAGGGGATACCCCAGGAACCAAAACCCAGAAAAAAGAAACCAGCCATACTCACCTGCAGACAGACAACACGAAACATCGTCAGGAAGAGACAGCCAGGCCAGCTCAACCAACCCGGGAAGACCAAGCGGGAGCGGCGAAACCCGCAGCTCAACCAACCTGGGTAGCCCAGGAGGGAGCTGCAGAGAGCGGCCCATCCATACAGACCAGGCGGTTCCCACAACGGAGTCTGGAGAAACAGAGACCCCGACTGAACCGGCCGGGACCCAATCTACGACTGACCTGTGCAGGTCCAGCAGGCAAAGACGGAGCCCCCCCTACCTATGGGACTATGCTACGTAGGACTGAACCAAGAGGGGAGGGGTGTTCTGTACCTTCATGTGAATTCTTGAGATCCCTGCGCTTTGATTGGCCAAAGCGCGGGGCGATCGGATTGGCTAGGTGAGCCGCGCCAATTGGCTCGCTGAGAATCTCCCGCGATTGGTTGATTCGAATCGCAGGAGATTCAAAGCGGTGCCATTGGCCACGGCCGCCGCGGCTTGGGAATAAAAAGCCGCAAAGTTTTTCTGAGAGCGAGTTCGGTTCCTGACTGCAAATAAAGAGCTTGATACAAAGTCACTGACTCCTAGCTTCCTTCCATGCGGACATAACAAATTTGCATCCATAAAATTTTAATTTATTTCCTTATCCATCAAAAGTGATAAGTCCCTCTCTGTGGTTTTTATTCCCAGCAAAGATTTATACAATCTTCATACAATTTCTAAGATGAGAAAGATTCACCTTTTTATAAGAATTCTCATCTTCACAATGACAATTATAGCCTCCTGAGGTGTTAATTTTTTAAAAGATCTTTTCAGTGAACTATGAAGAAGAAATATCTTACAAAATTATAATGACTCAAAAAATGAGACAGTATCTGATCACACTTGTTTTATTCCCTCCCCCACCCCTATTGGGTGCATGGGCAATAGAATTTCATGTGACAACATTGCCACCAAGTGTCAAAATTGATTATTAGGATACATCTTCCTAATTCTCCAAGGAGATTCTTTTGGTCCAGATGTTTCCTCAATATGTTATGGCAGTTTAATAGCCAGAAATATCAACCTAAACTTTCATTTCTTGCCTTGTGCCATGCTACTGTTTTATTGATGTTGTTCTGTCACTACGTTGTGTCCAACTCTCTGTGAGCCCATGGACCACAGCACACCAGCCCCCCATACTGTCCCCCAAAGTATGCCCAAAACCTTGTTTTCTTCCTCAATGACACTATTTAGTAATCTCATCCTCTGCTATCCCCTTCTCCTTTTTCCTTCAATCTTTCCCAGCATCAGGGTTTTTCTTTTCAATGAGTCCACTCTTCTCATTTGGTGCCCAAAGTATTTGAGCTTCAGATTCAGGATCTGTCCTTCCAAAGAACAGTCAAATTGGATTTCCTTTGGTTGATATGATCTTTTTCACAACCCACAGGGCTCTCATTAATTTTCTACAGCACCACAGTTCAAAAGCATGAATTCTTTGGTACTCAGCTTTCCCTATGGCCCAACTCTCATAGCCATACATCACTACTGGGCTAATGCCATGATATTGATCTCACCAAATCAAGAGCCATGGTTGCAATGTGGATAGAATGCAATATTGCAGGCTAATTCTGGTTTTAATGGATTTTTTTGGTAAATCTAATATGGACTTCCCTGGGTAATTTATTTCTCATCCCATATCTTGTATAGACTTGATATATCTCAACAACCACAAGGGACAAATACCTGGTTGCTTTCAATGAAGATTTGAAACATTCCACCACTGCTCAATATAATGGGGCTTTAATGTGCACAAATGGTTGTTTTAAGAAACAGTATACAAAAAGCTAATTCCCAAGAATAGTTTTATTAGGGAGGAAGGAAAGAGAAGAAAATCTGAGAGGTTTCACAGGTTTACAAAGTCATCCAAACCCCAACTTTGGTTTTGTGATAGGAAGTATGTTTAAAACAGTTTCTCTGTTATGGGTTGTATTGGATATTTAATTATTCATACAGAGGTCAATGGGAGTGATTACATTTGAGTAAGTGCATAGCTCTGCGGTATGGACATTATGAGATTGATTTTCCTTAGATACATGAAAAATTTAGAGGTGTACAGGATGAGGACACCATTAATTTCTCACATTAATTTCCTTATTAAGCAAGGTAGATGAGAAATTCCAATTTTACTTACTCTGAGAAGTTAGAGGGGTTGTAGCAGGAACTACCAAGCAACTATATCAAGACAGGAAGACAATCCCAAATATTTAATCTCAGAGGGCTTCTTGGAAAGGAAGTTGGATATGACCAATGTTTTCCAACCTTGAGTCAACCCAACTGAAGAGAGCTTCAGGATTAAGGGCATTGAATATATATTAATGTAAAAGGAACTGAGAGAAGGGAGCTTCAGGATTAAGGGCATTGAATATATATTAATGTAAAAGGAACTGAGAGAAGAGAGCTTCAGGATTAAGAACATTGAATATATATTAATAAAAAAGGATGAAAAAGGAGCAAAATTCAGAAAGTAGCCAAATGCAGGAGAATCAGCAGCTCTGAGAATCAGATGCCTGAATTGCAAAATATATCAAGAAAGAACTGTAAAATATAATTCCATATAACTACCTCAAACTAAACTTTAACCTTTTATAAACTAACGAGCTGACTCTACTAACTAGAGACTTTCCTTTTTTTGCTCTACCAAAGGTCTAACCAGGTTTCCCACTGCTTACTCCAAGAATAAGTTTATGTTTTAACATAGTACCATGGAGATTTGTGTACTTCTTCTCATTCCAATTAGATAATTCTGTGATTGGGGTGATTTGGAGAGATGGTCTGTGAGAAATTGTTGTTTGGCATCAAATCTACCTCCTCTTACCATATGTCATGCACAGTACTTGGCTGTGTATCTTCAGCTTTGAGGCTGTTCATTTGCCACTCCAAAGTCAAAAGACTGGGGTTCTGTCAAGATGAAGTGGTACTCTGAAAACAGAAAGACTTTTGCTTGGCTTCAGATTCACTTCCTCTCACTGTGTCTTTTGCACAATAATAGACTGCTGTATCTTCAGCTTTGAGGCTGTTCATTGCAGATACATCTGGCTTTTGGCATTGTCCCTTGAGGTTTTATTTTATTTATTTATTTGGATTGTCAATTGCTTACAAGATAATAACTATAAGTAAAAACATAGTTATGAATACATGGATACATATAAGAAAAAAAAAGAAAAAAAAAAAAGAAACAATAGGACAGGTACAGTAGGCACGTTGATATGCTTATGCACACCCCCTACAGACCTCTTAGGAAAGGGGTGAGGTCAATAGTAGACACTCCAAGGTCAAAGTTTTTGGGGTTTGGGAAAGAAGCCACAGAGTCAGATAGAGTATTCGAGACATTGACCACTCTGTGGCTGAAATCGTATTTTCTGCAATCAAGTTTGGTGCAATTAACCTTGAGTTTGTATCTATTGTTTACTCTTGTATTGTTATGGTTGAAGCTGAAATATTCATTGACAGGTAGGACATTGCAATGTATGATTTTATATACTATACTTAGATCAAACCGAAGGTGGCGTAGTTGTAGGTTTTCTAGGTCTAGAATTTCAAGTCTGATGGCATAAGGTATTCTGCAATGAGAAGAGGAGTGGAGAACTCTTCTTTTGAAATATTTCTGAACTTTCTCAACTGTGTTAATAACAGATGTGTAATGTGGTTTTCAGACTGATGAGCTGCATTCGAGTATTGGTTTAGCAAATGTTTTGTATGTTCTAGTTAGTAGTGTAATATTACAAGAGAAAAAGCTACGAAAGATTAGGTTAACAACTCTTAATGCCTTTTTGGCTATGTGGTTACAGTGGGCTCTAGCACTTAGATTATTAGAGATGGACAGAGCATTTATTTGTTGAGATTTGAAGTTTGCCATTTGTTTGACCATTCTGACACATAATCAAGGTCTTTTTGAAGGGTACCAGTATTGTCTGTGGTGTTGAACAGCTTTTACATCATCAGTGAAGAGAACACAGTTGCTCTTAATATGACCACAGAGGTCATTTATGTAGAGTATGAAAAGAGTTGGTCCTAAAACACTGCCTTGGGGACACCACTGTTGACAGGTACAGAATTTGATAGGATGCTCCAAATTTTGACCATTTGTTGTCTGTTTCATAGGAATGCTTCTATTCAGTTATGCAGGTGTCCAGAGATACTGTAAGGTTTTAGTTTTAGGAGTAGTTTGTTGTGTACCTCTGAATCAAAGGCTTTGCAGAAGTCTATGTAGATTGTGTCTATTGCTTTGCCCTGATTGAGTTGTGTAGTCCATATGCTTTTGCAGTGTAAGAGTTGCAGATTACAGAATATTTTTTTTTTCTGAAACCAAATTGTTTATTAGAGAGTAGGTTGTTTGTCTCTAAGTGGAGGATGATGGATTGGTTAATAATTGATTCCATGAATTTACAGATGATGCAGCAAAAAGAGATTGGTCTGTAATTTTCAACTAGGCTGGGCTCTCCCTTTTTGACGATGGGGATGACCATGGCTTGTGACCATAGTTTTAGTAAGGAGCTGGTCCTGAAAGATTTTTCAAAGATTATGCTTAGAGGTTCAGCTATGGCAGTGGATAGCTTTTTTAAGAAGTAGGCACATATTCCATCCGGTCCAATGGATAGAGATGGTTTTAGATTGTGTAGTGCTTTTTCAACATTGTCTCCTGTAAAATCAATATGTATTAAATCAGGGGTTCCCAACTTGGGGTGCTCGCACCCCCTAGGGGTGTGAGATGATATTCCAGGGGGTGCAAGAATAGTCCAGGTAAATAATAGGATATTGGGTATATGTTGGCATTTTTATTTATTTTTATATTTAAGTCTAAATTTCAGGGGGTGCGAGGTTTGAGTGAAATTTCTTTAGGGGTGCAGGGCAAAAAAAAGGTTGGGAACCACAGTATTAGATCATTGTAGTTGTCTATGGTTTGACTGGGAAATACTGGGCATGATCCATTGCTGTTTATAAATACTGAGCCAAAGAATGTGTTAAAAAGGTTGGCTTTAATGGTATTACAGTTGCAGTCATTACCATTTGGTTCTTTCAAGGGTGGGATTGACCTTGAATCTTTTAGTTTATTGTTTACAAAATTGTAGAAAGCGTGGGTGGAAGTGGTGCGTAGAGGTTTTCTTTATTTTTATTTTTATTTTTATTTTTATTTTTATTTTTATTTTTATTTTTATTTTTATTTTTATTTTTATTTTTATTTTTATTTTTTATATTTTATATTTTATATTTTATATTTTATATTTTATATTTTATATTTTATATTTTATATTTTATATTTTATATTTTATATTTTATATTTTATATTTTATATTTTATATTTTGTTTTGTTTTTATTGCTTGTTTTTGTTTCAGTTAAATGTTTATCAATACAAATACCATACAGCAATGCAGGAGTTTTTAAAGTATCTCTCTATGGAACTCAAAAGAACTTCATTTTTCGATAATATGATATAATCTTTACTGGGAAGCCATGTCTGAGTTTACAGCAGAAAACCTAGAGCAAACAAAATATTTTGTTGTTTAAAAAATTGTAGAAAGTGCGGGTAGAATTGATGCATATAAGGTTTTCCTTTTGTTTAAACTGATAATTGGTACATTCAGTCTTTATCTGGTAGCATAAATTTTTGTATCGGCTTTTGAAGTTGGCAATGTGACCAGATTTGTTTTTCCACCAAAGTGATTTATTTTGGATTGAAGCTTCCTTATTGCTAAGGGTAATTTGTTTTTCCTGGTTTTGGGAGTTGTTATTGGTACATATAGTTTGATGACTCTTTTGACTTCAAGTAAAAATATGTTGTAGTGGTCTTCTACAGAATTGCATCCAGTGAATAGAAATTACCAATCAAGGGATGAGAGATCATTGTTTATAAGATCATAGTTGCTTTTTTTGAAGTTATAATTGGGGATTCCATTGTTGTGATGATTTTTGTGTGGATGTATGTTGAGACAAAAGTCAATCATGTTGTATTCATTGTTGGAAAAGGGTTCTTTAATTTGTATTCTGTAAATTGAATTCAAACTATTGCAAAAGATGAGATTGAGACAGTTGTTAAGGATAATGTTGTTGGTTACTAGTTGTTCTAGTCCCAGATTTGTTAATGCATTGTAGAAGGTTGTATGTGTGGGTTCAGTTGTACATTCATTAAGAGTTCAGTTAATATGAGGTAGATTGAAGTCACTAAGAAAGATAAAAGTGTGTGGACAGGAGGCTTCCCATGTTAGTAGTGAATTTAGCTTGTTTGTATGTTCGAAGTCATAATCAGGGGCTCTGGAACATAGTAAGAACTGAAATGTGATATTTAAGGACAGTTCACAGAAGATGGTTTCAGGATTAGCAAGCTCCTGGGTCACTTGGATGTTTCTTAGATATAGGGACTTTTTATAGAAGATAGCAACACCATCTCCTCTATGGATTTCACGGTCTGATCAGTAAACAGGTGGTAAAGCGCCCCTTCACTTTCTCTGAGTATTTAATAGTACCATAACTGTAGCTTATGAATGACACCCATTCCAATCCTTTTCCAGGAGCCTGCCTCACCCAGTACATTCTGTAGTCACTAAAGGTGAATCCAGAGGATTGGCAGGGGAGACGGGGGGGGGGGATTCTCAAGGTCTTCTTACATCTCCTCCAGACTCCACCAACTGTATTTGAGACTGGATTCATAAAAAGAAAGGTTTTTTTTTTAAAAAAAAGTGAGATCTCATGCATAGAGGAACAGAATATGGAAATAAAATTTATACAGGAGAAATAATTACCTTTGAGTAGTAATTGTAAGGACAAAAGGTTTAGCCACATTTTTGATCACTCTAATGAGTGGAAGGAATTGAGGAGCCAGGGCTCAGGAAATAGCACAATGTTTAGGTTGGCTGAAAAGGGAAGCCATGGGGCTCCTTTAAAGGAGAAATTGTGCCTCGATTTACATATCTGTTGGGATAATAGAGCTCTTGACCAACACACTTCTGTCAACATCACTCCTATGTGCATTTTGTAAATAACATTGCACTCCTAATAAAAGGAATATGACCCATTCATTTTTCTGTGATTTGATGGGCAAAAGGGAAATTTTCCTGTTCATTAACTGAAAGAAAAGCTTGAAAAATACACTATATGTATTGTTTTATTTCCTTATTTTATGGAAAAGCCCAAATACATTAAATAGTAATTGAACTGCAAGGAACACAGTTTCACCTGGACTAGTTAAGTCCACTCAATTCACAAAGTCAAACTTAAATCATATTGGGACCAAATACACTCACTTATTCCAAAGAGAATAATAATTCACAGAATAATTATTTTTGTATTTTCCAAAATATTTTGTTTACTGTAGGTCATCTTTTGTAAAGCCAGATAGGGCTTCCCAATAAGGATATCAGTGTCTTGACAAGTTACATTATTTTGAGATTGCTTGAGAGACACTCCAATATTTTCTGGATTCTTGTACAGATTTGTTTCCATAATGTTTTATAGGTTCACTGAATATGATAATACAATCCCTTCATGTAAAAAAGAGCTTTCAGGTCAAATCTGTATCCTCCTGATATGGGAAATTTTCTCCATATATTTCCTGTGATTATTATAATAATAAAAAAAATTTATCACACTACCAAAAGACAATTTGCACATAAATTTATTTTATTCCCTAACCCAGAGGTATCAAGCATAAGGGCCATGGGCAGAAATGTTTAAAAATGTTGATTAAATCCAACCCACAGGACTGGCTTGAACTATCACAGGTGAATCTGTTGGCCAAAACGGGCCATCTTGCCCCCCCCCCCCGCCTTATCACCCTCGATGGCCTCCTTGCAGCACTCTGCTGGCTGAAACCTGGCCAAAAATGGGAATAAAAATGGGCCAAAAAATGGGCCATAGTGGGACAAAATATGAGCCAAAAATGGGCCAAAACATGCTGAAGAATCTAAGCTCTTGGATTCAGACAAGATAAAGGGGTGATATGAAAAAAGAAAAGCTTTTGCTTGGCTTCAGATTCACTTCCTCTCACTGTGTCACTTGCATAGAATAGATTGCCGTGTCCTCTGGTTTGAGGCTGTTCATTCACAGATAGAGCTGGCTTTTGGCATTGTCCCTGGAGGAAGTGAAGTGACCGTTGACTTGACTGAGTAATAAGTACATGAATCACCGGTTGTTTAGGCCATACATTCCAGTCCTTTCCCAGGGGCCTGTCTCACTCAGGCCATGTAGTAGCTGCTGAAGGTAAAACCAGAGGCTTGGCAGGAGAGACGGAGGGATTCCTCAGGTCTTCTCACATCCCTTCCAGACTCCACCAACTGGACCTCAGATTGGACACCTAAAAAGAAAATTGTTTTTTTTTTTTTTAATGTGATATCCTGCACACAGGAGCAAAACATGGAAATACACTTTATATGGGGGGAAATAATTACCTTTGAGGAGTGCTAGCAAGGACACAAGTTTTAGCTACATTTTTGTTCCCTCTAATGAATGGAGGGAAATGATGAGAGAGGATTCAGTAAACAGCACAAGGTTTAGGTTGGTGGGTGTTAGGTTTGGAGCATGGGTGCAAAGAATGGAGACGAGCCAGGTGAACGGTGAACTTCAAACTCTTTATTTACATGGTGTGACAGCTAAAAACAATGGCTGCTATAGCCTTCCTTATATAGGCAACTTATTAACTATTCAACCAATGAAATCCTTGGAGCGCTAACTCCGTTGACCAATGAGAATGGCTCGTTAATGGCCAATCAGATTCTCCTGAATGGACCAATCTGATCTCGCCATTTAACAGCCAATCAGAAGTGCAGGGCCAGAACCCTGCACTTGACTTCAAGCTCAAGATAACTTTATTTCACATTTATTCATACACATTTATTCATTCACAACACCCCTTCCCCCCGGGTTCTGTTTACGGGGTGCGGTTACATAGTCCTTGAGGTAGGACGGTTGTTTTGTTAGTCTATTTGATTTTCATTGTGCACCCGGTATTTGGCTTCACTCTTGTTGAGGTAGGGCGTTGTTTGGCAAAAGGGGTGTTTCTGACTCTGAGTTCGAGTTTTCCTTGTCACCAACATCTTTGGTATCACCCTGAGGTGAGCTCGCTCCCATCCCTGATTCCTCTTTTCGTGTTTCCATTCCGCTATCGTTCCCTTCAAAAAGGTTTTCTGCTAATTGAAGTTCATCTTCCTCTATATTTCCTCCCTCCCTCAGTTTGGTTATCAGGAGGCTCGGAGATCCCTGACCACAGCCTTGATCGTAGTTGATTGATATGGTGCTTCCATAGTCTATCATCATGGCATTGTACAAGGTATGATCTGGGGCCGGTTACGCAGACCACAGTCACTTCTATCCACAACGGATCACCCCATAAGTTTTTAGCGAACACCAGGTTGCCTACCTGGAAGGTACAGCATCGGCCGCTGGATCCGTGTGGTTTCTCCGGTTCGTATGCTGGGTGTAATTGGTCAAGGTGGGAGTGGAATTTTCGTCCCATTAGCAGCTCGGCGGGAGTTTTGTTGGTTATGCTGTGCGGAGTGATATGCTGTAAAAAGATGATTAGCTTTATCTTTTCTTCGATGTTGTCATAGTCCACTTTTTGCAGCATTTTCTTGACGAATTGTACCATGCGCTCGACCCTTCTGTTGGCCGCCAGATGCGCTGGCGAAGTCAGCACATAGCGAATACCACGTTCCGCGAGGTACTGTTCAAAGGACAGCGCGGTAAATTGGGGCCCGTTGTCGGATATCAGAACATCTGGTAATCCGTGGGTTGCAAACAGTCTCTCCAGTTTCTTAATGACCGCTTCGGTTGTCGTGTTCTTCATTCGGTGGATTTCGAGCCAGTTCGAGTAGGCGTCCATGGTTAACAAGAAGGTGTGGCCTTTGGTCGGCCCGGCAAAGTCCAGATGGATATGGGACCACGGTCCCCGCGGTGTTTCCCATTCGGTTGGGATAGCCTTTGGTGGGGCGTTGCTTACTTCCTGGCATCTATGACAAGTTTTGACCCATGTCTCAATTTTCTTGTCGATGCGTGGCCACCATGCATAGCTTCGTGCGAGGGCTTTCATGCGCACGATGCTGGGGTGGCCATCATGCAAGGTCCTCAGTACTGCTTGTTGGAGTCGCTCTGGGATAACGACTCTATCACCCCAGATGATGCAGTCCTTTTGAGAAAACAACTCTGTTTGTCGACTTTTGAATGGTGCGAAGTCATCTGGTACTTGGTCTAATGGCCATCCGCGTTCCACCCAACTGAGGACTTGTGCTAAGGCAGGGTCGCATTTTGTTTCTCTCGCGATATCACGGGAGGTTAATGGCAGTGTATGAAGTGCCTCGATTTGCAACATTGTCACTGTAGGCACGGGGTCGTCGATAGTCTCTGGAAGCGGTGCTCGGCTCAATGCGTCAGCGTGGGGAGTGGCTTTCCCCGGGTGGTATTGCAACCGATAATTATAAGCATCCAAGAATTCTGACCAGCAAGTCATTCTGGGAGATAATATATAGAGGGTTGGCTTATCTCCCGCTATTATTCCCAGCAAGGGTTTGTAGTCAGTCACTATAATAGAAGCCCGGCCGTATACATACTCATGAAACCTTTTGACAGCAGACACAATTGCAAGGGCTTCCTTATCAATTTGGCTATAATTTCACTTAGTTTTTGAAAGTGTTTTCGAAAAATAGGCAACAGGGGCTTCGCTACCGTTAGGCAATACGTGGCTCAAAAATGGCGCCCACTCTAAAAGGCGATGCATCACACGTGATAGTTAACGGCAAGGTCTCATTGTACTGCATTAGTACAGCATCAGAAGTCAGTAGTTTTTTCACATTATGGAACGCCTGCTCTTCTCGATGACCCCATACCGAAATTGCTTTTTTGTCTAAACGATGTAAAGGTTCAGCGACAGTCGCTTTGTGCGGCAGGAATACGCCTACAGTGACAAAGTTGCAGATCGAGGCACTTCATACACCGCCATTAACCGCCCGTGATATCGCAAGAGAAACAAAACGCGACCCCGCCTTAGTACGAGTCCTCAGTTGGGTGGAACGCGGATGGCCATTGGACCAAGTACCAGATGACTTCGCACCATTCAAAAGTCGACAAACAGAGTTGTTTTCTCAAAAGGGCTGCATCATCTGGGGCGATAGAGTCGTTATCCCAGAGCGACTCCAACAAGCAGTACTGAGGACCTTGCACGATGGCCACCCCAGCATCGTGCGCATGAAAGCCCTCGCACGAAGCTACGTGTGGTGGCCACGCATTGACAAGCAAATCGAAACATGGGTCAAAGATTGTCATAGATGCCAGGAAGTAAGCAACGCCCCACCAAAGGCTATCCCAACCGAATGGGATAAAATGTTATAAAAGTTGATAAGGCCTAGAAACACCTGGAGGTCAGCCTTATTCCAGGGTCTGGGAGCATTTTTTATTGCTCTCAATTTGCTATCGGTAGGGTGAATGCCCTGGCTGTCAATTAAATACCGTAAAAATTCGACACAATCTGTACACAGCTTACACTTATTTTTCTTCACTTTAAGACCTGCGTCTTTGAATTTCTGGAGAACCAATTTTAAGCGATCCCGTAAAATTTTTGTAATAGGGGCAACAATTAACATATTGTCAAAGTAAGAAACAATGCCTTTAATCCCTTGTAATAGTTTTTCCATCAGGCTCTGGAATATCCTCGAGGCTACACTCACTCCGAATTGGAGCGGTGTACATTTAAAGGCACCTCGGTGCGTCACGATCGTCTGTGCCTGTGCCATTTTTTCATCAACCAGCAGTTGGTGATATGCCTGAACTAAATCTAGTTTAGCGAAGACTTTTCCGCCCCCCCAGGGAATGGAGGAGGTGCTGCACCACTGGCACCGGATATGCGTTTTGCTGCAGGGTGTGGTTCAGGTGGCTCGGTAGTCCCCACAAATTTGAATCGAACCATCAAACTTGATGGGTATCATGATTGGGGTTTCGCAGGGAGAGTGATCGGTTGGCTCTAACACTCCCTGAGCTATTAACTTATCAAGCTGTTCGTCGATTTTTGGTTTTAGGGCAAATGGAACTCGATGAGGCTTAAGGCAGATGGGAGCTATTTTTGGGTTAAGGTTAAATGAGATTGGGGTCCCCTTGTACTTGCCTAGCTTCTCTGCGAATATGTCCCTGAATTCTTGGACGAGGTTCTCCTCCCAGTCATTGCCGCCGATTCGGTTAATGCCTGCCACTTCAATGCCGAGTGGTGTGAACCATTGGAGGCCTAACAGACTAGGCCGGTCTTTGTCAATCACCATCAGGGGTAAGTACGCTGTGCGGTTTTTGAACGAGATGCAGACTCGACTGGTTCCTACAACTGGAATCCTATTCCTCTGATAGTCCTTAAGTATGAGTCTTTGGGAACGGAAGTCTTGGCGCCGGATGGTAGGGATAAGTTGCTTGAGGGTCTTCCAGGAAACCATCGAGAGAGACGATCCTGAGTCAACTTCCATTTGGCAGGGCTGATTTTCGATGGCCACTTTAATTCGGATTTTCTTGGCATCCAAAGAAGAGGCGTGACTGATAGTGAGTTTGGTTAGCCTCTTCTCGTTTCGTGGGGTGATTTAAGGTTCAGTTTCTGTAGGAGTGGTTTACTGGTTCTCGCCTTACAGGACGGTTTCCTGTCGAGTGTTGGGACTTTGGGTAGTGGTCCCGATCAGACCGCAGTCGATGGACCTCTTCTTCGTTGCTGTCTGATGATGAAGAGAGGTCCTCATGGTGGGCCATCAAAAGCTGTCCTTCTGACTTGGGTGAGATGTCGCGGGTTGGTTGTGTACTGGAGCGTGGTTGCGGCGCAGTTGGGCAGCCGACTTCCTGGTTGCTTCTGCTGCAGTAGCATCAGCGATGGCATCGGCAAGGCTAATATCGCCTTTCGCCATCAGCTTACTTTGCACATTTAGCGCATCTAATCCCAGAACTATTTGGTCTCTCAAAGCCTCTTCCAGCTCGGTGAACCTGCAGAGGCCTCCCAGGTTTCTGAGGTCTGCGACAAAATCGGCAATGCTTTCTCCTTTCCGCTGGTTCCTTTGGTAGAACTCATGCCGCCTTATGAGCGTTGGTACGGTCGGCGCATAGTGGGCCCTCAGCATGGGTTCGAGGACATCCCAGTCCATAGCCTTTACTTCAGCCGGTTTTGCTAGTGCCTTGGCCATCTTGAATACGGTTGGCCCACAATGCATTAGGAATACTGCTCGTTTCTTCCTGGTCATGGCATCCTTCAAGTTATTGGTTTCCAAGAACATTTGGAAACGATCCATGTAGGCTTCCCAGTCTTCTTGCACTGGGTTGAATGGAGCGGGTGGTATGACGATGCCAGACATGGTTCCACCATTGTCCTTTTCAGCTATGTGCTCGGTTATCTTCTTCTTTGTTCAGTTAGCTCTGACGTCTCCACATCCCACCCTCGTCGCCAATGTTAGGTTTGGAGCATGGGTGCGAAGAATGGAGACGAGCCAGGTGAACGGTGAACTTCAACTCTTTATTTACATGGTGTGACAGCTAAAAACAATGGCTGCTATAGCCTTTCTTATATAGGCAACTTATTAACTATTCAACCAATGAAAACCTTGGAGCGCTAACTCCATTGACCAATGAGAATGGCTCGTTAATGGCCAATCAGATTCTCCTGAACAGATGAATCTGATCTCGCCATTTAACAGCCAATCAGAAGTGCAGGGTCAGAACCCTGCACTTGACTTCAAGCTCAAGATAACTTTATTTCACATTTATTCATACATATTTATTCATTCACAACAGTGGGAATTGTCTGAAAAGGGAAACAATGGGGCTTCTTTAAAGGGGAAATTGTGCCTCGATTTACATATCTGTTGTGATAAAAGAGCCCATGAACAACACAGTCCTGTGAACAGTGCTGTCCCAAGAAAAGAATTGTGAGCGATTTATTTTTCTGTGAATTGATAGGCGAAAGAGCAAATTTACTGTGCATTAACTAAAAGGAAATCCCAAATAGATTAAATGGCGGTTGAACCACAAAGAACATATTTTCAGATAGACTAATTAGGTCCACGCAATTCACAAAGTTGAATTCAACTCATATTGTAGCCAAATACATTCTCTTATTCCAAAGAACATGATAAATAATTCTCTTTGTATAATCCAAAATATTTCATTTACTGTGGGTTATCAGTTGTAAAGCCAGATAGGGCTTCCCAGTGAGGATTTTGGTCTTTTGAAAAATTAAACTCTTTTGAGATCCCTTGAGAGGAACTCTAATATTTTCTGGATTAGTGTACATATTTGCATCTGTTAGGGATAACATTGTTTTACCCTAACTGGTTTAGGTAAATAATAATATGTAATCATAGTTTGTATGTTAAAGTGTCTGCAACTTTAACTGTGGGATAGTAATTAAGGGAGTGGTTGTGAAAGCATTTTAAAAGAGGCAAGACTGCAGCTTGCTCTCTCTCTGGCTTTGATGATCCCTGATTACTGCGAGGACTAAAGACTGCATTGCTCGAACGGGAGAGAAAACAAAGGACTGACTTGTAAGTGAACTGACATAGGATATTCAAAACGGACTTTGCTAACTGAATATCCCTGAATGGACTGACTAAATGATACATGACTATAGGACTGTTATTTTGACTATGCTATGAACTCATAATGGAATAAACTATATTTTTGATAGCACAAGCGTATCTGTTATTTTTACTGTATGTTAATAAACATACAAGCTTAGCTCACTCATTTATCTGTGTGCCTATCTGACTAATGCTGCACATTCTGTTTAGCTTGTCTCCCTAACCCTGCTTGGGGAAACCAGGCTTAACACTGGTTATGGGCCCAGAGGTTGCAAAGTCAGTTTAACTAGGATAAAACAGATTTATGTAAAAGTGAGAGTTTGTGTTGTTAAACATTACAGTAAACAGACAGCTGTGTTTTATTAATTATAGTTTTATATCCATATAAGAAAACATGGCACAAGTCAATCTACAAAGTTTGTCCCTTATATCCAAGTTGGATGGAACAAACTATGTATCATGGTCTATGAAATGTAGTCTGCTTCTACGAAGAGAAGGTTTGTGGAACATAATTGAAAATCCACCAAACGTAGAAGAATGGGATCGAGAGGATGATGAAGATAAACTAAAGATAGAAGAATTTATGCATAAAAATGAACAAGCTATTTGCATTATTGGGTTAACCTTAACTGATCAACAGCTTGTTTATATCCACGGAGAGAAAACGGCTGTTGGGTGATGGCAGAAGCTGAAGAGGATTTATGTTTGAGATAACGTTGCTGCTCACATAAATCTAACACGGAAGCTTTTCAGTACACATCTCCAAACAAATGGTGATATGCTGAGTCATTTGAAAACTATGCAAGGCATTTTTCAAGAACTGCACGAGAAAGAGCTTATTTTCTCTGAACTACACCAAGTCTACATAATTCTATCTTCCCTTGATGAAAGTTATGACAACTACATAACTTCCCTTGAAATATTGCCAAAGGAAAGCCTAACTTTAACTGATATAACTGGCAGATTGATTGAAGAGGCCAGAAGAAGGCTTGAAAGAGATGAGTTAAGGAGGGAGCAACCTCAAAAAGAAGATAATGAATCTCCTACTGCATATGCAATTAAAAAGTGTTTTAATTGTGGAGGAAGAGGACATTTGGCAAGATTTTGTAAAAAAGTAAAGTACCAGAATGCTGGCCAGAATACAAAAAGTCATCAAAAGATAAATAAAAATTTAGAGTTAGCCATGTATAGTAACGAAGCTGTAAAAAATAATTTGTGGGTGGTTGACAGTGGAGCATCCCATTATATAACAAATGATAACAAAATTTTTATTGAAATGTCCCAGAGTACACAGCAGATATCGTTAGCCAATGGCTGGAAACTGAAAGCTAAAGGTCAAGTTATAGCATATTGTTCTTTTATAAAAGAGAATGTAAAAATGTTATATGTACCACAACTTAAGTTTAATTTAATTTCAGTTAGAATTTTGGTTAAACTAGGATATGTAGTTACTTTTAAAGGAGATAACTGCATAATTGAGAAAGAAAATAAGAAAATTACTGCATCTTTAAGAGGTGAATTATATGTGTTAAATGATGATGGTTTAAAGGTGGCTAACACAATTTATGAAAATAAGAAACCTCATGATGAATGTATTCACTTATTACACCGGAGGCTAGGGCATTTAAATTTTAAAATGCTTAAGAAAACTGTTGAATTATCTAAGGGAATAAGTTTGAAACCTTGTAATAAGTATTTGCAATGTAATGCCAGTAATCAAAGTAAGAGCAGGGTCACACCTGCTAATAGAGTTGATGGATTTACTACCAAAGAGCCTTTAGAGGTAGTATTTGCAGATTTAATAGGTCCGAAAAAACCAAGTATAGGAGGAGCTCGTTACATATTAAGTATAATGGACCACTATTCTAGATATGGGTTTTGCTGTTTAATGAAAAGCAAAACTGAAACGTATCAAAATCTCTTTAATTGGATAAAATTTGCTGAAAGGAAAACTAAAAAGAAATTAGTAACTCTTATAACAGATAATGGTACGGAATTTACAAATAATAAATTCCAGAACAGACTAAGAATGTTAGGTATTCAACATAAAATGTCTGCACCATATAGGCCACAACATAATGCCTTTATAGAGAGAAGAGGCCAAACATTACAATCAATGGCACGAACTATGATGTCTGATTCAGGATTACCTGACAATTTATGGGGAGAAGCAATAATGTGTGGTAATCATATATTAAATAATGTTGTTAATTCAACAACAGGTGAATTACCATTCACATTGTGGCATGGTACAAAACTTGATTTAAGTTACATGCACACATTTGGAGCACCAGCATGGGTGCATATCCCTTCACAACTTAGACACAAAGGACAGCATAGAGCTAAAAGATTATATTTTGTAGGATATACATCTAATCATAGATCTTATAGATTCTGGGAACCAGGTACATCTAGAATTTACACCAGTGCTAGTGCAAAATTCCTAGAACATGTAGGATGGAATAGATTAGAGCAAGATTTAAATAATGAAGTAGTTATTGAACCCTACAAAAGGCAGAAAGAACAGAATAGTTATAAGAAGAGTCCAATTAAAGAAGAAGTCCACGAATAGCAAATAGGACCAGAACAAGAGGAAACAGTTGATCAGGAAGAGTTAGATAATCAAGAAGAGTTAATAAATGAAAGTCCACCTGTAAGTCCTGTAATACCTAGACGTACTACACGTGTAACTAGACCACCTGATAGATATCAAGCAAGTATAGTTTGCCAAGTAACTAAAGTTCCAAGTAGTGTAGATGAACTTAGGATGTATCCTGCTAAGGATCAGGAGAATTGGCAAAAGGCAATGGAAAAAGAACTAAATTCATTAAAGGTAATGAAAGTTTATGAAGATGCTCAATTACCTCCAGGAGAAAAATCCATTGGGTGCAAATGGATATTTAAAGTAAAAACTGGAAATGATGGGACTGTTACCCATAAGGCTAGGTTAGTAACTCAAGGATTTAATCAAACTGCATCTGATTACGATGAAGTTTTTGCACCAAGTCTTAAAGCAACATCTTTAAGAGCAGCATTAGTGTGGGCAGCTAAGAAAAACTATGTCATTAACCATTTAGATGTAGAAACTGCTTACCTGCATGCACCATTGCAGCACACTATATATTTAAGAAAACCAGTTATTATAAAAGACAATAAAGTAAATAGTAATGATTGTTGGAAACTCAAAAAGAGTTTTTACGGGTTGAAACAATCTGGGTTTGAGTGGAACCAATATATTGTGAAAGAGTTAAACAATATAGGTTTTAAATATGGTTTAGCAGATCCATGTGTGTTTAAAAGAGAAAATAATGGAACGGTGTCATTATTGTTATTATTTACAGATGATATTGCTTTGATAACTAAGACTAATAATGAAGCTAATGAGATTATATCATTATTAGCTAAAAAGATAAAATTAAAGCATTTAGGTGAAATTAATAAGTATCTAGGATTGACAATTAACAAAACAAAAAATGGTTTTAAGATATCTCAAGAAGATAAAATTTGCCAATTAATTAAAACGTTTAAAATGGAACTTTGTAAACCGGCAAAGACTCCAGTGAGTCAGGAAGTTTGCCAAACTGTTGCTCAAAGTCCCAAATTTGATAAGTCCATATATCAATCTTTGATTGGCAGCTTATCATATATAAGCAATTGGTCTAGGCCAGATATAGCTTATAGTGTAAATCAGCTGGCACGTTTTAATTCAGATCCACATCAATGTCATTGGCAATCATTAAAGAGAATTTTAAGATATCTTAAAGGAACAATGAACCATGCATTGTATATAGAACCAAAGGGTGATTTGAGTCTTAGTGCCTATGCAGATGCAAGTTTTGCAACTGATATAAACACTAGAAAATCAACATCTGGAATGGCTATATTATTTGGTAAGGCACTTATAGGGTGGAGGTCAATCAGACAACAGCATATCAGCTTGTCCACGATGGAAGCGGAATTTTCATGTCTGTCATTACTATGCACTGACTTGATTTTGTACAAACGGTTATTATTAGACATGGGTGTAACTGTTAAAGATTCTATTATTGTGTACGAGGACAACCAGGCAGCTATAAAGTTAGCTACTAGTATGCTGTAAAAACTAGATCAAAGCATACTGATTTAAGATACTTAAATGTTAGAGAATCTGTAAAGAATGGGCTAATTAAATTGGAATACTACATGACGGAAGAAAACATTGCAGACCAATTTACAAAAGCTCAAGGAGTAATTAAGTTTAAAGAAAGTTGTAACAAATATGATTTAAAGATGTAAATAGTTATATTATTATTATTTCCTAAAAGGGGAGAATGTTAGGGATAACATTGTTTTACCCTAACTGGTTTAGGTAAATAATAATATGTAATCATAGTTTGTATGTTAAAGTGTCTGCAACTTTAACTGTGGGATAGTAATTAAGGGAGTGGTTGTGAAAGCATTTTAAAAGAGGCAAGACTGCAGCTTGCTCTCTCTCTGGCTTTGATGATCCCTGATTACTGCAAGGACTAAAGATTGCATTGCTCGAATGGGAGAGAAAACAAAGGACTGACTTGTAAGTGAACTGACATAGGATATTCAAAATGGACTTTGCTAACTGAATATCCCTGAATGGACTGACTAAATGATACATGACTATTGGACTGTTATTTTGACTATGCTATGAACTCATAATGGAATAAACTATATTTTTGATAGCACAAGCGTATCTGTTATTTTTACTGTATGTTAATAAACATACAAGCTTAGCTCACTCATTTATCTGTGTGCCTATCTGACTAACGCTGCACATTCTGTTTAGCTTGTCTCCCTAACCCTGGTTGGGGAAACCAGGCTTAACAGCATCCATAATGCTTTGACTGTTTTATATGTTCACTGAATATGATAATATAATCCCTTTGCATACTTTTTTTTTTTTTTCATTTGCAGCAAAGGTTTGAAATGACTAGAAAGTTTGTCTGGTGACAGACAAAAATTATACATTATTTTATTAAACAAATACAGCTTCTCGGTAAGCTCTGTACCCCCCTGAGATGGGAAATTTTCCTCATATATCTTTTGTGATTTTTTATGGGAAAAAAAATCACACTCCCAAAAAAGACAAATTATATTTAAACCTATTTTATTCCCTAGCCCATCCTCTCCAACTGAATGGGCCATAGAATTTTCTATGACAACATGGCTTCCAGAGTTAAAAGTGAAGCAAGGGCTTCTTGTCTTAATTCTCCAAGGAGATTCATTTAGAGCAGATATTTCCCCAATATATGTTTGCTAGTTTTGATATTTAGGATTATCCTAAGGATTCCTTTTCACCCTTCTGCCAGGACACTAAATGATTCCATTCCATTCCAGTGAAGTCAGAACATGGAATGACACTTTGTGTTATGAACTAAGCAAACTCGTTAGCTCGCGATTCTAGTAATTTTCTTTCCACGACAGGTTCGTAGCCTGCACTTCTTATCGGCCCATTGACAGCGGATCGTGATTGGTCAATTTTGGCTGATCGGATTGGCTGATAGCAGGTCGCTGCTGATTGGATGCTCTTAGTGTGGCAAACTCAAATCATTTGGTGTTGTGACAGCAGCCAGCTCTATAAAAGGAGCTGCTGCTGCCCTAGTATTTCACTCTGTTCTGAAGTAACTAATAAAAAGTTAGAGTCACTATTCGATGCCTCATCTCCATTCCTTGCGTCCACTCTCCCAGATCTAACACTTTGCATCGGGATAATAATTACCTTTCAGGAGTATTAGTAAGGACACAAGGTTTAGCCACATTTTTGCTCCCTCTAATGAGTGGAGGGAATTGATGAGAAAAGATTCAGAAAATAGCAGAAGGCTTAACTTGGTGGGTGTTGTCTGAAAAGGGAAAACACGGGGCTCCTTTAAAAGGGAAAATGTGCCTTAATTTACATATCTGTTGGGATAAAAGTGCCATTGACCAACAAACTTCTGTGAACATTTTGTCTATTTTGTAATTAACGTTGCAGTCCCCAGAAAACTATTGGGACACATTTATTTTTCTGTGAAATCATTATATGTCAGTTGAACCACAAAGAACACATTTTCAGCTAGTCCAGTTAGGTCCACTCAATTCACAAAGTCGAACTCAACTCATATTGTGGCCAAATACACTCTCTTATTCAAAGTGCATGATAAATAATTATCTTTGTATTATCCAAAATATTTTGTTTATTGCAGGTTATCTTTTGTAAAGCCACATAGGGCTTCCCAGTAAGGATTTCTTGAGAAGTTAAATTCTTTTGAGATTGCTTGAGAGAAACTCCAATATTTTCTGGATTTATTTCCCTATTTGCATCCACAAATGCTTGTTTTAGATGTTCACTGAATATGATAATACACTCCCTTCTCTCCCCCCCCTCCCCACCACATTTCCAGCAAAGGTTTTAAATGCCTAGAAAGTTTATCTGGTGACAAACAAAAAATATATATTATTTTATTTTTAAAAATGAACTTCCAGGTCAGCCCTGATCCACCTGAGATGGGAAATTTTCTCCATATATCTTCTGTGGATTATTTTAGAAATCATAATAAAAAAAATGACACTTCCAATAAGACAATTTATATTTAAATTTATTTTATTCCCTAACCCAGGGGTATAAAGCTCATGGCCTGAGTGCCAGAAATACTTAAATATAGTGATTAAATCTGGCCTGCAGGACCAGCCTGGAATTATCAATGGTGAATTTGGGGTCAAAATGGGCCATCTTGCCCCTCCACCTCGTTTTCATCCTGGATGGCCTCCTGCAGCACTCTGCCAACTGAAACCAAGCCAAAAATGGGGAGAAAACTGGGCCCCAAACTGGGCCAAATTGGGTCAAAATATGAGCCCCAAAAGGGCCCAAAATGGGCCAAAAACTGGGCCTGAAACAAGGTGAAAACAGCAAAAAATGGTCCAAAAATGGCCAGAAAATAAGAGCCACCGCAAACTCTCTGATATCCAGAATAAAACATCCTGTAGTTCTTGCTGGACAGTGATCAATCCTCATTGATTAGGGGTAGAGAAGGATATCTGGGAGACTCTGGAGGTTTACATAGGTTATCCACAACCTAATTTTTGTTTTGTCATAGGGAAATATGTTTAGAACCATTTCTTTTTAATGGATTTTATTGGATGTCAAAAAGACATGTTTAATTATTACTACAGAGGTCAGTGGGAGTGATTATATTTGAGGAAGTGTATATAGCACTGTGATGTGGACATTATGGGATTGATTTTGTTTATTTTATGGAAAAGCCCAAATACATGAAAGGGCAGTTGAACCACAAGGAACACATTTTCAGCTTGACTAGTTAAGTCCACTCAATTCACAAAGTTGAACTTAAATCATATTTTGAACAAATACAGCTCTTATTCCAAAGAGAATAATAAATAATTCTCTTTGTATTATCCGAAGTATTTTGTTTATTGCAGATTATCCTTTGTAAAGTCAGATAGGGCTTCCCAATAAGGATTTCAGTGTCTTGAGAAATTAAATTATTTTGAGATCGCTTGAGAGGAACTACAATATTTTCTGGATTCTTGTACAGGTTTGTATCCATAAAGCTTTAACTGTTTTACATATTCACTGATAAAAGAGCCCATGACCAATACTTTCCTGTGAACATTCCTTCTGTGTGTATTTTGTAATTAACATTGCAGTCCCAAGAAAAGGATTGTGAACCTATTTATTTTTCTGTGAATTGATAGATGAAAGAGCAAATTTACCATTGACTGAAAGGAAATCCCAAATAAATTAAATGGCAGTTGAACCACAAAGAACACATTTTCAGCTACACTAGTTAGGTCTACTAAATTCACAAAGTTGAACTCAACTCATATTGTAGCCAAATATATTCCTTTATTCCAAAGAGCATGATAAATAATTCTCTTTGTATTATCCAAACTATTTTGTTTACTGTGGGTTATTAGTTGTAAAGTCAGATAGGGCTTCCCAATAAGGATTTGAGTGTTTTGAAAAATTAAATTATTTTGAGATCCCTTGAGAGGAACTCCAATATTTTCTGGATTAGTGTACATATTTGCATCCATAATGCTTTGACTGTTTTATATGTTCACTGAATATGATAATGTAATCTCTTCATATACTTTTTTTTAATTTCCCACAATGAAATGCCTAGAAAGTTTGTCTAGTGACAAACAAAAAATATATATTGTTTTATTAAACAAGAACAGCTTCCCGGTCAGTTCTGTAGCCGCCTGAGACTGAAAATTTTCCTCATATATCTTTTGTGAATTTTTATGGAAAAAAAATCACACTCCCCAAAAAGACAATGTATACTTAAACCTATTTTATTCCCTAGCGCATCCCTTCCAAATGAATGGGCCATAGGATTTTCTATGACAACATGGCTTCCAGAGTAAAAAGTGAAGCAAGGACTCATTGTCTTAATTCTCCAAGGAGATTTGTTCAGAGCAGATATTTCCCCAGCGTGTGTTTGCCAGTTTGGGTATAAAGCTCATGTCCTGAGTGCTAGAAATCCTTAAATATGGTGATTAAATCTGGCCTGCAGGACCAGCCTGGAACTATCAATGGTGAATCTGGGGTCAAAATGGGCCACCTTGCTTCCCCACCTCGTTTTCACCGTCGTTGGCCTCCTGCAGCACTCTGCCAGCTGAAACCAGGACAAAAATGAACTGGGCCCAAAACTGAGCCAAATTGAGCCAAAATATGAGCCCCAAAAGGGCCCAAAATGAGCCAAAAACTGGGCCTGAAACAAGGTGAAAACAACTAAAAATGGTCCAAAAATGGCCAGAAAACAAGCGCCACCGCAAATTCTCTGATACCCAGAATAAAACATCCTATAGTTCTTGCTGGACAGTGATCAACCCTCATTGACTAGGGGTAGAGAAGGATATCTTGTAGACTCTGGAGGTTTACTTAGGTCATCCACAACCTAATTTTTGTTTTGTCATAGGGAAATATGTTTAGAACCGTTTCTTTGTAATGGGTTGTACTGGATGTCAAGAAAGACATGTTTAATTATTACTACAGAGGTCAATGGGAGTGATTATATTTGAGGAAGTGTATATAGCACTGTGATGTGGACATTATGGGATTGATTTTGTTTATTTTATGGAAAAGTCCAAATACATGAAAGGGCAGTTGAACCACAAGGAACACATTTTCCGCTTGACAATATTGTATTCTTTGTATCATTTTTAGGATACAGCAGTATTTGAGTACCACCAGCTGCCTAGCAAGGTGTCCAAAACTTGATGACCCCACCCCCAAAAGGAAAAAAGTGATAAAGCACAGGTAATCCTTAACTTACAACAGTTCCCTTAGTGACTGAAGTTACAACAGCACTGAAAAAAGTGACTTATGACCATGGTTGGCCCTAACGACCATGGCAGTCATGTGATTTTCATTCGGATGCTTGGTATCGTACTTATCCCGTCACAGTGTTTCAGGGATTCCCATTTTGCAACCAATGGGGAAGTCAGATTCATTTAACAATCATATGACTAATTGAGCAACGGCAGTGATTCACTAAATGAATGTAGCAAGAAAAGTCATAAAATGGGGCAAGACTTATTTAAACAATTTCTCACTCAGCAACATACATTTTGGGCTGAGTTGTGGTCGTAGGTTGAGAATTATCTATACACCCACTTCTAAAGGGAAATTGCATTAATCTTTGCACTGTTCTATTATTTCCTTCCCTCCCTCTGCTTGTCTCAGAGAAGCCTATCCTCTTTTCTCTTCCAATTGTCTTTTTTCTCCCCCCCCCCATTTCCTCCTTTTATATCCTCTCTTCTCCTCTTCTCTCTCCCCCTTCCTCATCCTTTTCTCTTTGATGCAGGTCCTACTGCACTCTTCTCCTGCAAGCACCAGTCAGCTGGAGCCAAGGGTAGAGTCCAGGCAACACAACAAAGGTGCCTGAATTGCAAAATATATCAAGAAAGAACTGTACAATATAATGCCATATTACTACATCAAACTAAACTTTAACTTTTTATAAACTAACCAGTTGACTCTACTAACCAGAGCCTTTCTTTTTTTGTTAACCAGGTTGCTTAGTGCTTACTCCAAGGTCAAATCTCAGTTTCCACTTAGTACCATGGAGATTTGTTTACTTCTTCTCATTCCAATTAGATAAATTCAATCATCTGTGATTGAGGCAATTTGGAGAGATGGACTGTGAGAAATTCTTGATTGGCATCAGATACACTCCCTCTCACCATGGGTCATGCGCAATAACAGAATCTCCAGCTTTGAGGCTGTTCATTTGCAGCTCCAAAATCAATAGACTGGGGTTCAGTCAAGATGAAGGGGGTACTCTGAAAACAGAAAGGTTTTTGCTTGGCTCCAGATTCACCTCCTCTCACTGTGTCTCTTGCACAGTAATAGATTGCCGAGTCCTCTGGTTTGAGGCTGTTCATTTGCAGATACAGCTGACTTTTGGCATTGTCCCTGGAGATGGTGAAGCACCCCTTGACTTTGTCTGAGTAGTCAATAGTACCAGAACTGTAGCTGATATATTCTCCATATATCTTTTATGGATTATTATGAAAATAATAATAAAAAATTATCACACTACCAAAAAAACCCAATTTGTACTTAAATTATTTTATTCCCTAAACCAAGGGTATCAAACTCAAGGCCTACATGCAGCAATCTTTAAATATGGTGATTAAATCCAGTCTCTAGGACCAGTGTAGAACTATCAAAGGTGCATCTGGTAACGAAAACGGGCCACCTTGCTTCCCCTCATGCTCCTCATTTTCACCCTCGATGGCCTCCTGCAGCATTCTGCTGGCTGAAACCCAGCCAAAAATGGGGAGAAAAGTGGGCCATAATGGGCCAAAATATGAATCAAAAATGGGCCAAGAACGAAACCCAAAACAAGCTGAAGAATCTAAGGTCTTGGTTTCAGTCAAGATGAAGGGGTGCGATGAAAAAAGAAACGTTTTTGCTTGGCTTCATATTCACTTCCTCTCACTTTGTCTCTTGCACAGTAATAGACTTGTTATGTATGTAAATAGTTGAATAAAGGCAAGCTTGGGGTAAAGTGCAGGGTTCTGGCCCTGCACTTTTGATTGGGTGTTAAGCGGCTAGATCGGATTGATTGGGTTCTGAGAATCTGATTGGCCCTTAACGAAGGACTCTTATTGGTTTTGGAGCTAGCGTTTTACGGCTCCCTATTGGTTATTTCACATTAGAATTGCCTATATAAGGCAGAGTTGTTGTTATACAAGTTAGAAGTCACTATGCAATAAAGAGCTGAAAGTTCACCAACTAAGACTGTCTCCATTCATTCTACCCATGCCTGAATCTATAACACTGGCGACGAAGGTGGGATTTGGAGACATCTGATCTTAAGGAACTTGGAAGAAAAACAGAGCACGTGTAAAAAACGGCGCCACCAATGGAAGCCATGTCCCGCGGCATCGTACCACCCGCTCCGTTCGATCCAAACCAAGAGGATTGGGAATCCTACATGGATCGCTTTCAGATGTTCCTCGAAACGAACAACCTGAAGGACGCCACACCAGCCAAGAAGCGGGCGCTGTTCCTGACGTATTGCGGCCCGGCTGTCTTTAAAATGGCAAAAGCACTCGCGAAGCCTCGAGAAGTGAAAGCAATAAGCTGGGACGACCTCGAACCTCTCCTGAGAGACCATTATACGCCAACCGTACCCACACTTGTGAGACGCCACGAGTTCTATCAATGAAGCCAATGAAAAGGAGAGAGTGTGGCTGACTTCGTGGCAGACCTCCGACACTTAGGAGGCCTCTGTGGGTTCGCAGACTTAGATGAAGCATTGAGAGACCGCCTAATTCTGGGATTAGATGCGCTAAGCGTGCAGAGCAAGGTGATGGCAAAGGGTGACATCGGCCTTGTTGATGCCATCGCCGAAGCCACTGCCGCTGAGGCAACCAAAAAGTCTGCGGTGCAACTACGGCGAAGCCGAAACCCAACAAACCCACCAACTGGCGACATCTCACCCAGCTCAGAAGGGCAGTTGGCGACAACGCACTACGAGGACCTCTCTTTGTCATCAGACAGCGACGAAGAAGGGGTCCATCGACTGCAGTCCGACCGGGACTCTCGTCCTAAAACCTCACGCCCTTGCGCTGGCTGCGGGGCAAACCATCCCAGGGCAGACTGCAAATTCCACGACGCACTCTGCCATGAGTGCGGGAAATGAGGCCACATCGGTCGAGTCTGTCGCAGTTTACCAGGACCAAGCCCGGCCTCAAAGGGAACCAACTTTCGCCAATCGGCAGGAAACCGTCCTGTAAGGCGAGACCCAGCAAACCACTCCTACAGATATCGAGCGTTGCAGAAAGAAGAGGCTCACCATACTATCACTATAGGTCACGCCTCGGCCATGGACGCTAAGAAGATTCGAATTACAGTAGCCATAGAGAACCAACCCTGCCACATGGAGGTTGATTCGGGATCGTCCCTCTCGATGGTGTCGTGGAAGACATTAAAGCAGCTCATTCCTACCATCCAACGCCAAGACCTTCGAATGCAATGCCTTATCCTTAAAGATTACCAAGGGAATCGGATCCCTGTGGTCGGGTCTTGTCGAGTCCGTGTCTCGTTTAAAAAGCATACGGCATACTTACCTCTAACGATCATCGATAGGGACAGGCCTAGTTTGCTGGGCCTCCAATGGTTTGCACCACTCGGCATCGAAGTAGCCGGCATGAACCGAGTCGGTGATTGCGAGTGGGAGGAGGATCTTATGTCTGAATTCAGCGATGTCTTCGCAGATCGTCTGGGCGAGTATAAGGGGACCCCAATTTCATTCAGCCTCGACCCTAAGGTCGCCCCGATCTGTTTAAAGCCCCGTCGAGTTCCGTTCGCCCTTAAGGCCAAGATAGATGAACAACTTGACAAACTAATTAAACAAGGGGTACTGCAACCCATTGATCATTCCCCATGGGAAACTCCTATTGTAACCCCCATTAAACCAGATGGGTCAATCCGAATCTGTGAGGACTACCGGGCCACTCTAAACCACGCCCTCCAGCAGAACGCGTATCCAGTGCCGGTGGTGCAGCACCTCCTTCATTCTCTGGGAGGTGGAAAGGTTTTTGCTAAGTTAGATTTAGCTCAAGCCTATCAACAATTGCCCGTGGACGATAAAACAGCCCAAGCTCAAACGATAGTAACACACAGAGGTGCTTTTAAATGTACCCGATTGCAACTCGGGGTAAGTGTAGCCCCGGGAATATTCCAAAGTTTAATGGAACAATTGTTGCAGGGAATCAAGGGCGTGGTTCCGTATTTTGATGACGTATTGATTGCAGCCCCTAGTAAAAAAATTCTGCAGAATCGTTTAAAATGTGTTCTAAAAAATTCCAAGAAGCGGGATTGAAAGTAAAAAGGGATAAATGTCATCTGTAAACTGACAGTGTTGAATTTCTAGGTTATCGCATTGATAGTCAGGGTATTCACCCAACTGAGAATAAATTAAGGGCGATTAAAATGCTCCCAGACCTCGTAACAAAACTGATCTTCAAGCATTTTTAGGCCTTATCAATTTCTACAATGTGTTTTTACCACATAAGGCGACTGTGGCTGAACCATTACACCGGTTATTAGATAAGAAAGCATTGTGGGTTTGAGGTTACCGAGAAGAAAAAGCGTTTAGAAATGTAAAAGATTTACTTACATCTGATTCTGTACTTATGCAATATAATGAAACATTACCATTGGTTATAACTTGTGATGCCTCACCGTTTGGGGTAGGCACTATTTTGAGCCATGTGCTACCTAATGGAAATGAGGCTCACATTGCATACTTTTCGAAGACTCTCTCCCAGGCAGAACGTAACTATGGACAAATAGACAAGGAGACTCTTGCAATTGTGTCAGCCGTAAAAAAATTCCATGAGTATGTATATGGAAGGACATTTACCATTGTAACTGACCACAAACCTTTACTGGGGATAATCGCTGGGGACAAACCAACCCCCTATATATTGTCCCCAAGAATGACTCGATGGTCAGAGTTTCTAGCTGCTTATAATTATCGATTGTTACATCAGCCGGGGAAAGCCATTCCCTACGCCGACACACTCAGCAGAGCACCACTACCAGAGACCCTCGACGATCCGGCACCAACAGTATCGGCGTTACAAATCGAAACGCTCAACTCGCCTCCTATGACCGCTCGAGATATCGCGAGGGAGACCAGACGAGACCACACCCTAGCACGAGTCCTAGGCTGGGTAGAGCGTGGATGGCCATTGGACCAGATCCCAGATGACTTCGCACCATTTAAAACAAGACAGACTGAACTTTTTTCACAAAAAGGCTGCATCATCTGGGGCGATAGAATCGTCGTCCCAGAACGACTCCAAAAGACGCTGTTACAAATCTTGCATGATGGACATCCCGGGATTGTGCAAATGAAGGCACTCGCACGGAGCTACGCTTGGTGGCCAGGAATGGACCGACACATCGAGCAATGGATCAAGGCCTGCACCAAGTGCCAACAAACCAGCAACGCACCACCAAAAGCTGCACCGACCGAATGGGAGACGCCACGTGGACTCTGGTCCAGAATCCACCTGGATTTCGCAGAGCCGATCAAAGGACAGACATTGCTGTTGACTGTCGATGCATACTCTAATTGGTTAGAAATTCATCGAATGGCCAATACAACCTCCGAGGCAGTCATTAAAGTCCTCAATAGACTCTTTGCAACTCATGGATTGCCGGACGTCCTGGTGTCCGATAACGGACCACAGTTTACAGCGCTAATGTTTGAACAGTACCTTGCTGATAATGGCATCCGCCATGCGCTCACCTCGCCGGCGCATCCTGCTACCAACAGCCGAGCGGAACGCATGGTAAAATTTGTAAAAAAGACTTTACAAAAGGTGGACTATGATAATCTTGACGAAAAAATAAACCGCATTCTACTTCTACAACACATCACTCCGCACAGCGAAACCGGCAGAACTCCCGCAGAACTTCTCATGGGGCGAAAACTCCGTTCCCGCCTCGACCGACTGCACCCTGCTTACGAGCCAGAGAAGCCTCCAGGATCCAGCGAACGCTACCGTACCTTCAAGGTAGGCGACCCCGTTTATGCAAGGAATTTATCGGGCGACCCAGTTTGGATTGAAGCAACGGTAATATGCGAGACTGGGCCCAGATCCTATATTGTAAAATGTATTGATGAGAGACTATGGAAAAGACATATTGACCAATTACGGTCACGACTCATAACGGCCAGCCAACAACTTCCCAACGACCAAACTGAGGGGGGGAAGGAAGAGAAGAAGACGACATGCCAGGAAACCTGTTCCAAGAAAGCGATGAATCAAGTGAAACCCAGGAGATGGAGGAGGAAGAAGAATCGTACGCTCCAAGGGAAATCACACCAGAACCAGAAGCCGAGCCACTACAAAACAACACCCTACCTCAACGGGACTGCACGCAGCCAGTGCAAAGAAAATCTGACAGACCCAAGAGACAACCGTCCTATTTAAAGGACTACATAGTCACAAATTAATTGTGGAGCCAGGGGGAAGGGGTGTTATGTATGTAAATAGTTGAATAAAGGCAAGCTTGGGGTAAAGTGCAGGGTTCTGGCCCTGCACTTCTGATTGGGTGTTAAGCGGCTAGATCGGATTGGTTGGGTTCTGAGAATCTGACTGGCCCTTAACGAAGGACTCTTATTGGTTTTGGAGCTAGCGTTTTACAGCTCCCTATTGGTTATTTCACATTAGAATTGCCTATATAAGGCAGAGTTGTTGTTATACAAGTTAGAAGTCACTATGCAATAAAGAGCTGAAAGTTCACCAACTAAGACTGTCTCCATTCATTCTACCCATGCCTGAATCTATAACAAGACTGCCATGTCTTCTGGTTTGAGGCTGTTCGTTTGCAGATACAGCTGGCTTTTGGCATCATCCCTGGAGATGGTGAAGCATCCCTTGACTTTGTCTGAATAGTAAATTGAAGATGAGGATGTACCTGTGTAGGCCACCCATTCCAGGCCTTTTCCAGGAGCCTGTCTCACCCAGTGCATGTAGTCATCGTTAAAGGTGAATCCAGAACCTTGGCAGGAGAGACGGAGGGATTCCTCAGGTTTTCTCACATCCCCTCCTGACTCCACCAACTGGACCTCAGATTGGACACCTAAAGAGATTTTTTTTTTTTCATGTGATCTCCTGCACACAGGAGAAAAACATGGAAATACTCTTTATATAGGGGGAAATAATTACCTTTGAGGAGTACCAGTAAGGACACAAGTTTTAGCCACATTTTTGCTCCCTTTAATGAGAGGAAGTAATTGAGGAGAGAGGACTCAGGAAATTAGCACAAGGTTTAGGTTGGTGGGTGTTGTCTGAAAAGGGAAACCGTGGGGCTCCTTTAAAGTGGAAATTGTGCCTCGATTTACATATCTGTTTGGATAAAAGAGACCACGACCAACACACTTCTGTGAACATCGTTTCTGTGTGCATTTTGCAATTAACAGTGCAGTCCCAAGAAAAGGATTGTAAGCCATTTATTTTTCTGTGAACTCAAGTTGAACTCAACTCATATAGTAGCCAAATACACTCTCTTATTCCAAAGAGCACGATAAATAATTCCCTTTATATTATCCAAAATATTCCGTTTACTGTGGGCTATCAGTTGTAAAGCCAGATAGGGATTCCCAGTAAGGATTTTGGTCTTTTGAAAAATTAAATTCTTTTGAGACCGCTTGAGAGGAACTCCAATATTTTTTTGATTCATGTACATATTTGCATCCATAATGCTGTAACTGTTTTTCATGTTCACTGAATATGATAATATAATCCCTTGATATTTTTTTTTTTCATTTCCAGCAATGAAATGCTTAGAAAGTTTGTCTGGTGACAAACAAAAATTATATATTATTTTATTAAACAAATACAGCTTCCCGGTCAGCTCTGTAACCTCCTGAAAATGGGAAATTTTCCTCATATATCTTTTGTGAATTTTTATGGAAGTAATAAAGAAAATCATACTTCAAAAGAAGAGAGTTTATATTTAAACCTATTTTATTCCATAACCCATCCCCTCCAACTCAATGGGCCATAGAATTTGCTATCAGAACAATGAGAACAATAGCTTCCAAAGTTAAAAGTGAAGCAAGGACTCATTGTCTTAATTCTCCAAGGAGATTTGTTCAGAGCAGATATTTCCCCAGTGTGTGTTTGCCAGTTTGGATATTTAGAAGAATTATCCTAAGGATTCCTTTTCGTCCTTCTGCCAGGACACTAAATGACTACATTCCATTCCAGTGTAGTCAGATCAACTGGTAGTCTTGGAATTTTTTATTTTCTTGCAGCAAACTTTTTTAATACTTACACCCAAGCTTCTTGAAGTTTTCACTAGACCAGGGGTCACCAACCTTTTGGACCTCAGGGACCACCAAACTCATAATTTTAGATCCCAGGGACCACTAACTGGATCTATGGGTGTGGCCTAATTTTTGGTGTGGCTTGGTGGTCATGTGACTGGCTGGGCATGGCTTATATGTAAATATTATTAATATTTATATAAATATTGATTTTTTTTCATTAAAAAAGAGCAACTTTTACCCAAAATCAGGCAAAGCAGGCAGACAGATTGAGTTGCTCACAGAATCACAGATTCATTCAGAGATCTATCTATCTGCCATTGGCTAGCTCAGTCTGTCACATAAAATTTGCTCACAAGCAAACTCACAAAATTAACTCACAAGACACTATGCATGTTAATATTGAATTTTTTTTATAAAAAAGAGCAACTTTTACCCAAAATCAAGCAAAGCAGGCAGATTGCTTTGCTCACAGAATCATTCAATGATCGATCTATCTATCTATCTATCTATCTATCTATCTATCTATCTATCTATCTATCTATCTATCTATCTATCTATCTATCTATCTGCATTGGCTAGCTCAGTGTCTCAAATTTGCTTGCCATGAGTTTGAACTGAATTTGCTTGCAAGCAAACCTTCAGTCCTAAGGGATGTTCAGCTATAGTTAAAAGCAGAGTTGAAGATCTAAAGACTAGTTGGAAAGCAAGAAATCCAACAATTTTCTTCTTCCTAACTAATCTAAATCTCCCAGCACAGAGAACACATGATGGTTGGAAAAAGGAAAAATAGAAATTTAGCAGGTAAGTTTACCGGGTAAGGAATAAGTGGGTGGGGAGGGTTCCTGCAGGCCATATGGATGGTGCAGCACTTGTGTTTCTGCGCAGCCTGGATTAATTGCTTTGGGGGGGTGCTTTTGGGTTGAGATTTCTCTGCGGCCCACCATAATTTTCTCATGGCCCACTGGTGGGCCACGGCCTACCAGTCGGCGATAGCTGCACTAGACAATGATCATTGATAACCCAGGATTTGAGGCTTAGACAAGTTGAAGAGCTACTCTGAAGAAAGGAAAGTTCCTGTCTGGCATCAGATTCACTTCTTTTCCCTGTGTCTCTCGCACACTAATAGACTGCTCTGTCCTCTGGCTTGAGGCTGTTCATTTGCAGATACAGCTGGCTTTTGGCACTTTCCCTAGAGATGGTGAAGCATCCCTTGACTTTGTCTGAGTAGTGAATATTACCAGAGCTGGGGCTTATATATGCCATCCTTTCCAGTCCTTACCCAGCAGGCTGCCTCACCCAATACACTCCATAGCCTCTGAAGGTGGATCCAGAGGCATGGCACGAAAGAAGGAGGGACTCTTTAGGTATTCTCCATAGCCACTGAAGGTGGATCCAGACTCCACCAACTGTACTTGAGATTGGACTCCTAAAAAGAAAGGGATTGTGTTTTTTTTTTAATGAGATCTCCTGCACACAAGTGCAAAATGTGGAAATAAACTCTATAAGGGGGAATAATAGAAGGAAACACACTTTGCATAGGGATAATAATTACCTTTCAGGAATACTAGTAAGGACAGAAGGCTTAGCCACATTTTTGCTCCCTCTAATGAGAGGAAGTAATTGAGGAGAGAGGACTCAGGAAACTAGCGCAAGGTTTAGGTTGGTGGGTGTTGTCTGAAAAGGGAAACCATGGGGCTCCTTTAAAGGGGAAATTGTGCCTCGCATTGACCAAATGCAGTCTCTCGATTCAAACACAAACATAAATAATTTTCTTTGTATTATCCAAAATCAGTTTACTCTAGATTTTCTGTTGTAAATCAGATATGACTTCCTAGTATGAAGTATACTATCTGAAGAAGTGAAGTTCTTTTCATTTCCATTGAGAGAAACTTTGAAATCTTCTCTATTGCTGTATAGTATTTGTATTTATAAACTTTTAACTGTTTTATATGTTCAGTAAATAGGATAATATGATTCTTTCATTTTGTTTACATTTCCTGAAAAGAGTTGAAATATCTTGATAAGTTTTTCTGATGATTTAAACCTAAAATTCATCTTTTTATAAAATTTCTCAGTTTCACATTAAGGACTCCTGAGATGGAAAATTTTCTTGTAAACATTTCAGTGAATTATTACAGAAATGAAAATTAAAAATTATCTGTCTTCCACAAAGAGACAATATCTAATGACATTTGTTTTAATTCTCTTCCCAACCCCCACCAAGTGCCTAGACAATGAGATTTCAAGAGACAACATTGCCCCCAAGTGTCAAAAATGAGGAGAGGACCCATCTTCCAAATTCTCCAAGGAGATTCTTTGGTGCAGATGTTTCCTCAATATGAGAATGGCAGTTTGGATGTTCAGAAAGTTCATCCTCAAGTTTCATTTCTAGGCTTCTGCTATGCTACTAAAGGACAATATTCCATAACAACCTTTTCACAGATTGTACCATTTTTAGGATATAGCAATATTCAAGTAGCACCAATCATCTTGCAAAGTGTCAAAAGCTTGATGACCAAAAGAAAAAAAGAAGAAAGAAAGAAAGAAAGAAAGAAAGAAAGAAAGAAAGAAAGAAAGAAAGAAAGAAAGAAAGAAAGAAAGAAGGAAGGAAAGAAAGAAAAAGGAAAAAAAGTGATCAAGTACAGGTAGTCCTTAACGTACAACAGTTACTTAGTGACTGAAGTTACAATGGCACTGAAAAAAGTGACTTATGACTATTTTTCACTCCGACGATTATGGCAGCCTCCTCAGGTGATTTACGTTCGGACTTACAGATTCATATTTATGATGGTCACAATGTTTCAGGGTTACGTGATTCTCCTTTTGTGACCCTCTGACAAGCAAAGCCAATTGGGAAGCCAGATTTACATAACGACCATGTGACTAATTTTAACAATGGCAATGATTCACTGAATGAATGCGCCAAGAAAATTTGTAAAATGGGACAAAACTTGTGTGACAAACTTCTCACTTAGTAACATATATTTTGGATTCTATTGTGGTCATAGATAGTTGAGAACTGTCTGTACATCCATTTTTAATGGGAAACGTGCCTTTTTCTCTCAAATTAATCTTTGCCCTGTTCTATCCCCTTCTCTCCCTCTGCACGCTTCAAAGAAGTGTGTCCACTTCTCTTTCCCTGTAGTCTTTTTTTCCTCTTGCTTTTCCCCCAAAATCTCCTCCTACCATTGGGAAGGAGATATAGAAGCATAGCCAGCTGGACGAATAAGCTGACAAATAGCTTTTAACCGTGGGCTGCCAGTCTTCTGAACGCAACATAAACACCACAATTACGTTTAATATGATGGACTTGCAGGGCCAGCGCACCATGAAACATGTTCATACCAGTGTAATATAATATAACGTTCCATTCATATAGGTATATGGGAATGTGTGTTAGTTATTACTTATTTGGCCTTAGGAATTCTATTTCTTTCATTTATTGAACTATTGAGATGTATTTTGTGTTATTGGTGGGGGGCTGCACCAAGGGAGGCTCATTTGAATTTAATTGTATGCATGTTGTGCATTGATAACAAGTTTGATTTGATTTGATACCTCCAGGATTGGAGGGTTAGACAAGCTGCTCTGAAGAAAATAAGGTTCTTGTTTGGCTTTGGATTTACTTCCTTTCACTGTGTATCCAGCCAGCCAGCACAGTAATAGACAGCTGCATCCTCTGGTTTGAGGCTGTTCATTTGCAGATACACTGGATTTTGGCATTGTCCCTGGAGATGGTGAAGCGCCCCTTCATTTTGTCTGAGTAGAACTGTCTACTGGAATCAGTATAAATGAGTGCGACCCATTCCAGACCTTTCCTAGGAGCCTGTCTCACTCAGCCGATGTTAGAGCTTCCCAAGGTGAACCTGGAGAGATGAAGGGACTGTTAGGTCCGTGTGGAAGGAAGCCAGGAGTCAGTGACTGTGTATCAAGCTCTTTTATTTTGTCACGAACTGAACTGCGGCTAAAGGAAAACTTCGTGGCTTTTTATTTCCAAGCCGCAGCGGCTGCGGCCAATGGCACCGCTTTGAATCTCCCACAATTCGAATTGACCAATCGTGGGAGATTCTCAACTAGCCAATCAGCGCGGCTCACCTAGCCAATCCGATCGCACCGCGCTTTGGCCAATCAGAGCACAGGGATCTCAAGAATTCAAATGAGGGGACAGAATACCCCCCCCTCTTGGTTCAGTCCTTACATCGCGGAGTCCTGTAGGTAGGTGGGACTCCGTCTCTGCCTACTGGACCTGCGCAGGTCAGTCGTAAGTTGGATCCCGGCCGGTTCGGTCGGGGTCTCTGTTTCTCCGGACTCCGTCGTGGGAACCGCCTGGTCTGTATGGACGGGCCGCTCTCCACAGCTCTCTCCTGGGATACCTGGGTTGGTCAAGCTGCGGGTTTCGCCGCTCCCGCTCGGTCTTCCCGGGTTGGTTGAGCAGGCCTGGCTGTCTCTTCCTGGTGAGGTTTCATGCTGGCTGCTTTCAGGTGAATATGGCTGGTTTATTTTTTCTGGGTTTTGGTTCCCTGGGTATCCCCTCCCCTCTTGGTTTGTGTTGAGGGGGTTGGTTTTGCTTGGTTGCTTGTCGGTGGTGTCTTGTGTGGTCATCCTCGATCTTAACTGATCGATGTGGCGTTTCCACACTCGTCCATCGGTTGTTTGTAGCCGGTACGAGTGTGCGCCTGTTAGTTGTGTTATGATTGCTGGTACCCATAATGGGTCTCCGGTTAGGTTCTTCGCATAGACGGCGTCGCCTGGTGCGAAGGTTCAGTGTTTGCTGGTGGAGTCTGGGGGTTTCTCTGGGTTGTAAGTGGGGTGTAATCTATTGAGTGGGGACCTTATTTTCCTCCCCATTAGCAGTTCTGCTGGGCTTTTATTTGTTGTGGTGTTCGGGGTTATGTGCTGTATGAAAAGTAATTTATTTATTTTGTCCTGGATCTCCCCGTGGTCTATTTTCTGGATGGATTTTTTTGTGAATTGAACCATCCGTTCCGCCCTACCATTCACCACTGGATGCACCGGAGCTGTCAGTGCATGTCGTATGCCCCTTTCCGCTAGGAATTTTTCAAATTCTAGCGAGGTGAATTGGGGCTCATTGTTGGAGACGAGGACGTCCGGGAGGCCGTGTGTTGCGAAGAGTTTGCAGAGTTCTTTGGTCACGGCGTCCGTGGTGGTTGTTCTCATGTTGCTTACCTCCAGCCAGTTGGAGTAAGCATCTACGGTTATGGGCCCGGCGAAATCTATGTGGATCCTAGACCACGGTCCCCTGGGGGTTTCCCACTCTAGGATGGGTGCTGTGGGTGGGCTTAGCCTGGTTTGTTGGCATCGTTGACACCTTGCTACCCAGGCCTCGATCTGTTTGTCCATCCCTGACCACCAAGCGTAACTTCTGGCCAGGGCTTTTGTCTTAATGATGCCCGGGTGCCCTTCGTGTAACAGTTCCAAAACCTTCCCCTGTAGTTTTTCCCGGATGATCACCCTATCCCCCCATAGTATACACCCTTTTAGTAACAAGAGTTCCATTTGCTGGTTCCGGAATGTCCTGACGGACTCGTCGTTGTCCTATTCCGGCCACCCTTTCTCTACCCAATGCAAAACCCGCGTCAGACGTTTGTCTTTATTAGTTTCTCGGGCAATGTCTGACGCGGTTATGGGTATGTTGGGTAGAGTCTCTATGCTGAGGGTGGTCATCATGGGTGCTGGGTCAGTGTCTGGTTCTGGTAACGGTGAGTGGCTTAAGGCATCCGCATGGGAGATAGTCTTACCAGGTCGGTGTGTGAGTACGTAGTTGTAGGCAGCCAGGAATTCGGACCTCCTTGTTATTTGGGGAGACAGAATGTTCGGGGTGGCCCTGTTTCCTGCAAGGATTCCCAGCAGCGGTTTGTGTTCGGTGATGATGGTAAACGTCCGGCCGTAGAGGTACTCATGAAACCTTTTTACTGCAGTGACGATAGCCAAAGCCTCTTTGTCCAGCTGGCTGTAGTTCCGCTCCGGTTGGGTGAGGGTCCTTGAAAAAAATGTGATGGGTGCTTCCTTTCCGTCAGGGAGAGTGTGGCTGAGGACAGTGCCGACGCTGAAGGGTGATGCATCACATGTGATGGCTAGTGGTAGGGTCTCGTTGTACTGGATGAGAACGGCATCCGAAGTGAGTAGATCCTTGGTTTTCCTGAAGGCAGCTTCCTCACGTTTCCTCCAAGTCCAGGTAGCCGCCTTTTCCAAAAGCCTATGCAAAGGCTCCGCCGCAGTCACCTTTTGGGGCAGGAAGACATTATAAAAGTTAAGTAACCCCAGAAACGCCTGCAGTTCTGTTTTTGACTTGGGTGTGGGGGCTTCCTTGATGGCTTTAATTTTCTTGTTGGTGGGACGAATGCCGTGTCGGTCTAGGAGGTATCCTAGGAATTCGACCCGCTCTGTGTACAGCTGGCATTTTTCCCTCTTCACTTTAAGCCCGGTTTCTTTGAACCTCGTTAGCACCTCCCTTAGGCGAGTCTCTAGTTCGGCCTGGTTGGTTGCCGATACTAGTACATCATTGAAGTATGGGACCACCCCCTTGATGCCCTGTAAGAGTCTTTCCATGAGGCTCTGGAAAATTCCAGGTGCCACGCTGACTCCAAATTGGAGGCGGTTGCATCTAAAGGCTCCCTGGTGGGTGACTATGGTTTGTGCCTCTGCAGTTTCTTCGTCGACCGGCAGTTGCTGATATGCTTGGGCCAGGTCGAGTTTCGCGAAAACTTTGCACCCTCCCAGTGAGTGTAGGAGATGCTGTACTGCTGGGACGGGGTAAGCGCTTTGCTGCAAGGTGCCATTTAGGGTGGCCTTTTTGTCCCCGCAGATTCTCACTGACCCATCAGGCTTAATTGGGGTGATTTTGGGGGTCTCCCATGGGGCGTGGTCTATGGGTTGTAATACCCTTTGCTTGACGAGCTTGTCAATTTGCTCATTGATTTTTGGTTTGAGTGCGAACGGTACCCCCCTTGGTTTTAGGCATTTTGGGGGAATGTTTGGGTCTAGGCTGAAGGATATAGGGGGCCCTCGGTACTTGCCTAGGGTGCCATCAAACACTTCTTGGAAGTCCCGGGCCAGTTGCTGCTCCCAGTCGGCTTCGGCGATGTGGTCGATGCCCGTGACTGTGATGCCTAGCGGTGCGAACCATTGAAGTCCCAGTAGGCTAGCTTGGTCTCAATCGATGATGGTTAAGGGAAGTCTTTCGGCGTGTCCCTTGTAGGTCATTGTAAACTGTCCTGTTCCGACTACAGGGATGCGGTTTCCCTGGTAGTCCTTAAGGATTAGTCTCTGGTTTTCTAGTTGCCTTCTCTGGATGGTAGGCACCAAGCGTTTAATTTCTTGCCAGGCTACCATTGAGAGGTAGGACCCGGAGTCCACCTCCATTTTACAGGGTTTGCCTTCGATGCCTACCTCCACGTAGACCTTTCTGGCGTCTGTAGTAGTTGCGTGGTCAATGGTGACCGTCTGATGTGTCTCTTCTCTCCGCCTGATCTCGCCACCTCATTGGGCTCATCCGTTTCGCTCCCAGCGGTTGTGTGTTGGCCGGTCTCAGGTTCTGGGGGGTGTGCTCTCTCGTCTCCGCTCGCTCGGGTCCCATCGTCTGGGGCTGTGGTTCTTCTTGAGGCGGCAGATGCATGCGATGTGGCCCTTCTTGTCATAGTGCCGGCAAACAGAGTTGAAGAACTGGCATTCGGATCTGGGGTGGTCGCCTCCGCAACCGGCACATGCAGTCCTCTACTTACGACTACGCCGGCCGCGCTTGTTGCGGCCTGCCTGGAGATGGTGGATGTCTTCCTCCTCGTCTGACGTGCCCGAGGTGGAGTGGAGTTCGCCCTGGTGGGTGGTAGTTGCAGATTGGGCTTCGGTCGACCTTGCAGGGTTGTTGTTTTTGGTGCGCTCCCCGGCGTTCGGTCTCCGCATGCGGTCTGCTGATTGTCGGGTTGCTTCGGCAGCCGCGGCTTCGGAGATGGCATCAGCGAGAGCAATGTTGACCTTAGCCATCAGCTAACTTTGGAGAATGGGGTCCCAAAGACCGATCATGATTCGGTCCCAAAGGGCCTCATTCATGTTGGAGAACTCGCATAGTCCTCCCAGGCGCCGCAGCTCTGCAACGAAATCACTGAAACTCTCGCCCGACCGCTGGTCCCGCCGATAAAATTCGTGCCGTCGGATGAGGATGGGCACGGCTGGAACGTAGTGTCTCCGGAGCAATGGCTCGAGGTCCGCCCAATCCATCGCGGTAACGTCGGTGGGCTTGGCTAGCACCTTTGCCATCTTAAACACTGCGAGCCCGCAGTGTGTTAGGAAGATGGCTCGTTTCTTCGGTCCTGTGGCATCCTTCAGATCGTTGCATTTGAGGAACATGTGGAATCTGTCCATGTAAGATTCCCAGTGCTCGGTAGTGAGGTTGAAGGGGGTTGGTGGTGCGATGCTGGCCATCTGGTCGGTTGGCTGGCTTCCGTCAGACACGTGCTTCAGTTCAGGAAAGGTATCCTATCCTCGTCGCCAGTGTTAGGTCTGCATGGAAGGAAGCCAGGAATCGGTCACTGTGTATCAAGCTCTTTTATTTTGTCAGGAACTGAACTGCGGCTAAAGGAAAACTTTGCGGCTTTTTATTTCCAAGGCGTGGTGGCCGCGGCCAATGGCACCGCTTTGAATCTCCCGCGATTCGAATTGACCAATCGTGGGAGATTCTCAACGAACCAATCGGCGCAGCTCGCCTAGCCAATCCGATCGCCCCGCGCTTTGGCCAATCAAAGCGCGGGGATCTCAAGAATTCAAATGAGGGGACAGAACAGGGACCTTCCAGATCTTATCACACTCCCTCCAGACTCCACCAACTGGACTTGAGATTGGACTCCTAAAAAGAAAAGGATTGGTGTTTTTTTTAAAAAATGAAATCTCTTGCATAAAGGAGCAGAACGTGGAATCACACTTTGCATAGTGATAATAATTACCTTTCAGGAGTATCAGTAAGGACACAAGGTTTAGCCACATTTTTTGTTCATTCTAATGAGTGGAGGGAATTGACCAGAGAGGATTCAGAAAATAGCACAAGGTTTGTGCTTTTATAGTGACTGCTCGCAGCTCATGTCCAATGGCATCATTTTAAACCTCCCGCTGTTTGGCGGACCAATCACAACAGTTGTTTAACCACCAATCGCTAGGAGGCAGTGGTTGTCCAATCAGAACATAGTATTACGAGTATGCAAATAGCCTCATTCATGGTGATGTTGGGTTGGTTCAGTAATTTGCTTTGTAAGGTAATGTCTCTCAGTCCGAGTACCACACGGTCTCTCATGGCTTCGTCCATGTTGAGAAACTTGCATGCTCCTCCAATGTCCCTCAGTGCTGCTATGAAATCCCCGACACTTTTGCCTTCTCGTTGATCTCGTTTATAAAATTCGTGTCTTCGGATGAGATTGGAGACAACCGGCATGTAATGGGCTCTCATTATCCGGTTCAAATCTGGCCATGCCATCTGCTTGACATCATGAGGTTTGGCCAATGCCTTGGCCATTTTGAAGATGGTAGGGCTGCAATGCATCAGGAATACAGCTCTCTTCCTCTAGTCATTGATTCCTTGCAATTCATTATTCTCTAAGAACATAAGGAACCTGTCGGTATATGACTCCCAGTCTTCTTCAGCTGGGTTGAATGGTGCAGGTGGAAAGTTATTTCTGGCCATCTCGTCGATTGCTCGGTTCTCATTGCCACACACTTACAGTCTTTTTCCTCTCAATCCCACCTTCGTCACCAGTGTTCTGTTGTGGAACAAAGATGGACGCAAGACTGCAGTTGAATTCAGCTCTTTATTAAATGTCAGTAACCTCAACTAAACTCAAGCCACAGGAGCCTCTTTTATAGCAGCTACTCACGGCTCATGGCCAATGGCATCGTTTTAAACCTCCCACTATTTGGTCGACCAATCGCAACAGTTGTTTAACCACCAATCACTAGGCGGCAGTGGTCGTCCAATCAGAACATAGTATTACGAGTATGCAAATGTCTATATACAACAGTTTGTGTTGGTGGGTGTTGTCTGAAGAGGGAAACCAATGGGCTCTTTTAAAGGGGAAAATGTGCCTCAGTTTACATATCTGTTGGGATAAAAGACATTTCAGTCAGTGGTGGAATTCAAATTTTTTTACTACTGGTTCTGTGGGCATGGCTTGGTGGGTAAAACAGGGGAAGGATACTGTCAAATCTCCAGTCAGAGGTGGTATTTGCTGGTTCTCTGAACTACTCATAATTTCCACTACCAGTTCTCTAGAACAGGTCATTACCTGATGAATACCACCTCTGATTTCAGTGAACTTACAAAATGTAACTTACATCTACATTTTGTAATTAACATTCTACTCCTAAGAAAAGTTTTGGACACATATTTTTCCTTGAGCTAACAGGAAAAAAAGCCCATTTATTGTACATTAATTAGAAAAAAATCGTTTAAAAATTTAATAGGAAATAAATGGACACTTAAGTTTCATTTAAGTAAACTTATTAGAGAGGATTAAAAAAGCTACTATATTTGAATGAAAACGTTTGCTATCAGGTTGCTTCTTAAACCAGGCTTTATTTTATGGAAAATCCCAACTACCTTCAAGGAACACTTTTTCAGCTAAGCAAGTTGGTGGCATTCAACTCACAAAGTAAAATGTAAGTCATATTGTAACAAAATACAGTCTCTCAATTCAAACAAAATGATAAATGATTCTCTTTGTATTATCCAAAATATTTTGTTTGCTCTAGGTTTTCTGCTGTAAACTCAGACATGGCTTCCCAGTAAGGATTATATCATATTATCTCAAAAAGTGAAGTTCTTTTGAGTTCCATGGAGACATACTAGGTTTCTGTTATGCTACTAAAGGACAATATTCTATTGTAACCTTTTCACGGATTGTACCATTTGTAAGTTATAGCAATAGTCGAGTAGTACCTAGCAAAGTGTCAAAAAGTTGATGACCAAAAAAAAAAAGGGATGGTGGTGTTATAAAGTACAGGTAGTTCTTGACTTACAACAGTTTGCTTAATGATTGAAGTTACAACGGCACAAAAAAAGTTTACTTATTACCATTTTTCACACTTATGACCACTGCATCATCCCTAATCATGTGATTTGCATTTGGATGCTTGGCAACTGATTCATATTTAGGATGGTCACACTGTTTCAGGATTATATGATTCTCCTTTTGCAAGCTTCTGACAAGCAAAGCCAATGGGGAAGCAAGATTCACTTAAAAACCATGTTACTAATTGAACAATGGCAGTGATTCACTAACCGAATGTGGCAATAAAAATCGTAAAATGGGACAAAACTCATTGAACAAATTTCTCACTTAGCAACATAAATTTTGGGCTTGTTGGAAGGAAAATTCATCTGGTTCAGTTCCATGCTGGAAGAAAGGCACTGCAAACAAAACAGAGGCTGGAAACTTATTGGTAGAAAGGTTCCCTTTATTGATGAAGCAGAACCACCAAGCATGTGTAATTCTGGGCAGGTGGCAAAATGGAGTGGAGACTGAGTGGGTTTTTATACCTTCCTTGGGCTTTGAGCTTCCTGTTCCTGTGCAAGAACATGTCCTCTAATGATTTATTGGCTGTTGTCAGATTCCTATGGGGTCATGTAGTGGTTATGTAGGGGACATAACTGGCTCTATAGGCAAAAGAGGGGATGCAAATCCTAGGTGTTTGACTGAGCTAATCTGCTAAACCTTTTGTTTGTTGCTTATCTGAGTTTCTCTCTTGTCCCAATCTTTCTGAATGAATTACTAAATTTGTATTTCCAAAATCTGGCCTCCTCAGTTTCTGCTTGGAGCAGGGAAACTGGGGAAGGTTCTGCCCCCTTAAGATTTTTTTTCCATTTCTGGGGAGCTTCTTCAGTGGCAGACCGAAACCTTGTTTCTGTGAGGCTTCGATCTGTGCTCGCTGCTGGAGCGCCCCCAGCCAGCTAGTTTCGGGGCTAAGCTACCCTGTAGAGGTGGTGAAGAAAGGAGAGACTGCCAGCAGGGTTGAGGAGAGCCGCATCTCTCCTCCCCAGCTGGCCATTACTCCCTTTCCTGAAGGCGGTTGCAGTGGTGGTCAGAAATGGCCACCACAAAGAAGAACTCGACCGGAAAAGAATATGCAGGAGGAAGATAAGAAGATAAAGTTTTGGTTGACCGGGTCAAACAGCAAAAGCAACAAATAAGGTACCCTGAAATTGAAACTATTAAAAAATAATAACATTGTTTCCTAAGAAGATTTTTAAGCTATGAAGGAGAGAGAAAAGGGAAAAGATTTGGTTTCTTTTCTCCTTTTCCTATACTGACAGCTAAAAGAGTTAAGCAAGAAATAGGAAAAAAAATCCACTTTGACATTAATAGGCATTTAATGGTGAAAATAAAAAGTCAAAGGGATAATAAAGATTTTTGGATAGTTAAAAGCTTTTGAAAACAGGAAAGGAGAGAAAAAGAATAAATGGGTAGGATCTAGAAGGGAGGAGACTGCCTGGAATTAAAAAAGAACTTACAGAAAAATTTCAACAAGACTTCCAAAAGATACATTCTAAATGAAATATTGCAACAAAAACCCCAGGAAGAGAAAGTCGAAAAAGAAATAAGCTATAACTCGGGACTATCTGGATTACATGATGATTTCTGGATTCTTGGTTATTGTTTTGAATGACTAAAATCAATCAGGTGGTTGTTTAAAACTGTTTAAAATGGCTCCACTTTTAGAAGAACTGAAAATGGAACTTAAAAAGTACAAAGAAGATGCGCAAGAAGGAAGATGTTCTTTTGGCTTCATATTTCAGTTTTTATAAATGGTGATTTGGAATTATGAGAAACAACAAGAAATGCCTGCAGAACAAGAAGATTGCGACAAAGAAGAAGCCATCTTTAATGAACAAGTAATCTTAGATGGGGGAAAAAAGGAAAGGGGGGAAAGTTTAAGATTGGGAAAAACAACTCCCCCCCCAAAAAAAAAAATAGAGTGAAAAATAAGTATAAAATCAGAAAGCAACAAAAGAGGGAAATGCAGAAGGGAGAATTAGAACTAGAGAGACAAGGGAGTAAAAAGGGGAGGGAAGAAAGAAAGGAAAATAAGTTATAAAGGACAGAAGCAAAATATAGAGAAACAGGGCCTATTTAGCTCAACTGTAGTTGTAGATAGTTGAGAACTATCTGTACACCCACTTTTAATGTGAAACTTGTGCTTGTTTTTCTGACATTCATCTTTGAACTGTTCTATCTCTTTCTCTCCCTCTGGTTGTCTCAGAGAATCCTGCCCTCTTATCTTTCCCTGTTATCATTTTTCCACTCCCTTTAACCCCCAAATCTCTTTATCTATCTTCTCTCCGCTTTCTCTCTCTCTCCCTTCCTCCTTCTTTTATCTTTCATGCAGGTCTTCTCCCTTAAGCTGTGCTGTGTTCCCAGAAGCACCAGTCAGCTGGAGCTGAGTGCAGAGTCATGGCAATCCCTTAGCTCTGTGTGAGTCTCCTACAGGCCTATGTGGTGCTGTTATCACTTCAGTTCATCCTCCTGCTACACTTTTACACTTTTTTTAAAAAAACCCTTTTTAAACAGTACTTTTCAACTTGTCATGCACATACCACTTGCCGGGTGTCGAAATGGTAGGTGTGCCACAGGTTGAAAAACAGTGTTTTAGAAGGTTTGTCCTGAAGTTTTATTTCCAGGCTTCTGCCATGATACAAAGGGACAATATAACAATCCATATATTTTTTTTTTTATCTAAAGATAGATTATGTTAAATCTGGGAGAGTGGGCGCAAGGAACAGAGACGAGGCATTGAATAGTGACTCCAACTCTTTATTGGTGACTTCAGAACAGAGCTAAAATGCTTGGGTAGCAGCAGCTCCTTTTATAGAGCTGGCTGCTGTCACAACACCCAATGATTTGAGTTTGCTGCGCTGGGAGCGTCCAATCAGCAGCAACCTGCTATCAGCCAATCAGATCAGTTGAAACTGACCAATCACAATCCACTATCAGTGGGCCAATCAGAAGTGCAGGTTTACGAGCCTGTCATGGAAGGAAAACTATTAGAATTGTAAGCTAACGAGTTTGCTTAGTTTGGAATACCTCTCCCCCCTAGGTTCCGTCTGAAGAGTGGGGTGATGTATTCTCACAGGTAGGCAGGTCGTCTCACCTGTCTACCTGATCTACATTGTTCCACCAGTCTTTGCCCGGACTCTGGTTCTGGTGGGTTATTCATTGAACTCAGTGGTAATGGTGATCTGACTTCTCCGTTGGGTGACTCGGGGTTGTCATCTCCACTCCCGTCAAGGCTGTTATCTGAATTTTCTGGGTTTGCTGATGCCGCCATGCTGCTTCGTGGAGAGATGACCATCTGTCCTGGCTCTTCTTCAAGAGGTGAATATTCCAGGTTTGGTTGCACTGATTGTTGGGTTTCGAGTACTGGGTCGGGTACTAGTTCATTTTCGCCCCCCTCGATTTCCCTCCCCCCCCAGTTTGGAATTCAGGGCTTGTGAAGGGGGTAGGTGCCAGCCTGGAGCATAGCTGGTCGATGTGGCGCTTCCACAGTTTTCCATCAGCAGTTTGTAAAAGGTAGGAATGGGGACCCATCAGTTGAGTTATGGTACGGGGACCCACAATGGGTCACCGGTAAAGTTTTTTGCAAAAACCGGGTCACCTACCTTGAACGTACGATACTTGCTGTTGGAACCCAGGGGTTTTTCCGGTGTGTAGGCGGTCAAGATGTGATCGAAGTTTCCTGCCTATCAGGAGTTCGGCTGGGGTTTTGTTTGTGGTGCTGTTTGGAGTAATATGTTGAAGGAGAAGCATCCTGGTCACCTTGTCATGGATATTCCCTTGTTCCATCTTGTGTAAGGTTTTCTTTATGAACTGGACCATTCATTCAGCCCTACTGTTGGCCGTAGGGTGAGCCGGCGATGTTAAGGCGTGGCATATCCCCCGGTCTGCTAGGTACTGTTCAAATGCCAAGGCGGTGAATTGTGGGCCATTATTGGAGACCAGGACATCCGGCAATCCGTAAGCCGTTTGTAGCAAATAGTCTGTTTAGTTCTTTAACCACGGCCTCTGTGGTGGTGCTCTTCATTTTGTGGACTTCAAGCCAGTTGGAATAGGCATCCACTGTTATGAGAAATGTATGTCCCTTGGTGGGTCCCGCAAAATCGATGTGGATATGGGATCAGGGATCTCGGGACTCTTCCCATTCAGTTGTGGTGCTTTTGGTGGAGCTGGGCGTGTTTCCTGGCACTTGTTGCAGGTGGCCACCCAGGTTTCTATTTGCTTATCTATACCTGGCCACCATGCATAGCTTCGTGCTAGTGCCTTCATTCGCACAATGCCCGGATGTCCATCATGCAATAGTTTTAGGACCTTATGCTGTAGTCTTCCTGGGATGATGACTCTGTCTCCCCATAAAACACATCCTTTTTGGGAGAAAAGTTCTGTCTGCCTATGTTTGAAAGGCTTGAAGATGTCGTTGGGTTCGTTGACAGGCCAACCTCTTTCCATCCAGTTGAGGACTCGTGCCAAACAAGGGTCCTTCCTTGTTTCGGATGCGATGTCTTGTGCAGTCAGTGGTGGTGAAGGAAGTGTCTCGATTTGTAATGTAACTAGGGTTGGAGCTGAGTCATCTAGGACTTCTGGTAGCAGAAAGCAGATCAAGGCGTAAGCGTGGGGAATGGTTTTCCCCAGTCGGTGTTGCAGTTGGTAATCGTATGCGGCTAGAAACTCTGACCAGCGTGTCATTCTTGGCAATAAGATGTGGGGAGTTGGTTTATTCCCCCGCCAAGATGCCAAGTAATGGTTTGTGATTGGTGATTACAGAAAAGGATCTTCCATATATATATACTCATGGAATCGTTTGATCGCAGACACAATAGTGAGAGCCTCTTTATCAAGTTGTCTATAGTTCCTCTCAGTTTTAGATAAAGTTCTGGAAAAAAATGCAATGGGCACCTCAGTACCGTTTGGCAGGATGTAGCTCAGGATGGCTCCTACTCCAAATGGTGAGGCGTCACAGGTGACAGTTAAGGGTAAAGTCTCGTTATATTGTATCAATACAGCATCTGATGTTAAAAGGTCTTTAACTCGCTGAAAGGCTCGCTCTTCTCAATGTCCCCAAACGCAGGAAGCCTTCTTGTCGAGGAGCCTATGCAGGGGTTCAGCAACAGTCGCCTTCTGGGGTAGGAAAATGTTATAAAAGTTAATGAGTCCCAGGAAGGCTTGGAGATCTGTTTTGTTTCTAGGTCTCGGAGCATTTTTTATTGCAGCTAATTTTTTCTCAGTAGGGTGAATTCCCTGTTTGTCAAGAAGGTAACCAAGGAATTCAACCCTCTCAGTACATAGTTGGCACTTGTCCTTCTTGACCTTCAGGCCAGCGTCTTTAAATTTTTGGAGGACCATTCTTAGTTGCTTTTCTAGTAGACCTCTAGTGGGGGTGGCTATCAAGACATCATTGAAATATGGCATGACCCCTTTTATGCCTTGTAGCAATCTTTCCATCAGACTTTGGAAGATGCCAGGTGCTACACTCACTTCGAACTGGAGTCTATTACATTTGAAGGCACCTCTGTGCATGACTATAATTTGGGCTTCTGCGGTCTCTGCATCTACAAGTAGCTGCTGGTAGGCCTAGGCTAGGTCCAATTTTGCGAATATTTTTGTGCCCCCAAGGGAGTGAAGGAGGTGTTGGACCACAGGCACGGGGTAAGCGCTCTGCTGAAGTGCGTGGTTTAGGATGGCCTTGTAATCCCCACAAATTCTCAGAGATCCATCAGGCTTTATGGGGGTTACAATTGGGGTCTCCCATCGGGCATGGTCAATCGGTTCCAATAGCCCTGGGCTATTAATTTGTCCAATTGTTCATCAATCTTTGGTTTGAGTGCAAAGGGCACTTGACGAGGCTTAAGGCGAATGGGCACAATATCTGGGCAGAGATTAAATAATATGGGGGATCCTTTGTACTTGCCTAGCTTCTCGGTGAAAACTTCCTGGAATTCCTGGACGAGGGCCACTTCCCAGTCATCGCTTTCACTCTGGTTGATGCCCGCCAGTTCGATTCCTAGTAGCGTGAACCACTGCAAGCCTAGTAAGCTGGGTTGATCTTTGTTGATGACAGTAAGAGGTAGGGTTGCGGTGTGGTCTTTGAAGGAGACTTGGACATGGCTGGAACTGGCGACTGTGATCCTATTTCCTTGGTAGTCCTTTAATATAATTCTCTGAGTGCTGAGGTCCTGGCGACAGATGTCAGGGATCAGCTGTTTGAGAGTTTTCCAGGAGACCATTGATAGGGAAGACCCGGAGTTGACTTCCATAACGCATGGTCGATTCCCAATGGTGACCTTTACTCGGATTTTTCATGCATCAAGGGATAAAGCATGGCTGATGGTGATGGTTTGGTGCGCCTCTTCTCATCTGGTAGAAGTGGCTGTTGCTCGATTTCTGTAGTAGTGGTTCCATTGGTTGTTTGGGTGATCCCGATTTACTGGTGGGGTACCTGTTGTCCGCTGGAAATTATTTTCTCTTTGGTTTGGGCTGGACCCTTGCTTGCTTCTACAGACCTTTGCAATGTGGCCCCTCTTTCCACAGGAATGGCAGAGGGTGTCTAGGAATTTGTAGTCTGATCGCGGATGGTTTCCCCCGCGTCCAGCACACTGATACGAGGGCTTACGAGTCTATTGATCTCACTGATCACGTTCTGACTTGAGTCTGTTGACCTCCTCTTCCTTGCTTTCTGATGAGGATTCGAGGTCTTCATGGTGGGTGGTCATTGTGTGCCTCTCGGAAAGGGGCGTAGTGTCACTGGCAAGTTGGCAGTGCAATCCGTTTGCTTGGTGCATTCGAGCTGCTGACTTCCTGGTTGATTCTGCTGCAGTAGCATTGGCGATGACATCTGTGAGGCTGATGTCCCCCTTCACCATTATCTTGCTCTGGGTTGTGGGGTCTTTTAGACCCAGAACAATTCGATCTCTCATGGCTTCTTCAACGTTTGTGAAGCCACAGAGTCCTCCTAGGTTTCTGAGGTCCACGATGAAGTCGCCAACACTCTCGCTTTCCTGTTGGTCCCTCTGGTAAAACTCGTGTCTCCTGATGAGTGTTGGCACCACTGGGGCATAATGGGCCCAGAGGATTGGGGCAAGGTTGTCCCAGTCCATCGTCTTGACTTCAGCTGGTTTAGCAAGTGCCTTTGCCATCTTAAAGATGGCGGGCCTGCAATGGGTCAGGAATACAGCTCGTTTCTTGCCAGGCGTAGCATCCTTCAGGTAGTTGGTATCCAGGAACATTTGAAATTTGTTCATATACAAGTCCAAGTCTTCGTTAGCCGGATCAAATGGAGTGGGTGGTATGGTGCCTCTGGTCATTCTGCCACGATTGGTGCGCTCTCAGCCACGTGCTCTGTTAGCATTCGATGAGTGTTCAATCAGTTCTATCGTCTCCACATCCCATCCTCATCGCCAGTGTTAGATCTGGGAGAGTGGGCTCAAGGAACGGAAATGAGGCATCGAAGCGTGACTCCAACTCTTTATTAGTGACTTCAGAACAGAGCAAAATACTAGGGCAGCAGCAGCTCCTTTTATAGAGCTGGCTGCTGTCACAACACCCAATGATTTGAGTTTGCCGCGCTTGGAGTGTCCAATCAGCGACGACTTGCTATTAGCCAATCAGATCAGCCGAAACTGACCAATCACGATCCGCTATCAGTGGGCCAATCAGAAGTGCAGGTTTACGAGCCTATCGTGGAAGGAAAACTATTAGAATTGTAAGCTAATGAGTTTGCTTAGTTCAGAACAGATTACCTTGCAAACAGGGAAGATGAAACTGGAATTTTAAATCCATTTTTCCTATATTTTCTTACAGCAAACTTTCTGATACCCAGAATAAAACATCCTGAAGTACTCACTAGACAGTGATCAATCCTCAGTGACTAATCCAGATTCTGGGCTCAATCAAGTTAAAGAGTTGCCCCAAAGAAAGGAAGGTTATTGTCTGGTTTCAAATTCATGTCCCCTCACTGTGTCTCTCGCACAATAATAGATTGTAGTGTCTTCATCTTTGAGGTTGTTCATTTGCAGATATAGCTGGCTTTTGGCATTGTCCTTGGAGATGGTGAAGCATCCCTTGACTTTGTCTGAGTAGGAAGTATCGGAATCACTGTTTATATATGCCACCCATTCCAGTTCTTTTCCTGAGTACTGTCTTACCCAGACCATCTCATAGTTGTTGAAGGTGAATCCAGAGACTTGGCAAGAGAGATAGAAGGACTCCCCAGGTCTTCTCACATCCCCTCCAGACTCCATCAACTGTACTTGAGATTGCACTCCTAAAAAGAAAAGTTTTTTTTTTTTTAAATGAGACCTCCTGCATGCAAGAGCAGAACACAGAAATACACTTTATATAGAGGGAATAATTACCATTGAGGAGAACTAGTAAGGACAGAAGATTTAGTCATATTTTTGCTCCCTCTATTTAATGGAGGGAAGTGACAGGAAAGGACCCAGGAAATAGCAGTTATGTCAGTGGATTGTCTCTGAAAAGGGAAAACATGAGGCTCCTTTAAAGGGGAAATTATGCCTTGATTTACATATCTACTGGGATTTTTTAAAAAAGCCCCATATGGCATTGACTAAAACATTTATGTGATCATAACTTCCATGTGTGTTTTTCAATCAATATTCTAGTCCTAAGAAAAGGGTTGGGGCTCACTGAGAATTAAAAAAAAAAAGATTTTCTTTGCATTTTCTGGGCAATTTCAATAAGAGGTGGGTGTCAAATAATTTCAATAAATAAATAATACAAAAGATTCAGTTTGTTCTTCTGTGTATTCTGAATTCAGACATGGCTTTCCAGTAAAGATTGTAGTCTCTCTAGAAGTTAAATTCTTTTGAGAACTTTAAAATATATTGTGGAAAGGGAACTTCACGAAGACAGTGGTGTCACTCAAGCAGGAAAAGCCCAAAGGGAACATCAGGCCAGCCATAAAACAAACTTATATAGGAAAAGGAATCAAATAAAAGGTACCAAAGAATCCCTTAAGACAAAAGTCCAAGTAATTAAGAAAACAGACAAATAAGAAAAGAAAACCCTTATAAACACAGGACATACCAAAGAAGCAAAACAAACAGAAAAAAGACACAAAAATATATAAATTACAAAAGAGACAGACAGGAGATTGCCACAAAACAAATATAAGAAACCATTGTAAAGCTAAAAGAGATTAGGAAAAACTGATAATGCAATCAAACCACCCCGCAGAGTTTGCCTCCCGCACCCTGCGGAGTTTGTCCTCCAAGGGGAATAAAGACAAACTCTGACAGGATTTGAAACATTAAAATACAAATACAAACTGTTCTGAATGCATAAGGTTTAATAAAGTTATTTTGAGCTTGGAGTCAAGTGCAGGGTTTTGGCCCTGCACTTCTGATTGGCTGCTAAATGGCAGAATCTGATTGGCCATTAATGGAGCCTTCGTATTGGTTAATGGAGCTAGCGCTCCTGGGTTATTATTGGTTAAATAGTTATTGGGTTGCCTATATAAAGAGGGCCTTAGCTGCCCTTGTGTTTGAGCAGTCACCATGTAAATAAAGAGTTGAAGTTCACTGTTCCAGAGGCTCGTCTCCATTCTTTCTCATCCATTCTCCAACCCTAGCACTGGCGACGAGGATGGGATGTGGAGACGTCAGAGCTGACTGAACTAGGAAGAAACATCGAGCACGTGGCTGACAACGCTACACAACGGAACCATGTCCGGCGGCGTCGTACCACCCGCTCCGTTCGATCTAGAGCAAGAGGACTGGGAGTCCTACATGGATCGTTTCCAAATGTTTTTGGAAACTAACAATTTGAAGGATGCCACAGCTGGGAAGAAACGGGTGGTATTCCTAACTCATTGTGGTCCAACCTTATTTAAGATGGCTAAAGCACTAGCCAAACCTGCAGAAGTGAAGGCGATGGACTGGGACGTTCTCGAACCCTTACTGAGAGCTCATTACGCACCGACCGTGCCCACGCTCATGAGACAGCACGAGTTCTATCAGAGAAACCAGCGAAAAGGCGAAAGCGTCGCTGACTTCATAGCCGACCTCTGGAATCTGGGAGCCTCTGTGGATTCACCGATTTAGCAGAGGCACTGAGAGATCGAATAGTTCTGGGATTAGATGCACCAGGTGTGCAGAGCAAGCTGATGGCGAAAGGCAACATCAGTCTTGCCGAAGCCATTACCGATGCTACTGCAGCAGAAGCAACCGCGCTCTGGTCCACCAACCGACAGGCAAAAATTTATCCAAGTCAGAAGGGCGGCTTTCAATGGCCCACCACGAGGACCTCTCTTCGTCATCAGACAGCAATGAAGAAGAGGTCCATCGACTGCGGTCTGACCAGGACCCCTACCCAAGGTCCTCACACCCCTGCACCGGCTGTGGAGCCAACCATGCCAGGTCCGAATGCAAATTCCGCAACGCACTCTGCCATGAGTGTGGAAAAAGAGGCCACATCGGACGGGTCTGCCGAAGTTTCCAAGTACCCGGCCAAGCCTCAAAAGGGGCTAACTATTGCCAATCAACAGAAAACCATCTTGAAAGGTGAGAACCAGTAAACCACTCCTACAGAAACCGAGTTTCAAATCGCCCCACGAAGCAAGAAGAGGCTCACCATACTATCATTATCGGTCATGCCTCTGCCTTAGACGCCAAGAAAATCTGAATTACTGTGGTCATCAAGAACCGGCCCTGCCAAATGGAAGTCGACTCGGGATCGTCCCTCTCGATGGTGTCCTGGAAGACCCTCAAGCAACTCATTCCCACTATCCAGCGCCAAGACCTCCGTTATCAAAGACTTATCCTTAAGGACTATCAAGGGAATCAAATCCCTGTCGTCAGTTCCAGTCGAGTCAGGGTCTCATTCAAGAATCGCACAGCGTACTTACCGCTAACTGTGATCGACAAAGACAGGCCTAGCCTGCTAGGCCTTCAATGGTTTGTGCCACTTGGCATTGAAGTGGCAGGCGTAAACTGGGTCAGCGGAAGTGACTGGGAGGAGGACCTCATCCACGAATTCAGGGACGTCTTCATGGAAAAATTAGGTGAGTACAAGGGGACCCCAATATCGTTCAGCCTAAATCCAAAGATAGCTCCCATCCACCTTAAGCCCCGTCGAGTTCCGTTTGCCTTAAAACCGAAAATGGATGAACAGCTCGATAAATTGATAGCTCAGGGGGTCCTAGAACCTACCGATCCCTCTCCCTGGAAAACGCCAATCGTAACGCCAATTAAGCCGGATGGGTCAATTCAAATTTGTGGGGACTACTGGGCCACTCTGAACCACATCCTACAGCAAAATGCTTATCCGGTGCTGGTGGTGCAGCATCTCCTTCATTCCCTGGGGGGCGGAAAAGCCTTTGCTAAATTAGACTTAGCTCAGGCATATCAGCAACTACCTGTTGATGAAAAGACGGCACAGGCACAAACAATAGTGACACACCGAGGTGCCTTTAAATGTACCCGGCTCCAATTCGGAGTCAGTGTTGCCCCGGGAATTTTTCAAAACCTGATGGAGAGGTTACTACAAGGGATTAAAGGCGTAGTCCCATACTTTGATGATGTATTAATTGCTGCACCAACAAAGAAAATATCACAAAATCATTTAAAATTAGTCCTACAAAAATTTCAAAACGCCGGTCTTAAAGTGAAAAAGAACAAGTGTAAATTGTGTACCGATCGTGTTGAGTTTTTAGGGTACCTAATTGACAGTCAGGGTATTCACCCTACCGACAGTAAATTGAGAGCAATAAAAAATGCTCCCAGGCCTCGAAACAAGGCCGATCTCCAGGCGTTCCTAGGCCTTATCAACTTCTATAATGTATTTCTAGTGCACAAAACAACTGTCGCTGAGCCGTTACATTGTTTGCTAGATAAAAAAGCAATTTGGTTATGGGGTCATAAAGAAGAACAGGCATTTCGTAATGTTAAAAAACTACTGACTTCTGACGCTGTACTCATGCAGTACAATGAGACTTTGCTGTTAAATATCACATGTGATGCTTCGCCTTTTGGAGTAGGCTCAATTTTGAGCCATGTACTGCCTAATGGTAACGAAGCCCCTGTTGCATATTTTTCCAAGACGCTTTCAAAAACTGAGCGAAATTATAGCCAGATCGATAAAGAAGCCCTCTCAATTGTATCGGCCGTTAAAAGATTTCACGAGTATGTGTATGGCCAGGCTTTTACTATCGTGACTGACCACAAACCGTTATTGGGGATAATAGCCGGAGATAAGCCGACGCCTTACATATTATCCCCCAGGATGACTCGCTGGTCAGAATTCTTGGCTGCTTATAATTATCGGCTGCAATACAGCCTGGGGAAAGCCATTCCCCACGCTGATGCATTGAGCCGAGCACCATTACCAGAGACTCTTGATGATCCCATTCCAACAGTAACCACGTTACAGATTGAAACACTACACGTGCCGCCATTAACCGCCCGAGATATCGCGAGAGAAACCAGACGTGACCCCACCTTAGCGCGAGTCCTGAGCTGGGTGGAATGCGGATGGCCATTGGACCAGCTATCAGATGACTTCACACCATTCAAGATGCGACAAACGGAGTTGTTTTCTCAAAAGGGCTGTGTCATCTGGAGTGATAGAGTCGTTATCCCAGAACGACTCCAAAAAGCAGTATTCAGGACCTTACACTATGGCCATCCCGGTATCATGCGAATGAAAGCCCTCACGCGAAGCTATGCATGGTAGCCTGGCATTGACAAGCAAATCGAGAATTGGGTTAAAGCTTGTCATAGATGCCAGGAAGTGAGCAACGCCCCACCAAAAGCCATTCCAACCGAGTGGGAAATGCCACGGGGACCCTGGTCCCGTATTCACCTGAACTTTGCAGGGCTGACCAAAGGCCACACCTTTCTTCTAACTGTCGACGCCTACTCGAATTGGCTCGAGATTCACCGCATGATGAACACGACCACCAAAGCAGTCATCAAAAGATTGGAAAGACTGTTTGCAACCCACGGACTGCCAGACGTCCTGGTATCTGACAACGGGCTCCAATTTACTGTGCTGTCCTTCGAGCAGTACCTGGCTGATCGCGGCATCCGACATGCGCTCACCTCACCTGTGCATCCTGCCACCAATGGAAGGGCTGAGCGCATGGTTCAATTCATCAAAAAGACCTTGCAGAAATTAGACTACGATAACATTGACGACAAAATCAACTGAATCCTCTTCCTACAACACATCACACCTCACAGCGTCACCAACAAAACTCCCGCTGAATTGCTAATGGGACGCAGACTCCGCTCCCACCTCGACCGGTTACACCTAGTTTATGAACCAGAAAAACCACTAGGATCCAGCAGTTGCTGCCGTACCTTCCAGGTAGGCAATTGGGTATACGCTAAAAACCTATCGGGTGATCCGCTGTGGGTAGAAGCGACAGTAATACGTGTAACCGGCCCGAGATCCTATGTTGTAAAATGCCTTGACGATAAAATTTGGAAACGCCATATCGATCAATTATGATCATGGCTCCGGTCAGACATTTCTGAACTCCCTTATAACCAAACTGAGCGGGGGGGAGATACAGAAGAAGACGAATTTCAACTAGAAGAAAACCCATTCGAAGGGATCGATAGTGGAATAGAGACACAGGAACTGGAACCAGAGACAGGAATAGGTTCACCTGAGGGAGTTACCGAAAATATTGGTGAGAACGAAAATGTGAACTCTGAACCAGAGGAAACCCCTTCGCTAAACAATGATCCACCTCAGCAAGATTGCAGCCAAATGCAAAACGCACAGCGAAAATCAAACAGACTAATAAAGCAACCGTCCTACCTCAAGGACTATGTAACTGCGCCCTGTAAAAAGAAGCCAGGGGGAAGGGGTGTTGTGAAAGCATAAGGTTTAATAAAGTTATTTTGAGCTTGGAGTCAAGTGCAGGGTTTTGGCCCTGCACTTCTGATTGGCTGCTAAATGGCAGAATCTGATTGGCCATTAACGGAGCCTTCGTATTGGTTAATGGAGCTAGTGCTCCTGGGTTATTATTGGTTAAATAGTTATTGGGTTGCCTATATAAAGAGGGCCTTAGCTGCCCTTGTGTTTGAGCAGTCACCATGTAAATAAAGAGTTGAAGTTCACTGTTCCAGAGGCTCGTCTCCATTCTTTCTCGCCCATTCTCCAAACCTAACACAAACATTCACACACAAAAGGAGAAAAGAGTATAAAGAACCAGGGACTTACCATACGAAGCTAGCTAGCCCAGGAATGCAGACTTCTTGCTGTCCCTCGCCTTCCTGAAAAATAAAAAGATCTAGCTTTCAAGAAGTTGTCTGTATCCTTGCGCTGGAGCTCTTCCAGTGGGAAAATCGAATCCTCGAAGGAAAGACATTTTAACACCTTTCAACAATTGGCAATCACGAAGGTTTTCCTGCCAACCCTGCCACCGGACCAGGCCCATGGATCCAAAGCCAGCTGGCATGGACCTTCTTTTTCCAGGGATAACATCCACGGACCCAGCCCAGAAGTTATAGGGTAGTAAAGGGAGTCATTGGGCTTTTCCGCTCAACAGCTGCTTGAAAGCAGGTGAGTACCGCTTCAAATTTATAATCTTACTAGGGAGGGGAGTTGAAGTGTTATGGACTAAGCCAATGCATCAGTAACAACCCTAATAGCTTTACTTTAACAGCAGGCTTGTAATCCTGCACTTCTCATTGGCCCGCAAACAACGAGTCGTAATTGGTCATTTCTGGTCGATCTGATTGGCTGACAGTGGGTCTCTCTGATTGGACGCTTGTTAGAGCGGTAAACTCAAATCATTGGTTGTTTTGACAGCAGCCAGCTCTATAAAAGAGCTCCTGCTGCCCAAGTATTTTGCTCTGTTCTGAAGTCACTAATAAAGAGTTGAAGTCACAGTTCGATGTCTCATCTCCGTTCCTTGCATCCATCCTCAGGACTTAACACTGGCGACGAGGATGGGATGCGGAGATGAGAGAGCTGACTAAATAATCATCGAACAAGACAGAGCATGTGGCTGAGAGTGCATGCAACAAACGGCAGAATGACCAGCGGCACCATACCACCCGCTCCATTTGACCCGGCAAACAAAGACTGGGACTCGTATATATATGGACCGCTTCCAGATGTTCCTGGAGACCAACAATCTGAAAGATGCTATGCCTGGCAAGAAACGAGCGGTGTTCCTGACCCACTGCAGCCCCGACATTTTTAAAATGGCTAAGGCACTTGCCAAACCGGCGGAAGTGAAGACCATGGATTGGGATAACCTTGTGCCGATCCTCCGGGCCCATTACGCACCCGCAGTACCTACACTGATACAAAGACACGAGTTTTACCAGAGGGACCAATGGAAGAACGAGAGCGTTGGAGACTTCGTAGCCGACCTCCAGAACCTGGGAGGACTCTGTGGTTTTGCAAACCTCGAGGAAGCCATGAGAGACCGAATAGTTCTGGGATTAGATGACCACACAGTGCAGAGCAAGATCATGGCAAAAGGAGACATCAGCCTTGCAGATGTCATCGCCGACGCTGCTGCTGCAGAAGCAACCAGGAAGTCAGCCACTCGAATGCGCCGAGCGAATGAACCGCACCGCCAACTTGCTAGTGATAGTCTGCCTTCCTCTGAGAGGCACACTATTACCACCCATCGTGAAGACCCCAAGTCATCCTCAGACAATGAGGAAGAGGAGGTCAACCGGCTCTGCTCGGAATGAGAGCAAAGGAGCCTGAGACTTCCGCGCCAATGTGCTGGTTGCGGGGCAAACCACCCGCAATCGGACTGCAAATTCCTCAACGCACTCTGCCATTCCTGTGGGAAAAGAGGCCACATCGCAAAGGTCTGCAGAAGCAAGCGAGAGTCCAGTCCAAGCCAGAGGGAGAATAACCTCCACCGGGAGACAGGCAAACCACCTGGAAATCGGGACCGCCTGAACCACCAATGGAGCAACCACTATTACAGAAATCGAGCACCTGCCGCTTCAACAAGACGAGAAGAGGCACACCAAACTATCACTATCGGCCATGCTTCATCAATAGATGCAAGAAAGATCCGCGTAAAGGTCACTATTGAGAATCGACTGTGCATGATGGAAGTCGATTCGGGATCATCCCTATCGATGGTCTCCTGGAAAACCCTCAAACAGCTGATCCCTGCCATTGTTGCCAGGACCTCAGCACTCAAATAATTATCCTAAAAGACTACCAGGGGAACAGAATTCCAGTTGTCGGTTCCAGCCACGTCCAAGTATCCTTCAAGGACCGCACCGCGATGCTTCCCCTGACTGTCGTGGATCATGACTGGCCCAGTTTGTTAGGGTTACAGTGGTTCGCCCCACTCGGAATTGAACTAGCTAGCATACACCAAACCAGAAGCGATGACTGGGAAGAGGCCCTCATCCAGGAATTCCAGGACATGTTCACAGGAACATTAGGCAAGTACAAAGGGACCCCTATATCGTTTAATCTCAGTCCCGATGTGGCTCCCATTCGCCTTAAGCCTCGTCAGTGCCTTTTGCCCTCAAGCCAAAGACTGATGAACAACTAGACAAATTAATAGCGCAGGGTGTGTTAGAACCGATTGACCATACCTGATGGGAAACTCCAATAGTAACACCCATAAAGCCAGATGGCTCGTTAAGAATTTGTGGGGATTACCGGGCCACCCTAAATCACACGCTTCAGCAGAGCACTTACCCAGTACCGATGGTCGAACACCTTCTTCACTCCCTGGGTGGCAGAAAAATATTTGCGAAATTGGACTTAGCTCAGGTATACCAACAGCTCCCCATAGATGCGATGACTGCAGAAGCCCAGACGATAGTTACACATAGAGTGTCTTCAAGTGCAATAGATTCCAATTCGGAGTAAGCGTGGCACCGGGCATTTTCCAAAGTTTGATGGAGAGATTATTACAAGGCATAAAAGGCATCGTGCCTTATTTTGATGACGTCTTAATAGCTGCCCCTACTAAAGAGTTATTAGGACAATGACTCAGAAGGATTCTTCAAAAATTTAAAGACGCTGGCCTGAAGGTAAAAAGAGACAAGTGTCAATTTTGTACAGAGAGAGTGGAGTTCCTGGGATACCTTCTTGACAGACAGGGAATCCACCCCACCGAAAAAAAAACTAACTGCAATCAAAAATGCCCCAAGACCTAGAAATAAGACAGACCTCCAAGCCTTCCTGGGACTCATTAACTTTTATAACATCTTCTTGCCCTAGAAGGCAACCGTAGCAGAGCCCTTACATAGACTTCTCGACAAAAAGGCTTCCTGGGTCTGGGGACGGCGTGAAGAACGAGCATTTCAACAAGTAAAAGATCTCTTAAGTTCTGATGCTGTATTGACACAATACAACGAGAATCTACCCTTAACTGTTACCTGTGATGCCTCACCATTCGGAGCGGGAGCCTTTTAAGCCATGTCCTGCCAAATGGTAATGAGGCATCTATTGCATTCTTTTCGAGAACTTTGTCTAAAACTGAAAGGAACTATAGCCAAGTTCATAAAGAGGCTCTCGCCATTGTGTCCGCAATTAAATGTTTCCATGAATATGTTTATGGGAGACCCTTTGCCATAATTACAGACCACAAGCCGCTACTTGGCATTTCAGCGGGAAACAAACCAACTCCCCACATCTTATCACCAAGAATGACATGTTGGTTGGAGTTTTTATCCACATACGATTACCAACTGCAACACTGCCCGGGGAAGGCCATTCCCCACGCTGATGCTTTGAGCCGCTCTCCACTACCAGACGTCATAGATGACCCAGCTCCAACCCTAGCCATATTGCAAATCAAAACTCTTAAATCACCGCTGCTGACCACCTGAGACATCGCCTCAGAAATGAAAAAGGACCCTTCTTTGGCACGAGTCCTCAGCTGGGTGGAATGGGGTTGGCTGGACAGTGCACCCAATGATACTTTCAGGCTGTTCAGGAATCAACAGTCAGAACTATTCTCTCAAAAGGGCTGCATCTTGTGGGTAGACAGAGTCGTCATCCCAGAGAAATTGCAACATAAAGTTTTAAAAATGTTGCACGATGGACATCCAGGCATTGTGCAGATGAAGGCATTGGCAAGGAGTTATGCATGGTGGCCAGGTTTAGACAAGCAGATAGAGACCTGGGTGGCGACATGCAGCAGATGCCAGGAGACTCACTCTGCTCCTCCAAAAACACCCCCAACTCAATCGGAAACACCTCGTGGTCCCTGGTCCCGTATCAACATCAATTTTGCGGGACCCACAAGAGGACACACTTTCCTTCTAACAGTGGATGCCTATTCTAACGGGCTCGAGGTCCAAAAAATGAAAAGCACCACCATGGAGGCGGTCATTAAAAAACTCAATAAGCTATTCACTACCCACAGATTGCCGGATGTCCTGGTCTCCGATAATGGTCCTCAATTCATTGCCCTGGCATTCGAACAGTACCTAGCAGACCGGGGCATCCGCCATGCCTTAACATCGCCAGCTCACCTCGCAGCCAACGGTAGGGCTGAGTGAATGGTTCAATTTGTAAAGACCTTACACAAAATGGACCAGGGTGACATTGATGACAAGATAACCTGGATGACGTCTCCTCCAACATATTACTCCAAGCAGCACCACAAACAGAACCCCAGCTGAACTCCTGATGGGCCAAAAACTTCACTCACATCTCGATCGCCTCCACCCTGCTTGCACACCTGAACCACACCCTGGGATCCAGCAGCAAGTGTCAATCATTCCAGGAAGGCAATCCCGTTTTTGTGAAAAACTTCTCGAGTGACCCATTGTGGGTCCCCGCTACCATAACGCAATTTATGGAACCCCGATCCTATTATCTACAAACTGCAGATGGCAAAATGTGGAAGCGCCACATAGACCAGCTTCGATCCAGACTAGCACCTACTCCCATCTCATCCTCTGAATCTCAAACTGGGGGGGGAAGGGACATCGAGGGGGCCAAAAAAGAAATAACAGATGACTTAACATTTGGAACCCAGTAGTCTACACAACCAACCATGGGATACTCACCGCCAGAAGGAGAACCGAGCTGGGAAGTTGCCTCACCGCATGACAGCACCGCGATGGAAACAGCTCCAGGGAACCCGGATGACAGCATTGGCGAGAGCAGAGAGGACAGCCCAGAGCCACTCAATGAAACAGCGAGACCCTTTTCGCCACCCAGCTCAGCAATCAGCCCACCGGAACCAGATCCAGGACAGAAACCGGTGGAACAGCACAGATCAAGCAGACAGGTGAAGCGACCTGCCTACTTATGAGAATATGTCACTCCATCCCTCAGACGGGACCTAGGGGGGAGGGGTGTTATTTACTAAGCCAACACATCAGTAACAACCCTAATAGCTTTACTTTAACAGCAGGATCATAATCCTGCACTTCTCATTGGCCCACAAACAGCGAGTCATGATTGGTTGTTTCTGGCTGATCTGATTGGCTGACAGTGGGTCTTTCTGATTGGACGCTTGTTAGACGGTAAACTCAAATCATTGGTTGTTTTGACAGCAGCCAGCTCTATAAAAGAACTGCTGCTGCCCAAGTATTTTGCTCTTTTCTGAAGTCACTAATAAAGAGTTGAAGTCACAGTTCGATGTCTCATCTCCATTCCTTGCGCCCATGCTCAGGACTTAACAGGAAGCGTGAGAGTACCAGGTGTGTGATTGTGGGTTTTCTCTCCGGAAACAGCAGGACCTCACCTCCTCCATGATTGCCAGCTGCACTCCAGCCGGCTTCTAGATCAAACACGAGCCGTGACCGGCTCGATTTAGGAACGCAAGGGGTGATCACGGAGTGTGAGTCCTTCTGAAGGATGTAAGAAAGATCGAATGGGCTGCAAAAGGAACTGGTGTTAGGAAATAAATAAAAAGCAGGAAAAAAATAGTCATGGTGCATCCCGCAAGCAAAGCCCTGTGCATTTAGAAGGAGCCCGTACCGGCTGCTGACAAACAAAATTGGAAATAGTTTGTCTAAAAAGCAGAGTAGGTCCTTCCAGATCCCTACCTTTAAGGGAGATCTGAAAACTGATGGCTGGGTGTAGGGTGGGGCCCGTACCGGTGCTGCTCGGGGGCAGATGGTCCTCTGAGATCCATGTTTTTTAGGGGGGGTGTCTTCAAACTGATGGCTGAGTTTCCCTAAAAGAAAGGGGCCCATACTCCATGTGTAGGGAAACTGGAGTCCTTTCCAGACCTTTTTTGTCTGAAAACTAATGACTGTAGCCTGGCTAAACCAATCCCCACATCAAGTCTGGAATATGGGAAGTTGTAGCTTGAGGGCAATTGAAGAGAACCCCTTGGATAAATAACTTGAGTCTTTGGATGAAAGGCAAGTGCCTGTCCTGACTGGAATGAATAAAAAAGAAGCAAAAATGAGTTGCAAAAAGTGGGCTTTATAGCGAGATGACACAGAAAGACAAATTTGGCCTGATAGCAGTACTTTAGATTATAAAACCCTGAAAGCACTTAGAACACGCATTAAACCCAGCCAAATACCCTATTGGTACTGCTGGGCTGAAATGGCTAGGACCAAAGACCTGACTGAGGGAAAAGATCAAGAAAAACCTGAAACCCATTCCCTGGAAGGAAAAACTGAGACACGGATTAGGCCAGGCAGAAATAGGGGACCATTAGAATACCTTTTAACCCATACTCCCTTCTCTGCCTCTGATTTGGTCATCTGGAAAAAGGATACCCCAGCTTTCAAGTTTGATCCTCAAAGAGTAATTCAAACCCTGAAATCTATCATAGACAGCCATAATCCATCCTGGGGTAATATGACGCTGCTGCTACAAGTCTTTCTAACAAAAGATGAACTATTAAAACTATTTGAAAAAAACAGACCAAATAGCTAAGCTACCAACGATCCCTGGACAGGCAGCTCCAGCCCGCATTGCATGGCCAGTATATCACCCTAACTGGGACTACAATGATAACAATCACTGGGTTGAATACACAAGAGCAAAAAATAACTTACAAGAAGCTTTAGAGGAAATAGGTAAAAAGCCTTTAAACTGGTCATGTTAAGTTCTGTGCGTGACGCAAGAAGCGGAGACGAGTCGATGAACAGTGAACTTCAACTCTCTATTTAACATGGTGCAACAGCTCTCTGAATGGCCTCAACAGCCCCCTTTATATAGGCAAGCTCTTGGGTATTTAGCCAATGAAAACACAGGAACGTTAGCTCTTTTTAACCAATGAGAAGGGCTCGTTAATAGCCAATCAGATTCTCCTGAACGGACCAATCCGATACCGCTATTATCAACCAATCAGAAGTGCAAGGCCAGAACCCTGCACTTTGCTTTAAGGTTTCAACAAACTTTTATTCAAGCACTTTTATTAATTCACAACACCCCTTCCCTCCGGGTTCCGTTTAAGGGGTGCGATAACGTAGTCTTTGAGGTAGGCAGGTTGTTTTGATTGTCTATTTGATTTACGCTATCCTCCCGGTATTTGTCTAGAGTCTTGTTGGGGTAGAACATTATCTGGTGAATAGGGTGCCTCTGATTCTGTTTCTAAACTTCCGTTACCACTAATGACTTTGATATCCCTTTGAGGCAAGTTAACTCCTGTCCCCGATCCTTCTTCACATGTTGCATCTGAGCGGTCATTTCTTCTGCTTGTGCTTTCTGCTGTTCCAAACTCATCCTCCTCGATGTCTCCTCCCTCCTCAGTTGGGAAATCACCGGAATCACAGATCCCAGACTGCAGCCTTGAATGCAGCTGATCAATGTGGCGCTTCCATATTCTATTGTCGCGACATTTCACTCGGTATGATCTGGGTCCGGTTACTTGGATTACAGTTGCCTTGACCTACAATGGGTCACCATAAAAGTTTCTCGCGAAAACCAAGTCACCTATCTGGAAATTATGGCATTTCCTGCTGGATCCATGTGGTTTTTCAGGTTTGTACTATGGGTGTAGTCGGTCCAGGTGGGAGCGGAGTTTCCGTCCCATCAATAACTCAGCGGGAGTTTTGTTGGTGACGCTGTGTGGAGTGATGTGCTGCAAAAGGAGTATCTGGTTAATCTTGTCTTCGATATCGCCAAAGTCTATTTTATGTAGAGTTCTTTTGACGAATTGTACCATGCGCTTGACCCTTCCATTAGCCGCAGGATGCACCAGTGAAGTTAGCGCATGGCGAATACAGCGGTCCGCCAGGTACTGTTCAAAAGAAAGCGCGGTAAACTGGGGCCCGTTGTCGGATACCAGAACGTCCGGTAATCTGTGTGTTGCAAATAATCTGTCCAATTTCCTGATGACTGATTCGGTTGTTGTATTTTTCATCTCATGGATTTCGAGCCAGTTCGAGTAGGCATCCACTGTTAATAAAAATGTGTGTCCATTCGTAGGTCCCGCAAAGTCCAGATGAATACAGTACCATGGTCCCCTGGGTGTTTCCCATTCTGTTGGGGTTGCTTTCGGTGGGGCATTGCTGATTTCCTGGCATCTGGAACAAGTCTTTACCCAGGCTTTGATCTGATTGTCTATGCTTGGCCACCACGCATAGCTTCGTATGAGTGCTTTCATGCGCACGATGCCGGGGTGGCCATCATGCAAGGTTCTCAGTACTGCTCACTGTAACCGTTCTGGGACAACAACTCTATCGCCCCAAATGATGCAGCCTTTCTGGGAAAACAGTTCTGTCTGTCGATTTTTGAAGGGAACGTAATTGTCAGGGATTTGGTCCAATGGCCATCCATATTCTACTCAGCTGAGGACACGTGCTAAAACGGGATCGCGTTTAGTTTCAATCGCGATATCACGAGCTGTCAGCGGCGGTTTTTGGAGTGTCTCAATCTGCAGTGTTGTGACAGTCGGAGCAGGGTCAGCAACAATTTCTGGAAGTGGTGCACGGCTCAATGAATCAGCATGGGGAATGGCTTTCCCCGGGCGGTGTTGCAACTTATAATTATAGGCAGTCAAGAATTCTGACCAATGGGTCATTCTGGGAGATAATATATAAGGGTTGGTTTATCTCCCACTATTATTCCCAGTAAGGGTTTGTGGTCAGTTATTATCATGAAAGCTCGCCCATAAATATATTCATGAAATCTTTTAACAGCAGATACAATAGCAAGAGCTTCCTTATCGATTTGACTGTAATTGCGTTCTGCTTTTGATAGCGTTTTTGAAAAATAGGCAACAGGGGCTTCACTTCCGTTTGGTAAAACGTGGCTCAAAATGGCACCCACTCCGAAGGGTGATGCAACACAAATAACTGTTAAAGGCAAAGTCTCATTATATTGCATCAAAACAGCATCGGAGGTCAATAAGTTTTTTACTTGTCAAAACACCTGTTCCTCTTGGTGCCCCCAAACCCAGGTTGCTTTTTTGTCTAACAAACGATGTAGGGGTTCAGCTACAGTCGCCTTGTGAGGCAGGAAGATGTTATAAAAATTGATAAGGCCCAGGGAAGCTTGGAGATCTGCCTTATTGCGGGGTCTTGGGGTGTTTTTGATTGCCCTAAGTTTGCTATTGGTGGGGTGAATGCCCTGTTTATCTATTAAATATCCTAAAAATTCTACTCAATCAGTACATATTTGACACTTGTTTTTCTTAACTTTGAGACCCGAGTCTTTAAATCTCTGAAGAACCAATCCCAGGCACTCCCTTAGTATTTCTTGAGTCAGAGCAGCAATTAAAACATCATCAAAATAGGGGACAATGCCTTTTATCCCTTGTAATAGTCTTTCCATCAAACTTTGAAAGATTCCCGGGGCCACGCTTACTCCGAATTGGAGTCGGTTACATTTAAATGCACCTCGTTGCGTAACGATCATTTGGGCCTCTGCCATTTTCCTGTCTACAGGCAGTTGTTGGTATGCCTGGGCTAGATCTAGTTTAGCGAAGACTTTTCCGCCCCCCAGGGAATGGAGAAGGTGTTGCACCACTGGTACTGGGTAAGCGTTTTGCTGCAGGGCATGATTCAGGGTGGCTCAGTAGTCCCCACAAGTTCTTAATGATCCATCCGGCTTGATGGGTGTCATTCCCAGGGAGAATGATTGGTTGGTTCTAACACCCCCTGGGCTATTAATTTATCAAGCTGCTCGTCAATCTTTGGTTTAAGGGCAAATGGGACTCGACGAGGCTTAAGGCGGATGGGAGCTATTTCGGGGTTGAGGTTAAATGATATTGGGGTCCCCTTGTACTTACCTAGTTGATCTGCAAAGATGTCCTGGAATTCTTGGACGAGAGTCTCTTCGCAGTCATTGCTGCTGGTTCGGTGAATGCCGGCTACTTCAATTCCAAGTGGAGCGAACCATTGGAGGCCTAACAAGCTAGGCCAATCCTTGTTGATTACAGTCAAGGGTGGAGATGCAGTACGATTTTTAAATGAGACACGGACTTGGCTGGATCCAACAACTGGAATTTGATTTCCCTGATAATCTTTGAATATGATTCTTTGGAATTGGAGGTCTTGTCGCCGGACGGTAGGGATGAGTTGCTTGAGGGTCTTCCAGGAAACCATTGAGAGGGACTATCCTGAATTGACTTTCATCATACAAGGCTGGTTTTCAATAGCCACCTTCACCCGGATCTTCTTGGTGTCCAGTGATGAGGCGTGACCAATCGTAATAGTTTGGTGTGCATCTTCTCGCTTTGTTGAGTGGTTTAAGGGTTTGTTTCTGTAGGAGTGGTTGTTCCATTCGTGGTTCAAGGGTTCTCACTTTGCAGGACGGCTTCCTGCAGATTGGCAACAGTTAGCCCCCCTCGGGGTTTGGCTGGGTCCTTGTTTGCTTCTACAGACCCGTCCGATGTGGCTTCTTTTCCCGCACACATGGCAGAGTGCGTCGAGGAATTTACAGTCTGATCGGGGGTGGTTTGCCCCACAACCAGCGCATTGGTACTGCAATTTCTGGTGTTGGTCTCGTTCAGACCGGAGCTGGTTGACCTCTTCTTCATCGCTTTCCGATGACGGTTCAAGGTCCTCGTGGTGGGCTGTCGTTGCCGGTTCTTCTAAGTGAGGTGAAACTTCGCTGGCAAGTTGGCGAAGTGGAGCGTGGGTGCAGCGCATTTGGGCAGCCAACTTCCTGGTTGCTTCTGCTGCAGTAGCATCAGCGATGGCATCTGTAAGGCTAATGTCGCCTTTTGCCATCAGCTTACTCTACACGCCTGGTGAATCTAATCCCAGAACTATTCGGTCTCTCAGGGCTTCTTCAGGGTCAGCAAACCCTCATAGGCCTCCAAGATTCCGGAGATCCACTATGAAATCTGCAATGCTTTCGCCCTTCCGCTGATCTCCCTAGTAAAATTCATGCCTTCTTCCGAGTGTTGGTACGGTCGGTGCATAGTGGGCCCTTAGCAGGGGTTCGAGGACGTCCCAGTCCATGGACTTCACTTCTGCTGGTTTCGCTAGTGCCTTGGCCATCTTGAATACGGTCGGCCCACAATGAGTTAGGAAAACTGCCCGTTTCTTTCCAGTAGTGGCATCCTTCAAATTGTTGGTTTCCAGAAACATCTGGAAGCGATCCATATCTTCTTGTGCCGGGTCGAATGGAGCGGGTGGTATGATGCTGCCGGACATGGTTCTGGCGTTGGTGCATTTCAGCCACGTGCTCTGTTATCGCTCTGTAGTGTTCAATCAGCTCTGATGTCTCCACATCCCATCCTCGTTGCCAGTGTTAAGTTCTGTGTGTGGCGCAAGAAGCGGAGATGAGTCGATGAACAATGAACTTCAACTCTTTATTTAGCATGGTGCAACAGCTCTTTGAACGGCCTCAACAGCCCCCTTTATATAGGCAAGCTCTTGGGTATTTAGCCAATGAAAACACAGGAACGTTAGCTCTTTTTAACCAATGAGAAGGGCTCGTTAATAGCCAATCAGATTCTCCTGAACGGACCAATCTGATATCGCTATTATCGGCCAATCAGAAGTGCAGGGCCAGAACCCTGCACTTTGCTTTAAGGTTTCAACAAACTTTTATTCAAGCACTTTTATTAATTCACAACAGGTCAGAATTCCAAAAAAGAACACAAAGAGAAAAAAAAAAACCCTGATACCTTTTGGGTCCACCTGTCAGAAGCAGCTATTGCATATGCCCATCTAGACCTTAGCTGCCTGAAGGACGAAAGGATTTTAGTTTCAGCCTTCATGGACCAGTCCACCGTGGATATCAAAGAACATTTCCACTGCTTCGTCTCTAACTGGCCAACCTTAGAAATAGTAGAGTTGCGCAGGATCGCTAACTTTGTCTGTGATCAGAGACAAACTGAAAGAGGAGGAGAAAGATAGAAAGAGGCGGTTAGAAAGAGAGGAGGATTTAAAAATGTTTGCTGTAATGCAACATGATGTTAGACAAATGCCAGGTAAAACCCCCTGTCAGGCTGCGCTCCTTCTAAATCCCAAGAAAGAAATACTCAGACTCCATGGTGTAGAGCAAAGTTATCCTTTTACTGGGAAATAAAGTGGTAGTTACAAAGCAATTCCAAAACTGAGAAATTGGTGGGTAGAATGCACATACAAAGAAATAGGTTTGCTCCCACCCCCCAAAGTTCAAATGATTCTTCCAATTAAAACTTTTGAAACAGCTCATGTGGTCATCTCCAGATGGTGATGTGGCGTCTTGTCAAATGACCTTGACATATTTTGATAAAAGTTCGCAGTTGCGCAAAAGAGAAAGAAGATAGCCAAGAAACGGAAAGTTAAAGACAAGAATCCCCCCTCCCCTTGCTAGCCCAGCAAGGAATGCAAACACCTCCAGCTTTCTTCCCATATAAAATCCCCCCTCCCTCCGTTGCCATGACAGCCGAGAGAAATAATGAAACAATAGCAGAAAGGTAGGAGGGGAAGGTATCTTGAGGCTGACACCCCCTATAATTCTAGGAAATGCTGGCATTATGATAAAGCAGGATGGTCGCAAGGCAAATGCCAGCATTGCTATAGGTGTGGACAGGAAGGGCATTTCAGCAGGCAATGTAGGCAACACCCTTCCTGCAACCAGTATCACCCACCACCTAGAAACATGAAGCCAGGCAATAATCCAGGCCATTACACTGAACAACAAAGCTTTAATCATCATGCACCACCCAGTGCTCCTTTTCCTCAAATAAATCACAACAATAGACCTTAATGGGAGCAAAGAAGAGAAAATGACCTGCTCCTTTCCTGACTAGAACATGAGAATGAGAACTCTGAATTCATGGCTACCTTTAACGGGCTGGCTATCCCCCTAAAAAATGTCCCTGAAGTGGAACCCATTGTCACCATTCTTATAGGAAGAAAAAAATACAATTGCTTAGTTGATACTGGAGCCACTTCCTCATTAATTACTGAACCACCATATAAAGCTTCAGTGGCTGGAGGGGCTCAGGATAGCATAATGGAAGTGGAGGGGGGAAATAATCCCTGTAGAATTTACCCACAATGTAATAGTAGAACTTGGACCTTTCACAGTAGACCATTCATTCACTATTTGCCCCCAGTCGCCACTATCCCTACTAGGAAGGGATGTCCTATGTAAAATGGGAGTTACCATAACATGTGGCAAACGGGCTGCAATTGGAAATCCCAGGAAAAGGGACACACAAGAAAATCATGTTGATAACCAGCAACAGGGGGCTTCATGAAGATTCAAAAAGCCTGAGTTTTTGTAGTTAAATTGGGAGAAGATTAAAAGACAATGTTATTTGAAAATTCCAGTCTGATTATCGACTATTGAAGCATTTTCTTATCCTATAATATATAAGAAGGAACAAACAGTTAGATATGGGGAAATATTGAATGAAAAGGGTGAACTTAAATCGATGCAAAATCTAGAGGAACAAGGTATAAAGATGAATTGGTTTTCATATGTGCAAATACATTCAAGGTAAGATTTCAAAACAGAAGGATTTTATGACAAATTGACTGACTTAGATAAGATTTTGACAGGTACTGATGAAAAGGTGATTAAAAAATTGTATAGATATTTATTAGAAACTAAACTAGAAGAAGAACAAGTTAAAGAAATTATGATTGCTTGGGAGAAGAATTTTGGATATGGGATTGATTTAGAGAAATGGAAAAAAATGTGGTCTCAAAATTATAAAATGACAATGTCAACAGCATATAAAGAAAATTTGTATATTTTACAGGTGGCATTTTCCCCTGACAAGAATAGCAAGAATGTTCAAGAATAAATCCGAAAAATGTTGGAAATGTCATCAGATACCTGGCTTATATTACCATATGCTCATATTACCTGGCTCATATTATCAATATATGACTTGTGCGGATGCTAGAAAGTACTGGACTAGAATCCACACATTGTTGGAAAAAATGACAAAAAAACATAGATTTGAAACCAGATATATTTTTATTGGGAATTTTACCTGATACATATAGTAAAGATTTGAAATACCTGAATGTAAATGTTTTAACAGCGGCTAGGATTGTATTTGCTAAAAACTGGAAAAATGCGAAAATTCCATTGCAGGAAGAAACCATTAAGAAAATATTGGAATGCGCTGAAATGAGTAGATTGACATTTGAAATTAGAGAGCAAGAGGAGAAACAATTCTATAAAATTTGGGACCTTTTTTATCAATGGTTAGATAATAAAATACAATAATGAAATATGTAGAATCTTAGAAAATAATAAATATATAAAGATGTTGTTTTTTTTTCTTTTTTACTATATCTATAAAAAAAAAATTTAGGATGGATTTGGGAAGATTATATGAATTGTTACAAAATGATACCAAGTAAATTATAGTTGTCTCGCAAAATATGAATGAATAAAATTATTGTCAAATGATTGAATAATAATGATACTAGGGTATTTGATCTCTGATTGAGAATATGAGTTATTATACTATGTAACTATAATTGATGACTATAAAATGGATGCACAAATTTTTTTTAAACCAACCGATACACTGCTTGTATATTCATGGAAGAAAGGTTGATATTTTTATGTGATTTAAAAAGCCTGCCGCCCTCCTTATGGGGCTGGTATGCTTAAGAAGTGGGACTACTTAAAGGAGCAACACCTGTTACTATCCAAGGGAAACACGAACCAAGGAGTCTAACACGCACACGAGTCATGTTGGCTGCCCCCCCACGATACCCTACAAGGCCTAGATCCTCATTCCCTTTGTTTAGATAGTGGGGATAGGGTTCTCTCTTCTTATCTTACAGCCCTGCAAAAGAGATTACAGACCCTCTGAACCCAGAGTGCGCTGACACAGACCTTACTCCTGGAAAAAGCCCTGCATCCATATGAGCCAGGAGATTGGGTGTGGATCAAGTTCTTCACCAGAACCTCACCTTTACAACCCAGGTGGAAAGGACCCTACCAAGTCTCACTAACTACACATACTCCCATAAAGGTTGCAGGATGAGACTCTTGGATACATTGGACACATGCAAAACCAGCAGTCATAGACCTTGAAGGAAAAGCATTTTGACACCTTTCAACAATATATTAAAAAATCACGACATATATTTGTACACAATTTTAAAACATTTTTTACATATCCAGCCAATATGATAATAGGCCCCTCTGTAAACCCTGAAGTGGCCTGAGGATGGTCATTTCCTTTTCCTTTCTTTTTAGCTGCTTCTGTGATGACACAGCCTGGAGTGGGGAGCAGGAACAGGGAGGGGGGTAGAGATAATTGGGTGTTGCAGCCAAAATAAAATTATTTCCCCTGGGAACTAAGGTTATCCATGCAGGTTTAAGGAAGGAAGAGAGTAAGTGGGCTGAGTGCGGATTGACCCTTGTGAACTATGACTCTGGGGAAGTGACAAAACTTTTACTTTTAATGAGGAGAAAATTGGCTGAGTTTTAACAAGTCTGTGCCAATATGATAAGTCCCAATAAAGTATTATTTGAGGAAGATGCCTGCCTCAGAGTTCTTCTTGTTGTGGTTGTGTTACTTAGAATACTAGCACCCTCTATATTTTCATTTCCAGCAAAAAAATTGAAATGCCTAGACATCCTTTTATAATGATTGTCAGTTTCTCAGTAGTTCCCTGAGATGAAAATTATCTTGAGACCTTTTCAGTGAACTATTACAGAAATAATAAATAAAATTACCAATTTTTCCGAAACCAAGAACCAAACACTCTGAAATTTTCCATAGACATTGATCAATCCTCATAGATTAATCCATGATCTGTGACTTAGTCAAGTTGAAGATCTTCTCTGAAGGTTTTTGCTTGACCTCAGACTCACTTCCTTTCACTGGGTGTTTTGCACAGTAATAGACTACTTTGTCTTCAGCTTTGAGGCTGTTCATTTGCAGATACAGCTGGTTTTTGACATTGTCCCTGGAGACTGTGAAGCGTCCCTTCACTTAGCATGAGTAGAACTTTCTGGAATCAGTATAGATGCCTACAACCCATTCCAGACCTTTCTCTGCAGTCGTCTCAGCCAGTGCATATGATAGATGCTGAAGGTGAATCCAGAGGCTTGGCAGGAGAGATGGAGGGATTCTCCAGGCCTTTTCACATCCCCTCTGGAATCCACCAATTGTTCTTGAGACTCGATTCCTAAAAAGATCTTTTTAAAAAAATCAGATCTCTTGCATACAAGAGCAGAACATGGAAATAAATTTTACATAAGGGACTCTCAGGACTATTAGTAAGGCCACAAGGTTTAACCACATTTTTGCTCCTCTGGTGTGTAGATCAAATTGGAAAGAGAGATTTCAGGAAATAGAAGAAGGTTTCTGTTGGTGGATGTTGTCTGAAAACTATGGGGCTCCTTTAAAGGGGAAATAGTGCCTCCATTTACATACGTGTTGGGATAACCTTATAGGTCATTGACTAAAACATTTGTGTGAATTTATATAAATTTCATGTGTATTTTGCAGTTAACATTCCAGTCCTAAAAAAAGGATTCAGACCCATTTTTTCCCACATGAGTTAATAGGAATGAGGGCCAGTTTATTGTATATGAACTAAGAAAAAGAACAATCATTCTCTAAATAATTCCAGATATTATAGCATAAATTTACTTATTACAGATTGGCTCAAATGTCAGATTTAAAATGTTTGCTGCAAAATTGCTTCCTGAACCATTGTTTGTTTTATGGAACATCCCAAATATATTAGATGGCTTTAAGGAACACTTTGGATGTTAGACTAATTGAATCCACTCAACTCAGAAACTTAAATTATAGTGTGATCAGTTGAAACCAGTTGAAACAGAATGATAAACAATTATCTTTGTATTATCCAAAACATTTTGTTTGCTGTAGGTTATCTGGTGTAAACAGATAATGGCTTCCTAGTAAGAATTATTCTCTCTCAAGATTCTACATTCTTTAAAATTCCATTTAGAGAAACTTTAAAATCCTTTGGATTGATATATATATATGTGTGTGTGTTTGTGTGTGCATGTGCACGCACTCAACTATAACATATTAGCCATTTTATATGTTCACTACCTAAGACAATATGGCCCTTTCATGTTGTTTCCATTTCTACGAAAGATTTGAAATGCCTTGGTAAGTTTCATATTGAAGTCTCCTGCTGTGTAATATTTTCTTGATAACATTTCATTGAGTTTTTACAAAAATAAAATAAAAAATATCAAGACTCCAAAATATCTAATGACAGTTGTTTTAATTCCCTTCCCCTCTCCCACCAAGTCCACAGAAAATGAGATTTCATGTAACAGCATTGCCCCCCCCCCCAGTATCAAAAACAAGGAAGGAAGCATGCTCCATATTTCTAAGGAAATTCTTTGGGTCCAGATGTTTCCTCAAGAGGTGAATGGCAGTTTAGATGTTTAGAAGTTTTACCCTGAAGTTTCATTTCCAAGCTTCTGTCAATATACTGTAGAAAATTAGCACCCACCCCTTTCCTAGAAGAATGAAATATTTTGAGAAATACTAAAAAGGCAGAATATTATAATTCCCTAAGAAAAAACATGCTCTTGAAAAGCAGCCCACACTTTTCTTAATAGCCCCAGAAAGATTGGGCCAGCCCATCTATAAGCCTCAGGGTAGTGAGATTAGCCCGCACTCAAGATCTAAACCAGGACAAAGCCATTAAGACACAATAGGAATTGCCCAACATCCTTTCAGAACACAAGCTTCTTCATTACAACATCACCCTCCAAGCTTCAACCAAACCTGGAAGCTCAGATAACCTCAGACTCATGCACAATCCATAGGCGTCTGACAGCAACCTATAGAATACATACTCTTGTCACAGGAACAGGAAGCTCAAGAGCAAGGCCCAAGAGAGGATATAAATCAGGGGTCAACCACCTTTTGGACCTCAGAGACCACCAAACTCATAATTTTAGACCACTAATATGAATTTTGACTGACGGTGGCTTATTGACGTTGGTGGGAAAGTAGTTCCCATATTCCAGAGCTGCAGTAGTCACAGGACCGGCCCTTTGGCCATCCCGGAACAAGTGCTCTTCCAGCCGGGTGCACTGGCCTGCCATAGACTGGAGGAGCTGCTCTGGGGTGACCAAAGGGCCAGTCTTGTGACTATGACTATGGGATCGGCCCGTGGTGGGGTTGGAAATCTCCAGGTGTTCTCAGAAGCAGCACAGGAAACTTCAGCTGGGCTCTTGAGAGATGAGAGTGACTCCGGCTGCTTTTTTCCATGAGCACTTCTTGAGAGAGAGAGATGGTTTTGCAGGTAGCTTGGCCAAACTCTTGTCCCTGGGAGTCAAAGAGCTGAAGCAAATGCAGCAGAGGAAACTTCAGCTGGGATCCCCAAGTAAGGTGGAATGCTGATGCTGTGCTAATGCAAATAGCCCGGTACTCCTGCACCTTCCTGCCATGTCCATTGCTGCTTTAGCCTGCCTGTGCCACTGCCCTCTCTTGCCACCCTAGCACCATTTCCTCATCCTGCTGGTGAGAACTGTGCTGCTGTTTCCACATTGCATCACCTGCACATTACACATGCCATCCCCTATGGCAGAGATTTCCAACCCCACCATGGGCCGATCCCGTATTCCAAAGCTGCAGTAGTCACAAGATTGGCCCTTTGGTCATACCAGAGCAGCTCCTCCAGTCCATGGCAGGCCAGTGCACCTTTTGGTGGAACATTTCTCTGTAGACCACCAAAATTTTCTCACAGACCATCAGTGGTCCCTGGCCCACCAGTTGGCAACCACTGGTATAAATAACACTCACACTTCACTCCAGGTTGTCAGTTGCCCAGGACCTCAAACCTATGTGGGTTCATCAATAAACCATCTTTCCAATCAGCCTCCATATTTTCAGTGTCTTTTTCCCCACTTGGAATTGAACCAGGTGGATATTTCTTTCAGCAATACTAAAGGACAATATTCCATTTCATGTTGTTGTTTTTTCTGAAGAATGGTCACTTTGTAAACTGAATAGATGAAACTGCAATTTTCATTTCTATCATCTTACATTTTATTAGAGCAAACTCTCCAATTGGGTATCTAGAAGGTGATCAATCTTAATTGGCTAATAAAAGATCTGAGGCAGGACTTGTATTTATAATTTTTAACTGTTTTCCATGTTCACTGAATATGGTAGCAAAATCCTTTCCTTTTGTTTTCATTTCCAGGAAAGATTTGAAAAACCTTGACACATTCTCTGCTCACAAACACCAATGGTAAATTATTTTGTACCAATTCTCAGCTTCCCTGTAGTCTTCTACCCTCTTGAGATGGCAAATGTTCTTCTGGCTCAGTAAATTATGATGGGAATAACAAAAACCAATCCTAATCTAGGATCTGTGGCTTAATCTGAAGAAAGGAAGGTTTTTGCTTGGCCTCAGACTCACTTCCTCTCACTGTGTCTTGCACAGTAATAGACTGCTGTGTCTTCAGCTTTGAGGCTGTTCATTTGCAGATACAACTGGCTTTTGGCATTGTCCCTGGAGACAGTAAAGCGGCCTGTTGTGTATGCAATATAACTAAATAAGTATGAGCTTGGAGTCAAGTGCAGGGTTCTGGCCCTGCACTTCTAATTGGCTGTTAAGCGGCCGGACCGGATTGGCCCATTCTGGGGAATTCGATTGGCCCTTAACAGAAATGTCTTATTGGTTTAAGAGCTAAAGTTCCTAGCTCATTATTGGTTAATCGTTGCAGGGGTTGCCTATATAAGGCAGGTTTTACTACTGTTCAATTAAGCAAGTCACGATGTAAATAAAGAGTTGAAGTTCACTGTTCAGAGGCTTGTCTCCATTCTTTATCGCCCATGCTCAAACTTAACACTGGCGACGAGGATGGGATATGGAGACATCTGAACCAACGGAACCAAGAAGCAACACCGAGCACGTGACAGATGGCGCCAACAACGGAACATGTCCGGCGGCATCGTACCACCCGTTCCGTTCGATCCAACACAAGAGGACTGGGAGTCCTACATGGATTGCTCCCAAATGTTCCTTGAGATGAACAACTTAAAGGACACCACACCAGGAAAGAAATGGGCGGTGTTTCTAACGCATTGTGGTCCAACTGTATTTAAGATGGCTAAAGCACTAGCCAAACCCCGAGAAGCAAAGGCGATGGATTGGAATGATCTCGAACCTCTCCTGCGAGGTCACTATGCCCCGACTGTGCCTATGCTGGTGAGACGGCACGAGTTTTACCAGAGGAGCCAGCGAAAGGGAGAAAGTGTAGCCGACTTCATAGCAGACCTCCGAAATTTGGGAGGCCTCTGAGAATTTGCCGATTTAGAAGAAGCACTAAGAGATCGCTTAGTCCTGGGATTAGATGCACCAGGCATGCAAAGCAAGCTGATGGCAAAAGGCAACATCAGCCTTGCCGACGCCATCGCCGAAGCCACGGCAGCAGAAGTGACCAAGAAGTTGGCTGCACAACTATGTCGGAACCGCGCTCCGGTACCACCACCGGCCAGCAAAATCTCACCTAGTTCAGAAGGGCAGCTGGCGACAATGCACCACGAGGACCTCTCTTCATCGTCAGACAGTGACGAAGAAGGGGTCCATCAACTGCGGTCCGACCGGGACCCTCACCCGAAGCCCTTACGCCCTTGCGCTGGTTGTGGAGCCAACCATGCCAGGTCCGAATGCAAATTCCACGACGCACTCTGCCATGAGTGCGGGAAACGAGGCCACATCGGACGGGTCTGCCACAGCTTGCCAGGACCCAGCCAGGCCTCAAAAGGGGCTAACTATCACCAATCCAGGAAACCGTCCTGTAAGGCGAGAGCCAGTAAACCACTCCTACAGAAATCGAACCTTGTGCTCACCATACTATCACTATCGGTCACGCCTCAACCTTGGACACTACGAAAATCCGAGTCACAGTAGCCATTGAGAACCAGCCTTGCCACATGGAGATCAACTCGGGATCATCCCTCTCGATGGTGTCTTGGAAGACACTCAAGCAACTCATCCCCACAATTTAACACCAAGATCTCCGTTTCCAACGCCTCATCCTCAAGGACCACCAAGGGAATCGAATCCCCATCGTTGGGTCCTGCCAAGTCCGAGTCTCCTTCAAGAAGCACACAACGTACTTACCTTTAACAGTCATCGATAGAGATAGGCCTAGCCTACTGGGCCTCCAATGGTTTGCGCCACTCAGCATTGAAGTGGTCGGCGTAAACCGAGTTGGTGGCTGTGACTGGGAGGAAGACCTTATATCTGAGTTCAGGGACATCTTCGCGGACAGCTTAGACGAGTACAAAGGGACCCCGATCTCATTCAGCCTAGATCCCAAAGTAGCTCCCATTCGCTTGAAGTCCCGTTGAGTTCCGTTTGCCTTAAAAGTGAAACTCGATGAGCAACTCGACAAACTGATAGCTCAGGGGGTGTTGGAGCCCATCGATCACTCCCCGTGGGAAACCCCTATTGTAACACCCATTAAGCCAGACGGGTCAATCTGAATTTGTGGGGACTACTGGGCCACCTTGAACCATGCTCTGCAGCAGAATGCGTATCCAGTTTCTGTGGTGCAGCACCTCCTCCATTCCCTGGGGGGCGGGAAAGTTTTCACTAAATTGGATTTAGCTCAGGCATATCAGCAATTACCAGTAGATGAAAAAATGGCACAGGCCCAAACTATTGTGATGCACCAAGGTGCCTTTAAATGTACCCGGCTGCAATTCGGAGTTAGTGTAGCCCCGGGGATCTGTCAGAGCCTTATGGAAAGGTTATTTCAAGGAATTAAGGGCGTGGTCCCCTATTTTGACGATGTATTAATTGCAGCCCCAACAAAAAAAATCTTACAGGACCGGTTAAAATTAGTCCTAAGAAAATTCCAAAAAGCCGGTCTTAAGTTTAAAAAAATAAATGTAAATTGTGTACTGACAGTGTTGAGTTTTTAGGGTACCTGATCGATAGCCAGGGCATTCACCCTACCGAAAGTAAATTAAAAGCGATAAAAAACGCTCCCAGGCCATGAAACAAGGCTGATCTCCAGGCGTTCCTAGGCCTTATCAATTTCTATAATGTATTTTTGCCGCATAAAGCAACTGTCACTGAACCGTTACACCGATTATTAGATAAAAGGGCAATTTGGTTATGGGGTTACCGTGAAGAACAGGCTTTCAGAAATGTTAAAAAACTGCTCACTTCTGACTCTGTACTCATGCAGTATAATGAGACTTTGCCGTTAGTTATAACCTGTGATGCATCGCCTTTCGGGGTGGGCGCCATTTTGAGCCACGTACTGCCTAACGGGAACGAAGCCCCTGTTGCCTATTTTTCAAAGACTCTTTCAAAAACTGAGCGGAACTATGGACAAATTGATAAAGAAGCCCTTGCAATCGTCTCAGCTGTGAAAAGATTTCACGAATACTTGTATGGCAGGGTTTTTACTATTGTGACTGACCACAAACCATTGCTAGGGATAATAGCCGGAGATAAGCCGACTCCCTACATATTATCCCCTTGGATGACCCGATGGTCAGAATTCTTAGCTGCTTATAACTATCGGCTGCAATACCGCCCGGGGAAAGCCATTCCCCACGCCGAGCACCACTACCAGAAACTCTCGACAATCTGGCACGTATGGTAACCACGTTGCAAGTCGAGGCACTCAACTCACCGCCACTAACCGCTCAAGATATCGCGAGAGAAACCAAACGCGACCACACCCTAGCACGGGTCCTAGGCTGGGTAGAATGCGGATGGCCATTGGACCAATTGCCTGATGACTTCACACCATTCAAGTCTCGACAGACCAAGCTCTTCTCCCAGAAAGGCTGTGTTATCTGGGGAGATAGAGTCGTTATCCCAGAACAGCTCCGAAAAGCACTGCTAAGAACCTTGCACGATGGCCACCTCGGCATCGTGCGAAGGAAAGCCCTCGCACGAAGCTATGCATGGTGGCCGGGCATTGACAAGCAAATCAAACAGTGGGTTAAAGCTTGTCCCAAATGCCAAGAAGTCAGTAACGCCCCTCCAAAAGCCATGCCTACTGAATGGGATACACCACGTGGACCCTGGTCCCAAATTCACCTGGACTTTGCGGGGCCAACCAAAGACCACACCTTTCTGCTTACCATCGATGCCTACTTGAATTAGCTCGAGATTCATCGAATGACTACTACAACCTCCGAGGCAGTCATCAAGATTTTAAACAGACTCTTTGCAACCCACAGATTACCAGACATCCTGGTATCCGATAACGGCCCACAATTTACTGCACTAGCGTTCGAGCAGTACCTCGCTGACCGCGGCATTCGCCATGCGCTCACCTCACCTGCGCACCTTGCGACCAATGGCCGAGCAGAACGCCTGGTCCAATTTGTAAAGAAAGCAGAGAGTGATTTGAGTGAAGTGGAATCAGATTGCAATAAAAATTTTATAATGGACAATGAGGAAACCACCTCTGCCACCAATTCTGAAATCAGAGATGAGGAAGCTCCTGATGAGATTGATGACCAGGTACACTCTACTTTGTGCAAATGATTTATATGGCAAGAACAAATTCAAAGGATCTTCTGCACCTTTTGGAAGCAATAGATCCAGAACTGTTAGTCACAGTATTGTAGTGCAATTACCTGGACTACGACCAGCAGCTAGAGCAGTAATGTTGACCTCATTTCTGTAATAGCATAGCTGAAATAGTACATCTGTGATTAAGGGATAAATGGCAGTTAAGCTTCAAGGAACACTTTGAATGTTAGACTCATTGCATTCACACAACACTGAAGCTTAAACCAGTCTCTCAATTCAAATAGAATGATAAACAATTATCTTTGTATTATCTAAAATATTTTGAAGGTTATCTGGTAGAAACCCAGACCTAGTTTTTCCAGGAAGAATTGTACTCTCTCGAGATGCTATGTTGTTTTGACCCTAAACCTTGAGAGAAATTTTAAAATCTTCTGGATTGTTATACATATTTGTATCTGTAACATTTTACTGTTTTATACAGTATGTTCACTGAATATGATAAAGGGATCGTTTCATGTTGTTTCCATTGCCAGCAAAAATTTGAAATACCTTGATAAGTTTCTCTGGTAGGAAAACCAAAATTCCATCCTTTTATAAAATTTGTCAGTTTCATCTTGAAGTCTCCTGCTACATAACATTTTCTTGAGAACTTTTCATTGAGTTATCACAAAAATAAGGAAATATCATTAGATATCTCCAAAATATCCAAGGGAGGCATGATAGCAGTGTTCCAATATTTGAGGGGCTGCCACAGAGAGGAGGGGGACAAGCTATTTTCCAAAGCACCTGAAGGCCAGACAAGGACTAATGAATAGAAACTGGTCAAGGAGAGATTCAACATGGAAATAAGGATAAATTTTCTGACAGTGAGAACAATCAATCAATGGAACAGCTTGCCTTAGGAAGTTGTGGTAGCTTCATCACTGGACGTTTTCAAGAAGAGAGTGGAATACCACCTGTCAGAAATTGTATAAGATCTCCTGCTTGAGGGGGTAAATTAGACCTACAAAGTCCCTTCCAACTCTCTTACTCTCCAGGGAGATTATTTTGGTGCAGATGTTTCTTCAATAGGTGAATGGCAGTTTGGATGTTTAGAAGGTTCATCCTGAAGTTTCATTTCTAGGCTTCTGCCATAATAATAAAGGACAACATTCAATTTCAGTTTTTTTTTTCCTGAAGATTGATCATTTTGTAAACAGGGAAGATAAAACTGGAATTTTCAAGCCATTTTCATCATTTTACCTTTTCTTACAGCAAACTCTCTATCTAATTGGATATTAAGAAGCAGAGTCCCTCGCTTGATGGGGTCAAATTTAATTGGCTAGTTAAGGATCTGAGGCAGGATTTGAATTTATAATATATTAATTTTTTTGTATGTTCCACTGCATATAGTAGTAAAATCCTTATCTTTTGCTTTGATTTCCAGGAAAGATTTGAAATACCTTGACACATTCTCTGGCAACAAACACCAATGATAATTTATTTTATACAAGTTCTCAGTTTCCCTGTGAACACTGACTCTCTTGAGATGGCAAATGTTCTTGAGGCTCAGTGAATTAAGATGGAAATAACAAAAATAGGTCCTGGTTGACTAATCCAGGATCTGAGACTCAGTCAAGTTGAAAAGCTGCCCCAAGAAAAGAAAGGCTTTTGCTTGGCTTCAGATTCACTTTCTCTCACTGTGTCTCTTGCACAGTAATAGACTGCCATGTCTTCAGGTTTGAGGCTGTTCATTTGCAGATACAGCTGGCTTTTGGCATTGTCCCTGGAGATGGTGAAGCGCCCCTTCACTTTGTCAGAATAGTAAGTGCTTGAACCGGCGTTCATGTATGCCACCCATTCCAGTCCTTTTGCTGGAGCCTGTCTCACCCAAGCCATCCAGTAGCTACTAAAGGTGAATCCAGTGGCTTGGCAGGAGAGACGGAGGGACTCCCCAGGTCTTCTCACATCCCCTCCAGACTCCACCAACTGTACTTGAGATTGGACTCCTAAAAAGAAAAGGATTGTTTTTTTTTTTTAAAAAATGAGATCTTCTGCATACAACAGCAAAATGTGAAATATGGGGGACATAATTACCTTTGAGGAGTACTAGTAAGGGCACCAGGTTTAGCTACATTTTTGCTCTTTCCAATGAATTGGAGGGAACTGACAGGAGAGGTTTCAAGAAATAGTACAAAGTTTATGTTTGTGAGAGTTGTCTGAAAAGGGAAACCATGGGGCTCCTTTAAAGGGGAAATTGAGCCTCGATTTACATATCTGTTAGGATAAAAGAACTCTAGCTGGCATTGATTAATACACTGCTGTGATCATAATTCCGTGTGTGTGTGTGTGTATTTCAATTAACATTTGAATTCGGAGAAAAGGGTAGGGACTCATTGTTTTTCCTATGAATTTATGGTACATTCAGTATAATAAAGGCTTCTTTTCAAAATGATACAAGATAATAGAGAATAAAAATATTTATTAGAAAGCATATAAAAAGGACAACATACCTGATGTTTGCTACAAAGTTACATTGTTTCTTTATTTGACTAATTAAGGATCTGAGGCAGGATTTGAATTTATAATATATTAATTATTTTGTATGTTCCACTGCATATACTGTGTTTCTCCAACAATAAGGCCTCCACCAATAGGAAGCCCCACCATGTTTTATTGACAGGAGGTGAAATTAAGCCTCGCCCCCTAAATTAAGGCCTATTAAAAGCATGCATTTCCCCCCCCCATTTCTCACATCATTCGTTCATTAGAATTACACGAGGTGAAGAGAAATGGGGGGAAAGGGGTAGGGGGAAGGGCAGGGGGGAGAAAACATGCCTTTAGGAGTGCCCTGCAGGTAGCCTAGGCTAGAATACTCTGATAGCCAATAAAAGCTCCCTTGAAGGTAGAATCACCAGCCACTTTGATCGGCTGGTAAAAGCGACCTTGGGCGAGCGCACACACACACTCCCCTCACCGTTAGGCCGCTTCTATCTGCCCATCGAAAGCTCCCTTGAGGACACAGTCCCCAGATGCTTCAGGCGAGGCGTGGCTGCCCCTGTCCCCTCGCTTTTAAGGCAGACTCTTTTCCACAAGGGTAGCTCCCCAAGTGCGTTCAACAGCCACTTCGATTGGCCGGTAGAAGCGGCCTGGGGCAAGCGCACACACACACTCCCCTCGCGCTAGGCCGCTTCTATCTGCCCATCGAAAGCTCCCTTGAGGACACAGTCCCCAGCTGCTTCAGGCGAGGCGTGGCTGCCCCTGTCCCCTTGCCTTTAGGGCAGACTCTTTTCCGTGAGGGGAGCTCCCCAAGTGCGTTCAACAACCACTTCGATCGGCCAGTAGAAGCGGCTTGGGCCGAGCATGCACACACACTCCCCTCGCCACTAAGCTGCTTCTATCTGCCCATTGAAAACTGTGTCCTTTAGGGAGCTTTCGATGGGCAGAAAGAAGCAGCCTAGCGGCGAGGGGAGTGTGTGTGTGCGCTCGCCCCAAGCCGCTTCTACCAGCCGATCGAAGTGGCTGTTGAACGTGCTTGGGGAGCTCCCTTCACGGAAAAGAGTCTGCCTTAAAGGTGAGGGGACAGGGGCAGCCACGCCTCACCTGAAGCAGCTGGGGACTGTGTCCTTTAGGGAGCTTTCGGTGGGAAGATAGAAGCAGCCTCGTGGCAAGGGGAGTGTGTGTGCGCGCTCGCCCCAAGCCGCTTCTACCGACCGATTGAAGTGTTAGTTTCTGGCGTTGTTGTAGTTTTCTGAGTTTGTTGGTGTGTGTGTTTGTCTTGAGGGTGGTCTGTGTTTCGGCTCTCCAGACAGTGAGCTGTTTGGAGCAGTTATAAAGAAGCAGCAGCTGCAAGCTCACATCACTCTGAGAAGCACAGAGCTGAAGACCAAGCCTGAAGATGAAGAATGAGACTTCATTGAAACGTTGCCTAGATACTTCCAATCTTACGCAGGAGAAAACCCGAATAACCAAAGTTCCATATATATATATATACATATATATATATATACATATATATATATATATATATATATATATATATATATATATATATATATATATATATATATATATATATATACATATATATACATACATATATATATATATATATATATATATATATATATATATATATATATATATATATATGTTTTCTTAAGTTTTCGCGGGTACTTACATGTCTGGCATTCAGCTTTGTTTGGGTATTTTCCCACGTGGTGCTTTTAAAGTTGTAGCAACGTTTCAGCAGAATCTCATCTGCCATCATCAGGCTTCTGTATGGTGTTTGTCTGTGAGTAAGACTTTTACAGTGGTTTCAGATTTAAATTTGGGGCAGCCTATTGCTGTGTCAGAATGGTTTTTTCTTCCTCCTGATTGGTTGAGAGTCTTGGTCTGTGTTCATTGGTCTTGGAGTTTGCTGTGTTCTGCTACTAATATCTTCTGTCTGTTTTTTTGGGGGGGTGTTCTTTTTGTATCTTGATTGGGTGGCAACATTGTGTTACTTTATTGGAGGCCTTTAGTGCAGCTTGGCCTTTAGTGCAGCTTGGACGGCTATCATTAGTTAGGAAGCTGGGTTTCATCTGGGTGCCTGGTTGGGGTGTGTTTGAGCTCGAGGTATCAGGGGGGATCTGTAAACCACCCAAAAGCAACTTACAGCAAAATGAAATTAAAACGCTACAAACCCTGAAAAGAGACAGCAGCATAATCATCCTCCCAGCAGATAAAGGGAATGCCACTGTAGTAATGGACAGAAAAGACTATGAAACTAAATTGACAGACCTACTCCAAGACTCCACATACAAACCCATAAACACAGACCCAATCACATATCTGGAAAAATTAACCAAGAAGAAAATTATAACCAGCCACATAAGCAAAGAGATCCAACATACGATCATACCCAGAGAGAAATCTTCCAGATGCCCCAAACTATATGGCCTTCCAAAAATACACAAAGAAGGCATACCTCTCAGACCCATAGTCAGCTCCAGAGGAGCACCACTACAAAACCTGGCTAAACACCTAGCAAAAGAGCTACAGCCCCATGCTGAAACAGCAGCTTCTCATGTACAAAACTCATACCACTTCTTGGAAATGATCAAAGATCTACACGTGGAGCAAGAAGATCTGCTTGTAAGTTTTGACGTGGTTTCACTATTCACTCAAGTCCCGATAAAAGTGGCCCTTGAAATCATCAAAAATAAATACCAACCAGCTAAACACCTCATGGAACTAACAGAACACTGCTTAACCAACACATATTTCATATACAAAGGACAAAGATACAAATAAATTGAAGGAGCCCCCATGGGATCACCACTGTCACCTGTCATTGCAAACCTGTTCATGGAAGAATTTGAATCCAGAGCCCTGGCTAATGCCATACTCAAACCCAAACTATGGTTAAGATATATCGATGACACATTCGTGATTTGGCCCCATGGACAAGAAAACTTAAACAACTTCCTAACACACCTAAACAGCGCACACCCCAAAATCAAGTTCACCATGGAAACAGAAACAAACAAACAACTACCGTTCCTAGATGTACTAATCTACAAGAAAACAGATGGCACACTAGGACACACCATATACCAGAAGAAAACACACACCAACCGCTACCTCAATGCCCAATCCCACCACCACCCAGCACAGATAAACTCTGTGGCTAAAACACTAATTACTAGAACCAAACGCCTGGCAGACAAGACACACATTAAGACTGAACTATGCACCCTGACTAAAATATTGACAGCCAACGGCTTCCATAAAATCACCAACTTGATCCACAAAAACACACTGAGACATAATAGAGACCCAGAAGATGAACAGACCCATGGAACAGCTGTCCTGCCCTACATAAGAGGCACTACAGACAAAATTAGCAAGATTCTATACAGACACCACATCAAGACTGCCTTCAAAACAGACAGAAAAATAGCAGCCATCCTCAGGAACCCCAAAGACAAAATTGACCTGGAAAACCAAGGCATATATGAAGTCCCCTGTGCATCATGCCCGGCCACATACATTGGACAGACCAATAGAAGAATAAGCACCCGCCCGGATGAACCCAAAAATGCAGTCAAAAAGTTGGAACACACTTCCTCACTCGTCCAACACATGGAAGCCACAGGTCATAACATCAACTTCAATGGTACCAAAACCCTAGCCACCATAGAAAATCCCAGCCACAGAATCATCAGAGAAGCCATAGAGATTGAAAAAAGACCAGAAAGCATGAACAGAAGAGATGATTCCACCAGGCTGTCAATCATTTGGAAGCCTGCACTCACAAACAAAAAAATCTCCACACCACAAGCCAGGCAAACACCTGGGCACAAACAGATCCCCCCTGATACCTCCAGCTCAAACACACCCCAACCAGGCACCCAGATGAAACCCAGCTTCCTAACGAATGATAGCCGTCCATTTACCCAAAGCCAAGCTGCACTAAAGGCCTCCAATAAAGTAACACAATGTTGCCAGCCAATCAAGATACAAAAAGAGCCCCCCCCCCAAAAAAAAAAAAAAAAACAGACAGAAGATATTAGTAGCAGAACACAGCAAACTCCAAGACCAATGAACACAGACCAAGACTCTCAACCAATCAGGAGGAAGAAAAAACCATTCTGACACAGCAGTAGGCTGCCCCAAATTTAAATCTGAAACCACTGTAAAAGTCTGACTCACAGACAAACACCATACAGAAGCCTGATGATGGCAGATGAGATTCTGCTGAAACATTGCTACAACTTTAAAAACACCACGTGGGAAAAAGCAGTTAGGAAGCTTGGTTTCATCTGTGTGCCTGGTTAGAGTGTGTTTGAACTGGAGGTATCAGGGGGGATCTGTTTGTGCCCTGATGTTTGCCTGGCTTGTGGTGTGGAGATTTTTTGCTTGTGAGTGCAGGATTCCAAATGATTGACAGCCTGGTGGAATCATCTCTTCTGTTCATGCTTTCTGGTCTTTTTTCAATCTCTATGGCTTCTCTGATGATTCTGTGGCTGGGGTTTTCTATAGTGGCTAGGGTTTTGGTGCCATTGAAGTTGATACTATGACCAGTGGCTTTCATGTGTTGGACTAGTGAAGAAGTGTGTTCCAGTTTTTTGACTGCATTTTTGTGTTCATCCAGGCGGGTACTTATTCTTCTAGTGGTCTGTCCAATGTATGTGGCTGGGCATGATGCACAGGGGACTTCGTATATGCCTTGGTTTTCCAAGTCAATTTTATCTTTGGGGTTTCTAAGGATGGCTGCTATTTTTCTGTCTGTTTTGAAGGCAGTCTTGATGTCATGTCTGTGTAGTACCTTACTAATTTTGTCTGTAAGTACCTCTTATGTAGGGCAGGACACCTGTTCCATAGGTCTGTTCATCTTCTGGGTCTCTATTATGTCTCAGTCTGTTTTGGTGGATCAAGCCGGTGATTTTGCTTTTGTGGAAGCCGTTGGCTGTCAGTACTTTAGTCAGGGTGCATAGTTCAGTCTTAATGTGTGTCTTGTCTGCCAGGCATTTGGTTCTAGTAATTAGTGTTTTAGCCACAGAGTTTATCTGTGCTGGGTGGTGGTAGGATTGGGCATTGAGGTAGCGGTTGGTGTGTGTTTTCTTCTGGTATACGGTGTGTCCTAGTGTGCCATCTGTTTTTTTGTAGATTAGTACATCTAGGAATGGTAGTTGTTTGTTTGTTTCCGTTTCCATGGTGAACTTGATTTTGGGGTGTGTGCTGTTTAGATGTGTTAGGAAATTGTTTAGATTTTCTTTTCCATGGGGCCAAATCACAAATGTGTCATCCATGTATCTTAACATGTATTTTGTTCTGTTTTTTCCTGTTAATAAAGAGTTGAAGTTACTGTTCGATGTCTCGTCTCCGTTCCTTGTGCCCATGCCCAGGACTTAAACAGAAATAATTACCTTTGAGGACTACTAGTAAGGTTCAACCACATTTTTGCTCCTCTAATGAATAGATGAAATTGACAGGAGAGGTTTCAGAAAATAGCACAAAGTTTACGTTGGTGTTGTCTGAAGAGGGAAACCATGGGACTCTTTAAAGGGGAAATTGTTCCCTGATTTACATATCTGTTGGGATAAAAGAGCCTCAGGGCATTGGCTAATATATTTAATTGAACATAATTTCCCTATGCATTTTGCAATTAGCATTCCAATCCTCAGAAAAGGGATCAGATCTATTTTTCCCCTCTGAGTTAATAGGAAAAAGCGCCAGTTTATTGTATATGAACTGAAAATAAAGCCTGGAAAATTTCAGCCAATTCTTTAAATGATTCCAGATATTAGAGAATAGACTTACTTATTACAGATTGGCTCGACCATCAGAGTTAGAATGTTTGCTACAAAATTGCTTCCTTAACCTTTGTTTATTTTATAGAACAGCCCAAACACATTAAATGGCAACTGAGCTTTCAGGAACACTTTGAATGTTAGACTTATTGATCCACTCTACTCAGAAACGTAAGACATGGTGTCATAGACATACTGAACATAACTTGCATGTGCATTGTTCAATTAACATTCTACTCCTAAGAAAAGCATTCAGACTGATTTTTCCTCTTATGAGTTAATCGGAGAAAGAACCAATTTGTTATACATTAACTAAAGAAAGGCCTGAAAAATTACAGAGCTTCTCAAACTGACAAATCATATTAAAAGGCTACAATATCAGAGTTAGAATGTTTGCTACCAGATTGCTTCCTGAACCTTTCCTTATTTTATGGAACATCCCAAATATATTAAATGTCAGCTGACCTTTAAGGAACACTTTGGATACTAGACTAATTGAATCCATTCAACTTAGAAACTTAAATCATAGTGTGATCAAATACAGCCTCTCAACTGAAACAAAATGACAAACAATTATCTTTGTATTATCAAAAAATTGTTTGCTGTAGGTTATCTGGTGTAACCAGATAATTACTTCTAGTAAGGATTATACTCTCTTGAGATGCTAAGTTCTTTTGAATTCCATTTAAAGAACCTTTAAAATCTGGATTGTTGTATATATTTGTATCTGTAAAATATTAGCTGTTTTATATGGTCACAAATAAGACAACATGGTCCTTTCATGTTATTTCCATTTCCATGAAAGATTTGAAATATCTTGGTAAGTTTTATATTGAAGTCTCCAGCTGTGGTCTATATTCTTGATAACATTTCATTGAGTTCTTACAAAAATAAAATAAAATGTATCCAGCCTCCAAAATATCTAATGACTGTTGTTTTAATTCCCTTCCCCTCTCCCACCAGGTTCATCAACAATGAGATTTCATGTAACAGCATTGCCCCCCAGTGTCAAAAATGAGGAATATTCTTCAAGGAGATTCTTTGGGTCCAGACGTTTCCTCAATAGGTGAATGGCAGTTTATTTTTTTTAAAATAAATTTTATTAAATTTACAATTAAAAACATATCAACATTACATACACAAAGAAAGAAAGAAAGAAAGAAAAACACTCGGCCTCACGAACCGGAAAGAGAAGAGGAGAAGAGATATAAAAGAAAGGAAGAAGCAAAGAAAGAGAAAAAGAAATGAAAAGAATACATTTAAAAACAGACAACAGGCAGTTTAAATGTTTAGAAATTTTACCCTGAAGTTTCATTTCTAGGCTTCTACCAAGATACTGTAGAAAGTTAGCCTCCAACCCTTTCCTAGAAGAATGAAATATTTTGAGAAATATTAAAAAGGCAGAATATCATATTTCCCTAAAGAGGAAACATGCTCTTGAAAAGCAACCCCCCCCCCCACCTTTCTTAATAGCCCCAGAAAGATTGGACCAGCTAATCTATAAGACAAAAGACCTTCAGCCTCAGGGTGATGGGATTAGTCCTCACTCAAGATCTAAAGCAGGACAAAGCCATTAAGACACAATACGAATTGCCCAACACCTTTCAGAATACAAGCCTCTTCATTACATTGTCATTCTCCAAGCTTCAACCAAACCTGGGAGCTCAGACAATCTCAGATCCATGCACAGTCCATGGGAATCAAAAGAATACATGCTCATGCCACAGGAACAGGAAGCTCAAGGATATAAAAGGGTATAAAGCTCAAGATAGGGTATAAATAACCCTCACACTCCACTCCAGGTGGTCAGCTGTCCAGGACCTCAAACCTATGTGGGTTCATCAATAAACCATCTTTTGAATCAGCCTCCATGTTTCCAGTGTCTTTCTCCCCACTTGGAACCGAACCAGGTAGATATTTCTTTCAACAATACAGGACAATAAAGGACAATATTCCATTTCATGTTTTTTTCCCCTGAAGAATGATTACCTTGTAAACAGGGAAGAAGAAATTTAAATTTTCAAGTCATTTCCATCATCTTACATATTCTTACAGCAAACTTTCCAATTGGGTATCTAGAAGGTGATCAATCTTAATTGGCTAATCAAAGATCTGAGGCAGGATTTGTATTTATAATGTTTTATCTGCTTTACATGTTCACTTAATATGATAGTAAAACCCTTTCCTTTTGCTTTCATTCTCAGGAAAGGATTGAAATACCTTGACACATTCTCTGCTCACAAACACCAATAGTAAATTATTTTATACCATTTCTCAGCTTCTCTATGAGCCTTCTACCCTCTTGAGATGCCAAATTTTGTTACGACTCAGTGAATTACAATGGAAATAACAAAAATCAATCCTCATTGGACTAACCCAGGATCTGTGGCTCAGTCTAGTTAAAGAGTTGCTTTGAAGAAAAGAAGGTTCTTGCCTGGCTTCAGATTCACTTCCTCTCACTGTATCTCTTGCACAGTAATAGACTGCCCTGTCTTCAGTTTTGAGGCTGTTCATTTGCAGATACAGCTGGCTTTTGGCATTGTCCCTGGAGATGGTGAAGCGGCCCTTCACTTGTCTGAGTAGTTGATATCACTGGAAGCAGAGTTTATGTAGGCCAGCCATTCCAGTCCTTTCCCTGGAGCCTGTCTCACCCAGTACATATAGTCGTTGCTGAAGGTGAATCCAGAGGCTTGGCAGGAGAGGCGAAGGGACTCCCCAGGTCTTCTCACATCCCCTCCAGACTCCACCAACTGGACTTGGGACTGGACTCCTAAAAAGAAAGTAATTTGTTTTAATGAGATCTCCTGCATACAAGAGCAGAACATAGAAATAAACTTTACATAAAGGAAATAATTTGAGGACTACTAGTAAGGACACAAGATTTAACCACATTTTTGCTCCTCTAGTGAATAGATGAAATTCACAGGAGTGGTTTCACAAAATAACACAAGGTTTATGTTGGTGGGTGTTGTCTGAAGAGGGAAACCACAGGGATTCTTTAAAGGGGAAATAGTGTCTGAATTTACATATTTGTTGGGATAAAAGAGCAATTGGGCCATTGACTAATATATTTCAATGGACATAACTTGCAGTTAAGATTTCAGTCCTATGAAAAAGTTTGGACCCTTTTTTTCACCTTATGAGTTAATAGGAAAATGAATTGGTTTGTTGTATATTAACAAAAATAAAAGCCTGAAACATTTCTGCCCTTCTCAAAATTATTCAAGCTTTTAAAGACTAAATCTACCAGTTACAGATTATTTAAAAAGGTTAGAATGTTTGCTATGAAATTGCTTCCTTAACCTTTATTTTCTGGAACATCTCAAACACTTTAAATAGCAGTTAAACTTAAAGGAACACTTTAAATGCTAGACTAGGTGGGTCCACTCAATTCAGAAACTTAAGTCATAATGTGACCAAATATAGTCTCTCAATCAAACAGAATGATAGATAATTAACTTTGTATTATCTAAAACTCTGTCTTTGTTGTAGATTGTCTGGTATATAAACCCAGGCATGGCTTCCCAGTAAGAATTATACTCTCTTGAGATGCTATGTTCTTTTGAATTCCATCGAGAGAAACTTTAAAATCTTCTGGATTGTTGTATATATTTGTATCTATAAAATTTTAGCTATTTTACATGTTCACTCAATAAGACAATATGATTCTTTCAAATTGTTTTTGTTTCCCAGAAAGATATGAAATACCTATGTAAGTTTCTCTGGTGACGAAAATCCATCTCCCAAATCCATCTTTTTATAACATTTTTCAATTTCATATTGAAATCTCCTGTTATGTCATATTTTCTTGAAAACTTTGCAATGAATTGTTACCAAAAACAAAAACAAAAAACAAAACTATCCAGCCTCCTTTGACAGTTGTTTTAATTCCCTTCCCCATCCCCATCAGGAGAATCAACAATGGGATTTCATGCAACAACATTGTCCCCCAGAGTCAAAAACATGGAAGGAAGCATGCTCCATATTCTTCAAGGAGATTCTTTTGATACAGATATTTCCTCAATAGGTGAATGGCAGTTTAGATGTTTAGAAGGTTTGTCCTGAAGTTTAATTTCCAGGCTTCTGCCATGATATTAAAAGACAATATTCCATTCTATTTTTTTTTCCTGAAGATCGATCACTTTGTAAACAGGGAAGATGAAACTGGAGTTTTCAAGCATTTTCATCTTCTTACATTTTCGTACAGCAAACTCTCTACCAGAATATGTACATGCAAAAGAATCTTAAGGTTCTCACTCGATGGGGATCAGTCTTAATTGGCTAATCAAGGATCTGAGGCTTAGTCAAGCTTAAGAGTTTCTCTGAAGAAAGGAAAGTTCTTGTTTGGCCTGAGATTCTCTTCCTCTCACTGTGTCTCTTGCACAGACTGCTGTGTCTTCTGGTTTGAGGCTGTTCATTTGCAGATACAGCTGGCTTTTGGCATTGTCCCTGGAGATGGTGAAACGGCCCTTCACTTTGTCTGAGTAGTAAGTGCTTGAATAGGTGTTCATGTATGCCACCCATTCCAATCCTTTTCCTGGAGCCTGTCTTACCCAGTTCATTCTGTAGCTGCTGAAGGTGAATCCAGAGGCTTGGCAGGAGAGATGGAGGGGCTCCCCAGGTCTCCTCGCATCCCCTCCAGACTCTTCCCCTCTGGACTTGAGAGTGGACTCCTAAAAAGAAAAGGATTGTTTTTTTTAATGAGATCTCCTGCATAGAGGAGCAGAAATAAACTATATAGTGGAAATAATTATGTTAAGTACTGAACATGGGTCGAATTAAATGGAGACAGCCTCTGAACAGTGAACTTTCATCTCTTTATTTACATAGTGACTTCTCAAACCAACAACAGTGAACTCTGCCTTATATAGGCAACTCTTGCAAGATTTGTCCAATAACGAGCTCTGAACACTAGCTCTTTTAACCAATAAGAATTCTCTGTTAAGGGCTAATCGGATTCCTCAGAACTAACCAATCCGATCTGGCCGCCACAGCCAATCAGAAGTGCAGGGCCAGAACCCTGCACTTTACCTCAAGCTCATACTTTATTAACTATGGTACATACACAACACCCCTTCCTCCTGGTTTCTTAATTACGGTGTAGTTATATAGTCCCTTGGATAGGACGGTTGTCTTTTAAGTCTTTCGTATTTTCGTTGGATTGGTTGGTTGCAATCCTGTTTAGGTAGATTGTTGTTTGGCAGTGGTTCTGCCTCTTGCTCAGCTGCAATTTCTTGCGGTGCAAATGTTTCTTCTTCCTGCTCCATTTCCTGAATATCACTTAGTTCGTCGTTCCCTTCAAGCAGGTTCCCTGGAACTTCATCTTCTTCCGTACCCCCCCCCTCGGTTTGGTCATGGGGGAGTTGTTGACTGGCCGTTGTGAGTCATGACCGCAATTGGTCGATGTGCCGTTTCCACAATTTATTGTCACAGCATTTCACCACGTAGGATTTGGGGCCGGTCACTCATACTACTGTCGCCTCTATCCATAACGGGTTGCCCGATAAGTTTCGTGCGTAAACAAGGTCTCCTACCTGGAAGGTGCGACAGCGGCCGCTGGATCCTATTGGCTTTTCCGGTTCGTAAGCAGGGTGCAACCGGTCGAGGTGGGAGCAGAGTCTTCGTCCCATCAATAGTTCGGCGGGAGTTCTGCCGGTGACCTATGTGGAGTTATGGGTTGCAAAAAGAGAATTTGGTTGACCTTGTCATCGATATTTTCATAGTCTACTTTTTGCAAAGACTTTTTTACAAATTGGACCATGCGTTCAGCTCGGCCATTGGTCGCAGGGTGCACAGGTGAGGTGAGCGCATGGCAGATACCGCAGTCAGTGAGGTACTGCTCAAACATTAGTGCAGTAAACTGTGGCCCGTTATCAGACACCAGGACGTCTGGCAATCCGTGGGTTGCAAAGAGTCTGTTTAGAATCTTGATCACCGCCTCGGAGGTCGTAGTCATCATACGATGAATTTCTAGCCAATTGGAGTATGTGTTGACTGTAAGCAGGAAGATATAGCCCTTGCTTGGCCCCTTGAAATCCAGGTGGATTCTGGACCAGGGTCCACGTGGCGTCTCCCATTCAGTAGGCATGGCTTTTGGTGGGGCGTTGCTGACTTGTTGGCAATTGGGACACATTTTAATCCACTGCTCGATTTGTTGGTCCATGCCCGGCCACCATGCGTAGCTTCATGCAAGTGCCTTCATTCGCACGATGCTGGGGTGGCCCTCATGCAGAATTCGCAGCAGCGTCTTCCGGAGTCGCTCTGGGACAACAACTCTATCACCCCAGATGATACAGCCCTTTTGGGAAAAAAGTTCAGTCTGTCAAGATTTGAATGGTGCGAAGTCATCTGGTACTTGGTCCAATGGCCATCCCCATTCTACCCAGCCTAGGACTCGAGCCAGGGTGTGGTCTCGTTTGGTTTCTCTCGCGATGTCTCGGGCGGTCATAGTGATGAGTTGAGTGTTTCGATCTGCAACGTGGTTGCCGTTGGTGCCGGATTGTCGAGAGTCTCTGGAAGCAGTGCTTGGCTTAATGCGTCGGCGTGGGGAATGGCTTTCCTCGGGCGATATTGCAGCCGATAATTATAAGCAGCTAGGAATTCTGACCATCGGGTCATTCTAGGGGATAATATGTAGGGGGTTGGCTTGTCCCCGGCTATTATCCCTAGCAACGGTTTGTGGTCAGTTTTATAGTAAATGTCCTTCCATACACATATTCATGATTTTTTTTTTTTTTACAGCTGAGACGATTGCGAGGGCTTCTTTATCAATTTGTCCATAGTTTCGCTCTGCTTGTGAAAGAGTCTTCGAAAAGTATGCAACAGGGGCTTCGTTCCCATTAAGCAGTACATGGCTCAAAATGGCGCCCACCCCGAAAGGTGATGCATCGCAGGTTATAACTAACGGCAAAGTCTCATTATACTGCATAAGTACAGAGTCAGATGTGAGCAGTTTTTTAACATTCCGAAACTCTTGCTCTTCCCGGTAACCCCATACCAACAATGCTTTTTTATCTAATAATCAGTGTAACGGTTCAGTGACAGTTGCCTTGTGTGGTAAAAATACATTATAGAAATTAATGAGGCCTAAGAACTCCTGGAGATCGGCCTTGTTGCGTGGCCTGGGAGCGTTTTTGATCGCTTTTAATTTACTCTCGGTAGGATGAATGCCCTGGCAATCAATCTGGTACCCTAGAAACTCAACACTGTCAGTATACAATTGACATTTGTTTTTTTTCACCTTAAGTCCGGCCTCTTGGAATTTTTTTAGAGCGCATTTCAAACGGTCCTGTAAGATTTTTTTGGTAGGGGCTGCAAGTAATACGTCATCAAAATAAGGGACCATGCCCTTGATTCCTTGTAATAACCTTTCCATAAGGCTCTGGAAGATCCCCGGGGCTACACTAACTCCGAATTGCAATCGGGTACATTTAAAAGCGCCCCTGTGTGTTACAATAGTCTGGGCTCGAGCCGTTTTTTCATCCACTGGTAATTGTTGATAAGCTTGAACTAAATCCAATTTAGCGAAAACCTTCCCACCCCCCAAATGGAGTGGAATGGAGGAGGTGCTGCACAACCGGAACTGGATATGCATTCTGTTGTAGGGCGTGGTTCAAAGTGGCCCGGTAATCCCCACAAATTCAGATTGACCCGTCTGGCTTAATGGGTGTTACAATAGGGGTTTCCCATGGGGAGTGATCGATGGGATTGCTCAACACCCCTTGAGCAATTAGCTTGTCGAGTTGTTTGTCGATTTTTGCTTTAAGAGCAAATGGAACTCGACGGGGCTTCAAGCGAATGGGAGCTACTTTTGGATCTAGACTGAATGAGATCGGGGTCCCTTTATACTCGCCTAAGCTGTCCGCGAAGACATCACTGAACTCAGAGATAAGGTCTTCCTCCCACTCACAACCACCGACTCGGTTCATGCCAGCCACTTCAATGCCGAGTGGTGCAAACCATTGGAGGCCTAGTAGGCTAGGCCTATCTCTATCGATGACCATTAGGGGTAAGTACGCTGTATGCTTCTTGAAGGAGACTCGAACTCAGCAGGACCTGACAACGGGGATTCGATTCCCTTGGTAGTCCTTGAGGATGAGGCATTGAAATTGGAGGTCTTGGCGTTGAATTGTGGGGATGAGTTGCTTGAGTGTCCTCCAGGACACCATCGAGAGGGACGATCCTGAATCGACCTCCATGTGGCAAGGCTCGTTCTCGATGGCTACCGTGAGTCGGATTTTCTTAGTGTCCAAGGCTGAGGCGTGACCGATAGTAATAGTATGGTGAGCCTCTTCTCTCTGCAAATCTCAATTTCTGTAGGAGTGGTTTACTGGCTCTCACCTTACAGGATGGTTTCCTGACAATTGGTGATAGTTAGCCCCTTTTGAGTCCTGACTGAGTCCTGGTAAGCTGCGGCAGACCCGGCTGATGTGGCCTCATTTCCTGCACTCATGGTAGAATGCGTCGCAGAATTTGCATTCGGCCCTGGTTTGGTTGGCTCCACAGCCAGCGCAAGGGCATAAGGGCTTCGGGTGAGGGTCCCGGTCGGACCGCAATCGATGGACCCCTTCTTCGTCGCTGTCTGATGACGAAGAGAGATCCTCGTGATGCGTTGTTAATAGCTGCCCTTCTGTGCTAGGTGAGATTTCGCTGGTCGGTGGTGGTACCGGAGTGCGGCTTCACCATAGTTGTGCAGCCGACTTTTTGGTCGCCTCTGCAGCCGTGGCTTTGGCGATGGCATCAGCAAGGCTGATGTCACCTTTCACCATCAGCTTGCTTTGCAAGCCTAGTGCATCTAGTCCCAGAACTATTCGATCTCTTACTGCCTCTTCTAAATCGGCGAACCCGCAGAGGCCCCCTAAATTTTGGAGGTCCGCCACAAAATCAGCCACTCTTTCCCCTTTTCATTGGTTCCTCTGATAAAACTCGTGGCGTCTCATGAGTGTAGGCATGATTGACATGTAATGGCCTCTCAGGATGGGTTCGAGGTCGTCCCAGCTCATGGCTTTCACTTCTCGAGGTTTGGCGAGTGCTTTAGCCATTTTAAATACGGCTGGGCCGCAATGTGTCAGGAAAAACGCTCTTTTCTTTGCTGGCGTTGCGTCCTTCAAATTGTTCATCTCGAGAAACATTTGGAAGCGATCCATGTAGGATTCCCAATCCTCTTGGTTTGGATCGAACGGAGCGGGTGGTATGATGCCACCGGACATAGTTCCATTGTTGGCGTCGTCTGTCATGTGCTCGGTGTTGCTTCCTGGCTTCTTCAGTTCAGACGTCTCCAAATCCCATCCTTGTCGCCAGTGTTAAGTACTGAACATGGGTCGAAGTAAATGGAGACAGCCTCTGAACAGTGAACTTTCATCTCTTTATTTACATAGTGACTTCTCAAACCAACAACAGTGAACTCTGCCTTATATAGGCAACCCTTGCAAGATTTGTCCAATAACGAGCTCTAAACGCTAGCTCTTTTAACCAATAAGAATTCTCTGTTAAGGGCCAATCGGATTCCTCAGAACTAACCAATCCGATCTGGCCACCTAACAGCCAATCAGAAGTGCAGGGCCAGAACCCTGCACTTTACCTCAAGCTCATACTTTATTAACTATGGTACATACACAACAAATTACTAGGAAGGACACCAGCAAGGATTACTAGCAAGGACCCCAGGTTTAGCTACATTTTTGGTCTCTAATGAAAGGAGGGAAGTGTCAGGAGAGAATTTTAGGAAATAGCACAAGTTGTGGGAGTGGTCTGAGAATAGGGCTCATTTAAAGTAGAAATTGGGTCTTGATTTATATATCTGTTGGGATAAAATAGCTCCTGGAGGAATTGATGAATACATGTCTGTGAGCATTACTTCTATGTGCATTTTCCAATTAACATTGCAGTCCTAAGAAAATGGTTGGCAATCATTTTTTTTTCTGTGAGTTAATAGGAAAAAGATCTTGTTTGCTGTAATTAAGTAAAATAAAGGCTTGAAAAATTTCAGCACTTCTCAAATGATTAGATGTAATAGAGGAATAATGTTATTTATTAGGGAACATATAAAAAGGCTAGCACATCTGAGTTAGGTTGTTTGCAACAAGAGTGCTAAGTAGTTGGATATACTCAACTCACAAAGTAATTCTTAAGTCATATTGTTACCAAATGCACCCTCAAACTTCCAATACAATGATAAATATTTATCTCTCTCTCTTTTTTAAAAAATAAAGTTTTATTTGGGTTTTCACACATACAAAATACAAGTAAAACATCTTTTTTGAAAATAGCATGGTCCTGGGTTGAACTTCTTTATACAGACACAAAACGAAGTTTCATGCTCCTTTTTGTATTCTATTCTATATCTTATACTATTTTACATTTTCTATATAGCTTTTCCCCTCTTTTAATTTTTGTCAATTTTATTTTGATTATCTCATCTCAGTTCAAATCATTATATTTATACTTTTGTCTGTTCTGTTTCTATTTCATATTATCTTTTCTCATTAAACAAATTTTCGCCTGTAGTTACTAATTGGAGTATGACACCTTTATATCTTTTAATTACATCCATTAAACTCTTATTTAAACTTCAATATATACCTCAAGGTTATGTCCTTCAATATAATACATAATATATAACTTCCAATCAAATTCTACTTGGCACATTCTTATAATACACACTATATTCTTTAAAGAAAAAAAGATTGTAAATATATGTAATTATAAACCCTCATTCCATTCTAATTCAGTTCTATCATTAATAATCATTAAAATTTTAACATCTTTAACACTACTTTTCAATTAAATATCATACTTCCTTAAAAACACATATAATCTCCATAATTATTTTTCCCTTATTTCTCTTCACATATGTTTTATAAATCATTAAATATACCTTTTGTTACATTTATTTATTGACAAACATTCCACTGAATTACAATAACTATTTTATCAGACATTTTAAGCATACATTGTTTCATATTTTCTAAAATTATTTCTGCTTCTAATATAACCATTGTATCTTATGTACCTTTGCAGAATCCCCTTTTCCATTAAGTTTTCACCCATTATCTCTAAATAGGCCCTGTTTCTCTATATTTTGCTTCTGTCCTTTATAACTTATTTTCCTTTCTTTTTTCTCTCTCATCTTCTCCCTCCCCTTTTTACCCCCTTGTCTTTCTAGTTCTAATTCTCCCTTCTGCATTTCCCTCTTCTGTTGCTTTCTGATTTTATACTTATTTTTCACTCTATTTTTTTTGAGTTGTTTTTCCCAATCATAAACTTTCCATTCTCTTCCCCCCCCTTTCCTTTTTTCCCCGATCTAAGATTACTTGTTCATTAAAAATGGCTTCTTCTTTGTCGCAATCTTCTTGTTCTGCAGGCATTTCTTGTTGTTTCTCATAATTCCAAATCTCCATTTCTAAAAACTGAAATACAAAGCCAAAAGAACCTCTTCCTTCTTGTGCATCTTCTTTGTACTTTTTAAGTTCCATTTTCAGTTATTCTAAAAGTGGAGCCATTTAAAAAAGTTTTGAACAACTACCCGATTGATTTTAGGCATTCAAAACAATAACCAAGAATCCAGAAATCATCAAGTAATCCAGATAGTTCCAAGTTATATCTTCTTATTTCTTTTTTGACTTTCTCTTCCTGGGGTTTTTGTTGCAATATTTCAGTTAGAATGTATCTTTTGGAAGTCTTGTTGAGATTTTTCTGTAAGTTCTTTTTTAATTCCAGGCAGTCTCCTCCCTTCTAGATCCTACCCATTTATTCTTTTTCTCTCCTTTCCTGTTTTCAAAAGCTTTTAACTATCCAGAAATCTTTATTATCCCTTTGACTTTTTATTTTCAGCATTAATTTCAAAGTGGATTTTTTTTCCAATTTCTTGCTTAAGTCTCTTTACTGTCAGTATAGGAAAAGGAGAAAAACAAACCAAATCTTTTCCCCTTTCTCTCTCCTTCGCAGCTTAAAAATCTTCGGGAACAATGTTATTATTTTTTAATAGTTTCAATTCCAAGGTACCTTATTTGTTGCTTTTGACCCAGTCAACCAAAACGTTATCTTCTTATCTTCCTCCTGCACATTATTTTCCAGTCAAGTTCTTCTTTGTGGTGGCCATTTCTGATCACTGCTACAACCGCCTTAGGGAAAGGTAGAAATGGCCAGCTGGGGAGGAGAGATGTGGCTCTCCTCAACCCTGCAGGCAGTCTAACCTTTTTTCACTACCTCTAAGGGGTGACTTAGCCCTGAAACCAGCCAGCTGGGGGCGCTCCAGTGGCAAGCATGGATTGAAGCCTCGCAGAGATGAGGTTTTGGTCTGTTGCCGAAGAAACTCAAACCAGAAGTCTGATAAATATTTCTCTTAGTGTTATCCAAAATATTTTGTTTGCTCCAGGTTATCTGTTGTAAATCCAGTCATAGCTTCCCTGTAAGGATTTTATTCTCTCAAGAAGTTAAGTTCTTTTGAGATCCATTGAAAGAAATTTCTGGATTGGGGTATATATTTGTGTACATAATGTTTTAACTGTTTTACATGTTCACTGAATATCAATCCCTTCATTTGTTTTTATTTCCCCATAAATATTTGAAACAACTAGACCTAGACAAATAATTTACCTTTTTATAAAAATTCTCAGCTTCATGGTGAATATTGCAGCCTCCTGATATGTGAAAGTTGCTTAACCAATTCAGCGAATTATTACAGAAATAAATTTTTAAAAAAATGTCAGCACTCTAAATGACAGTTGCTTTATTCCCCTACCTCACCTGCAAAGGTGTATAAATGGGATTTAATGTAGCAACATTGCCACCCAGTGTCAAAAATGAGGAGGGAGGTATATTCCCAATTTTCCAAGCAGATCTTTTGATCCAGATGTTTCCTCAATATATGAATGGCAGTTGGAATTCTACAAGATTCTTCCTAAAGTTTCATTTCTAGGCTTCTGCCATAATACTAAAGGTGAATATTCCATTCTATTATTTTATTTTTTTCCTGAAGATCAATCACCTTGTAAACTGGGATGATGAAACTGGAATTTCCAAGCCATTTTCATCATCTTACATTTTCTTACCACAAACACACTTAATTGGATATATAGAAGAAAAGAAGGTGATCAATTTTAATTGGCTAATCAAGTGTCTGTGGTTGGGTTTATATCAATGTTTAACTGTTTCACATGTTCACTGACTATGATAATAAAACCCGTTCATTTTTTTTTCATTTCTAGAAAAGATTTGAAATACCTAGGTAGTTTATCTAGTGACAAACAGCAATGACAGATTACAAAAATTATCAGTTCCTGGTGGGAGCATTTTACATTTCTGAGGTGGAAAAAATTATTGAGACATTTTTAGTGAATTATGTCTGAAATAGCAAATAATGATCACTATTCCCAAATTCGACAATATATAATTTATAAGTTTTATTCCCAAGCAAAACTCCTTTGGCTACTTAGGCAATTGGATTTTGCATGAAAATATTGTCCTTTATGGTCAAAAGTGAGGAGAAAGCCACATTTTAATTCTTCATATTTTAGGACAAGGGTGTTAAACTTATATTTTTTTTTCTCTTTACATGCAACAAGCACTTGGTGAACAGAGTACTGTCTGGGTCAGTACCCTAGTTTCTACTTCTATTATCCAACCATTGTTAAAACAAGTCCCAAATTCAAAAATATCCTGTGTCTTCTTTTTCTTTAATCTTCAGTGTTAGTCTATCCATTTCTGCACAGTCTAGTATTTTATAAATTATACCTTCTTCCGTGTTTCCTCATTTTTCCAGTATTGAGCAAATGCAATTGTTGCTGCTGTCAAAATGTTTAATACTAAATATACATTCCCTTTATCATATTTTTCTGGTATTATGCCTAATAAAAATAGTTCTGGCTTATAATCAATATACTGCCTTAAAACGTATGCACTTCCATCCATTTTTTTTTCTTTTTTCTTTTGGATACATCCACCACATCTGATAATATATGCCTGGTATTTGATTAAGTTTCTGAGTTTCATATTGAAGTCTCCTGAGATGTAAAATTTTCTTAACTTCTTTTTCAATTATTATAGTAATAAAATAAAAAAGTTTCTGGCCACCAAAGTATCTAATGACAGTTCTTTTAATTCTCTTCCCCACCCCCACAAATTGCCTCAACAATGGGATTTCAGGTAACAACATTGCCCCCCAGTAAGGGGTGGGATGCTACTGGTTCGGCCTGGTTCTATAGAACCTGTAGCTGTGATGAGCAGCTGACAATGAACCAGATTGGTATTTGGGCCACTAGCCTGCCCAGGCTCTAGACTGTGCTTTATTCTCTGCTTTTCCCTTCTCAGCTGCTTTGTGTGGCACAGCTGAGGTTGAAAAACAGGAAACAAGGTGTTCTGAATGAGCAGGCTCGTAAGCCTGCAGATTGGATTGGCTAGCCCACAGCAGGCTTGTAATCCTGCCTACCCGATTGGTCCGGAAATAGTGAGTCGTGATTGGTCATTTCAGGCTGATCCGATTGGCTAGTTAACGGTCTGCTGCAATTGGACACTCCAAGCATGGCAAACTTGAATCATTGGGCGAGCTGACAGCAGCCAGCTCTATAAAAGGAGCTGCTGCTGTCAGGCTCATTTGCTCTGTTCTGAAGTCACGAATAAAGAGTTGAAATCAATACCGATGTTTCTTCTCCGTTATTGCACCCATCCTCCGAAATACAACACTGGCGACAAGGATGGGATGTGGAGATGATAGAGCTGACTGAGCACTCACAGAATATTGACAGAGCACGTGGCTGAAGGCACACAGACATCGGCAGCATGGCCAGCAATGCTATACCACCCGCCCCGTTTGATCCAGCCAGCGAAGATTGGGACTCATATATGGACAGGTTCCAAATGTTCCTGGAATCTAATAATCTGAAGGATGCCACATCTAGCAAGAAACAGGTGGTTTTCCTAATGCATTGAAGACCCACTATTTTCAGAATGGCAAAGGTGCTTGCAAAACCAGCTGAAGTCAAAACGATGGACTGGGACACCCTAGCTCCCATCCTTAGGGCTCATTACACTCCTGCAGTTCCTACTCTTATTAGAAGACACAAGTTTTACCAGAGGGACCAGAATGAAGGTGAGAACATCAGGGATTTTGTAGCTGACCTGAGAAATTTGGGTGGACTGTGTGGCTTCGTAAATCTGGAAGAAGCCATGAGAGATCGAATTGTCCTCGGGTTGAGAGACCCCACTGTCCAAAGCAAAATTATGGTAAAGGGAGACATCACCCTTGCAGATGCCATAGCAGATGCCATTGCAGCAGAAGCTACCCGCAAATCAGCAGCCCGAATGCGCAGAACGAATGGGGCCAGCCGCCAACCCACCAACGAATCAGCAATAGCCTCAGAAAGACATACAGCATCCACCCACCATGAAGACATCGAGTCCTCATCAGGTAGTGAGGAAGAAGTCAACAGACTCAGATCAGAGTGTGAACAGCGAGACCAGTGGGGTTGTAAATCCAATTTTCAATGTGCAGGATGTGGGGGAAACCACCCACAATCAGACTGCAGATTCTAAGACGCCATCTGTCATTTCTGTGAGAAAAGGGAGTACATTGCTAAGGTGTGCCAGAACAAAAGAGGATCCAGCCCCAAGAGGAAAGAAAACAACTTCAGACAAGCATCAGGCACCCCACCAACAAACTGGGACTGCCCAAACAATCAGTGGAGCCAGTACAACAGGAACTGAATGTTTACTGGCGCAACCAGAAGGGAAGAGGCACATCAGACCATCACCATCGGCCACGTGTCATCATTGGATGCAAAGAAAATCCGGATAAAGGTCAACATTGAAAATCGGCCATGCCTCATGGAAGTGGACTCCGGGTCATCCTTATCCATGATATCCTGGAAAACCCTCAAGCAGCTGATCCTTGACATCCGTCGCCAGCATCTCAGCACCCAGAGACTTATATTAAAGGACTACCAAGGAAATTGAATTCCTGTTGCTGGTTCCAGTCACATCCAGGTCTCCTTTAAAGACCATACCGCAATACTACCTCTCACCATTGTTGACAGAGACCAGCCCAGTTTATTGGGTTTACAGTGGTTCATGCCATTAGGAATCGAAATGGCAAGCATCAACCAGACTATAGATGAACACTGAGAGGCAACCCTTGTCCATGACTTTCAAGAAGTCTTCACTGAACAATTAGGCAAGTTCAAAGGGTCCCCCATCTCATTCAATCTCTGCCCAGAGATTGCACCCATTTGCCTAAAGCCACGCCGAGTCCCTTTTGCTCTCAAACCAAAAATTGACAAGCAATTGGACAAATTAATAGCACAAGGTGTGTTGGAACCCATCGACCACGCCCGATGGGAGACCCCAATTGTAACCCCCATAAAACCTGATGGATCTTTAAGAATTTGCAGGGATTACAAGGCCACCCTAAACCACGCGCTACAGCAGAGCGCCTATCCAGTACCCGTGGTCCAACATCTCCTTCACTCACTTGGGGGTGGAAAGGTATTCGCAAAGTTTGACTTAGCCCAAGCTTATCAACAGCTATCAGAAGACGCAGAAACCGCTGAAGCCCAAACCATAGTTACGCACAGGGGTGCATTCAAGTGTAACAGACTCCAGTTGGGAGTAAGTGTAGCACCTGGCATTTTTCAAAGTTTGATGGAAAGATTATTTCAGGGCATAAAAGGGGTTGTGCCCTACTTCTATGATGTATTGATAGCCACCCCTACAAGTAGTCAGTTAGAAAAACGCCTTAGAACTGTCCTACAAAGGTTCAAAGATGCAGGCTTCAAGGTTAAGAAGGAGAAGTGCCAGTTATGCACTGAGAGGGTTGAATTTCTGGGCTACCTTCTGACAAACAGGGAATTCACCCTACTGAAAAGAAATTGACCGCCATTAAAAATGCCCCAAGACCAAAGAACAAAACAGACCTCCAAGCCTTCCTGGAACTCATTAATTTTTATAACATCTTCCTACCCCAGAAGGCGACTGTTGCTGAATCCCTGCATAGGCTCCTTGACAAGAAGGCATCCTGGTTTTGGGGACATCAGGAGGAGCAGGCTTTCCAACAAGTAAAAGACCTTTTAACATCCAATATAACGAGACACTCCCATTGACTGTAATGTGTGATGCCTCACCTTTCGGGGTAGGAGCTATCCTGAGCCAGGTCCTACCAAATGGTACGGAGGCACCTATTGCATTCTTTTCAAGGACTTTGTCTAAAACAGAAAGGAACTATAGTCATTTAGATAAAGAAGCCCTCACTATTGTATCTGCAATTAAACGGTTCCATGAATACGTGTATGGAAGATCCTTTTCCATCATCACAGATTATAAGCCATTGCTTGGCATCTTGGCAGGGGACAAACCAACTCCCCACATCCTATCTCCAAGGATGACACAACGGTCGGAATTCTTAGCCGCCTACGATTACCAGTTAAGACACCAACCAGGAAAAACCATCCCTCATGCAGATGCTTTGAGCCGTTCTCCCCTGCCAGAGTTCCTAGACAACCCGGCTCCCACGCTATCAACACTACAAATCGAGACATTTTCCTCACCTCCACTGACCGCACAAGACATCGCATTAGAAACCAAAAAGGACTCATGTTTGGCACGGGTCCTCAGCTGGGTGGAGAGGGGATGGCCAGAAATCGAACCCAACAACACCTTTAAACCCTTCAAGAAGAGACAAACAGAACTTTTTTTCAAAAAGGGTGTGTGTTATGGGGAGACCACATGGTCATTTCAGAAAAACTACAGAAAAACGTTCTAAAAATACTACATGATGGACACCCGGGCATCGTACAAATGAAGGCACTGGCAAGGAGCTACACCTGGTGGCCCAAATTGAAGCCTGGGTTGCCACCTGTAGCAAATGCCAAGAAACGCATTCGGCCCCACCAAAAGCACCACCAGCTGAATGGGAAATGCCCAGGGGTCCATGGTCCCGCATCCACATCAATTTTGCGGGACTTACAAAAGGACATACTTTCCTGATAACAGTAGATGCATACTCGAACTGGCTTGAGGTCAACAAGATGAAGACCACCATCACTGAGGCGGTCATTAAAAAATTAAACAGACTATTTGCAACACATGGGCTACCAGATGTCTTGGTTTCTGACAATGGCCCACAATTTACCGCCTTGGCATTTGAACAATACCTAGCAGACCGTGGAATACGCCATGCCTTGACATCACCTGCTCACCGGCGGCCAATGGCAGGGCTGAACAAATGGTTCAGTTCACCAAAAAAACTTTACAAAAAATGGAACAAGGGAACATTCACGACAAAGTCACCAGGATGTTCCTTCTTCTGCATATTACACCAAACAGCACCACAAACAAAAGCCCAGCTGAACTCCTGATGGGCAGAAAACTCAGATCACATCTAGACCGCATACATCCTGCATACACCCCGGAAAAGCCCCTGGGTTCCAGCAGCAAACACCGTACATTTAAGGTAGGAGACCCCTTTTTTGTAAAGAACTTTACAGATGACCCATTGTGGATCCCTGCCAAAATAACGCAAATTACAGGCCGTTGTTCCTACCAGTTAGAAACCACAGATGGGAGACTGTGGAAACACCACATCGACCAGCTGCGCCCAAGGTTGACCATAGCCCCCATCACAAACCCCAATCTCGAAACCAGAGGGGGAAGAGAAACCAAGGGTTTTGAAACTGAACCAACATCTGGCTCAGAAAGCAGAAACCCACATCCAGCACAGCAAAGCCTAGTATATTCACCAACTGAAGACGGTCCTTGGCAGATGGTCATCTCTCCGGGTAACAGCAGCCGAACAGGGTCAGCGAATCCAGAGAACCCAGACGGCAATGATGAAGAAAGTGTTGCAGGTATCCCCGAATCTCCTCCATGGATACCCAGTGTAGAAGCAAGGTCACCAATACAGCCAAGCTTAGTAAGCAGTCTGTCAGAACCAGAAACTGAGCAAAGACATTTTGAACAACGCAAATCAGGTAGACAGGTGCGAAGACCTGCCTACCTGCGCGAATACATCACCCCACCGCTGAGACGGAACCAAGAGGGGAGGGGTATTCCGAACTAGCAGGCTCATAAGCCTGCAGATCGGATTGGCCAGCCCACAGCAGGCTCGTAATCCTGCATACCTGATTGGTCTGGAAATAGCGAGTCGCGATTGGTCATTCCAGGCTGATCCAATTGGCTAGTTAACGGGTTGCCGCGATTGGACACTCCAAGTGCGGAAAACTTGAATCATTGGGCAAGCTGACAGCAGCCAGCTCTATAAAAGGAGCTGCTGCTGTCAGGCTCATTTGCTCTGTTCTGAAGTCACGAATAAAGAATTGAAATCACTTCCGATGTTTCATCTCCGTTATTGCACCCATCCTCCGAAATACAACACAAGGTGATTTTCAAATGCTGTGCACCCAGCACAGTGCTTGTCAGCTGTCCAGGTGGCACAGTTAATGATTTCTTGCAAATGCTGCATGCATGATTCGCTCCACTGGCTGGGATCTCCCCACCCACTCATTACTTATCTGGCATATGAGCCATCCAATTTGCCTGGTTTGGTAAGTTGCTAATTTTCCTCCCCCCCCCCCCGCTCTGCACTGCCAGGAGATTCAGATTAGCTAGAAAGCAGGATATGCTTGGATTTATTGCTTTCTAGCTAATCTAAAAGCAGAACCAAAGCTTCCTTAGGACTGAAGCTTTTCAGTGCAAACTCAGGTAGCCGATTGCCAATAGATAGCTCTCTAAGTCAATCTGTGATTCTGTGAGTAACTCAATCTGCCTGCCTGCTTTGCCTGATTTTGGGTAAAAGTTCCTCTTTTTTAAATAAAAAATTCAATATTTACATACATGGTGTGTTGTGAGTTAATTCTGTGAGTTTGCTTCCTAGCAAATGTTATGCATTTTCTTGCAAGCAAATTTTATGTGACAGACTCAGGTAGCTGATGCCAAAGAGATAGATCTCTGAATGAATCTGATTCTGTGAGGAACTCAATCTGCTTGCCTCTTTGCCTGATTTGGGGTAAAAGTTGCTCTTTTTTATTTTAAAAAATCAATATTTACATCAATATTTATAATATTTACATACAAGCCATGCCCACCCAGTCACATGCCCACCAATCCATGCCTAGTCATGTGATCACCAAGCCACACCCACAAATTAGGCCACACCCACAAACCGATTATTAAGAAATTTGAATCCCACCCATGCCCCCAGTGTCAAAAATGAGGAAGGAAGCATGCTCCATATTCTCCAAGGAAATGTTTTTTGGTGTAGATGTTTCCTCAATAGGCGAATGGTAGTTTAGATGTTTAGAAGGTTCATTCTGAAATTTCAGAATGGCATGATGCTAAAAGTCAATATTCTATTCCATTGTTTTCTTGAAGATTGCTCACCTTGTAAACAGAGAAGATGAAACTGGAATTTTCAAGCTGTTGTAAGATGTTACATTTCCTTACAGCAAACTCTCTAATTAGATACCTAGAAGGATCTCATTAGAAGTTGATCAATCTTAATTATCTAATCAAAGATCTGGTCCTGGATTTCTATTTACAATTTTTCAACTGTTTTACATGTTCACAGAATATGGTAATAACATCCTTTCCTTTCCTTTTCAATTTCAGGAAAGATTTGAAGTACCTTGACACATTCTCTGGTGACAAACACTTATGATAGTTTATTTTAATACAAATTCTGAGCTTCCCTGTGGACCTTCTACCTCCCAGAGATGGCAGATTATCTTGAGACTCTATGAATTATGATGAAAATAACAAAAAAAAAATCATAGCCCTAAAAGGAGATAATATATAATTTGCATGTTTTATTCCCTAGCAATTTTTTTTCATATGTTATAGGCAATTGCATTTTGTGTGGCAACTTTTCCCTCTAGGGTCAAAACTGAAGATTCTTAATTATCCAAGGAAATTATTCAAGAGGAAATATTCTATTTCCCCAAATTGAATTGGCAGTTTGAATTTTGAGAAAGATTATACTAAACTTTCATTTCATTTTTTTCTGACTTGCTACTAAAGGTCCACATTCCATTCCAGTGAAGGCAAAACAAGGTGTAAACAGGGAAGGAGAACTTGGAGTTTCTCATTTATTTACATCAAATTCTCTGATATCCTGAACCAAGTTCTTAGTAGACATTAATCAATCCTCGTTGACTAATCCATGGTCTGCATCAAGTTAAAGAGAGGCTGGGAAGAAAGGAAGGTTCTTGTTTGGCTTCCAATTCACTTCCTCTCATTGTGTTTCCAGCACTAATAGACTGCCATGTCTTCAGCTTTGAGGCTGTTCATTTGCAGATACAGCTGGCTTTCTGCATTATCCCTGGAAATGGTGAAACATCCTTTCACTTTGTCTGAGTACAACTTTCTACTGGAATCAGAGTAGATGCTTGCAAGCCATTCCAGTCTTTTCTTTGGAGCCTGTCTCACCCAAACCATCTAGTAGCTACTAAAGGTGAATCCGAGGGCTTGGTAGGAGAGATGGAGGAATTCTCCTGGTTTTCTCACATCCCTCCAGACTCCAACAACCATGCTTGAGATTGAGGGCCTAAAAAGAATGATATTTATTTTAATGAGATCTCCTGCATACAAGAGCATGACTCGGAAATAAATTTTCAATACGGAAAACAATTACCTTTGAAGACTACTAGTAAGGACACAAGATTCAACCACATTTTTGCTCCTCTAATGAATAGATGAAATTGACAGGAGAGGTTTCAGGAAATAGCACAAGGTTTATGTTGGTGGCTGTTGTCTGGAGACTCTTTAAAGGGGAAGGTGTGTCTCAATTTACATATCTGTTGGGATAAAGGAGTGCCTCGGTGCATTGACAAATACATTTCTGTGAATTTAACTTTAATGTGCATTTTGTAATTAGCATTCCTGTCCTAAGAAAAGGGTTCAGACTCATTTTTTTTGCCGCGGCTTGAGAATAAAAAGCCGCAAGTTTTCCCTTGGAGCCAGATCGGTTCCGGGGGCCTAATAAAGAGCTGAAACTCCAGTCACTGCCTCCTGGTCTCCTTGCTGAATGGACACGACACTGGCGATGAAGGTGGGATCCCAAGGCTGAACCCCATCGAGCACGTGTCCGCCGGAAGCAAGACTGACAAGATGGCCAACCCAGAAGTTGGGGTGGGCTTCTTCCCCTCTGGGCCTCACCCGGCTTCGGTCAGACATGGCTGGGAACCTCCTGGAGGAGAAGAGAATCTCATCGCACATCAACCTGACCCTGAAAAGCCACAGCTTGAACCTGGAGCCACCCAGGATCTGGTCTGCAGGCCCTGAGAGCAGAATCTGAGGGAGGTTCAGGGGGAGAACTTCCAAGTGGTGGACCTGGGATATGGGCCTTCCTCTGCTCCTTCCTGCCAGGGTGGGCCTGCCTGTCCCTTCAGTTCCTCCTCCCACTCAGCCCCCCAGTTCCCCTTCTGGGCCAAGAAGCCCATATTAATGTCTCCCCCAGTGAAGAAACATCCTCCCTGAACAACAGATGCCAATAAACCAGAAACAAAGAAGTTCCAACAGCACCTTTTGGGGGATAGAAAGTCTCAGCCCCAGAAATTGGGAAGGTCAGAGGGGTCCCTCCCCCCCCAATAGAAGATCCCCACAACAGAGGAAGAGCCACCAGATCTCCAGAAATCCTGTCACTAGAAATCAGGTTGCACCATCCACCACACTGTGACCATCACCACAATCTTTGTAGGGTTTCCCTGTGATAAGATGGGTGGCCAGTAAATTGGATGGATGGATGGATGGAAGGATGGGTAGATATTTAGATAGATATTTAGATATTTAGATATTTAGATAGATAGATAGATAGATAGATAGATAGATAGATAGATAGATAGATAGATAGATAGACAGACAGACAGACAGACAGACAGACAGACAGACAGATAGATTAGATAGATTAGATAAAGATAGATCTGGCTGGATAAATAGAGATAGATATAGAGATAGATAGATAGATAGATAGATAGATAGATAGATAGATAGATAGATAGATAGAAAAAAAGAAAGAAAGAAAGAAAGAAAAGAAAGATAGGGATGGATAGATAGTACCTGCAGAACTTACAGTCCATTCTTTATTTAAAAAACTAAGAAAAATCAAAATAAAAAGAATCTTGGTGTATTATAGGAACATGGTAAGATAACACAGGAATGACAAGAAAATAAAAATAAAAAATTCCATCCATTCTATCATTTTCTCGCTATGTACGCAATGATCTAGTCCACAAGTTGTCACTTTCCTCCTTCTTAATGAGCTTTAATCTCAGAATTAATATTGCTAGAAAAGATGGGAAATGAAATTTCATTGCAGGTACAAGCAATTTTAAAACCGGCTGCAATTAAGATCAATATATGGGATTATGACATAAAACAGAATTCCAAACAGGGCCTACTCTTAACCTGGGGCAGAGTTCAAGGGTGCCGATTGTCATTAGAAGACAGGCAACACTATAGTTAAATGGCATTAACTTAGAAGCGGCACCAAACTCCATAGCTCTGGGTGACCTTCCCCAGCAATCTCTGGAGACAAGAGGCCATGTTGAAGGACAGCAGAAGTCAATTCCCTGGGTGCTGAATTCTCTTCCCCAGCATCACTTTCTGGACTTGCCCTGACTGGGAGGAAGGACCACAACCAGAACAAAACAGTGACCCCAGGGTTGTTTCTGTAATTTTTACTAACATGGTTTATTCCAGCCTCTCCTCTGCAGATGGAGCCCAGAAAAAGTTCAGGATCCCAAGAGGAGAAGTTGCTTCTCACTGTAATTATGACCATCTGGGGCTTTGAGACCTGTGATGCTATATCTCCAGTTTTAGACTTCGATGTAGACATCAGATTGAAGCCACATGCAAAGGCTCTTCTATCAGAAAAGGATAAATTCCTTGGGTGAAGCTTTCTGGGACCAAGTTTCGGGACAGGTACAGACTCTGCTCTTGATTGCACCTTTCTCTCCTTTGCAGATGAAACTGAGTGATTCTCTGTTTAGATCAGGAAAGCCACTGGCACTTCTCAGAGTCTTTGAATTTTTCCAACTGCTCCTGTTATTTGTGTTAGAAACAGGAATTGGATTGATTAATGCCATGAATGATGGATCTCCTGCTTCTGCTTCTGCTGCTGCTGGTGTCCCCATCAGTCTGTGGGAAGCTGAGAAGGAAATGCCCATTGAGTTTGGAGCACCAGGGTACCAGGGTACATGGGTACAATCCATGGAGCATTTACAGGCCTGGGGACCATCTCATTGGTGTAGTCATAACTGACACATATGAGTTGCCTATAATGTGGCCTTTCAACAGCCCTCCTTCCATACCTTCTCCTTTGTAAGTCATGCAGGGTGATGGAGTTGCACTCCCTCCATGTGCAATTCTAACGCTCTCCTTCTTTTCTTCTTATGTCACTTATTTTTGTACCTCAGGACCTGTCTAATTTCCTGAATGATTTTGATTTCCATGGCTTCCCTTTTTTGCCTTACTTTGTGGAAGAGAGTAAAATCCAAAGATGGAGTTTTTAAAAAACCTGAATGAAATCCAGATGATTTTCCTTTCTCAGTTCATTCCTGAGTTCATCACTTGAATAATGACCTTTGTTTAAGTAGTGACTGAAACAATTGTAGTTGCCTCTCTCATTTGCCTAATTGATCATTCGATTTGGATCAATGTTGGCCTAAGGCTTAGTAGGTTTGTGAAGGATTATATATTTTAAAAACATTTGTTGTTGCTATTGAATATAATAACATGAATATTGTTTTTCAATAGGAAGAGTTCTGCTCTAAGAGATACCCTAATGTCAATTTCTCCTATTCAAAGGGTCAGCAAGAATTCCCAGCTCCTGCACAATCTCACACTTGGTTACAACATCCATGACAACTATTTGAGCACCTTCCGCACTTCAGATGCCTTGCTGGACATGCTGTCCACTGGAGAATCCAATGTCCCCAACTATGGCTGTGGGAGGAAGGAGAACCTCCTGGTTCTGATTGATGGAGCTTCCAGAGACATCTCCATCCAGATGTCATCATTTGTAGGCACCTACAAAGTCCCACAGGTTTGTGTGTTTTTCTCTTTTCTGGTATGGTGAGTGGGGTGATGGGGATGAACAACAGATCCAATATCTTCATAGAATTCAAGAGCAGCTTTTCAGAATATTAGGGAACATGTTTTAGTCTATTATGTTCATCTTCAAACTGACCATTAAAGGCCTGAAGAGCCATAAGGTCCCCAGAGGATGTTTTAGTCTATTATGTTCATCTTCAAACTGACCATTAAAGGCCTGAAGAGCCATAAGGTCCCCAGAGGATATTCTACTGAATATTCTACTATTGAAAAACTATCCAGGTTTTGAGGTCCTCCATTAGCATGTTCATTTTCACATATCAATAATATCTGCCTTATCCAATTGGAATCAAGCTGGCAATAGTCCTGTCTATGTATAAAAAATATTCAGACCAAGAAGAGTATCTTTGGGATGGATAAAAGGAGTTCAGCTCCTGCCCTCATAGATAATTGTTAATTTACACAATTTCTGCTTTGTATAAATTCAGGGTATATAATTATTGGGTTAAAATTAAAGTGATGAAACAGACATATAGTCCCAAAACAGACAAAATTTCAATTAAAGACTTATTGGATTGTACAACTGTCTACGGTTGACCTCACCCCTTTCCTAAGAGGTCTTTAGGGGGTGTGCATAAGCGCACCAATGTGCCTACCGTCATTGTCCTACTATTTCTTTTTATTTTTCTTATATGTATCCATTTCATGTACTCATAACTATTCTGTTAGCAGTTGTGCTCTTGTACATCTAGAGAAGAAGCTAAAAAATTGCTTCACAAAGAATTTGGGATATAGAAGCTGAGAAAGAGGTTTTAGTACTCAAAAATAGCATATAATATAGCCCTATATCTTAGATCCAGACATTTTATCTAACATCTGCTAATTTGAATCTAATATTTGGAATTGTATGGGTGACACAGAAATTTACATTGCATTTTTTATTGTTTTTTTTTTCTTTAATATGATTTTGCATTCCATTTTTATAGACAATCTTGTTAATATTCTGTCTTAAATATTTTAAACCGTGACTAAGAAACAAACTATTCTTATATATTCATCAAAACAAAATTGGGTTTGTCAATAAGTAATATTTTGGAGTTCATCTGGACCACATTATAACACAGCATTCTTCATTACTTTTTCAGATCACTGTTCTAATTCCTTCAGAGGCTCTGAGTGATAAAAGGAGATTCCCTTTTTTTCACCAGATGTTCCCCAAAGAAGGTATCCAACACCCAGCAATTGTTCAGCTGCTCCTCCATTTCAGATGGACCCTGACTGGCCTCTTTGCTTCAGACACAGAAAAGGGAGATTATTTCATGAGGATTTTCCCTCCAATGCTTGTCAGGAATGGAATTTGTGTGGTTATATCAGAACGATTCACAACAACTGGACATACAGCACCCCTCAGGGAGGCCCTCTCTAAGTGGAGACAAATCAATGTCTTTGTCCACTTCATAGAATTTATTCCCATCTGGAACAGAATTTTTCCTTTCCATGAAGCACTTATGCATTTGCCAGGATCTATTGAAGGGAAAGTCTGGATCCGCACAAATTTTGCACTGTATACAATAAAGAAGGACAGACTTCTCAAATATAACCATAGTATTTTGAATTTTGATTATCGGTCAAAAACAAGGCCAACAGATGCTGCCTTTGAACCCCATTTCTTTGTGGAAGATCCATTTCAAGATCATTATTTTCGCTGTTCCCTTTCCAAGCATGTCTTTTCTGTCAAAGGCCGCAGAAGATGCACCCAGAAAGCCCTACTGGAGACCCAGGAGAAAAGTAACAGGAAACGGATCATAAATGTCCGTCATCTCTACAGTATCATTCAGACTCTTTCACAGGCCATGAATGTCGCTTATTCCTCCAGATCGAGGAGGGGAAGGAAGGAGGGAGAAAAGAGGTTGGGGGCTCTGAGGCTGCAGCCATGGCAGGTATGGGGGGTCCCGATAGGGATCCATTAATCTGAGATCCTTTGGAGAAGGAACCCAAAGGAGAAGGAGGGGAACATCTCAACCTTCTTGTGCTGCAAAAGGTCAAGAGATTTGCACCATCTAATTGCTCCTGTCTGACGCTCTGGAATAACAGGAAGCAGATCTGAAGTTTCTGTCTAGCCTCTGTTGGAAGAAATCTCCTTCTGGGTTCAGTTCCAAGTGGGGAAGAAAGACGCTGGAAACATGGTGACTGCTTGGAAGATGGTTTAATGGTGGACAGGAGCACATGCCTTGGTTGAGGAAAGAAGGGCTGAGATGCTGAGAGTGCAATTGTTTGATGCCCTCTGTTGGGATTTGAATTTGAGCTTGTATTCTGATTGGTTGTCAGGCTCCCATGGGGCCATGCAGGGCCAACTCTGAAGGCTGTCCTGAGTCCCAGGCTTGGTTGAGCCTGGCTGGATGATGGTGATGTAATGAAAGGGCTTTGGGCAATTCCTATATAGCTTTACCTGGAGTAGATCTTTGTTATGTAAAATAGAGTGGCCTAGGCCAGAGTAATGGTCCATTAGCAAAGGTGGGAGGGGGGTGGAGTTTCAGCCTCTCTGAGTTTCTACTTTTCTTTTTAGGGGAAATATATTCTCCCTTTTTAGTATATCCTAAAATATTTCATTTTCCTAGGAGAGGGGAGGGTTTTAACTACTCCCAACACCTCTTTCAGTCATTGGAAGAGTGTTGAATCCTCCCTTGTCCAATTGAGAGATTTTGTAAGTTGGAGAAGCTGCTCTCATAATCTCCTCCTCGTCTTCTCTAAAGACTCAGTTTCAGGTTGCAGTCAAGTACGATTTTGAGATTCTTTTCATAAATATGTATTTATTTACAAATAACTCAAGATGGCAAATGTCTCCAACACAGCTTCCTCCTTCATCCAGTCCACTTTTAGTACAGTCAGAGACCAGCATTACAATTAATAATAATAATAATAATGGAGAAAAATAAAAATAAACAACAGTCAATGGGCAGTTAGAGTCTGCCTAATGCTGAGTCATGTGCGAATATGTGGCAATATAAATGTCCTAAATAAATAAATACATAATTTTGCATTACGGCAGAACAGAATTTGGCCCCATTCAGAGAAACTCCTTCCTACTGATCTGATAACTGCAGTTGCATGTAAAAGAGTTCCGTATTTCCTGGATATTTTATTAGGAGAGGCGTCACAAAGTGAATCCCTGAGTCCTGATAGGAGATGTCTCATAGCAGGCTGTGAACTCATTGGTGGGATTCAAATTTTTTTGCTACTGGTTCTGTGGGCATGGCTTGAATTTGTGGGGGTGGCTTGGTGGTCACGTGACCAGATGGGCATGGCTTGGTAGCCATGTGACTGAGTGGGCTTGGCCAGGTGGCCATGTGACTGGCAAACGAAATACAATTGGTCCTCGCTTAATGGCTGGTTACATAGCAAGTGTTCTAATTTATGACTGATCTCCCCAGAGCTACTTGTCCTGTTTCTGGAGTTTTGACAACCATAAACACAAAAACAGAAACACACATGCACACACACTCACTCACTCACTCACTCTCACACACACAGACACACAGAGTGGGGGAGAGAAAGGGGAAGATAGAGACCCGGCCTCTTTGCTATCCCCCACCGTCCCCCTTCCCTTCTCAGGCCAGGTGAGGGAGGGGACGGTGAGGGGCAGGGCCAGCCACTTCAGGCAAGGTGAAGAGGCATCGACCAAGCCCGGGAGTGTAGAAGCCTGGGAATGGTGGCTCCCGGCTCAGCTGGCCTGAGGGGCTCCTGCAGGCATATCGCCACAAGAAGACCCGGGACATCCGCCACCTACCTGCTGGCTGGCCGGGCCGGGCTGGGCCGGGCTGGAAGAGGCGCATCCACTGGGAGAAGTAAGAAAACATAATCTGGGAGGGTGGGCAGGCAGGCAGTGCGCATGTGCAAAAGCCCTGGGACATCTGCCTAATCTGCGCCACAGCCACCACGTGGTAGGGAAAGCTAGGAGAGTGACTGGGACAAGCGGGCGACCCGGTTCGGGGGTGTGGCCAATCAGGGGTGACCACCGGTTCATCCAAGCTGGTGAGAACCGGTTGAATACCACCTCTGCATGAGCTGCAGTTCGAGTGGCCCCTTGACGTCAAGGCCCCAGTCTCAGCTCAAGTGCTCTTTTTTGTATCGGCCCCCTGAAACGGCTCTGGGAACTCCGTTGCAGCTCTCGGAGGTTAATTCCCTTTGGACTCTTGGCAGGGTTATTCGATATAAATATCTTGTTGCTCTAAAGGCTGCTCAAATAAACATTCTTGGGAAGAGCTGCCCCATCTTGTTGGATTTCCAGATCTTTGAGACCTTGTTTGAGTTCACTAAGTGCACTAACTCATTCCCCATCTGATATAGTTTCAGGCATGGGTGAAATGAATGGAGACAGTCTTAGTTGGTGAACTTTCAGCTCTTTATTACATAGTGACTTAAGATTTTAATAACAACAACTCTGCCTTATATAGGCAACCTTAATGCGAAATAACCAATAGGGAGCTGTAAGACGCTAGCTCCAAAACCAATAAGAGTCCTTCGTTAAGGGCCAATCGGATTCTCTGGACCCAACCAATCTGATCGAGCCTCTTAACAACCAATCAGAAATGCAGGGCCAGAACCCTGCACTTTACCCCAAGCTTGCTTTTATTTTAACTATTTACATACATAACACCCCTTCCCCCTGGCTCCTCAATTATGGTGTGATTATATAGTCCTTCAAATAGGACAGTTGTCTTTTGGGTCTTTCAGATTTTCTTTGGACTGGCTGCGTGCAGTCCTGTTGAGGTAGAATGTTGTTTGGCAGTGGCTCAGCTTCTCGTTCTGGTGTGATTTCCCTTGGGGCGTACGATTCTTCCTCCTGCTCCATTTCCTGAGTTTCACTAGATTCATTGCTCTCTTGGAACAGGTTCCCTGGAATGTCGTCTTCTTCCATTCCTTCCCCCCCCCCTCAGTTTGGCCGTAGGGAAGTTGTTGGCTGGTCGATATGAGTCGTGACCGTAATTGGTCAATATGTCGTTTCCACAGTCTTTCATCAATACATCTTACAATATAGGATTTGGGCCCAGTCTCGCGTATTATCGTTGCTTCAATCCAAACCGGGTCGCCCGATAAATTTCTTGCATAAACGGGGTCGCCTATCTTGAACGTATGGTAGCGTCCACTGGATCCTGCAGGCTTTTCTGGCTCGTAAGCAGGGTGCAGTCGGTCGAGGCGGGAATAGAGTTTTCGCCCCATGAGAAGTTGTGCGGGAGTTCTGCCGGTTACGCTGTGCGGAGTGATGTGTTGTAGAAGTAGAATGCGGTTTATTTTTTCTTCAATATTATCATAATCCACTTTTTGCAAAGTCTTTTTTACAAATTGGACCATGCGTTCCGCTCGGCCATTGGTAGCAGGATGCACAGGTGAGGTGAGCGCATGGCGGATGCCATTATCAGCAAGGTACTGTTCAAACATTAGCGCTGTAAACTGTGGTCCGTTGTCGGACACCAGGACGTCCGGCAATCCATGAGTTGCAAAGAGTCTATTAAGGACTTTAATGACTGCTTCGGAGGTTGTATTGGTCATTCGATGAATTTCCAACCAATTAGAGTATGTATCGACAGTCAACAGCAATGTATGTCCTTTAATCGGCCCTGCGAAATCCAGGTGGATTCTGGACCAGGGTCCACGTGGCATCTCCCATTCAGTCAGTGCAGCTTTTGGTGGTGCTTTGCTGGTTTGTTGGTACTTAGTGCAGGCCTTGACCCATTGCTCGATGTGTCGGTCCATGCCTGGCCACCAAGCATAGCTCCGTGCGAGTGCTTTCATCCGCACGAACCCGGGATGTCCTTCGTGCAAAATTTGTAACAGCGTCTTTTGGAGTCGTTCTGGAACGACGACTCTATCGCCCCAGATGACACAGCCTTTTTGAGAAAAAAGTTCAGTCTGCCTTGTTTTAAATGGTGCGAAGTCATCTGGGACCTGGTCCAATGGCCATCCACATTCTACCCAGCCTAGGACTCGAGCTAGGGTGTGATCTCATCTGGTCTCTTTCACGATATCTCGAGCGGTCATAGGAGGCGAGTTGAGCATCTCGATTTGTAACGCCGATACTGTTGGTGCCGGATCATTGAGAGTCTCTGGTAGCGGTGCTCTGCTGAGTGTGTTGGCATGGGGAATGGCTTTCCCCGGGCGATGTAACAATTGATAATTATAAGCAGCTAGGAACTCTGACCATCGAGTCATTCTTGGGGACAATATATAGGGGGTTGGTTTGTCCCCAGCGATTATCCCCAGTAAAGGTTTGTGGTCTTCTTAGCGTTCATGGCTGAGGCGTGACCTATAGTGATAGTATGGTGAGCCTCTTCTTTCTGCAATGTTTGATATCTGTAGGAGTGGTTTGCTGAATCTCGCCTTAAAGGATGGTTTCCTGCCGATTGACGAAAGTTGGTTCCCCTTGAGGCCTGACTTGGTCCTGGTAAACTGCAACAGACTCGACTGATGTGGCCTCGTTTTCTGCACTCATGGCAGAGCGCATCACGGAATTTGCAGTCTGCCCTGGGTTGGTTTGCCCTGCAACCAGCGCAAGGGCTTGAGGGTTTAGAGCAAGGGTCCCGGTTGGACCGCAGTCGATGGACCCCTTCTTCGTCGCTGTCTGACGACGAAGAGATGTCCTCATGGTGCATCGTAACAAGCTGCTCTTCTGACTTGGATAAAATGTCGCCTGTCGATGGGGTCGTTGGGTTTTGACTTCGCCGTAGTTGCGCCGTGGACTTTTTGGTCGCCTCAGCAGCAGTGGCTTCGGCGATGGCGTCAGCAAGGCCGATGTTGCCTTTTGCCAATAGCTTGTTTTGCACGCCTAGTGCATCTAATCCCAGAATTAAGCAGTCTCTCAGTGCTTCATCTAAGTCTACGAACCCGCAGACGCCTCCCAAGTGTCGGAGGTCTGCCACGAAGTCAGCCACACTCTCTCCTTTTTGCTGGCTTCTTTAATAGAACTCGTGGCGTCTCATGAGTGTAGGTACGGTTGGCGCGTAATGGTCTCTCAGGAGAGGTTCGAGGTCGTCCCAGCTCATTGCTTTCACTTCTCGAGGTTTCGCGAGTGCTTTCGCCATTTTAAAGACAGCTGGGCCGCAGTACGTCAGGAACAGCGCCTGCTTCTTGGCTGGTGTGGCGTCCTTCAGGCTGTTTGTTTCAAGGAACATTTGGAAGCGATCCATGTAGGATTCCCAATCCTCTTGGTTCGGATCGAACGGAGCGGGTGGTACGATGCCGCTGGACATGGTTTCCGTTGGTGGCGTCGTCTTAACACGTGCTCTGTTTTTCTTCCAAGTTCCTTAAGATCAGATGTCTCCAAATCCCACCTTCGTAGCCAGTGATATAGTTTCAGGCATGGGTGAAATGAATGGAGACAGTCTTAGTTGGTGAACTTTCAGCTCTTTATTACATAGTAACTTAAGACTTTAATAACAACAACTCTGCCTTATATAGGCAACCTTAATGCAAAATAACCAATAGGGAGCTGTAAGACGCTAGCTCCAAAACCAATAAGAGTCCTTCGTTAAGGGCCAATCGGATTCTCTGAACCCAACCAATCCGATCGAGCCGCTTAACAACCAATCAGAAGTGCAGGGCCAGAACCCTGCACTTTACCCCAAGCTCGCTTTTATTTTAACTATTTACATACATAACACTTTCCTTAAAAGCCCTTCCCTGCAGAAGCCACGGGGGCTGAGTACCAATGAGTAGTTGTGTGTTCATTTTCCCCACAACAACAACCCTGTGAATTGAGTTGGACTGAGAGACTGGCCCCCAATCCCCCACCCTTCTTCATGACCAAGGAAGATCTTGAACTCACAGCCTCTTGGTTTTTACTTCGGGGGCTTAACCAGTAGACCAAACTGGCTCCCTTACATACTTATCAAGCTTGGCACAATCCTTCATCCAGTGCATCATTAATGTTCTTATATGAGATGCTATAATTTATCAAATCCTAAAACCCAGATAGTTTTTGTCATAGATTCGGGCATGGGTAGAATGAATGGAGACAGTCTTAGTTGGTGAACTTTCAACTCTTTATTGCATAGTGACTTCTAACTTGTATAACAGCAACTCTGCTTTATATAGGCAATGCTAATGTGAAATAACCAACAGGAGCTTGTAAAACGCGAGCTCCAGTACCAATAAGAGTCCTTCGTTAAGGGCCAATCAGATTCTCAGAACCCGACCAATCCGATCTAGCCGCTTAACACCCAATCAGAAGTGCAGGGCCAGAACCCTGCACTTTACCCCAAGCTTGCCTTTATTCAACTATTTACATACATAACACCCCTTCCCCCTGGCTTCACAATTAGTTTGTGACTATGTAGTCTTTTAAATAGGACGGTTGTCTCTTGGGTCTGTCAGATTTTCTTTGGACTGGCTGCATGCAGTCCTGTTGAGGTAGGATGTTGTTTTGTAGTGGCTCAGCTTCTCGTTCTGGTGTGATTTCCCTTGGAGCGTACAATTCTTCTTCCTGCTCCATTTCCTGGGTTTCACTTGATTCATCACTTTCCTGGAACAGGTTTCCTGGCATATCGTCATCTTCTCTTCTTCCCCCCCCCCTCAGTTTGGTCGTTGGGAAGTTGTTGGCTAGCAGTTATAAGTCGTGACCGTAATTGGTCAATATGTCTTTTCCATAGTCTCTCATCAATATATTTTACAATATAGGATCTGGGCCCAGTCTCGCGTATTACCGTTGCTTCAATCCAAACTGGGTCGCCCGATAAATTTCTTGCATAAACGGGGTCGCCTACCTTGAAGGTACGGTCGCGTCCGCTGGATCCTGGAGGTTTTTCTGACTCGTAAGCGGGTGCAGTCGGTCGAGGCGGGAACGGAGTTTTCGCCCCATGAGAAGTTCAGCGGGAGTTCTGCCGGTTTCGCTGTGCGGAGTGATGTGTTGTAGAAGTAGAATGCGGTTTATTTTTTTGTCAAGATTATCATAGTCCAGCTTTTGTAAAGTCTTTTTTACAAATTGGACCATGCGTTCCCCTCGGCCGTTGGAAGCAGGATGCGCCGGCGAGGTGAGCGCATGGCGGATGCCGTTGTCAGCAAGGTACTGTTCAAACATTAGCGCTGTAATCCGTTATCAGTCCGTTATCAGACACCAGGACGTCCGGCAATCCATGAGTTGCAAAGAGTCTATTGAGGATTTTAATGACTGCCTTGGAGGTTGTATTGGCCATTCGATAAATTTCTAACCAATTAGAGTATGCATCGACAGTCAACAGCAATGTCTGTCCTTTGATCGGTCCTGCGAAATCCAGGTGGATTCTGGACCAGGGTCCACGTGGCGTCTCCCATTCGGTCGGTGCAGCTTTTGGTGGTGCGTTGCTGGTTTGTTGGCACTTGGTGCAGGCCTTGACCCATTGCTCGATGTGTCAGTCCATGCCTGGCCACCAAGCGTAGCTCCGTGCGAGTGGCTTCATTCGCACGATCCCGGGATGTCCATCGTGTAAGATTTGTAACAGCGTCTTTTGGAGTCGTTCTGGGACGACAACTCTATCGCCCCAGATAACGCAGCCTTTTTGAGAAAAAAGTTCAGTCTGTCTTGTTTTAAATGGTGCGAAGTCATCTGGGATCTGATCCAATGGCCATCCACGCTCTACCCAGCCTAGGACTCGTGCTAGGGTGTGGTCTCGTCTGGTCTCCCTCGCGATATCTCGAGCGGTCATAGGAGGCAAGTTGAGCGTTTCGATTTGTAACGCCGATACTGTTGGTGCCGGATCGTCGAGAGTCTCTGGTAGTGGTGCTCTGCTGAGTGCATCGGCATGGGGAATGGCTTTCCCCGGGCGATGTAACAATCGATAATTATAAGCAGCTAGAAACTCTGACCATCGAGTCATTCTTGGGGACAATATATAGGGAGTTGGTTTGTCCCCAGCGATTATCCCCAATAAAGGTTTGTGGTCGGTTACAATTGTAAATGTCCTTCTATATACATACTCATGGAATTTTTTTACGGTTGACACAATTGCAAGAGCCTCCTTGTCTATTTGTCCATAGTTACGTTCTGGTTGGGGTAGAGTCTTCGAAAAGTATGCAACGGGAGCCTCATTTCCATTAGGTAGCACATGGCTCAAAATAGCGCCCACCCCAAACGGTGAGGCATCACAAATTATAACCAAGGATATTTCATTATATTGCATAAGTACAGAATGTTTCATTATATTGCATAAGTACAGAATCAGATGTAAGTAAATTTTTTACATTTCTAAATGCTTTTTCTTCTCGGTAACCCCAAACCCACAATGCTTTCTTATCTAATAACCGGTGTAATTGTTCAGCCACAGTCGCCTTGTGCGGTAAAAACACATTGTAGAAATTGATAAGGCCTAAAAATGCTTGAAGATCAGTTTTGTTACGAGGTCTGGGAGCATTTCGAATCGCCCTTAATTTACTCTCAGTTGGGTGAATACCCTGACTATCAATGTGATAACCTAGAAATTCAACACTGTCGGTATACAGATGACATTTATCCCTTTTTACTTTCAATCCCGCTTCTTGGAATTTTTTAAGCACACATTTTAAACGATTCTGCAGAATTTTTTTACTAGGAGCTGCAATCAATACGTCATCAAAATACGGAACCACGCCCTTGATTCCCTGTAACAATCGTTCCATTAAACTTTGGAATATTCCCGGGGCCACACTCACCCCGAACTGCAATTGGGTACATTTAAAAGCACCTCTGTGCGTTACTATCATTTGAGCTTGGGCTGTTTTATCATCCACGGGCAATTGTTGATAGGCTTGAGCTAAATCTAGCTTAGCGAAAACCTTTCCACCTCCCAGGGAATGAAGGAGGTGCTGCACCACCAGCACTGGATACGCGTTCTGTTGGAGGGCATGGTTTAGAGTGGCCCGGTAGTCCCCACAGATTCGGATTGACCCATCTGGTTTAATGGGGGTTACAATAGGAGTTTCCCATGGGGAATGATCAATGGGTTGCAGTACCCCTTGTTTAATTAGTTTGTCAAGTTGTTCATCTATCTTGGCCTTAAGGGGGAACGGAACTCGACGGGGCTTTAAAGGGATCGGGGCGACCTTAGGGTCGAGGCTGAACGAGATTGGGGTCCCCTTATACTCGCCCAGACGATCTGCAAAGACATCGCTGAATTCAGACATAAGATCCTCCTTCCACTCGCAATCACCAACTCGGTTCACGCCGGCTAGTTCGATGCCGAGTGGCGCAAACCATTGGAGGCCCAACAAACTAGGCCTATCCCTATCGATGATCGTTAGAGGTAAGTATGCCGTATGCTTTTTAAACGAGACGTGGACTCGACAAGACCCGACCACAGGGATCCGATTCCCTTGGTAATCTTTAAGGATAAGGCGTTGCATTTGAAGGTCTTGGCATTGGATGGTAGGAATGAGCTGCTTTAATGTCTTCCACAACACCATCGAGAGGGATGATCCCGAATCGACCTCCATGTGGCAAGGTTGGTTCTCTATGGCTGCTGTAACTTGAATCTTCTGAGTGTCCAGGGCCGAGGCCTGACCTATAGTGATAGTATGGTGAGCCTCTTCTTTCTGCAACGCTCGATATCTGTAGGAGTGGTTTGCTGGGTCTCACCTTACAGGATGGTTTCCTGCCGATTGGCAAAAATTGGTTTCCTTTGAGGCCGGGCTTGGTCCCAGTAAACTGCGACAGACTCGACCGATGTGGCCTTGTTTCCCGCACTCGTGGCAGAGTGCGTCGCGGAATTTGCAGTCTGTCCTGGGATGGTTTGCCCCGCAGCCAGCGCAAGGGCGTGAGGTTTTAGGACGAGGGTCCCAGTCGGAACGCAGTCGATGGACCCCTTCTTCGTCGCTGTCTGACAACGAAGATAGGTCCTCGTAGTGCATTGTTGCCAACTGCCCTTCTGAGCTGGGTGAGATGTCGCCTGTCGGTGGGTTTGTGGAGTTTCGGCTTCGCCGTAGCTGCGCTGCTGACTTTTTTGTTGTCTCAGCGGCGGTGGCTTTGGCGATGGCGTCAACAAGGCCGATGTCGCCCTTCGCCATCAGCTTGCTCTGCACGTTTAGTGCATCTAATCCCAGAATTAGGCGGTCTCTCAATGCTTCATCTAAGTCTGCGAACCCGCAGAGCCTCCCAAGTGCCGGAGGTCTGCCACGAAGTCAACCACACTCTCTCCTTTTCGTTGGCTTCGTTGATAGAACTCATGGCGTCTCACGAGTGTGGGTACGGTTGGCGCATAATGGTCTCTCAGGAGAGGTTCGAGGTCGTCCCAGCTTATTGCTTTTACTTCTCGAGGCTTCGCGAGGGCTTTAGCCATTTTAAAGACACCCGGGCCGCAGTACGTCAGGAACAGCGCCCGCTTCTTGGCTGGTGTGGCGTCCTTCAGGTTGTTCGTTTCGAGGAACATTTGAAAGCGATCCATGTAGGATTCCCAATCCTCTTGGGATGGATCGTACGGAGCGGGTGGTACGATGCCGCCGGATATGGCTTCCGTTGGTGGCGCTGTTTTTTACACGTGCTCTGTTTTTTCTTCCAAGTTCCTTAAGATCAGATGTCTCCAAATCCCATCCTCGTCGCCAGTGTCATAGATTCAGGCATGGGTAGAATGAATGGAGACAGTTTTAGTTGGTGAACTTTCAACTCTTTATTGCATAGTGACTTCTAACTTGTATAACAACAACTCTGCTTTATATACGCAATGCTAATGTGAAATAACCAACAGGAGCTTGTGAAACGCTAGCTCCAGTACCAATAAGAGTCCTTCGTTAAGGGCCAATCAGATTCTCAGAACCCAACCAATCCGATCTAGCCGCTTAATACCCAATCAGAAGTGCAGGGCCAGAACCCTGCACTTTACCCCAAGCTTGCCTTTATTCAACTATTTACATACATAACAGTTTTCTATTGCTTTTTAGTCATACAGTTGTTTCTAGGAGGAAAACATAAATATTTTTCTGGAAAGTTGGTAATGTTTAAATAACATAAAAGTATATTTGAGAAATTTATCAAATTTTGTATAATAGTGATTTATCAACACTATTATATTTATGACAACATAGAAAAATTGATGACTTAACGACAAAACGTTCTATCTTCACACTTTCATGACAAAGATTAAAAAAACTAAAGATTATTTAAATACCATTTTTAAATCAGTTTTTATCCACTTAATTATCTTACCATCCATCCCTCACTTAACTGGGTTTCTGATCACATCACATTATTGTTTGTTACTCTTTCCTGAGATCAAGTTATATCAGCAGTATTTCCATAATGTATTTGGGAAATGAAATAATATGTGAGGATGACTTGCATAAAGCACATAAATTATATCCCCCCCTTTCCCACAACCCATTTAGAAAGGGCAGTGATAGGAGGGAATGACCTTTGGGGGATGGAGGAGAGATTCTGCCTGGGGAAGAAGCAGATCAGAGGAGGAAACCTACAGCTGCATAAAAAAAGGGTCGGTGGGAGATTTGCACTTTCTGGCTCCCCAAATCCTGTCAGTGCAGCATTACAGCTAAGTGGGCCTAGCTCAGGTTTCCTGTCTGGGCTTCCTGGGAGAGGATCACCCTGACAATTTTCTTCTTGAGAAATCCATGTTTCTGATAACCAACCTGTTGCTTTCAGGGAGTTCATAAATCTCCTTTTTTCTGTTGTTCAACTTTATTTTGTCAAAATCTATATTGTCAAAATATGATCGACAAACTTTTGTGAACTTTTTCCCTTCACTTGTAAGATAGTGGTAACACCCATTTTCCTAATGAAGCATGTCTGTAAATTAGACAACTACAGAAGAAAGATTAAATATTGAAAAAGCATCTGGGATCAGAAACAAAGTTTTCTGCTTTTAAAATTGCTGCATGTTCCCATTCTAGTTCCATCCTTTCCTGGAGAAGAATGAGTTTGTCAATATTTCAGAGATTGAATTGTACAAGGACCCAAATGGAGAGGTAGCAGCAGTTGTGAGCATTTCGGGCTTCTTCTTTCTTCCCAGGGATGATCCCAGGAGAGAGACTGTGGCGTATTTTGTAAGACAGAGACTTTATATCGACAAAGATGTCCTTTCACGGCTAAAGGTGCTCAACAAGGTAGGAGAAACTTTGGAGTCCTTCCTCTGTTTTCGAAAGCCTGAGGTCCCATTTCAAGAGGGCTGATGCTATTCCCCAAAGGTGGTTGACCTTCACTGAGAATTGAATCTGGGCAGGAGAAACCGGATTTTTTCCCTTAGGCTGCTTGGGAGGCTTCCATACTGTTTCATTTTGTGGACCACGCACAATTAAGGGTCTCCATCAAACAGGTGAGAATCCCACAATGGGCTGAGGAATGTGTCCCTAGTAGCTTCTGGTTTTTTGCTCCTTGTGCCCAGAAGAGCAACGAAGGCGGCAATTCTGCTGACCGGGGCCTGAATCCAGGTTTGGACCGTATCGGATGGGATTGAATTGTGAGTGGATGGAGATCCTTTTGGCTCCATTGGAGGAAAGAAGCTTCTACTCATGCTGCCTGGGGAAAAGTGTCCCCTGAAGGGACAGCTCCATAATCTGGGAGGCTCTTTTTTTTTTTTTTTTTGGTAAAAGTTTGATTGATTTTAACAACAGACAAAAAACATGTAAGACATAAAACATAACATAAAAAGATCATTTCATAAACTTACAGTGTATCGGTTGGTTTACCACTCCTTTTTGTGCACCCATTTCATAGTCATCAAAATAATTATATTGCATAATAACTCACATTATCAATCATCAATAAAATATCCCAATATCATTATTACACAATCATTTGACTATAATTTTACTTTCATACTTAAGAGAGATAACTATAATTAAATTAAATTATTTTATAACAAATCATAGAATCATACCGAATCTATCTTAACAAAATATTCTTAAAAATTATAAAAACCAAGAAAAATTATATATTCATTATTTCCTAAATTTCTAAATATTCTATTGTTATATTGTATTATCTAACCATTGATAAAAAAGATCCCAAACTTCATAAAATTGTTTATCTTCTTGTTCTCTAATTTCAAATGTCAATCTACTCATTTCAGCACATTCCAATATTTTCTTAATAATTTCTTCCTCTAATGGTATTTTCTCATTCTTCCAATGTTTAGCAAATACAATTCTAGCTGCTGTTAATACATTTACAATCAAATACTTTAATTTTTTATAATATATATATCAGGTACGATTCCCAATAAAAAAATCTCTGGTTTCAAATCTATGTGTTTCTTTGTCATTTTTTCCAGCCATATGTGAATTCTAGTCCAATATTTCCTGGCTTCCTCACAAGTCCACCACCTATGGTAATATGAGCCAGGTATCTCATGACATTTCCAGCACTTTTCAGATTTATTCTTGAACATTCTTGCTATTCTTGCCGGGGGAAAGTGCCACCTGTAAAACATCTTATACAAATTTTCTTTATATGGTGTTGACATTGTCATTTTATAATTTTGTGACCACAATTTTTGCCATTTCTCTAAATCAATTCCATATCCAAAATTCTTCCCCCTGCAATCATTGTTTCTTTAACTTGTTCTTCCAACAAGTTAATTTCCAACAAAGTTTTTTAATCACTTTTTCATCAGTACATGTCAAAATCCTATCTAAATCAGTCAATTTATCATAAAATCCTTCTATTTTAGAATCTTTAAGATACCTTGAATATATTTGCGCATATGAAAACCAATTCATCTTTACACCTTGTTCTTCTAAATTTTGCATCGTTTTAAGTTCACCCTTTTCATCCAATATTTCCCCATATCTAACTGTTTGTTCCTTCTTATAATCTATAGGATACGAAAAAGCTTCAATAGTTGATAACCAAACTGGAATTTTCAAATAACATTGTTTCTTAATTTTCTCCCAATTCAACCATAACGATTCCCGTATATAATGCCTTCTAAAATAACCCTGTGATTTAGTTCCCTTATACCATAAAAAAGCATGCCAACCCAATAATAAATCATGACCTTCTAATGCCAACAATCTAGTCTTTCTTAACGTTATCCATTCTTTAACCCACATTAAGTTTGCAGCTTGATAATACAACTCCCAATTAGGAAGGCCAAATCCTCCTCTAATTCTAGCATCCTGTAAAAGTTTTAATTTTATTCTCGCTTTCTTGCCTTACCAACACAATTTTATTTAATTCTTCAAAGTAATCCTTACTTAATCTAATTGGTATTGTTAGGAACAAATATAAAATTCTGGGTAAAATATTCATCTTGATTGTTGAAATTCTACCTATCAATGACAATTGTAGGTTTTCCCATTTTTTCAGGTCAGATGCTATCTGCTGTTTAAGCTTAATATAATTATTCTCTTTCAGTTTGATAGAGTCTGTGAATTTTCCATCTATCATTACTTTTGCCGTTTGCTTATAATATACAGCTTCTATTGCTTGAATAAATTTTCTAGCAAAGCCCATCTGTTCCAATAATAATAACATAAATCTCCAGTTCACATTATCAAATGCCTTTTGGGCATCTAAGAATATCAAAGCCATTTGTTTTTCCGGATGCACCTCATAATATTCCAATGTGTCCAGGATTACCCTTATATTGTCTTTAATCTGTCTCTTTGGTAAGAATCCATTCTGATCAGAGTGAATAAAGTTATTTAGGTATTTTTAAGCCTTTCTGCCAAGATTGAAGCAAAGATTTTATAGTCTGCATTTAATAAGGAAATAGGTCTATAGTTCTTAATTTGTAATGGGTCAACCCCTTCTTTTGGAATAAGTGTAATATAAGCTTCTGACCATGTTTTAGGTATTTTCTTATTTATCATAACTTCATTCATGACTTCTAACAGTGGGATGCTCAACGATTCTTGTAATGTTTTATAAAATTCTGCCGGGAAACCATCTGGTCCTCGTGCTTTTCCATTGTTCTGTCTGTTGAGTGCTTCAGTTAATTCCATCATTGTTATAGCACTTTCTAACATTTTCCGAGTTTCATCAGGTATCTTAGGTAGGTTAGCATTTTGTAAATACTGTTTAATATTTTCCTCATCAAGATCCTCTTGTTTATATAATTGTCCATAAAAATCTCAAATGATTGCCTTTTTCTCCTTATTACCATTACAAATTTGACCATGATCATCTATTAACTGTGATATTTTCCTTGACTCTTTCTCTTTTCTCAACTTATATGCTAACCATCTACCTGGCCTATTTGCATCTTCAAAATAGTTCTGTTTAGCACTTCTAATTTTTTGTGCCAGTTCTTCTTTCTCTGCTTGGTCCATTTTATGTTTAATTATGTCCATTTTAAGTTTAATATCTTTTTTCTGTGGCATCTTCTGTAATTCTTTTTCCAGTTTTTTATGGTCATCTTCTAGAGCTTTAATCATTTGCCTCTTCCTAATATTCTTTTTCTTTATATAGTCAATTATTAATCCTCTTGCATATGCCTTCATTGTATCCCAAACATTCTGTATTGAAGTATCTTCTTTTTTGTTTTCATTGAAGAAGAAGGCCAATTCTTTTTCCATCCATTGTGTAAAATCTTTTTCCTTTAGAATAGTATTGTTTAATGTCCATCTAGATCTTCTTTTTTGTCCTTTCCATTTAATTGTCATGGGATTATGGTCTGCCCATGTACTTGTTTCAATATTTATTTCTTGAATATTAGATAATAATTCTGTTGATGTCCAAATCATATCTATTCTGGACCACGATAGATGCCTGTTTGAATAAAAAGTATATTGTTGAGTTTTAGCATTTCTTTCTCTCCATATATCTTTTAAATTTAGTTCATCTGTCATTTTAAAAAAGGATTTAGGGAGAGTTTTCCTATTTTGTCGTGTTGTTTTTACTGTATAGTCCAGTTTATTGTCTACAATTCCATTAAAATCCCCCATCATAAGTATGCTAACATAGTCCAGTTCAATTATTTTCATATGTAATTTTTTATAAAATTCTTCTTGTTTATCATTTGGGGCATAAATTGCAACCAAGAGTGTTTTTATATTATTATCCACTATTTCAACTATTAATACTCTTCCATTTTCATCCGTATAAATCAATTTGGCTGGAGTGGTTTCTTTGACGTACAAAACCACTCCTCTTTTATTACAATGAGTCAGAGAACTAAATATTTTCCCTAACTTTGGTCGTATCAATAATTATTCATGTTGTTTTTTAATGTGTACTTCTTGTAAACAAATTATATCAAATTTTAGCTTCTCTAATTTATAAAAAGTTTTCCTTCTTTTGATAGCTGAATTCAGTCCATTTATATTCATGGAAATCAGGTTTTTTTCCCCATAATTATGCTTTATATTTAGGTCTAACAGCTCTCGTGGATCTTATTTCACGTTGTTCTTTGATCTCCATTTGTCCACCTATTGCGCCTTCTTCTTTTTCCATCTCCATTTGGTCCTCTTCAAATTCCATTAAAATCTTTTCTTTTTCTGTCTCCATTTCTCTTCTTTCGAAAAATTCCTTATTAAACATTTCTGCTTTCGCAATTGAATCAATTCTGTGTCTCTGTTCTTGCCAAGTAAACATTAATCCTTCTGGAATCAGCCATCTATAATTCACCTCTTTTTTCAATAGCATTTTAGTCAAAAATCGATACTCTCTTCTAATCTCTCTTACTTTTTTAGGTACTTGTTTTAAGACCAAAATCTCTTTGCCTTTATATTTCATCCACTTCTCTCTTACCACTTGTAATATTTGATTTTTAATAGTTTTTTTTAGTAAATCTAACATGGACCTCTCTTGGTAATTGGTTCCTCATCGCATATCTTGTGTAGACTTGATATATCTCATCTACTCCATCCATCATCTTTTCCTCTGTTATTTCCAAGGCTCCAGCCAGAATTTCAATCATTACTGCCGCCAAGCTTTGTCCTTTTTCTTCCTCGATATTTTGGAATCTAAGATAAAATTCTGACCTGTCCATCTCCCACTTCAACATCCCACTTTCTTCTTGTTCGACCATTGTTAATCTGTTATTGATATTCCCAATTGTATCATCTCTTTGCTTGTCTTTCTCTTCTATTTTTTTTGATTCTCTCATCGTGTTTCACCATCATTTGTTGAAAATTTTCAATTTTCTCATCCATCTTTCCAATTCTTTGGTCAATACTCTCCATTCTTTGTTCCATACTCATTTTAAGATCTTGTATTCCTTGCATAACCATCGTTAAATCCACTTGCGCTTTGTCTTGCTTCACCATTGTTGAGAGTCGTCCTCCAGATTACGGGGAGACAGGAGCAGAAGTTGAGATGCCCGAAGGTAAAATTTTCTTACTCATTTCAATAACTCAGGGTCTTCCGGGTCTTTCAATCCAATTAGTGAGGTAGCCAATTATAATCCAATTTAAAAAAAGGAAAACACCACAAAAAATGAGAAACAAAACCAGTAATAAGTTAAAAGCCCAAAATTAAAAAGAAAAAGATTCTTCAGGTTCTTCAAGACCTTAATCCAAAAGTAAAATATGCAAATATAATTCAAAAGTAAAAATTAAAAAATGGAGAGAAAAAAAGAAGCAAAATAAAACCCAGTAATATCAAAAAAATAATAAGCAAAGAAAAAGGAAAAGAAAAAAAGGAAAAAGAGAGTTCTTCAAATTCTTCCCACCTTAATCCAATTGAAAAACCACAGAAAATTAAAAAAAAAAACATAAAAATAAGTCAAAAATAGAAATCAAAAGGCAAACATCCCCATGGGGAAAAAAAAAAGGCAAGAAAAAAAAAGAATATTCTGAGGCTTTCTCCTTTAAAAATAAAAAATAAAAATGAGATATAATAAAAATAAAAAAATAAAAATATCAATATTACAAAATAGTGTGGGGCTGGAGGGGAGGGATGAAACAATTAATAAGGAGTTAAAAAAAAAAAAAAAAGGACACACACTGCCTTTTATTTATCCAAGGCTCTTATTTGACTTCTCCACAAATTTCAAAGCCAAACTTCAAATATTCATTTGATAATAGAAGTTCCAAAGAGCATCTGTATAAACATCCTCCAGTACTCTTCCTCTATCTTATCATTTCCAGTAGCTTTGAGAAAAGTTTTTCAAACAAATTTTTTCAACTTCAAACAGAGTATTTTTCAAGCCTCTAGTTGGCAGTGTTACAAAGTTTCTTCAATCCACTCCCCCTTCTTCCCCCCTGAAAAAAGCCTAAAAAGAGGAAAAAAAGTATGTATGTATATTTATATATATTTAAAAAAAAATAAAGGGAGCCTCTATTTTAAAAAATATAAACAGTCAGAAAGGCAAAGAAAAAGCAAGTAAATATAAAAATATAAAAGAAAAAAACCAGTCTGATTAGCTAGATCGCAATAGAAATTCAGTAAAGAAAAAAAAAGTAAAAATAAAAAGCCAAGCCTCACTTTGACATTACTAGAAAAAAACGCTGCTAAATCAAATTCTGTCAATAAGTTTACATATTTCTTCTCATATTAGAGTGTTAAGTCCCAAGCAAAAAAAAAAAAAGATCCTCACCAGCCGATACACTTTCTTTCTATCCCGTTCTTCCGGAGCTGTCCGAGCTTCAGCAGCCTAATGCAGCCGTTGGCAAAAGGGCTTCTTCTGGATCGACCAGGGACTTGCGATGTCCCCGGAATCTACAGAATGCGCCCCTTACTGTCACCGTCACTATGAGACGGTTTAGGTCTGTTGGGACCGACCAGGGGCGAAGATATCAGCTGTGATCTCGGAGCCCCGAGATCGCAGCTGTATCGTGGTGACAAAGCTCCACCTTCTCCTGAATCTGGGAGGCTCTGAAGGAGGCCGGACCTGGCCAGAGCTCTCCATGCCTCCCTTTCACCCTCCCTGGGATGGAGTAATGGGCCTTCTGCTCCTAGGAAGCAGCTCCAAGGCTTTCAGTTCACCTGGAATTATCAAGAATGTTCTGATATCAAACCTTAAAATTAAGGGTGTGAGAAGAGGAGAGAAATGCATGTCAATGGGGTCATGAGAAGGAACCGGCTGGTTATCACTTAATGTTGAAATCTTTTCTCAGTTCCATCCAGGGGTGGGATTCAAATTTTATAACAACCAGTTCTGTAGGCGTGGCTTAATTTGTGGGTGTGGCTTGATGGTCACGTGACCAGATGGGCATGGCCATGTGGCCATGTGACTGGCAAACCAAATACAAGTGGTCCTCGCTTAATGGCCAGTTGCTTAGCAAGTGTTCTAATTTATGACTGATCTCCCCAGAGCTCCTTGACCTGGTTTTGGAGTTTTGACAACCATAAACACAAACACACAAACACATACGTGCACACAGCCTTTTGACCCTGCTATTTGATTCTGTAAGGATCTCCTGCTGGAGCAATGGGTTGGACTAGATGACCTCCGAGATCCCTTGCAGCCCAGTCCTAGATTGCTGAGCTGCTTCAAAGAGTGTTCTGAATCCAGGGTTTGTGCCCTTCCTTCCTCTCCTTTTTTCTCCCTCTCTCTCCCTCCCTCCTTCCATGTATTTATCTATCCATCCATATATCTCATTCACTTTCTCCTCCCTCCCTCCCTCTCTTTCTTTCTTTTTCTTACTTTGTCCCGTCCTTCCATCTCTCCCTTTCTTTGTCTATCCATTTTTTTCCTTTTGCTTCCTTTTTTTCTTTTATTTCTTTCTCTTTCCTTTCTTCTCTCTCTCTTCCTCTTCTCTCATTCCCTCTATTTCACTCTTTCCCTCTCTTTTTCTCTTTTTCCACCTCTCTGTACCTCTCTGTATCTCTCTCTCATTCTGCCTCTTTCCCTGTCTTCCCCTCCTCCCCCCCTTTGCGTTTATGTGTGTGTGTGTGTGTGTTTGTGCGTGCATGTGTAAAAGAGAGGCATGGATAAGTCTGACCAGGTCGGGTCTCTTTAAGAACCTCCCGAACTATGAACCAGCCCTTTCAGGAGACACTTTTCCTCAAGCAGGACGAAGCTTCTCTCCCAATGGGATCAAAATAACCTCCACCCAATAATGATTCCAATTCATCTGAATTCAAGGCCCTGGTCAACAGAATTCCCTTTTTTCTTTGCTAGTTTGGGCACAAGGAGCAAACAAACCTGAATCTCTTAGTGACACATTCCCCAGCCCTTGTGGGATTCTCACCAGTTTGAAGGAGATACTAAACGATAGGTGGTTCACAAAATGGAGCAGTGCGAGAAGGTAAGGGTGACGGTGGGGGATAGCGAAGCGGCCGGGTCCCTATCTTCCCCTCTCTCTCCCCCACTCTGTGTGTGTGTATATCTGTGAATGTGTGTGTGTGTGTGTGTCTCCCTGAAAGACGCGGCATGGCCAAGCCAGCAAGATCTCCTTGGCGCTCTTCACTCTTTGCAGTTGTGTAGGGAGATGCTCCTCAAGTGAGCATCCACCCTTCCCGTACTTGGTTTTGCTGTGCTTTGGCATTTGCTTGAGGAGCATCTCCCCATACGCATGCACCCTCCCAGACCTGCCACAACGGCCAGTTATAAGAGGAGGAGGAGGAGGAGGAGGAGGAGGAGGAGGAGGAGGAGGAGGAGGAGGAGGAGGAGGAGGAGGAGGAAGGGTCGCCCGAAGGGATGCTTCCATCGCTGCCTGGCGATCATTGTTCAGCCAGTCTGCATTCCAAAAAGAAGAAATGAAGGAAGTAGCGAACAGCGCCAAGGAGAGCTTGCTGGCTTGGCCATGACACAGCTTTCAGGGAGACACACACATACAGAGTGGGAGAGAGAATCGGGAAGATAGAGACCCGGCCGTTTCACTATCCCCCGCCGTCACCCTCACCTTCTTAGGCCAGGCGAGGGAGGGGAGGGTGAGGGGCAGGGCCAGCCGCTTCAGCAAGGTGAAGAGGAGGTGACCAAGCACAGACGTGTAAAAACCTGGGAATGGCGGCTCCTAAAGGGCTTTGAGGTCGGATGACCTGGAGCGGCCGAGATCCGAGTGAGCATTGTACCACAGGTTCACCTGATCTCCCACTTCTTTGGTGTTGGCTTTACGGAGCCGTGCATTGAGGCCTGAGCTCACATGCAACAGCAGTGCCTTTAACTGCGCTCGCTTGTATGTGTCCAAATAATCTGGCAAAGACACCTGAGGAGTCACTCACGTAGACCTGCCCCCTCTGCAGTCTTCCTCCTGCACAAAAAGGCCATTCCCTGAGCTAAGAAGGCAAGGACCAGGCTCAGGGAATGACTCACCCAATTCCTAGGACTACCCAAATGGTCCCAATTCTTCTAGGAGAGGGCAGCTCCCGCTGGCAGTTCCCCTTTCCCTCAGTGATCTGACTTCCTGTGGCTCGCCTCCAGCCTGAACACCAGGTTGGACCACCAGAAGGCCACTTCCCCGCTTCTCAATGGAGCTCCTGTGCCGGCCACTGCGGGACTCTCCATCTCTTTCCCCAAATTCTCCCTCAACTTCGAAATGATGACACCTGTTGCCGACTCTGGTATGACCGGGCTGCCGGTCACCTTTACCCCTCCACCCCCCTTGCCTTTTGCCTCTGTCACCTGGACCCCTAAACCCCAGCAGGTAAGGCCCAGCACCTGTGGTGAATCCCAGCTAAATTTCACTGTACCGGAGGACAGGTGCTCATGTTCTCCTGCTGCTGGGAAAGCAAGAGAGTCTTTCCCAGCACAGCAAAAAGTTTGCAACTTCCTCTCCAATAGGGAAATGGGTGGCTCTGGGCAGCAGAGAAGTAGCCAGCTTGAATCCTGTTTCTCTATGCCACCCGGAGCTGTGCCAGGAAAGACTCTCTTGCTCTCCCAGCAGTAGGAGGACACGAGCCTCTCCACATGTCTTCCAGTACAGCGAAATGTAGCTCAGGTCCCCAGCAGTCTGCATCTCGCCACCACCTGGATTCACTGCAGATATTGGGCCTTACCTGCTGGGTGAGGGTGGCGGGTGGTGGCAGCAAAAGGCAAGTGGGAGTGGGGGGGTAAAGGTGATCGGCAGTGGCAGGTAGGTGACTGGGCCCCAGAGCTTACAGAGCCTCACTCACCCAGGGAGATCAGGCAGGGACACAGCGTAAGGCATGCAGCAATGGCTGGCAAGTGGGCAAAAGCAGGCTGCAGGCGATGCCACGCATGCACAATAAGGACTGACTGGGAGCGGAGGGGAGGGGCAGGCAGAGAGAGGCGGGGCCAGTTAGTGGTGCAATTTGCCGGTTCTCTGAACTGCGCAGAATCATAACAACTGGTTCAATAGAACTGGACAGAACCAGTAGAATCTGACCCCTGGTTCCATCTCTCCAGACTTTTCTATTTAATAAAGTCCTTTTTTTTTTTTTGGCAATGTGAGATGCCAAAAGCAAAAGAGAGGAACTAATGGAAGAATCTTCCAGAAGTTATATCTCTAACCATTTGGAAATAGTGAGAGATTTTGCTTACTTAAGTGAAGACCAGAGGCTAATATCTAATATTTTGTCTAATATCCATTTTTACCTCCATTTTCCACATATTTCCTTTGCAATCTTATTTCTTTTCTGCTCAGTTCTTTCCTCAATCTGAATGTGTGGAAAGTTGTCATCCTGGATTTGTCAAGAGGGCTCGAGAAGGAGAGCCAGTTTGCTGCTACGACTGCATTCCTTGTCCAGAGGGGACCTTCTCCACTCAGAAAGGTGGGTGACACCAGAGGAAAGGAAGGCCTGGTGGAACTGGATCCATCCAGAGCATTGTCATAAAAGTGTGAATTAAAACACACTTTGAAGCTTAATTGGTTTCTGGTTTATTTCTGAAATGCCTCATTTCTTATCTAAAAAGAAGAGCAAAAAGACTGTGAAGGAAGGGCTGGATAGAGACAGGTGGCTGTGGCAGATTGGGCAGGTTTTACTACTGCCAGAGAAAATATTTCTTCTTTTTAGCTTGGATATATCCTTCCTTCCACATTTACTTCTCTAGGAACACCTGAGTTCCTTGAAACATGAGGAATTATTTTAGGTCCACCTCCTGAAAGGAGGATTGCAATGCAGTCTACATGGGTTCCCTTTGAAAAACACTGAAAAGGTATTGCTGATGTACGAGATACACAATGTGGCAGCATGGATAGGTATGGCTCTATGTATCTGCACCAGTATCACCACTGCTCCAAAGGCCATTCCAAATTATTTGCAATAGTCACTTGATCTGCCAGCCAGCTCTGAGGCAAGTATGACAAGAATTGCCATCTTGCACATAAGTTTCTCTAAAAAGATTAATTGATTCATTATTTTCCTTTAGTAATGGAGGTTCCTATCAATATTCTGAACATTACAAAGGAAATCTTTCAAGTCCAAAGCTTCCCTCAATTTCATAGCCTATCAAAAATATACTGTAGCAATATTTTTTTTTTAAGTGATAAGACTTATTTTTTGTCTCTGGAAATATTAATAAATCCATCCCGGAAAATGCTCCTGATAATCACTTGTTCCAAAAGAATGTCCAATATATCTTGAAATGCAAAGGACAAAGAAATATGGGTTATTGTTTTTTTCTCAGATACAGAAAAATGCACCAAATGTCCGGATGATAAATTCCCAAATAAAAAAAGAGTCCAATGTATCCCCAAAGTGATAACCTTCCTGCCTTATGAAGATCTTCTGGGCATCATCCTGGTCTCTTTTGCCCTATTCTTGTTCCTAACCACAGGCCTTGTTTTAATCGTCTTCATTAAATACCGAGAAACTCCCCTTGTAAAAGCCAACAACCGGGACCTCTCCTACATCCTCCTGGTCTCCCTCCTGCTTTGCTTCTTGTCTTCTTCTCTCTTCATTGGTCAACCAAGGAAAGCCACCTGCTTTCTCCGACAAACAGTTTTCAGCATCATCTTCTCGGTTGCTGTTTCTTCTCTCTTGGCCAAAACCATGACAGTGGTGCTGGCTTTCCTGGCCACAAAACCAGGAAACCGAGTGAAGAGATGGTTGGGGAAGAGCTTGGCCAACTCCATCATCCTGTCTTCTTCTGGTGTCCAAGTTATTATCTGCTCCATCTGGCTGGGAGTTTCTCCCCCCTTCCCTGACTCTGATCTCCACTCCCAGCCTGGAGAGATCATCCTGCAATGCAACCAAGGGGCCATTGTCATGTTTTATGTCACCTTCAGCTACATGGGCTTCCTGGCTGCCGTCTGCTTCACGGTGGCTTTCGTGCCCAGGAATCTGCCTGGGGCCTTCAATGAAGCCACACTGATCACCTTCAGCATGCTGGATTTCTGCAGTGTTTGGGTGACTTTTGTGCCCTCCTACCTGAGCACCAAAGGGAAACACATGGTGGCTGTGCAGGTCTTCTCCATCCTGGCCTCCAGTGCTGGTCTGCTGGTCTGCATCTTCATTCCCAAGTGCCACATTATACTTCTGAGGCCAGAGCTGAACACAAAGGAGCATCTCACAGCCAGAATAAATGTAAAAACATGAGATATAACATCATTATGATAATGGAAGAATTGTTCATGTTTCTTTTATTTGATTTCCATTTTGATAGTATGCAGGAGTCAAATAAAAAGATATCTATATGTATCAAAATGGGGAATTGTTGAACAACTGGAATTCTTGCAGTTCCCTCTCGTTTCAATAAATATTGCTAAAGAGACCTCTGTAAAATTCAAAAGAATTCAGCTGTTCAGCCACAGCTACTGAACACGACACCTTATAAAAAACGATTGGTGCACGTTCCTACTTACAGCAGCTAAACACGTAGGTGGGTGGTGAGAGAATGTGTAGGAAAAGAGGTCAGGAGGAAACTGTGGGAACCAAACACTAGCCTGGTTGCCTGATCCTCTCCCTAAAAATGCTAGAATGATGTGAAATGCAATGTTTGACTGGCTCCCAGCTGAGGAGGGAAATCTTCATCCCTTGTATATGAGTCTTTCTTGATTTCCTGATAAAACCTCCTTTGCAGAAAGAATTCAGCAGAACAGCTGTCTGGGATTTCAGTTTGGGATTGTATGCACAGCAAAAAAAAAAAAAAAGGAAATAAAAAAATGAAATGTGTAAAGAAATTTCCACTGTATATTTTTTTTTCTTTCATCAACCAGAGAAATAAAATAGCCGTTTTCAGGCTCTTTAATTTTCCACTCTACAATTTGTACTTAAAGCATTTCTCTGCTCCTCCTGCAAGCCTGTCTCATCTGTGAAGGGCTGGAGAAGATGTCCAGAGAAATGGGACCTTCTGACTCTTCCCAGGAGGAGGTTGCAGAGATACTGTCTCAAGGCAGCCGCATCATTGACCAGGTCACAAACCTCCAATGCTGCATAATGTTCATCCAGGTCCAAGAAGGGGCTGAATAAGTGGGGGGGGGGTTTCTAGGTTTCTAAGAAGAGGCACCCATGGAAGCTGCTCTGCTCTCCAACCACAGAGATTGTTGATCAATTGGGAATCAATTTTTATGTCTCATAAAGGCTTCTAACTGTGAATAGGATCCCTTTGCAAATTCCATTTTAAGGAGATAAGAAAAGCTCTGGTGGATCAGAAGAAGGTCAGTCTAAGATTCACACAAATCCCTCTGGTTCTTGCACAAGCAGTAGAAGAAGGCCGAGACTTGTGGCTTTGTGCCACATGGAAGAGGGGTTTATCCAGAGGTGGAATTCAGAAGGTTTTGACCAGTTATGGAGAACTGGTAGTGGAAATTTTGAGTGGTTCAGAGAACTGGCAAATACCGCCTCTGACTGGCCTCGTCCCCATCTCTTCTCTGCCTCCCGCTGAGTCCCAGCTGATCGGCTGGATTGGTTGCCATGCACAGGAGAATGGAGCTGGAAAGCAGGTTAGTCAGGAGAGGAAGGAATGGGCTTTTGAAGTAACTTTCCACTGCCATGCCCACAAACCCATGCCCACAAAGCCATGCCCACAGAACCAGTAGTAAAAAAAATGATCCCCACCACAGCGATTATCCCACAATTTCACTTTCTTCCATCACTACCCACAACATTGGACACTCGGCCATCTCACACTCTAGGAATCTCCAATTTTAGTATCTTACATTAATCTGAGAAAATGTTTCCAAATTTCCCACCACAAATTCAATAAGAACTAAGGCAGGACTGGAATTCAAAAGTCTCCTGGTGATCCGCTCAAAGTCCCCCAGGAAGTTTTCCTGCCTGAGGGAGGATTAGAACTCAAAGCCTCCCGAATCTTGGCCAATACAACCAACAAGTCCTAAATCAATTATTGTCAGGAAGCTCACTCAAATTGATCGGCAATTCATGCAAAAAAATTAGGCTGTGCGTTTCCCAGAAGATGGATAGGTTCCTTAAACAATGCCATTGTTTCATTTGAGGAATGAAGGTGGAGATGGAAGGTTCTGGAAACGCCATTTTACAGGATGCACCTTCTTTAGGCCCGACTGCCCCTGTTTTTCTTTGTACAACACCTGAGCTAAGGAATCTCTGAAACATTGTCTTGGGTTTAGGTCCAGGGGCCACAGGAGAAGTCTCCCATCCTAAAACGTATCCTGATCCCTTTCTATTTTGAGTGCACCATGGTGGGTCTGTCCCCATTCTTGGGAAGGGGACATATTGTGTGGGTGTGTTTGCTGTGTATATTGAGAACACGCAAGTTTTAGGGGAACCTTTGAAAGTGAGCTCAGTCTGCTCCTAAACTGTGAGCCCTATCTGACCATCACAACACCCAAAGGACATCCAGACATACACAAAGCCTTTTTTTTCTATGCTTCAAGCATGGACATCAATCTGATCATCGGTCCACTCCTATTTTATCTTTTTGGAATGTGCAGTAAGTTGAACACATACTAAATCTCACACATGCTCATTTTGCCATTCTAGGCCCTTTTGCTTTTTTTTATCAGCTGCCTCTTGTCTTTCCGCCTTATTCCTTGGATGGCTCCAAAGACCACAAAGCTAGAACTTCTTGGAAAAATCCATCACTTGTTTATACCAAGAACAATCCAAGTTCATTTGCTTAATTTTCATGGTCCAACTCTGCCCTTTTCATCCCAGTTTCATGGTGGGCAACACCCATTCAGCAAGGAGACGTAATGGTGTAGACACTGGATGCAGATGTTTGCTTGTTATGATACAAGAGTGTTGCGTTGGTCTGGCATGAGTGAGCAAAGAGATGGGATTCCCCAGCTTCCTCCCTAAAATATTGAAAGGAATATTTTTACTTCTGCATGATTGGCCTTCAGTGGACATGATTGTAAATGACCAGTGTGCTATATTAGCATACTCCAAACCCTGACACTTGATTGGTCCACACGGACCGCAACCAGATTGGCTAACTGAGTAGCCGTGATTGGCACACCAAGAATCTCCCGTGATTGGCTAAGCCGATTGCGGGCGATTCAAAGCGCTGTCATTGGCCACCGAGCTGCGAGCAAACCTCTTATAAAGGATTGCCGTGGCTCCTAGGACATGCACTGAACTATATCTAAATAAAGAGCTGAACGTTACTCAAATGGTCTTGCATCTCATTGAGAACCGATCCGCCCCGATCTAACATCCAGGGAGAAAAAAGGGAAGATTACCAGGTTTATGGTGGAATCCTCAGATCTAACTTTGCTTTCATTGTGACTGCTTGGCTTTATTGAAAGCATACCTTTTACTAGATGCAACTCGACTGCAAATGGAGATGAGTATTTCTTTCCTGAAGGTCCAAGCTGGGCCGGGCCTGATAACGGCTCACCTGCTTGGCTTCAATGTTTTCTCTTTGGCTGTGGGTACTTCTCTTGTGGATGTCCATGCATCTGGGAAGGGTGGGGAGATGGCTGCTGCAGCTTTTGAGCAAAGGGCCATAGGGGACAGGAGATATCGGAATAACTCAACTGTGTCCAGGAGGTTCTGGACGAAGCCGCTTGCTACTCTTTGCCTCTTCCTTCTTCTGAAAACATCATCATCTTTCCTGAAGGTCCAATCTGGGCCGGGCCTGATAACCACTCACATGCTTGGCTGCAATGTCTTCTCTTTGGTTTGGGCGTCCATGCATCTGGGAAGGTTGAGGAGACAGGAGATATCGGAATATCTTGGAATATCTCGGCTGGGACCAGGAGTTTCTTGCCACTCTTTGCCTCTTCCTTCTTCTTCTGAAAACATCATCAGAAAACTCAAAAGGCCAACAGTAAGAATGATTTGGGTCTTATTAACCAGAGCTGGGGAGGAGAGAGATGACTGGAGAATATTGGAGGGCCTCTTCTAGAGGAAGGAATAAAACAAACAAACAGAAAGAAAAGTGAAAGCTTTCAGGCTTTCTACCACCCACCTCTTCATTTGTGGTCCAAAATGTCTTCATCATCAATGTTTGCTAGGCCAGCCCTTTTTGGCACCCCAGGGACCCCCACAGTTGCATTCAACAGGCAACTTGATGAAGAAGAGGGTGTAAGTCCATCAATGGGGATTGGACAGTCACTTGTCTGACATGGTATAGGGCAGGGGTGGGATTCAAATGTGGGTGTGGCTGGGTGGGTGTGGCTTCTTTTTGCAGCACCCCCTTGTTTTGGGGGCTCCTGGACCACAGGGAAGCCTCCTGGAGGGTGTTTTTGCTCCCAGAAGTCTTTCCTGGGGCCCAGGAAAACACAAAATGGAGCACAGGGTGGGGCACGCAGCATACATGCATATTCCACACCCCCTTTTGCCTCCTGGGCTTCAGGGAAGTGTCCTGGGCAAAGCAGTAAGACAGCGAGGGGGATCCCAGCACAGCAGATCATCGGGAAGGGAAAAAGAACCTGAAAAGATTCCTTCAGGAGTGACTGGGTGGGGAAGGACACAGTCAGTGATGTCCGACAGGCACAATAAAGACTGACCAGGAGGGGAGGGTGGAGAGGGGTGGGGCCAGCCAGGGGCACAATTTGCCAGCTCTCTGAACTGTGCAGAATCATAACAACCAGTTCTATAGAACCACTCCGAACTGGTAGAATCCCATCTCCAGTATAGGGTCTCCTGCTTGAGCAGGGAGTTGGATTAGAAGACCTCCAAGGACCCTCCCAGCTGTATTCTGATTGGTTAATAAAGGGTCAAGTCCAGCAAAAGGAGCTGGAGACTCACCAAGAATTCCAATCCCATCAAGGAGTGTCCAGAAGACTCCACGGCTTTGATCCCCAACCTGTGTCCCCTGAGCATTGACAGTCTTCCCTCTCCTAAAGATAGGATTTCTCCTCCTCTCTTCTACAACCCAACACCTGGCTCTTAACACAGCACTGGCAGAGCCAGGAGCAAGTAAGTAAGTAAGTAAGTAAGAAAGAAAGAAAGAAAGAAAGAAAGAAAGAAAGAAAGAAAGAAAGAAAGAAAGAAAGAAAGAAAGAAAGAAAGAAAAAGAAAAGAAAAGGAAAGGAAAGGAAAGAAAAGAAAAGAAAAAAAGGAAAGGAAAGGAAAGGAAAGGAAAGGAAAGGAAAGGAAAGGAAAGGAAAGGAAAGGAAAGGAAAGGAAAAAAAAAAGAGCACAGTCCTGCCTAAAAGTCTCAACCAGAATTCCTCTTGTTCCCGAGGTTTTCTTTTTGCACAAAATGTTCCCTTTCCTGCCTTCTCTTTATTTATATTTGTATCCCTTTCATTCTACCATACAACACACACACACACACACACACACACACACACACCTCTATTCTTACCTTCTGTTCCTGGGCTTGCTTTTTGTTAGTCATCTTGTACAACTTATTGTCAGCCTTCAAGATCTTCTACTACTGCTTTGCATCTTTTGGCTGCCATAAGTAATGGGGGGAGGAAGGGAGTTAATGTCTGTGAAGAGAGCTGGAGGTGTTACATTCTTGTGTTGTGTAAATGAGGAGGGAGGGGGGGAGCATAGATTTCTGCGTTTAGGTTTCAATTTCTCGCTTAGCTTTCTTTTCTCTGCGCAGCTGCAAACCTTAATCAAAATATGTAAGGTCAACAGACAGAGGCCTCATCACCACCTGAAGATGTCCACATGATCATATTCTGAACTTTTAATTGGAAAAATCTTTTGAACTATGGGGGGTGGGAACAATTCCCCCATAGCTTGTATATCTGATTTGCTTGCCTAATTTCTGAGATTCAGAATCCTACTGATGCTACCACTTCATTTTCAGTAAAAGAAATCTTTTCTCTAATCTAAAGAGTCTAAGTATTTCTTTCTTGGATTTTGAATGGAGCACCGACTGACATTATTCTGAATCTCCTCCCCAGCCCACCCGGAGAAAATATCCAATTTCTTCCGAGGGGGTCTGAACATCATGTCATCTCCAGCAAGTGACCAGGAGGACCTGGGCGCTATGGGAGGGCAACCTTCTTTGCTGATACCGGATGTACCAGCAGCTGAATTGTTGGCGGAGCTCAACCTGGAAGAGGTCCCAGCTGTGAAACCCAGATGGTCATTGGGGGTTGGCTGGAAGGATCCAGAAGAGCCCCCCCTCCTGGAATCACCATTACCTGATGGCGTGGGAGAGAGGAGCCACCATAGCAAGAGAGGGAGAAAAGAGAATTATTACTGGATCAAGCCAGGCAGCTCCTAAATGAAGCCTGGAGCAGTGGGGGGTCCTCCTATTGCTCAGGCGGGCTGGTTCCTGGGCTGCCCAGGTGACTGGGGGCCGCAGCAGTTGGACGGGGAGGAATCCGCCCCACCTGAACCCCAATGTAAGGCAGGTCTCTCCCCCCGGAGTGGCTTCTCTCCTCTCTCTCCGCCCCCGAGGCTCCCTCGCCTCCTCCGGGGTTGCTGGGAGGAAGAAGGACCCGACTCCCCCTCATGACTTCCCAAGAGGCAGAAGGTCTGGGGGGGAGCCACGGGTCCCTCAGCCCCACAGCCAGGGCGAAAGGCAGGAGCGGAGGGTCCCTCGGCTGCCCCTCCTGGCTGCTCAGCCCCGCCGCCCCTGGAGGAGAGACTGGGGGGGCAGAGAAGGGTGGGGGTCCTTTCAGAGCCTTTGGGGGGGCAGTTGGGAGCTCTTGGCAGGGAAGTGGGTGGGGGGAGGGGGTGACACTTGACCCCCCTCCTCCCAAGAGAGGGTGGGCTCCCCCCTCCCCCTCCCCAGGGAGGCTCCCCCTGCTGCTCTGCCGCCACCCCAAAGTGCTTTTCCCCCAGGCGCCCCGACCGTCCCTGCTGCCCCCCCAGCCCCTCTCTCTCCCCCCCTTCCTTTGGAAAGAAATCTCTTTTTCCTCCTTTCAGCCTTTGGCTTCGTTCATTCAGAGCCTCTGATTTCCTGGTTTCCACGGGGGCTCTGCTTGAGTTGTGTCTCCCGGATTTTGCCTTTGATATTTGTCTCTCTTGTTTTCTTTCAGGTTATCGGAGTCTTTTTGCAACCATGCGGGTTCCTTCTGGGATCCTCCTTCCCTTCTTTCCCTTTCCTTTCCTTTCCTTTCCTTTCCTATTTCTATTCCTTTCCTGCTCCCTTCCTTATCTATTGACTTCAGTTCCTTTCCATCTTCTGCTTCTGCTTCTTCCTTTTCCTTTCCTCCTCCTATTTTTTCCTTTCTTTTCATTCTTTTCCTTCCCTTCCCTTCCCTATCCTTCCCTTTCTTTTTCCTATTCGTTTTCCTTTCCTTTTCCTATTCCTTTCCTCCTCCTTTCCTTATCTATTGACTTCAGTTCCTACCCGTCTTCCTTTTCTTCTTCCTTTTCCTTTCCTCCTCCTATTTTTTCCTCTCTTTTCATTCTTTTCCTTCCCTTCCCTATCCTTCCCTTTCCTTTTACTATTCGTTTTCCTTTCCTTTTCCTATTCCTTTCCTCCTCCCTTCCTCATCTATTGACTTCACTTCCTTCCCATCTTCCTTTTCTGCTTCTTCCTTTTCCTTTCCTCCTCCTATTGATTTCATTTCCTTCCCTTCTAATCCTGCCTTCAAAAGAAAAGCTCCATGGGTGACTTTGAACTATCCTCAGGGGAGTCTGAGTTCCCATGGAAAGACAAGGGGGAGAGACCCGTCCACCTCCTTTGGGGGTCTCTCTGATCCTCCCTCCGATTTCTTCCCCTCTGCTGGTACTCGGGGGACTCTGAGCGGGTTTCCCTCCTGCCTCCGTCCAGACCGTTCCAAGCATCCTGGCTGGGCCTGTTGGTCAGCAGAGGAGCCGCTTTCTCTCTGGCCCCAAGTGGGCCCCCCTCCTGTCAGACTTGGGGAAGGAGGGGCAGGAAAGACAGGGCTTGGGGGGGAGTCTGAGAAACTGGGTGGTGGTGGGGCTCATGGGGGGGGGTGATTCTGCCTACTGAGATGAGGTGGACCCTGTTCTGTCTTTAAATTGCTGGCTGAATATAAAGACAGTCAGGCAAACTCTACAAAGGTTTCCATACAAAGTTTCTTTGTTGGATCACAAGGCATCCTCAAGGTATAACTCACAGTTATGCCAAGATTCATCTAATGTCCAAATCTTTGCATAGCTGACTTCATAGTGTGAAAGTATAGTGATCTTCATCCCCTAATGATAGAGCAAAGGGTGAGACTCCAGCACGTTGCTGGGGTCCAAGCAAGAGGAAAGGCAACTCTCCCAATCCAACCAAGGGTCAATTCAGTGACCAATCAGGATTACAGATGGGACCACATGACATGAACTACATTTCCCATGATGCATTAACTACATTTCCCATGAGACATTCCCTTAAGGGGACAGCTCCCAATTCCCAATGAACTATATACTGTCTGGACAGTACAGGCCAGTTGCTTTCATGGTGTGGAGACAATAACTTGGTCCTCAACACCAATAAGACCAAGGAGGTTATAGTGGATTATAGAAGGAACAGATCAGACCTCCAGCCCTTGCTTATCAATGGAGACCGAGGGAAGCAAGTGACCAGTTGTAAGTTTCTGGCCGTTACCCTAAAAGAGGACCTGACCTGGATGCTCACATTGCAGCCCTGGTCAAAAGGGCCCAGCAGAGATTATACTACCTGAGGCTTCTCAGGAAACAACCACTGAATGGAAAACTGCTGGTGACCTTCTACCGCTGCACCAGAGAGAGCATTTTAACTTATTGCACCTCTGTCAGGTTTGCCAATTGCACTGGGACAGATAGGAAAGCACTCCAGAGGGTGAAGGTCATTGCCCAGAAGATCGTGGGTTGCCCTATCCCCTCTTTGGAAGAGCTTTACAGTTCCCGTTGCCTTAAGAAAGTTCAAAATATTCTCAAAGATCCATCTCATCCTGGGACCCTTTTTTTGAACTATGACCATCTGAGAGATGGTGCAGAATAATAAAAACGAGGACTGAAAAAGAGAAAGGTGCAGTAGGTGGACAGGTGGATAGTAAAGAACAGTGTGAAGTGAGATCCACGAGAGCTGTTAGACCTAAATATAAAGCATAATCATGGAAGAAAAAAAACTGATTACAATGAATATAAATGGACTCAATTCAGCTGTTAAAAGAAGGAAAACCTTTCATAAATTAGAGAAATTAAAATTTGATATAATTTGTTTACAAGAAGTTCATATTAAAAAACAACATGAACAATTGTTAGTAAAGCCAAAACTAGGGAAAATATTTACTTCTTTGACTCAATGTAAAAAAAGAGGAGTGGTTCTATACATTAAAGAGGCTATCCCAGCAAAACTGATCTACACGGATGAAGACGGAAGAATATTAATGGTGGAAATAATGGACAATAATATAAAAATACTCTTGATTGCAATTTATGCTCCGAATGATAAACAAGAAGAGTTTTATAAAAAGCTACATATGAAAATAATTGGACTGGACTATGTTAATATAATTATGATGGGAGATTTTAATGGAATTGTGGACAATAAACTGGACTATATAGCAACAACAACAAAACAAAATAAAAAGGCTCTCCCAAGGTCTTTTTTTTAAATGACAGATGAATTAACTTTAAAAGATATTTGGAGAGAAAGAAATGTTAAAACTAAACAATATACTTTTTACTCAAATAGACATTTATCATGGTCTAGATTAGATATGATTTGGATCTCAACAGAATTAATATCCAATATTAAAGAAACAAATATTGAAACAAGTACTTGGGCAGATCATAGCCCAATGACAATTAAATGGAAGGGACAAAAAAAAAAGATCGAGATGGACATTAAACAATACTATTTTAAAGGAGAAAGATTTTATACAATGGATGGAGAAGGAATTGGCTTTTTTCTTCAGAGAAAATAAAAAAGAAGATACTTCAACGCAAAATGTGTGCGATACAATGAAGGCATATGCCAGAGGTTTGATAATAGATTATACAAGAAAAAAGAATATTAGGAAAAGGCAAGCTTTTAAGGCCTTGGAAGATGAGTACAAAATTTTTGAAAAAGAATTACAGAAAATGCCACAGAAAAAGGATATTAAATTGAAGCTGGATGTAATTAAACATAAAATGGAATTAATAGAGAAAGAAGAACTGGCATAGAAAATTAGAAACTCTAAACAGAATTATTTTGAATATGCAAATAAAGCAGGTAGATGGCTAGCATATAAATTGAGAAAAGAGAAGGAATCAAGAAAAATATTGAAGTTAATAGATGAACAAGGCCAAGTTTGTTATGGGAATAAGGAGAAAAAAGAAATTATTCGAGATTTTTGTGGGCAATTAAATAAACAAGAGAATATTGATGAAGAAAAAGTCAAACAGTATTTACAGGAAGCTAATTTACCAAAGATAACTAAAGAGACTGAAGAAATGCTAGAAAGCAATATAACAATGATGGAACTAAATGAAGCATTTAAGAGACAAAATAATGGGAAAGCACCGGGTCCAGATGGGCTTCCAGCAGAATTCTATAAAACATTCCAAGAATCATTGAGCATCCAATTGTTAGAAGTTATGAAGTTATGTTAAAAAAGATGATACCCAAAACATGGTCAGAGGCCTACATTACACTTATACTGAAGGAAGAGACTGACCCACTGCAAATTAAGAATTATAGACCTATTTCTTTATTGAACGCAGACTATAAAATCTTTGCTTCAATCTTAGCAGAAAGACTTAAAAAAATATCTAAATAATTTTATTCACCCAGATCAAAATGGATTTCTGCCAAAGAGACAAATTAGAGACAATATGAGAGTAATCTTGGACACTTTGGAATACTATGAGGCTCATCCTGAAAAGCAAATGGCTTTGATATTCCTAGATGCTCAAAAAGCATTTGACAACGTGAACTGGAGATTTATGTTATTATTATTGGAGCAGATGGGTTTTGCTAAAAAATTTACTCAAGCAATAGAAGCCATATATAATAAACAGACAGCAAGGGTAATGATGGAGGGGGAACTTACAGATTTTATTAATATAAGGAAAGGTACAAGACAAGGATGCCCCCTATCTCCTTTGTTATTTGTGTTGACCTTGGAAGTCTTGAATAGAAATATTAGGGATGATAAAAGCATAAAAGGAATGAAAATTAAGAAGGAAGAATTCAAGCTACAAGCTTTTGCTGATGATTTAGCTTTTATTTTGGAAGACCCGCTAGAAACAGCTCCAAAGTTATTGGAAAAGATAGAGACTTATGGAGAGGTGGCTGGTTTGAAAATAAATAAAGATAAAACAAAGATTTTGACAAAGAATATGCTATTGAGACAGAGAAAAGAATTGGCAGATCTTTTGAAAATTCAAGTTACAAATAAGGTTAAGTATCTAGGGATATATTTGACAACAAGATGTAGCACATTAAAGGAGAATAATTATATTAAACTTAAACAACAGATAACTACAGATTTGAAGAAGTGGGAAAACTTGCAATTGTCATTAATAGGGAGAATTTCAACAATTAAGATGAATATTTTACCTAGAATTTTATTTTTGTTTCAAACAATACCAATTAGGCTTGGAAAAGACTATTTGAAGATTTAAATAAAATCATGTTGAAGTTTATATGGCAAGGTAAAAAAGCAAGAATAAAGCTAAAGCTTTTGCAAGATGCTAGAATTAGAGGAGGTTTTGGCTTGCCTAATTGGGAATTGTATTATCAAGCTGCAAGTTTGATGTGGGTCAAAGAATGGATAACATTAAGGAACATAGGTTGTTGACATTAGAAGGGCATGATTTGCTGTTGGGTTGGCATGCTTTTTTATGGTATAAGGGAACTAAAACACAGGGTTATTTTAGAAGACATTATGTACGGGAGTCTTTGTGGTTAAATTGGGAGAAGATAAAAAGACAATGTTATTTGAAAATTCCAGTTTGGTTATCGACCATTGAAGCATTTTCCTATCCTATAATCTACAAGAAGGAACAAACAGTTAGATATGGGGAACTTTTGGATGAAAAGGGTGAACTTAAATCGATTCAAAATTTAGAGGAACAAGGTATGAGGATGAATTGGTTTTCATATGCACAAATACATTCAAGGTATGATGAAGATTCTAAAACGGAGGGATTTTATGATAAGCAGACTGATTTAGATAAGATCTTGATGGGTACTGATGAGAAAGTGATTAAAAAATTATATGGTTATTTACTGGGAATGAAATTAGAGGAAGAACAAGTCAAAGAAGCTATGATTGTTTGGGGGAAGAATTTTGGATATGGGATTGATTTAGAGAAATGGCAGAAATTGTGGTCTCAAAATTATAAAATGACAATGTCAACAGCATATAAAGAAAATTTGTATAAGATGTTTTACAGGTGGCACTTTCCTCCGACAAGAATAGCAAGAATGTTCAAGAATAAATCTGAAAAATGCTGGAAATTTCATCAGATACCCAGCTCGTATTACCATATGTGGTGGACTTGTGAGGACGCTAGAAAATATTGGACTATAATTCGCATGTGGTTGGAAAAAATGACAAAGAAACATATAGACTTGAAACCAGAGATCTTCTTATTGGGAATTTTACCTGATATATATAGTAAAGATTTGAAATATCTGATTGTAAATGTATTAACAGAGGCCAGGATTGTATTTGCTAAAAACTGGAAGAATGAGAAAATACCATTACAGGAAGAAATTATTAAGAAAATATTGGAATGTGCTGAGATGAGTAGATTGACATTTGAAATCAGAGAGCAAGAGGATAAACAATTATATGAAATTTGGGATCTTTTTTATAAATGGCTAGATGATAAAATACGATAATAGAATATTTTAGATAGTAAGAAATATCTTTATCTTGTTATTTTGCTATTATTTTGTTAATCGATATTATATTTATAAAGGGTTTTTTTTTTTAGGATTGATCTGGTATGATTATATGATTAGTTGAATAATTTGGTTAAAGTATTGTTAGCTCATAAAGCATGAATGATTAAAAGTATAGTCAATTTTTTTTTTTTTTTTTGTTTAGTGATTAAAGGATATATAAGTTTGGATTGATAATATGAGTTGTTATGTAACATAATTGTAACTGGGACTACAAAATGAATGCACAAAAATGATGAATCAACTGACACACTGCATGTAAATATGAGAGGTGTATGTTTTAATGTTTTGTTTGTTTGTTTGTTTGTCTTGTCTGTTTGTAGAAAATTAATAAAATTTTCTTTCAAAAAAAATAAAAACGAGGACAAATAGGCTAAAAAACAGCTTCTATCCCAGGCAGGAGCTCTGTTGAATTCTGCTGTATAGTGCAGTGTTGGTGTGGTGTCATGGGTGGGGTTTTGGTTCAGTGTGTGGAGGGTGAAAGATGTTTGTGTTTATTTTCATGGTTATGATGTGCACTGAAGATTTTGTTGTACAAGGTACAATGACATTTGTGGGAATAAACTTTGACTTCAGTATTGGGTAATGATTTGTCTAAGACCTTATACATACATGTCTGCCTAAAGGTCACTGAGATAAGCAAGGAAATTAAAAACCAACACCAGGAACAATTAAGCAGCTCAGACAACTGTAAACAATTCTGTGTACTATATCTAATTATTGTAATCCACAATGTGAATGCTTACTATGTACGAAATTCTCAATAAAAGGGAGCACTAGAATTTGCTCTAGACTCCCATCCTGAGTACACCAGCCTGTGTCTCATTCTTTCCATGGGAGACCACCACAAGTGGTGACCCCGATGTGATCCACTGCAGGTGGTACATGTCCGGACCTCCGTGTTTCCTCGCCTGGAATAGGTAAAGTACGTACTTAACTTTTGCTGGACAATAGGATTTTTTCCGGGAACATGGGGGGAAAACTCTCTCAGCCACAGAAACGGCATGTTAGTGAGCTGTTGAAGTTAGTCAGGACAAACTTCTTTATCTTTAAACCCTCTGGGGGGGAGCAAATAGTTCTTTCAAAAGATAATGTGAGAGAGTTGCTGCAAGAGATCTGGCGGCAATGTCCCTGGTATCCAGAGAAAGGCTCTTTAAAGTTAGACACATGGAGGAGAATTGGAACTATCCTTCATGAAGAGCTACGGGCAACAGCTGAAATTTTGATATATTGGAGGGTTGTTTTGACTGCTTTAGAGACCCAGCAACAACCTCTTTTAAAAACTTTAGTAGAACCTCTTCCTTATAAAGGAATTGTATTGCACCCGCCTTCTCCAAAACTGGAGTGTGCTTTATCATTTCCAACAACGCCTACTCCAGTGGATGATAAAATCCAATCAAAAATGGGAAAAGTTCAAGCCATGATGCATCAGGCTTTCAATGAGGGGAAGTTAGAGTCTGATGAGATTACCCAGATGAATTTGTTTCCAGTCAATAGGCAAGTGGATGCTCAAGGCAATCTGCAGACTGAATGGGTTCCGATTCCTTTAGCAGTTCTTAGGGAAATTAAAAAAGCAGTAAAAGATTATGGTATTCAAAGTCCTTTTACAAAGGGACTTCTGACAAGTTTGGCTACCTCCCGCATGATTCCTAGTGACTGGAAAGATTTAATGAGAATGATATTGAGCTCTACTCAGTATGTGGTTTTTGACTCAGAATACCAAAGGGAAGCTGTCACTAGGGGAAGGAATTCGGGGGGGGCTGTATACGCCAGACCAAATCTATGGGGCAGGCTTGTTTGAATCCACTGCTGATCAAGCTGCTAATTTGCCTGATCACGTATTTCCAGTGGTTATGGCAGCTGTCCTTGGGGCATTGTTCCACATTCAGGATGTGGGAACCCCAGCACGATCTTTTTCTCAAATTAAGCAAACAGCATCTGAGTCTTATAATGATTTTGTGGAAAAGCTGCAATTGGCTATTACCAGGCAAATCTCTAATGAGGAAGCTGCAAAAGAACTTTTGCTGAAATTGGTAGTTGAAAATGCAAACGCTGACTGCAAGCGTATCTTGCAGCCCTTGGTGGCTAGAGGTGAGGTTACTCTGGCTGATCTGTTAAAGGCATGTGCAGTGGTGGGTTCTCAGGCTTACAACATGGAGACTTTGGCTATGGCATTGCAAAACGGGATGAAACCTACAGGGAATTGTTTTAATTGTGGAAAGCCTGGCCATTTTAAAGCCCAGTGCCATGCCCCTGAGGGGGGGGTGTAGGCATTTTGCTTCCTCCCCTTCTGCAGGTACGCCAAGACCGAAAGTTCGGTATAACACGATGATCCAGGACATGGGGAAGCTAGCAAACCTTCATAATAAAACTGATTGTTGGGTATGTATGCACATGCCAACTCACAAAACATCAGGTTGCAGTACCTCTGGCCGAAGGTGACTGGTATAAGAGACAATGCTATGGTTGTTCAGGGATGTGGTCTAACAGTTGGACTAAAAGTAACATAAATACATTGCATCTTGGAAGCAGAATCCAAGAGGGGGCGGGTATCTTCTGGACTCACAATGAGACAGTAGAGAATATGACTTACTTGGGAACATATCCATTTTGTAACAAAACAATTGTTATTGGCAATGGAAGTTGGGTTTATCTGGATGACATGAAAACTTAAAATCTCACTTACTTTGCACATAATATTTCTAAATTTGATATCATATCTTTGATCAATGAAAATGGGTGTCCAATTATCCCTGCCACATGTTGTCCCATCATGATAGAAAACCAGCTGCCCAAATGTGCAAATGGGAAATACGCACCACCGCCCACTTATTTGGCTATGTTAATGGAATCTTTTGTATGATTAATCTATGCTGAACCAAATACGGTTGGCCATCTCCTGGGAGCAAATCTATGGTTGCTGTGTGGACGGATGGCCTATGATCGCATGCCAGCACAATGGAAAGGAGTCTGCACCTTTGGGAAAGTAATCCCATCTCATGTCATTTTAAAATCTTTGGGGACTGCTCATATCCACAATGCGTGTTCCGCAACGGAAGTAAACTCTGTTTTGAATCATGACTACTGGACACAGATATCAAGGGGAGTTATTCCTCCTTTAGGAGTCATGATGAACTATAGAGATTTACATCGTTTAAACAATTGGATAGTTACTATGTTGAAAGACACCATTAAAACTCTAAAGCTGCTTGAAGAAGAGCAAGGAAAAATCCTTGACTTTGTCCTGCAAACCAGATATGTGGTGGACACAATTTTGGCAGCGCAAGGGGGAGTTTGTGCTGTGATTCATACACATTGTTGCATGTATATCTCTGATTATTCTCCAAACATTACAGCTACTATACAGCATATGGAACAAACCCTGAGTGAGAATCCATTACAATCGGAGGACGAGGGACTGGACGTGTGGTCTGCAATTTGGTCCTGGTTGCCAGATGGTTCATGGATTCGTCACCTAATTGTTGAAGTGATATTGCTTTTTATACTTTCTCTTTGTGTATGCTGTTGTATCCAAAGTCTCCCTGGACTTTTAGGAATGTGTCGGGTGAAGCCTACGGAAGTAGAACTGTTGTTGCAGATAGCGAAAAGCTACCGAGGCATCCGTGATCATCAAAAAAACTAAAACAGGGGAGATGTGGGAATAAACTTTGACTTCAGTATTGGGTAATGATTAGCCTAAGACCTTATACATACATGTCTGCCTAAGGGTCACTGAGATAAGCAAGGAAATTAAAAGCAAACACCAGAAACAATTAAGCAGCTCAGACAATGGTAAACAGTTCTGTGTACTATATCTAATTATTGTAATCCACAATGTGAATGCTTACTATGTACGAATTTCTCAATAAAAGGGGGCACTAGAATTTGCTCTAGACTCCCATCCTGAGTACACCAGCCTCTGTGTCTCATTCTTTCCATGGGAGACCACCACACATTTATATGTTCATATCTGCAGAAAGGGATATAAAAACTTTTGGAAATTTTTGCCCTTTCTTTATGCTTCCAAGGATATCAACCAGAATGCTGATTTCTTACCTAACATCACCCTGGGTTATAACATCTATGAAAATTTCTTCAAGATAGAAATGACTTCAGATCCTTGGATCCTGGACGTGCTTTCTGATGGAGAGGCCAATGTTCCCAACTACAGGTGTGGAAGGCAGAGAAACACAGTGGCTGTTCTGGAAGGGGCTGAGACTGACATCTCCATCCAGATGTCAACTTTGTTGGGAACCTACAAAATCCCTCAGGTATGTCTTTCTTAGAAGACAGTTTTCACTCAAGCAACTTTAAATCAGAGATCTTCTGCTGGCAATGAAGAAGAGAATCCCTTCATAAGTGGATTATTGTGTTCCTGTCAAACAAATAGTAAAAGAAGGGAATGTCCTATCAAACCCTGCACCAGTTAACAGCGGTGTCCCTCAAAGTAGCATTTTAGGACCCACACTCTTTATACTCTACATAAATGACCTTTGTGATCACCTTATAAGCAACTGTGCCCTCTTCACTGATGAGGTAAAACTATTCAATGCTGCCGACAATGCTACTGCTCTTAAGTGACCTTGATCATGTGTCTGAATGGTCAAACATTTGGCAACTCCAAATCTCAACCAACAAATGCTTTGTTCTACACATTGGTAAAAAAAACCAGTACACCAAATACAAGCTAGGCAGATATGACTGTGTTGATGACCCTCGCTCTATCAAAGACCTTGGAGTACTCATATCAAATGACCTAGGCACCAGAGCTCACTGCAAAAGCATTTTCAAAAAGCATTAAGAGTTGTAATCTAATCTTACGAAGCTTCTTCTCCGGTAATACTGAATTGCTAACAAGGGCATACCAATACTCAAATACAGCTCATCTGTCTGGAATCCGCATTGTATATCAGACATTAATACAATTGAGCGAGTCCAGAAGTACTTCACGAGAAGAGTACTACACTCCTCTGCTCGCAGCAAAATACCCCACACCACCAGGCTTGAAATTTTGGGCTTGGATAACCTTGAACTACACCACCTATGGTTGGACTTAGGCGTAGTACACAAAATTATCTGCTATAATGTCCTACTAGTCAATGACCACTTCAGCTTCAACCGCAACAATATAGGAGCACACAACAGATACAAACTCAATGTTAACTGCTCCAAACAATTGCAGAAAGTACAACTTCAGCAACAGAGTTTTCAATGCCTGGACTGCACTACCTGGCTCTGTTGTTACATCCTCTAATCCCCACTCCTTTACCCTTAAACTATCTACTATTGCCCTCACCCCATTCCTAAGTGGTCTGTAAGGAGCGTGCATAAGTACACCATCATGCCTACCGTCCCTGTTCTATTGTCCCCATTTATTCATACCTATTTCCTGTATACGTACTCATATTTATTATTTTACCTATTATCTTGTAAGTGATTGACAAATCAAAGAAATCAAATAAAAAACATACAATTTTATCGTGAAAAAAATAAGAATTGAATCTTGCTTGTTCAATTTAAAATACCACTGTCTTCCATTCCTTTCAGATCAGTTACAATTTTTCTTCCCAGATTCTGAAGGATAAAACTCAATTTCCTTTCTTCTACTCGATGCTCCTTGCTGAAGGAGTCCAGTACCCAGGGATGGTCCAGCTTCTCCTTCATTTCAAGTGGACCTTAGTTGGTCTTCTTACTCCAGAAACTGACCAGGGGGAGAAGTTCAGAAGGGCAATGTCTTCTTTAATGTTAAGGAATGGCATTTGCACAGTTATATATCAAAGTGTTCCACTAAGTATGCATCACATAGTTTTAACATTCGAAAAATATTACAAGTGGAGGCAAGTCAATGTCTCTGTTTACAGTCCAGAGATGAGTTCGTTCTGGATTGGAATGCTGATTATAGAAACAGTAATTCAAGGTTTTCAACAAGATTTTTTAGAAAAAGTCTGGATCACCTCAGCTCAGTGGGATCTCACTTTGGACTTAATGTATGCTAAACTTTCTTTTAAATATGTGGGTGCCATTTTTTCCTTTTCGATACAGAAAAGGAAATGGGTGAGCTATGATGCTTTTAATCTCTTTCTCAAATCTATATTGAATTTTTGGAAGAAAACTTATAAATGTTCATTTGCTAAGGATTCCTTTTCGATAAAAGTCTGGAGATGGTGCAAACAGAGAGAAGATCTAATTTCTCTAAGGAAAGAGGAGATTGATCAGATCCTGGCTCTGGACAGCTATCTCGTTTACAACACCATCTGGGGGCTGGGAAGGGCCTTAAATTCAGTGTATATATCCACATCCAAGATATCAGAGAGAAATAGCATGGAAGCTTCAAGGCTGAAAGCTTGGCAGGTATTTTTTTCCTATCAGACAAGTTTCATTGGTGAATTTCTTTCATTCTGGATACAAAGAGCCAGTGGGCAAACTATGATGTGTAACAATTAGTTTCCTTCCCTTTAGAGCAATTGTATATTAGCATTACTATGATATAGCATTAGGAATGGGAACATGACCAGATGATGAAACCTCTGTCCTTTATAATCATTGTTCTAATCAACATATTTAAACAATATGTTTGTTGTAGAGCGGCGGAATAACCTGAGAAGAACACGGAGAGAACTTCAGCTTTACTTTATTGTAACAATAAAGGGTTGCTGCGGCTGCTGCACTAACAAGGCAGCCAGCTGGCGAACAACAGCTGATGCCATTTGACAGCTCCCTTTTATAGCCAGCTGTCAAGAAATAGGAATAGGACTGTACCAATAGGAATGGTCTGTGTTCCTGCTGGAAACATGGACAGGAGTGAAGACTTCAGCTCAGTCTTTTCCAAATGCCACAATGTTAGCACTGTTACTCCTGTGCTTATTAATAGTCTGCTATTCAAATTGGAAACTCAAAAGAGAACCTTGTTTTTGAACAGAGATATTCATATAAATACAAAGGTAAAAATTCCCTCGCATATACATGCTAGTCATTTCCAGCTCTAGGGGGCGATGCTCATCTCTGTTACAAAACTGAAGAGCTAGCACTGTCCAAAGATGTCTCTGTGGTTATGTGGCCAGCATGACTAAATGCCAAAGGCACACAGAACGCTGTTACCCTCCCACCAAAATGGTCCCTATTTTTCTATTTGCATTTTTATATGCTTTCGAACTGCTAGGTTGGCAGAAGCTGGGACAAGTAACGGGAGCTCACTCTATGACGCGGTGCTAGGGATTTGAACTGCTGAACTTCCAACCTTTCTGATCAACAAGCTCAGTTTCTTAGCCACTGAGCCACCATTGGGTATAGCTATCTCTTCGATGGTAGGTTTATACTCTGACAATGTTAGCAGAGGCTAACGAAAGCTAAGTGGACAATATACTGTAGTTTTAGTTCCAGAGATTGTGATGTCTGTCTCTTCCTTTATAGATATATAGACCAAGGATCTTTTCAAAGAATGTAAAGTCCTTTATAATTCTCCTTTTCCTGTCTTTTCCAGCTTCACTCCTTCCTTCAAAATGCTCAGTTTCACAATAATTCCATAGAAGGAGTATATTTTGAAAAGAAAGGACATCTCAGTGCTGATCTGGATATTGTGAACTGGATTGTTTTCCCTAATAGGTCTGTCAAGAGAATGAAATTTGGGAGTATAGAAAAAAGGGCAGCTCATATTTTGAAGTTTACCCTTGACCAGAAGAGTGCTGCACAGAAAGAAATGCTGAATAAGGTGAGAATCATTTTATTATTATTATTCTACTGAAGGTGGTGAAAACAGGATTGAAATTCTTTGGGGAGGTTGTCTTTTAGTTTTCATTTCAACTGATCCTTGACAATAAAAACTTAGAGCAATTTTATCAGCTAATCAGATGACCATGAAAAATACCACCTTCAATTTTCATTGAATCTGAGGAAATAAAAATTGATTGAGTAAGTCATGCAGATAACATAGTTCACACTGTTGTGGTTCACAGGTGGCCTGTGGAGCTAGCAGCAGAGTCAGATAGTGGGGAGGAACAGAGTCCAGTCCTGGAGCCTGTGGAGGGCTCAGATGAGGGATCTGCATCCAACACAGACATGGGGCCAGGGCCAAACAGGGAGTTATGTGCTGACTCTGGAGCCCCAAAAATCTGACAGTGAGGCAGAGGAAAAGAGGGAGCCTGTTCCCAGTGTGTGCTTTTGCAGAGCTGCCAGAAGGCAAGAACAGTTAAGACAAAAGGGGCAACTTGGGAGTAAGCCTTGGAGGTGATTGGCCCCTCCCATAAGATATAAAGGAGGAGCAAAGGGACACGATCCTTTGAAGGAAGCAACTTTGTTTTGGTTCGTTTAGAGTCTGAAGCTCCGTGTTGACTTGTGCTCCATTTGGCCTTGTACAGCTAATTGGCAATTTAGTCATTGGCAGCTAAAGGAGATAAAGGTGTGCACTTATCAGCCTTATCCAGAAGGACTGTGGAAGATTTGTGTTGGACTATTCATAAACTGTTTGGGACTCATTATGGGCTATGAATGCATATAATTCACAGCTGTTGAAATAAAATAAAAAGTTTTTGGGACTAGCATGTGTTTGTTACTGTCTGTCTGTTTGCTGCTCAGATTGTTTGTTGGCGTTTAATTAGTCACACTGGAGATCACCCCCCTTTGCCATTGCCAGTTTCCTGAAAATAATTTCATTTTCTGTGTATTTTTCCTCTTTCCTCAGCCTCTGCCTCCTTCCAGGTGTGTGGAAAGCTGTCATCCTGGATTCATGAAGGTGGCTCAGGAAGGGAGGCCCATCTGTTGCTATGACTGTCTTCCTTGTGCAGAAGGAACCATCTCCACCATTGATGGTGGGTGACACCAAAGTAAAAGATCTGGTATTTGGGAAGACTCTCGATCCTGACCTTTTAAGGATGGGCTGTTTTCACTGGCATTTTAAATCCTGGTATAAAGAAGAACAATTTCTTTTAATATTTATTACATAGTGAGATATAAAATTAATATTGGAATTTAAATTGGATGCAGGTTAACAAAAGATATGAGAAAGCTTGGCTTTCATACCGGGAAGGACATTTCTTACCCTTCGACTTCTTTACTGGTCAACCACTAAAAATTTTCTTGGCATCTCTTGAGAAATGAAAATTTTTAAATCCCCCCCTCTCTCTTCAGATGCTGAAAAATGCACCAAATGTCCAGCAGATCAGCATCCAAATATCAACCAAATGACTGTATACCTAAGATTGAAATTTTCCTATCCTATCAAGAAAATTTAGGGATCATCTTGGCTTCCCTTACCATGTTCCTGTCTTTGGTAACCAGCTTAATTTTGAGAATCTTCATTAAATTCCAAGAAACTCCTATAGTCAAAGCCAACAATTGGGATCTCTCCTACATCCTCCTCATCTCTCTCTTTCTTTCCTTCTTGACCTCTTTCCTATTCATTGGCCAGCCAAAGACAGCCACTTGCCTTCTCCAACAAGCAGCATTCAGCAACATCTTCTCAGTTGCCATTTCAACTGTCTTAGCCAAAACTATCATGGTGGTGTTAGCATTCTTGGCCACAAAACCAGGGAATAAAGTACAGAAATGGCTCAGGAAGAGCCTGGCCAGCTCCATCATCATTTCTTGTTCTGTTGTGCAAATAGTCCTCTGCAGCATCTGGTTGGGCACTTCTCCCCCATTCCCTGAGTCAGACATGTACTCACAATCTGCAGGGATCATCCTGCAATGTAATCAAGGCTCTGTTTTCATGTTCTACCTTGCCCTTGGCTACATGGGCTTCCTGGCTATCATCTGCTTCACTGTAGCTTTCATGGCCAGAAATCTGCCTAGGGCCTTCAATGAAGCCAAGCTCATCACCTTTAGCATGCTGGTGTTCTGCAGTGTCTGGATCTCCTTTGTACCCACCTACCTGAGCACCAAAGGGAAGTACATGGTGGCTGTGCAGATCTTCTCCATCTTGGCTTCAAGTACTGGTTTGCTATGCTGCATCTTCATTCCTAAGTGCTACATTATTTTTTTAAGACCAAACCTGAATACAAAAGAACACTTGCTGTCAAAATAAAATAGTAATTAACTTTGAGTACATCTTTCAAAATATGACTGTTATTATTTGCTGCAGTGACTGTTTTTGAGAGAGGAGGGTTTTTTTGCATTTCAATAGAAATAAACCAGCAGTTTTTACACATATTTCCTTTTTTTCCCTTTAAGTTTAATTATATAGATAATTGTGCAGGCATTCTCTCTCTCACACACACATAACTCTTTGTCTGTCAATCTTGCTTTCTATCCAAAATGTGGATCAGTCAGCTGAAGGCATCAGAGTCACTCTGAGGTGTCCCAGCTACAGAATTCGCCTCGTCTGATACTCACACACTCTGATGTGCAAAATGTTCCTTTCTGTCTTTCTTTGTCTCTCTCATTTTCTCTCCAATATGTTGGTCAGTCAGCTGAAGGTGACAACTTCAAATAGGGGTGTATAGTCAAAGCCCTGACAGAAGGCATCTGAGATGTCCCAGCTACAGAATTCAGAATGCTCACCTACCACCACACACTCTGATGTGTAAGGTGTTCCACTTTCTCTGAGCCTTCTGGTGACCCCATATGTCAAGGGTGTCAAACTCAATTTCATTGAGGGCTTCATCAGGCTTGTGTTTGACCTCAGGGGCAGCTTTGGTGGCCAAGTGCTCTGCCAGTGAAAATGGGCTCCCAAGAAGAGGCACTATGGGTTGGCTGTTTCCAAGGTGATCCCATGGGCCAGATCTAAGCACCCTACCAGCTGGATACGGCCCTTGGGCCTTGAGTTTGACACCCCTGCCATACATATAAGAGTGCAAGGTCTTCTAATTAAGACTTTAAGGCACCTCAATTTCCCCTCAGACCTACAGCTAACATGAATATCCAGTGTGGAATCACAACCCTGGACTCAAAACAAATTACAAAATTTTACTAGATAGTACATACTGAACAGGGTGTCCTCTGAATGTGGTGTTAGACTACATAAAGTGACTTTATAGATCCCTTAAGTCTTGCACACTGGGTTTGTATGTTCCATTTATGTCAATTCCTGTCCAAGGAAAGTCATGTCTTGCACTCTTATGACCATAGAAACAGGGACATGAAGTCATGGTATCAAGTTTAAAGAACAACTCCTAATAGCAATAGCACTTAGACTTATATACCATTCCATAGTGCTTTACAGCATTCTCTGGGATGTTTACAATGCCAGCATATTGCCGCCAACATTCTGGATCCTCATTTTATTGACTCTGGAAAGAGGGAAGGCTGAGTCAACCTTGAGTTGGTTAGGATCAAACTCCTGGCTGTGGGTAGAGTTAGCCTGCAATACTACATTCTACCTAAGGGCCTTTAACCTGGGAGGTTTGGCATAGAACCTAACACTGGGTACTGTGGAAATGGGCCACCCTGGGGGTATCTCCGCTGTCACTATTTTTTTTTTTTTTTTGGTATAAGTTTTATTTGTAGTTTTCCTTTAACAACCAACATTTTTTGTGGACAGTGTAATGACTGGGTTAATATATTTTTTTAAACAATTCTAACAGTAATAATACAAAAACATATACATAGGTTTTGTCTTCCAACTTCTAACCTTAATATGCTCATTATAATTATAATATATTATTTTATGTATCAATATATATTTAACTATTTTCCCAATTTGTACTTATTTCTTTATTTTTTCCTGTTGGTTGGGGTTCTTCTATATGCACCTCTTTGTCTTTAAACAATACTATTCTGTCTTTATGTCACTATTAAAGAGTCCCTAACTAACAGCTTTGGGTATCATCTTCCTTGCTATGCATGCTTTTTACACTATAATTCTAATTATCTTTGCTTGAAGTAATATTAAAGCTTAAATTATATTGACTGGTGTGCTTATTGTCTCTGGATCCAAAAGGAACAATTGTTTGGGCATCTGATCACTGGCCTGACATTTGACAAAACAGAAGTTCACCTGGATTGACATGAATGGCATGGAAGGTTGAAAGTTAGGTTCCAGTGGTGGTATTAGCAGGTTCTGACCAGTTCTGGAGAACCAATAGTGGAAATTTTGAGTACTTCGGAGAACCGGCAAATTCTACCTCTGACTGGAGATTTTACAGTATCTGTCAGCCTCAAGATATCTTCCATAATAAGTATATTCTGTCTTCTAACTGTTGCTTCTCTGTTGCTATGCCAATTTACTTCTTTTGGCTGTCATGACAATGGTGGGAGGGGGGATCTTGGAGGGGAAGAAGGCTGGAGGTGTTTTGCATTCCTGTGCTGGGTTAGCAAGGGAGGGAGGATTCTTTTCTTTAATTTTCCATTTCTTGGCTAGCCTCTGTCCCCTTTTGCGCAACTGCGAACTTTTATCAAAATATGTCAAGGTCAACTGACAAGAAGCCTCATCACCACCCGGAGATGACCACATGATCATATTCAGAAATTTTAATTGGAAGAATCATTTGAACTTTGGGGGGTGGGAGCAATTCTATTCCTTTGTATATGTGCTCTACCTGCCAATTTCTCAGTTTCGGAATTGGATCTGTAGTTTCCACTTTATTTTCCAGTAAAAGGATAACTTTGCTCTACACCATGGAGTCTGAGTATTTCTTTCTTGGGATCTAAAGGGAGCACAGACTGACAGTATCCTTCCCCTGCCATGCCCACCAAGCCAGGCCCACAGATCCGGTAGTAAAAAAAATTGAATCCCACCACTGATAGATTCCTCACTTGATTTTGATTTTGAAATACAATTTTGTACTATTCAGTTTGAGTCCACGTTGGTTCTATCCAGGCATGGGGAGTATGCCTCACCAAGAAGTGTTGATTCTTGGTGATTGCCTGGCCCAATTCCTGCCATTTTCTTTTTTTTAGCAATAGAAATTGCACATAAACACAGCACATACACAGTGAGTGGTTTACAGTGTCAGCATATTACACTGAACAATTTGGGCCCTCATTTTACTAACCTCAGAAAGATGGAAGGCTGAGTCAACATCGAGCCCATCAGGATTGAACTCTGGACTGTGGGCAGAGTTAGCCTGCAATATTGCATTCTAACCTCTGTGCCACCAGGGCCCCATTTTCAGAATTGGTTTGCCTTTGACTCCCTCCTAGGGCTGAAAGAGAGTGGCTGGCCCGAAATCATCCAGCTGGCTTTCTGCCCAAGGCAAGACTGGAACTCAGCAACTCAATTTCTATCTGGTGCCTTAACCACTTTATCAAACTAACTCTCTCAAGTTACTTTGGGAGCTTAAGTCTATTTCAATAGATGAATGAAAAAAATCTAGCACTGAGAGACATAAAAGGCCAAACTGAAGACAAACCATTCTGAGATATCATTATTAGCTATTACTTAAAATCCACCCTACTTTCATGACTCTGGGCAACATACATTACAAAATAATTGTAGATGCATCTGCATGAAGAAGGGAGGTAAACAATCATAACCATTTAATTGAAGGGCCACCACTTTTGCAAGTGTTGATGTCACATGCATTTACAAAATGGTGGCATTTCAATTGCATGTTCATGACCATATTGACTCTTTTTTTTTTACATTACCTAGATCAGGGGTGTCAAAATGGTCAGATCAGGCCACAAGGCCTTCCTGAAAAATGTAAGGGGCTGACCTGTGTCACTTTGGCCCAGTTCACCCAATGCAAAGAGGAAACATTGGACTTGTGTGGCTTTGGCCTGGTCTACCCAATGCAATGATTACACACAACACTTTAGATTTAGATTTATCCAGGTCATGACATTCAGTGGAGTTGCAGGAAGAAGTATATAGAATTATTTTATTCATTTATTTATTTGATTTGTCAATCGCTTATAAGATAATAGGTATAAGTATATACAGTACATAGTTATGAATACATGAAATGGGTACATATAAGAAAAATAAAAGAAACAATAGGACAGGGACGGTAGGCACATTGGTGCACTTATGCACGCCTCCTACAGACCTCTTAGGAAAAGGGTGAGGTCAATAGTAGACAGTCTAAGCTTAAAGTCTTTGGGGTTTGGGGAAGAAACAACAGAGTCAGGTAGAGTATTCCAGACATTGAACACTCTGTTGCTGAAGTTGTATTTCCTGCAATCAAGTTTGGTGCTATTAACCTTGAGTTTGTATCTATTGTGTGCTCTTGTATTGTTATGGTTGAAGCTGAAGTATTCATTGACAGGTAGGACATTGCAATGTATGATTTTATATACCATACTTAGATCAGACTGAAGACAGCATAATTCAAGGTTTTCTAGGTCTAGAAATTCGAGTCTGGTGGCATAAAGTATTCTACGAGTAGAGGAGTGGAGAACTCTTCTTGTGAAATATTTCTGGACTTTCTCAACTGTGCTAATATCAGATAAGTAATGTGGTTCCAGACTGATGAGCTGTATTTGAGTATTGGTCTAGCAAATGTTTTGTATGCTCTAGCTTAATTAATTAATTAATTAATTAATCAATCAGAATGTAAGATCCCCTATATAGGGCCATAATATACTGCAATTTCTCCATCTGAGAACTTAAAGGAAGGTGGACTGTATATACCAGTGGTTCCCAAACTTTTTCGGTCCACTGCCCCCTTGGTGTTACAAACTCCTCCTCAGTGCTCCTCACCCAGGGGTGGGATTCAAATTTCTGTGGGTGTGGCCTAATTTGAGGGTGTGGTGTGCTGGTCACATGATTGGGTGGGTGTGGCTTGCTGGTCATGTGACTGGGTGGGCATGGTCAGGTGACAGGCAAACCAAATACAAGTGGTCCTCACTTAATGACCAGTTGTTTAGCAACTGTTCTAATTTATGACTGGCCTCCCCAGAGCTACTTGACCAGTTTTCAGAGTTTTGACAGCTTTAGATCAGGGTCCTAAATCCTACCCCTGCCTGTGTGTGTGAGAGAGAGGGAGAGAGAGAGGTTGGATCAGATCTCTCTCTCTGTCTCTCCCACCAATTGCAGAAAGCCACCGTCTGTCAAAATTCATATTAGTGGTCTCTGGGATTTAAAATTATGAGTTTGGTGGTCCCTGAGGTCCAAAAGTTTGGTGACCCCTGATCCAAAGGGATGAGCCTGAGACAGGGAAAGAGAGAGAGAAATGAAAGAGAGGAAGAGAGGAAAAAATAAAGAGAAAAGGGAAAGAAAGAAAAAGGGACAAAGAAAGAGGGGGGGATGGAAAGAAGGGACAGAAAGAAAAAAAAATAAAGAAGGAGGGAGGGAGGGAGAAGAAAAATAATGAGATATCTATTCTAGTCCAATCACCTGCTCCAGCAAGGTTAGAAGGGAGTGTATGTGTGTGTGTTCTTCCTTGTAATTTACCAATACATTTTGGTTTTGTCTTCTTCAGAATTGGCACTGTAATACATTGGGGAAAAGTAATCTTTACAGTGGAGATCTGGTCCAATGGCTCCTGTTTAAAGCCTCAACAAAATGTGAGAGCTACCTGACAGTCTTGACCATGTTACATCTACAAAACCTTTAATAGAAGACAAAGAGGTTTCAATGTGCTGGCAAAGATGTTTCAATGTGGAAAAGGCCCTCAGTCTAAACTAGGCCTCATTCAATCTGATGCATCAGGTCTCTCTCTCTCTCTCTCTCTCTCTCTCTCTCTCTCTCTCTCTCTCCCTCCCTCCCTCCTTCCCTCCCCTCTCCCTCTCAGACTGGCTTTGCTCTACTTTTCCAATTTGCCTGTGGGGGTGGTGCTTTGAACATGGATGGATGGATGGATGGATGGATAGAGAGACAGACAAACAGGCAGGCAGGCAGGTAGGTAGGCAGGAAGGCAGGCAGGCAAGCAGGCAAACAGACAGACCTTTTGGATGGATGGAATGACAGACGGACAGACAGACAGAATGAGACTGCGGTGGCACTTTCGGAAAGTGGTGGCAGTGGCTTTTCCCAACGTGCTGCCGCATTCGAGGCACCAGTTCTTTACTACAGTCAATGGGTGAACCTGCAGGGCCAGCGCCCAAGGGGGCCAGCAGAGGGGGGCTAAGAGGCAGCAGAGGGGTGTTCAAGGCACCGGCTGGCTCTGCAGGTTCACCCATTGACTAGCACCACTCTGGAGCTGGTGCCTTCAATGCAGAAGTGGTGGCATGTTACATGCTGCCACGGCTGCGTTCAATGCGCCATCCCCCCCTGCCACCTCTTAGTGCCCTTCTTCTGGCTCCCTTGGGGATGCTAAGAGGTGGCAGGGGGCATTCGAGGTGCTGGCCCTGCAGGTTCACCCATTGACTGTTGCACAGCTCCGGAGCCGGAGCCTCAATGGGTGAACCTACAGGATGGCTGGTGCCTCAAACGTCCCCCTGCTGCCTCTTGGGAACACTAAGGGGTGGCAGGGGGATGGTGCATTGAACACTGCCGCAGCAACACATAACGTGCCACTGCTACCACATTGGAGGCGCCGGCTCCAGAGCGGTGCTACAGTCAATGGGTGAACCTTCAGGACTGGTGCCTCAAATGCCCCCCTGCTGCCTCTTAGCATCCCCAAGGGGGCTGGCAGAGGGGTACTAAGAGGCAGCAGGGGACGGCACATCTAACACAGCCGTGGCAGCATGTAATGTGCCACCGCTTCCGCATTGGAGGCGCTGGCTCTGGAGTGGTGCTACAATCAATGAGTGAACCTGCAGGGTTGGCACCTCAAACGCCCCCCGCCACCTCTTAGCACCCCCCTGCCAGCTCCCTTGCCTCTTAGCGCCCCTCCTAAGGCATCCCACTGCCCCCCAGGGGGTGGTACCACCCACTTTGGAAACCATTGGTATATACTATTCAAGGGCTCTCAAACTTGTGGCTCATGGGCTGGATACATCATGTACTGGCCCTGCTTCCACCTAGTTTAGTGAAGGGGAAAAAAGTCCTGACACGTCATGTGATACCTCCATGACACTGCAAGTTTGACACCCCTGAATTATTCTGATATCAACACTGCTAAATAAATGCCAGAACTTAGGCAAGAAAAAACAAAAGTACACATATAGACTGGGTGAAACCAGGCTCAATAACAGTAACTGTAAGAGGGATCTTGGAGTCTTTGTGGACAACCAGCTAAATATGAGCCAGCAGTGTGCAGCAGCAGCCAAAAAAGCTAATGCAATCCTAAATTGCATTAACAGAGGGATACAATCAAGATCAAGGGAGGTACTAATGCCGCTCTATAAAGCCTTAGTAAGACCACACCTAGAGTACTGCATCCAGTTTTGTTCACTACACTATAAAAAAAGATATTGGGACTCTAGAAAAAGTACAGAGAAGAGCAACCAGGATGATTAGGGGACTGGAGACTAAAACATATGAAGAACGGTTACAGGAATTGGGCCTGGCTAGTCCAGTGAAGAGAAGGACCGGGGAGACATGATAGCAATCTTTCAATATTTGAGGGGCTGCCATAGAGACAAAAGGGTCAAGCTGTTTTCTAAAGCACCTGTACATCAGACAAAGAATAATGGATGGAAACTGAAGAAGGAGAGATTTAACCTGGAAATAAGGAGAAACAGAACAATCAACCAATGGAACATCGGAAGTTGTGGGAGCTTCATAACTTGAAACTTTCAAGAAGAGATTGGACTGCCATTTGTCAGAAAAAGTGTAGGGTCTCCTGCTTGGGTGGATGGGTTGGACTAGATGACCTACAACCTCCCTTCTAACTCTGTTAATCTGCTAAAGCAGTGGTCGCCAACCGGGGAACCACTCATCCACAAGAAAATTTTGGTGGTCCCCAGAGAAATGACACCCCCAAAGCCCCCCCAAAGCAATTAATCCAGGCTGTGCAGGAACACAAGGCTGTGCTACCCACATGGCCCATAGGAACACAAGGCTTGCATCGCTTACATTGTGAACCACATGAGGTAGTGAGGGGAGGGGGAAAGGGCAGAGGGGGGAAACTTGCCCCACTTGCCCCATGAGACTGGCCTGACCACTGGGCTGCTTCTTTTTGTTTCTTTCTTCTGCTTTCTGTTTCTTTCTTCTGCTTTCTCCTGGTTTTGCATGCAAGGAAAGCAGCAAATGTTTTTTTTTCTCTCCCCCAAACTCTGCCAGAAATAAGTTTTTCTGCTGCTTTCCTTACATGAAGACAAAAGTCTCTCTCTCCCTCCCTCCCTCCCTTGAGAATGGAGCTGGAGATGGTATCCTGTGATCCCAAATAAAATAATGATTGATCAGCAGGAAAACGGGGTGGGGAATTTTCCTACAGACTCTTTTGGGGATTTTCCCAGGGTCTCTGCAAAAAAATCAGAACCAGCAGAGACCCTGGGAAAATCCCCCCCCCCCCAAAATCTGTAGGAAAACTCCCCACCCCATTTTCCTACTGATCAATCGTTCTTTATTTGGGATTGCAGGATACCGTCTCCAGCTTCATTCTTAGGGGGAGAGAGAAAAAAAAATACTTTTAGCTTCATGCAAGGAAAGCAGCAGAAGCAGCAGAAATCTCTCTTTCTCTCCCCCAAACTCTGCCAGAAATTATTCTCAACTTGTCGTACCGGCACAGCCTCTTGGAGCAGGATGCCTTGCAGGGTCCCATAGATTCATTTCTGGGGGAGTTTGGGGAGAGAAAGAAAGACTTCTGCTGCTTTCCTTGCATGTAGCCAAGAGCAAAAGCAACAGAGACCTTGGGAAAATCCCAAAAAATGTCTGCAGGAAAATCCCCCACCCCGTTTTCCTACCAGATCATTCTTTATTTGGAATTGCAGGATACCATCTCCAGCTCTGGTCTCAGGGGAAGACAGAGAAAGAGAGACAGAGAGACAGAAACACACAGAGAGAGAGAGACAGAGAGAGAGAGAGAGACTTTTGGCTTCATGCAAGGAAAGCAGCAGAAGTCTTTCTTTCTCTCCCCCCCCCAAACTCCACCAGAAATGAGTCTTTGCTGGTGCAGCCTCTTGGAGCAGGATTCCTTGCAGGGTCCCAAAGACTCATTTCTGGCAGAGTTTGGGGGAGAGAAAGAAAGACTTCTGCTCCTTTCCTTGCATGCAGCCAAAAGCAGAAGCAACAGAGACCTTGGGAAAATCCCCAAAAAAGTCTGCAGGAAAATCCCCCATCCTGTTTTCCTACTGGTCAATCGTTCTTTACTTGGGATTGCAGGAAACCGTCTCTCTTTCTCTCCCCCCCCCAAAATGGATCTGAAAAGCAGGTTAGTGAAGGAATGTGGCTGTCTTAGAGAGGGTAGAAGGGTGAGGGAGCTCTCTCTCTGTGTGTGTTTGTGTATGAGAGAGAGAGACAAACACACACACACACAGAGAGAGGGCATCACCACCTCTGAGGTTAGATTGGATCTCTCTCTCTCTCCCTCTCCCCCTCTCTCTCTCCCAACGGCAATGGTAGAGCTTCAGTGCTTGGCTGGCAGGGACCCAGGCAAGGCACGTTGCTCGATCTTTTGGGCCGTGAAAGAAGTGGCCTGGGGGTTCAAGCGAGGTGTGTGGGGAAAAAGGTAGGACACCCCTCAAAAAGATGGCCTAGCTATTTGGGGGGGGGGGTATCAAAAGAAAATGAGGCCCTGCCTTATTTTCTAAGAAACATGGTAGAAGGTGTTGTGTCTTTGGAAATGATGCCAGGAGTCGGTGACTTTGTATCAAGCTCTTTTATTGAATAGAAACCGAACTGAGGCTATGGAGAAACTTTGCGGCTTTTTATTTCTTTAGCCGCAGCGGCCGCGGCCAATGGCACCGCTTTGAATCTCCCGCGATTCGAATAGACCAATCGTGGGAGATTCCTAGCGAGCCAATCGGCACGGCTCGCCTAGCCAATCAGAGTGCCCCGCGCTTTGGCCAATCAAAGCGCGGGGATCTTAAGAATGCTAATGAGGGGACAGAACACCCCTCCCCTCTTGGTTTAGTCCTTATGTTGCGTAGTCCCATAGGTAGGCGGGGCTCCATCTCAGCCTACTGGACCTGCGCAGCTCAGTCGTAGGTTGGATCCCGGCCGGTTCGGTCGGGGTCTCTGCTTCTCTGGATGCCGTCGTGGGAACCGGCTGGTCGGTCGGGCCGGGCCGTTCTCTGTAGCTCCCTCCTTGGCTTCCCGGGTTGGTTGAGCTGCGGGTTTCGCCGTTCCCTCTCGGTCTTCCCGGGTTGGTTGAGCTGGCCTGGCTGTCTCTTTCTGGCGAGGTTTCATGCTGGCTGCTTTCCGGTAAGTATGGTTGGTTTATTCTTCCTTGGTTTTGGTCCCCTGGGTATTCCCTCCCCTCTTGGTTTGTGTTGTGGGGGTTGGTTTTGCCTGTTTGCGCGTCGGTGGTCTCTTGGGTGGTCGTCCTCGATCTTAACTGGTCGATGTGGCGTTTCCATTCTTGTCCATCTGTTGTTTGTAGCCGGTACGAGTGTGGGCCTGTTATTTGTGTGATGACGGCCGGTACCCATAACGGGTCTCCCGTTAGGTTTTTCGCGTACACGGGGTCGCCTGGTGCGAAGGTTCGGTGTTTGCTGGTTGAGTCTGGGGGTTTCTCTGGGTTATATGTGGGGTATAATCTGTCGAGAGGGGACCTTATTTTCGTCCCCATTAACAGTTCGGCTGGGCTTTTATTCGTTGTGGTATTTGGGGTTATGTGTTGGGTGAAGAGTAGTTTGTTTATTTTTTCCTGGATCTCCCCGTGGTCTATTTTCCGGATGGTTTTCTTTGTGAATTGCACCATTTGTTCCGCCCTACCGTTCGCCGCTGGATGCACCGGTGCTATCAGCGCGTGTCGGATGCCCCTTTCCGCTAGGAATTTTTCGAATTCTAGTGAGGTGAATTGGGGCCCGTTGTCGGAAATGATGACGTCTGGGAGGCTGTGTGTTGCAAAAAGTTTGCCGAGTTCTTTGGTCACAGCCTCCGTGGTTGTTGTTCTCATGTTGCTTACCTCCAGCCAGTTGGAGTAAGCATCTACTGTTATCAGGAAGGTGTGTCCTTTTGTGGGCCCGATGAAATCTATGTGGATCCTAGACCAAGGTCGCCTTGGGGTTTCCCACTCTAGGACGGGTGCTGTGGGTGGGCTTGGCCTAGTTTCCTGGCATCGTTGGCACCTTGCTACCCAGGTCTCAATTTGTTTGTCCATCCCTGGCCACCAAGCGTAACTTCTGGCCAGGGCTTTAGTCCTAACAATGCCCGGGTGCCCCTCGTGTAACAGTTCCAGAACCTTCCCTTGTAGTCTTTCTGGAATGACCACCCTATCCCCCCATATTATGCACCCTTTTAGTAAAGAGAGTTCCGTTTGCTGGTTCCGGAATGTCTTGACGGACTTGTCGTTGTCCCTTTCCGGCCACCCTTTCTCTACCCAATGCAACACTTGCGCCAGACGTTTGTCTTTATTAGTTTCTCAGGCAATGTCTGACACGGTTATGGGTAGGTTGGGTAGAGTGTCTATACTGAGGCTGGTCGTCGTGGGTGCTGGGTCGGTGTCAGGTTCCGGTAACGGCGAGCGGCTTAAGGCATCCGCATGGGAGATCGTCTTACCCGGTCTGTGTGTGAGTCCGTAATTGTAGGCCACCAGGAACTCAGACCACCTTGTCATTCGGGGAGACAGAATGTTTGGGGTGGCCCGGTTCCCTGCAAGGATTCCCAGCAGCGGTTTGTGGTCGGTTATGATGGTAAATGTCTGGCCGTAGAGATACTCATGGAATCTTTTTACTGCGGCGACGATAGCCAGAGCCTCTTTGTCCAGCTGGCTGTAGTTACGCTCCGGTTTGGTGAGGGTCCTTGAAAAGAACGCGATGGGTGCTTCTTTTCCGTCGGGGAGAGTATGGCTGAGGACAGCGCCGACGCCGAAGGGTGATGCGTCGCATGTGATGGCCAGAGATAGGGTCTTGTTGTACTGTATAAGGACGGCATCTGAAGTGAGGAGGTCCTTTGTTTTCTGGAAGGCGGCTTGCTCACGTTTCCCCCAAGTCCAGGTTGCCGCCTTGTCCAAGAGCCTATGCAAAGGCTCCGCCGCCATCGCCTTTGGGGGCAGGAAGACATTATAAAAGTTAAGTAGCCCCAGAAATGCCTGCAGCTCCGTCTTCGATTTGGGTGTGGGGGCTTCTTTGATGGCTTTGACTTTTTGGTTTGTGGGGTGAATGCCGTGACGGTCTTGGAGATATCCTAGGAATTCAACCCATTCCGTGTATAATTGGCATTTCTCCCTCTTTACCCTGAGCCCGGTCTCTTTGAATTTGGTTAGGACCTCCCTTAGGCGACCCTCTAGTTCGGCTTGGTTGCTTGCCGACACTAAGACGTCGTCGAAGTAAGGTACCACCCCCTTGATGCCTTGCAATAGTCTTTCCATTAGGCTTTGGAATATTCCAGGCACCACGCTGACTCCGAATTGGAGCCAGTTGCATTTAAATGCTCCCTGGTGGGTGACTATGGGTTGCGCTCCTGCCTTTCCTCGTCGACTGGCAACTGTTGGTATGCCTGGATGAGGTCAAGTTTGGCAAAAACCTTGCCCCCTCCCAGTGAATGCAGTAGGTGTTGCACTACTGGGACAGGGTAAGCGCTTTGTTGCAAGGAGCCATTTAGGGTGGCCTTATAGTCCCCACAGATTCTCACCGACCCATCAGGCTTGATCGGGGTGACCATGGGGGTCTCCGACCGGGCGTAGTCTATTGGTTGTAGGACCCCTTGCAATACGAGCTTGTCAATTTGCTCGTCTATCTTGGGTTTAAGTGCGAATGGCACCCACCTTAGTTTCAGGCATTTTGGGGGGATGTTTGGGTCTAGGCTGAATGATATAAGGGGCCCTCGGTACTTGCCTAGGTTTCCGTCGAAGACCTCTTGGAAATTCCGGGCTAGTTGCTGCTCCCAGCTGTCGTTGGTGATGTGGTCGATTCCCGTGACTGCGATGCCGAGCGGGGCGAACCATTGCAGTCCCAGTAGGCTTGGGTGGTCGCGATCGACGATGGTCAGGGGAAGCCTTTCGGTGCGCCCTTTGTATGTTACGTTGAACTGTCCGGTTCCGACTACAGGGATGCGGTTTCCCTGGTAGTCTTTTACGATTAGTCTCTGGTTGTCTAGGCCTTTTCTTTGGATGGTAGGCACCAAGCGTTTTATTTCTTGCCATGCTATCATGGAGAGGTAGGACCCGGAGTCCACCTCCATTTTACATGGCTCGCCTTTGATGCCTACCTCCACGTAGACCTTCCGGGCATCGTTGATTGTGGCGTGGCCAATGGTGACCGTCTGATGGGTCTCCTCTCTTCGCCGGGTCTCGCTGCCTCGTAGGGATTGTCCGTTCCGGTCCCATCGGTTGTCAGAGGGGCGATCTCTGGTCCGGGGTGGTGTGCTCTCTTGCCTCCGTTCGCTCTGGTCCCATCGTGGTGGGCAGCGGTACTTTTTGAGATGGCAGACGCGGGCGATGTGTCCCTTCTTGTCACAATGCCGGCAGATTGACTCGAAAAACTGGCATTCAGACCTGTGGTGGTCACCTCCGCAACCGGCACAGTTGGTCCTCGACTTATGACCCCGCCGGTTCCGTGGGTCGGGGCCTGCCTGAAGACGGTGAATTTCCTCCTCCTTGTCAGAAGTGCCCGATGCCGAGTGGAAGTCGCCCTGATGGGTGGTCATCCCGGGTTGGGCCTCGGTCGACCTTGCAAGGTGGTTGTTCCCGCTGCGGTCCCCAGCGTTCGGTCGGCGCATGCGGTTGGTGGATGTTTGGGTCATTTCGGCGGCTGTGGCTTCGGTGAGGGTATCTGCGAGGGTGATGTTGCCCTTGGCCATCAGCCGACTCTGGAGAACGGGGTCCCACAGGCCGAGCACGATTCGGTCTCGCAGGGCGTCGTTCAGGTTGTTGAATTCGCACAGCCACCCTAGGCGCCGTAGTTCGGCGACAAAGTCGCTGAAACTCTCACCCGACCATTGGTCCCGACGGTAGAACTCATGTTGTCAGATGAGGATGGGCACCTCTGGAGCGTAGTGTCGCCGAAGTATTGGCTCGAGGATGTCCCAGTCCATCGCGGTCACGTCGGCGGGTTTGGCAAGTGCTTTGGCCATCTTAAATACCTCGGTCCCGCAGTGGGTCAGGAAGACAGCTCGCTTCATGTGGCCGGTGGCGTCCTTCAGGTCGCTGCACTCGAGGAACATGCGGAATCTGTCGGAGTACGATTCCCAGTCCACGCTGGCGGGGTTGAAGGGTGCGGGGGGTGCGATTTTCGCCATCGTGGAATTTCGTCTGGCTTCCGTCGGACACGTGCTTCGGTTCAGGATCAGAATCCCATCCTCATCGCCAGTGTTGTGTCTTTGGAAATGATGCCAGGAGTCGGTGACTTTGTATCAAGCTCTTTTATTGAATAGGAACCGAACTGAGGCTATGGAGAAACTTTGCGGCTTTTTATTTCTTTAGCCGCGGCGGCCGCGGCCAATGGCACCGCTTTGAATCTCCCATGATTCGAATAGACCAATCGCGGGAGATTCCTAGCGAGCCAATCGGCATGGCTCGCCTAGCCAATCAGAGTGCCCCGCGCTTTGGCCAATCAAAGCACGGGGATCTCAAGAATGCTAATGAGGGGACAGAACAGAAGGTAAGACCAATGGTGTGGGAGGGAAATCCACCCCAGGATGGCTTGCTGACATTGGTGGGAAAGTCAATCTCATATTCCAAAGCTGCAGTAGTCACAGGACTGGCCCTTTGGTCATCCCAGAAGGCTCAGTCTTGTGACTATTGCAGCTCTGGAATATGGGACCCACTTTCCCACCAACATCAGCAAGCCATCATCAGTCAAATTCATGTTAGTGGTCTGCAGGATTTGAAATTATGAGTTTGGTGGTCCCTGAGGTCCAAAAGGTTGGCAACCGCTGTTTTAAAGAACACATTGGATAATTGCAATATTATTCAAACACCATGTGTCTAAAAGGTAAAAGTTCATAGTTCAATCCCTGTAAAGGGTTTGACTTCCATAGAAGAACATGTGACCACATACCCCCGATTTTCTTAACAATGATGCAATTTGTCATGCACTGCCTTCTGATGGTCAATGAAACTGCAAATACCACACAGGACATATACAGGATGTAGACATTGGAGGGGTGAAGGGCTCATGCATGGGGACATCACTTAATGTGAAGTGCATTTCTTTCTGCTTTGACAGTTTAAGGGAATATAAACAGTAGAAATCATTGAAGTAGATCTTGACTGTGTGATTAATAACTATGTAACCATAAGGAGGCTGTAGGGGTGAGCTTACAAGTTCAGCACAGGGTTACCAGCTACTGCAATCTCCCAAAAATATGACTCTGGGAATGTGTAACATGAATCAACTTCAGCCCACAGACTCTGAAGTTACACTTGAAGGTTAAGTTTGAGAAGTTGGCAAAGTTTCACTCTTAGCTCAGCTCCCCAGTTGCTCTGAGTCTCAGCTTGGGGGATTCAGAGGCCCAAAAGTCACTTTGGTAATAACTTTGCACCAACTTCTTCAAACTTCATTCAAAATATTTTCTGCAGCTGTTGCTGCCTAATGTTTATTGGCCTCAATTAAAGTCCTCATGGGTCAGCAATAGTAACCAGTTTGACCTTTGGAAACAAGCAAAGCAAATGACTTTAATTCGATAATTATAAGAAGAAGAGACAAATTGTCTGCAATGCACTGAATTCTGTCTACCTGTCAATGCAGGTGCAGAACTGGAGAAAAACATGTTTATGCCAATCCCCTAAACGGGTTTAATAGCTTAGCAACAGGTAGACAAAGAGACAGTTGAGGAGAGTCACAAGAACAATAAAAAGTTTTGCAGCATCGTAAAGAGCAATTGAATGTTTATTTTAATATCTCAGATGTCCCATGGGTTGTGTTGCTATGGAGGAACCTAGACACTAACTTCCAAGTACATTGCTTCTCTACTGTGTCTTGGAAGTTTGCCAGATTCAGAGTTTTGTAGGACTTTGCATGCTGAGACTGTCATTCTTTGGACTCCTAATAAAAATATTCCCTGAAAACATTGGGAAACTATTTTTTGGGAATGTTGCAGTATATCTTGAATGAACCCCAAACACCTTCAGTGGGGCCTTGAAACATAAAGTAACCATATTAAGCTGACTTCCCTTATTCCAACCAAAATTTAGCCAAGCAGAATATTAGTTACTATGTCCTATGTCCTGATTTTCACAAGAAAATAAGAAATGGAAAAGATGGTAAGAAAATAGTATGATACAAGCCCCACCCCTTTTGAAAGTGTGTTGATGCACAATCAAAAGGGGTGCAGCTTGCACCACATCATGGTCTGCCATCTTGTACAGCCCCTCCTCCAAACATGGATGCCACTGTTCTGTGACCCCATTCACAGCTAAACATATCACAAACTCATGGCATACCTGTAACCAATGGTCCCATCAAACCATGATTATATGAACCACAATTGGCTGACTTCATCCAGGAGATTATGCTCTTAGACATAGTTTACAAAGCATCATAACTGAATGCAGTATAGTAAAAACAACTACTACCATGGTGAGTCAGTGGATGACATCCCCCTGAAAATAAAACCAGGTCTTATATATATATTGCTGCCAAAAAAGGCACCAGGTCTTCTTTTCAGGGGGGTGTCATCCACTGATTCACCTCACTTGTGTGCATTACCCCCCTGGCCCCTTTTTCTCACTGTCAAAGGCTTTCAAGAACTTCTTCTGCAGCCAGTAAGGCTGGCAATGCTTTCCTGAAGGCCTCTGTAGCTGATAACAGAGTTCCGGATCTGTGGAATCAACCTTCTCTCATTTCTCTATAATTTAGGCCATACCAAAATGTTGTTGAATGGTGTCATTTGTAATGTGGTCAAGAAGAAAGATGCCCAATATAAGGGAGAGAACTTTTTCCTCCATAGTCTGGAAGATCTATCTATCTTTCATCTATCTATCTATCTATCTATCTATCTATCTATCTATCTATCTATCTATCTATCCATTCATTCAATTTCTATGGCCATCTGTCTTAAACATATGACTCTGGGCAGTGAATGTCGCGTTGAGCGACCGGCCCAGCAGACCTTCTTCTTCCAGTCCGTTAAGTTTTGGCGGGACCCTCGCGAGGGTGGACCAGAATTTAGGCACCAAGAAAAGACACCAGACATTTAGATGCTTGAAGTGAGGAAGCACATCGCGCCTGGGGCAGATGGAGTGGTCCCGGCCCCGATTGCTCTGCTACAACCTCCTTTATTGTGTTCTTTAGGTAGGGAGGGGTTAGGAGTACAAAGAACAAAGAAATAAGCAGTTTATGCCATATCTACAGAACAAGGGAATGCATAGTTCATATATCATGACTATATATCACTGACATGTCTCAAGGATTTTTCAAGCTAGCCGGGCGTTATCTATGGCGTGATTAGCTAAAGTTGTCGTGTCCTTGCAAGATAAGTTTTCCTGTATGTCAGGGCATTTTTGTGGTTCTGATTTCCGTGTACGTGTCTTTTAAAAGAACACTAATGGCAACATTTTATAATACATTCACAATTCCTCCTTTTCTTTAAATTTTGGCACAAAGTGGTCCAGGAGAGAGTCCTGTTCCTCTAGAGTGGCACCGCAGGAGGACAACGAGCTCTTCAGCTCAAAGTGCTCCCGCGGTCCGGTCTCGTCCAAGGTGGGAATGTCACATACCGAACCACCATCACATAAGTACCTTTTTGGAGGAGTTTCTTCATCTGACTCGGTGTCTGAGGACCATCCGAGTAGTGGTTGCTTAGCAGGATCTGTTGATGCAAGGGCAGAGGCTAACAAATTTATAGATTTTTGGGTATTACTAACTTCAGTATCTAGCACGTTCAAGCGATTTTTTAAGAAGCGAAGCACTCGGCCAAATATACAAGGGCCAATGGTACAAATTAATACAAACAAAATAAGTGGCCCTATTAATGCAGAAAGTAAGGTAGTCAACCATGGGGAAAAATTAAACATGCCTTGAAACCAGGAATTGTGTTGTTGTCTCTCGTTTTCACGGTCTTTGAGGCGTTTTCTTAACTCTGCCATAGAGTCTTTTACAATACCTGAATGGTCTGCATAAAAGCAACATTCTTCTTTTAAGGCTACACACAACCCCCCTTTGTTTAGAAAGAGCAAATCCAGACCTCTTCTGTTTTGTAAAGCTACTTCTGCAAGAGAAGATAGTAAAGCCTGTAAGGCGGAAATGGAAGTTTCAATGCGTTTTAAATCTTCATCTATTTGCAAGCTGAGAGTGGCTAACTGTTGATGCCCTACAGCTAGAGCAGTCACTCCTGTGGCAGCTCCTGCTGCGCCTAACCCGAGGAGTACTGATAATGTTAATGCAGTGGCTATTTCTCTTTTTTGGTGGAGAGGGAATTGAGGAGGTTCTAACATTGTAATCAGTTCAGGGCCTGGGTAATAAGAAATCTTTGGAAGTAATTGGACTTGTATGCAAAAAGCGTTTTCTGACAATAGAACATCCCCATGTACACAGGCAGTGGCGCCCGTGGAGCAAGCCCAAATAGAATTATTACCAGGAATAAAAAAATAGCCAGTTAGACGTCTGTGAGGTTACCTCCTGATGTAGTATATAGAGTGCCCATGGCTCCGTGTGTGTCTGGTGATTTTTGTAAGGCTGAATTTCTGTTTTTTGGGAGATATACATCACAGTGATACCTGGAAGAAGCATTGTAACAATATTGAGAATAATTGGTAGGTATATTACCAATGCAACAACCTGTGCCTATTATATCTGTGATAGTGATGGAGGAGGTATTCCATCGGCAGAGTGTATCGTTTGTGGAATTGGAGATTGCTTCCCCCGATGCCACTGCTTCATAAAAGGGAGGTGAATCAGAAATACAAAGCCAACATTCATTGGTTTTAGCCGAATCATTAAGGGTTGCCTTGAGTAAAGAAAGGGAAGAGTTCACGAATTGAAAAAGTGGGTTTTGGGCAGAATCCTGTTTCTGTAGAAAAGTTTATTTAAGATTAAGATTGGGACCTATATCGGATTTTTTCAGTTGAATAGAAAGGCGTACCGTGAAGATGTTGCCCTCATCCTTTTCCCCATCCCACTGGCGACCCCCCCATGTGAATCCAGACATCCATTTGGCCCGTGGTAGTGCCTTTCCGACCTCAGTAAAGGTAAGGATAAGAGGGTTTAACCTTTGGCCACAACACGGCCATGGATTGCATGGTATTTGTTCTCTAGTTCTAGTAATGTGTAAATAGTCATTTTTGGTAGGTGGGGTCCACCAGATGTGACCCGTAGAAACACAGTCCCATTTTTTACAGTATCTATCCACAACCCCTCCACATGCCGCATGTGAAGATCCAGTAGAATGAGATGGACAAAAATACAATCCGTAGTTGTCTGCAGGGGCAGGAGAGCAGGAGCCTTGTTTGTCCCATACATCAGCTTGTAGTTTCTTGTCACTGAATTTGATGACTCCTGTACCCATTTCGGCAAAATCCATGTACAATGGCGGGAACCAGGGCCACCTGTTGTAATTGGTGGTGGAGTTCAGCACTTGTCCTTGAAAATCAAGGATAGTCCAGGTGTAAGTCTGCGGTTGGTGCTGGTTGGAGGATGCTGGAACGGATCGGTGGAGGCGAAGTCCCCTGGGACGTAGTAGGCGTCGGTACCAGGTAAGCATTGGTCTGGAGGCAGAGGCATATCCTGTGACCATTTCTTTGGAGGAGAGGTTAAAGTTCGGAAAGACAGGAAAGGACAAGAGAAGCAGGAAAATCAGAATGATGTTAGGAGAAGCATTAAATTGTGAAGAGACAGGAGAGGTCCAGGGAAGCAAAAAGATCACAGGGAGCATCTTTGGGAGGCTTGCCATGATAGGGCCTAACACAGCGACCAGGAACCCAGAGCACCCGGTCAGGAAGTTGTACGGCAGCATAACCTCTTCCCCAGGTGATAAGTTGTGCAGGTCCTTTCCACTGTGGATCTGGAAGTTGTCTGAAATAGCTGTTGGCTTAGAAAAGTGACGGGATGCTGCAGTGCAGGGAGGGGTCCCAGTAAGATTAAGAAAGTTAAGAGTATATAGAGTGATATTTAAGAGATTTTGTAATGTCAGGAGGTTTGGGGGGCCTAATGCCTTTTTCCCCATCTGCCGGTCAAGGGCTTGTTTCAAGGTCTAATTAGTCCTTTCTACAATAGCCTGTCCTTGACTATTAAAGGGTATACCAAATGTGTGCATGATGGTCCACTTACGACAGAACTCTGCAAAGGGAGAACTGGTATAAGCAGGTCCATTGTCTGTTTTGAGATTCCTCTCGCTCCAAAAAGATCGCCATCTTATCCCGCCGATTCGGGCTTCCAGCCACGTTGTGATCCACTAGTGAGGTTGCCATCTCGGATGGAGGCATCGCAGTCTCCCTCTCACTCGCTCTGAACTTTATGTGGACCAAAATAAAAAGATCACCCGCCGTCATGTTTGGAGCTGCCACTTCTGCATTTGGAGCTCCAAATGGCGGCGGAACTCCAAACACGGAAGCGGCAGCTCCAAATGTGGCAGCGGAATGGGCAGAAGGGAAAGCAACAGCGGCGGGTGCCAAAGGTGTCTGCAGCAAAGGTGTTTGGTGGGAGTAGGGAGCTCTCCGCACTTCGCCATGATCGCCAGTTAGGAGCGGCTGGTGGCGAGGAATTCCTGCCCGCTGGGCGCTCCTAACGGCAAGTCTCCTGCCCTTCCCCCTTATTTTGCATATTTTAAGATAGGCCTAAATTTGGGGGGAGGGGCTTAATTTGATTTTATGCCCCAAAAACATGGGCCTTCCTATTGGTGGAGGCTGTATTGTTGGAGAAACACGGTACTCAAAATTTGTTCTACCCGTTCTCCAGAACTGGTCAGAACCTGCTAAATACCACTTCTGGGAAACAGGATTTAAAAAGGGCTTTGTGCACAGCACCTTGCTAGAAGCAAAGAATGAATAATCTTTGTTTGTCAAGTCTTATCTGGGTTTTGGCATCCTTCCAACTGTGTGTGTTTCGTTATCTTTTGAAGTCTGCAATTCCCCAACCTGCTGTGTCTTGTGAATTGCTGCAGCATGGTTTGTGTTGGTTTTTATTTATAATTTATATGTACTTTGGGTTCAGACTGTATTTCTTCCCTTTAAAGACTGTTCTTGGGAGAGGTTTTTCTCCATTCGATGATAACTGGACATTGGGGGCCAAGTTGGAGGTATTAAATGGACTTTACCTGCTTTTGTGACTTTGTTGCTTTTTTTTTTTTTAAAAAAACAAGTTTTATTTTTGAAACACACAATACATTAATACACATAAACACAAAACATAAAAGCATAAAAAATCTCTTTTCTGAAAGTTGCTTAGTCCTGGGTTAAAACTCTTGGTACAGACACAAATTCAAATTCATATTCATTTTACATACCATTTCATATCTTATCAACATTTTCAATTTTCTATTTAACTTCTTCTCTCTTTTAAATTTTCTCAATTTTATTTTATTTTATTTATCTCCTCTCAATTCATATCATAATATTTATTATTCTTTGTCTGTTCTATTCCAGCCAACCATTTATTTTTCTTCTTTAAAAAAAGAAGAAGAAATACTTCTCCTGTACACTATATGGAGTATGATGCCTTTATCTCTTTCCCCTATATTTATAATATTTAATATAAAACACATAACATACATTGGGATTCTGTCTGGTACATTTTAAAATTATACTATATTATCAAAAATAATACAAATCTATTCATTAATATTAATATTCATTCATATCTTAAACATTTAACTCATTGCTTTTCAATTAAATCACATACTCCTATGGGAGCCCCATTTTCCATAATTATTCCCCCCCCCCCAACATCACATATTATAGCTCAATATTTCATTAAAATGTTCCTCCTTCTTTTACTTCAAATCTCATTTCACAAAGATTTTGCTAGTATACCATATTCTAGTCATTAATATTAACAATTATTTATATCTTGAACATTTTATCCATTTCAATTAAATATCATGCCTTTGTGGGAACACTTATGCTTTCCAAAAATTATTACCCCCCCCCACATCACAATCTTAAATCATGTTTCGTTACAGTACTCCCTTTTCTTAACCAAAAATTTCACTAATTTATGTTAAATATTTTATCACATTTTAAGTTACATATTATTTCTAATTTTCTATGATTACTTCTAAATACAAGTATAAAGATGCAGTCTTCTCATCCCTTCCTTTCTCTCTTGCTTCTTCTTCTCCTTGTCTTCTTTAACCCCTTGTCTCTCCACCTCCCTTTTATTCTGCTTTCCCCCTTTCTGTTGTTTCTTAACACAATGTCCCATTTTCACCTTATTCTTCTCTTTTTGGGCAGTTTTTCCAGATCTCAAAGACCTTTTTTCCTTTTTCTCTTGCTTTTTCCCTTCTCCAGTCAAAGTCATTTGTTCATCAAAGATGGCTTCTTCTTCTTCTTCATCCCCATCATCCTCATTCTGCTTCACATAAGTATAAACCACCATTTCTAAGTATTGAAAAATAGTGCCAAGACCATCTTCCCCTTCTTGTTTTCCTCTTTCATATTTTTGATATATAAGTTTCAATTCATCCATAGATGATGCCATTGTGTAGAGAAAAAGTTTCCCCAAACAACCACCCAGATGATTTAATCAGATGTAATTTCCAAAGGTTCCAAAATCACCAAAACAATCCAAACAGACTGTTTCTTTTAGATACCTTCTTCTTCTTCACTTTCTCTTTCTGGGGTTAAAGTAGTCACAAATCCTTTTCAAATATATTTTTTGGAAGTTTTAAAACTCTTTTCAATTTTAAGCAATCTTCTCCTTATTTTCAAATTTTGCTCTTATTTTTTCCACTCTCCCTTCCCACTCGCAGCCAAAAGGTTTTTTCTTTCTTTTTTTTCCACTGTCACTTTAGGAAGGAGAGTAGAACAAGGAAAGAACTTTCCCTTTTAGAGTATTTGCAGCTTATAACTCTCACAAGGAACAATATATACTTAGCAGCCTTCCAGGTTCAAGGTCACTTTCTCCCATCTTGTCCCGATAGAAGCAACTTTCACTTTTCTTCTGGCTTTCTCCCTCCTGCACCTTACCCGGCTGCAGCTTTCTTTGTGGCGGCCATTGCTGACCGCCGTTCCTCCGCCTCAGGAAAAGGGGGTTTAGCCGGCTGAGGAGGGGGTTTGCGGCATCCCCAAACCCCTTGCCAGATCCCCCTGTCTTCAGCTGCCTTTACGGGGCAGCTATATCCCCCAGATCCAAATGGATCAGGGGAACCTTGGCGGCGAACACAGCAGGGATCATGCGGTCGCGAATCCCTGCCGCCGCCGAAAGCTTGCAAACCGGAATTTCCTTGTGACTTCGTTGCTTTTGTGAAACACCCCAGGTCTTCACAGTTGTCAAGTTTGGAGACCTTTGCTCTAGGTATTTGAGGAACATTGCTCTAGATGTTTCTTATTCTTTTTCAGCTTCCTCAACCCCTCCTTGAATCTTGGGTGTTCTGTCCCTAATTATCATTCTTGAGATCCCCGTGCTTTGATTGGCTAAAGCGCGGGGCACTCTGATTTGTCAGGCAAGCCGCGCCGATTGGCTCGCTAAGAATCTCCCGCGATGGTCTATTCGAATCACGGGAGATTCAAAGCGGTGCCATTGGCCGCGGCCGCTGCGGCTAAAAGAATATAAACCGTAAACCTTTTGCAAAGCGCCAGTTCGGTTCCTACTTTAATAAAAGAGCATGATTTGAAGTCACCGACTCCTGGCATCATTTTCGAGGACACGACATTGGCGACGAAGGTGGGATCCCGACCCTGAACCGAACCACGTGTCCGACGGAAGCCAGACGAACCACCACGATGGCAAAATCGCACCCCCTGCACCCTTCAACTCCACCACCGAGGACTGGGATTTGTACTCCGACCGATTCCGCATGTTCCTCGAGTGCAGCGATCTGAAGGACGCCACCGGCCCCATGAAGCGCGCCGTCTTCCTGACTCACTGCGGGACCGAGGTTTTCAAGATGGCCAAGGCGCTTGCCAAACCTGCCGATGCGACTGTGATGGATTGGGATGTCCTCGAGCCAATACTTGAGCGGACTACGCTCCAGAGGTACCCATCCTAATCTGACGCAACGAATTCTACCGTCAGGACCAACGGTCAGGTGAGAGTTTCAGCGACTTCGTCACCGAACTACGGCGCCTAGGGGGGCTGTGCGAATTCGACAACCTGAACGATGCCGTGCGAGACAGAATCGTGCTCGGGTTGTGGGACCCCGTCCTCCAGAGCCGGCTGATGGCCAAGGGCAACATCAGCCTAGCAGACATTCTCAAAGTAGTCGCAGCCGCTGAAGCGACCCGAACGTCCTCCGACTGCATGCGCTGACCGAACGCTGGGGATCGCAGCAGGAACAACAACTCTGCAAGGTCGGCCGAGGCCCAACCCGAGATGACCACCCACCAGGGCGATTTCCACTCGGCATCGGGCACTTCTGATGACGAGGAGGAAATTCATCGCCTCCAGACAGGCCGCGACCCACGGAACCGGCGGGGTCGTAAGTCGAGGACCAACTGTGCCGGTTGCGGAGGCGACCACCTCAGGTCCGAATGCTGGTTTTTCGAATCGATCTGCCGGCATTGTGACAAGAAGGGACACATCGCCCGTGTCTGCCGCCTTAAAAAGAACCGCTGCCCAGCCCGATGGGACCAGAGCGACCGGAGGAGAGAGAGCACACCACCCTGGACCAGAGATTGCACCTCGGACAACAGATGGGACCGGAACGAACGATTCCAATGAGGCGGCGATAACCGGCGAAGAGAGGAGACCCATCAGATGGTCACCGTTGGCCACGCCATAACCAATGATGCCCAGAAGGTCCACGTGGAGGTAGGCATCGAGGGCGAGCCATGCAAAATGGAGGTGGACTCCGGATCCTACCTCTCCATGATAGCATGGCATGAAATAAAGCGCTTGGTGCCTACCCTCCAAAGGAGGAACATAGACAGCCAAAGACTCATCGTAAAGGACTACCAGGGAAACCGCATCCCGGTAGTCGGAACCAAACACTTCAACATCACATATAAAGGGCACACCGAAAGGCTTCCCCTGACAATCGTCAACCGCGACCGCCCAAGCCTACTGGGACTGCAATGGTTCACCCCGCTCGGCATCGCAGTCACGGGAGTCGACCACGTCACTGACGATATCTGGGAGCAACAACTGGCCCGGGAATTCCAAGAGGTCTTCGACGGAAACCTAGGCAAGTACTGAGGGCCCCTTATATCATTCAGCCTAGACCCAAACGTCCCCCCAAAACGCCTGAAACCAAGGTGGGTGCCATTTGCACTTAAACCCAAGATAGACGAGCAAATTGACAAGCTCGTCAAGCAAGGGGTCCTACAGCCAATAGACCACGCCCGGTGGGAGACCCCCATAGTCACCCCGATCAAGCCCGATGGGTCGGTGAGGATCTGTGGGGACTATAAGGCCACCCTAAATGGCGCGCTGCAACAAAGCGCCTACCCCGTCCCAGTAGTGCAACACCTACTGCACTCACTGGGAGGGGGCAAGGTTTTCACCAAGCTCGACCTCGCCCAGGCATACCAACAGTTGCCAGTCGACGAGCAAACAGCAGAAGTGAAAACCATAGTCACCCACCGGGGAGCATTTAAATGCAACTGACTCCAATTCGGAGTCAGCGTGGCACCGGGAATATTCCAAAGCCTAATGAAAATACTATTGCAAGGCATCAAGGGGGTGGTACCGTACTTCGACGACGTCCTAGTGTCGGCAACCAACCAACCCGAAATAGTGAGTCGCCTAAGGGAGGTCCTAACCAAATTCAAAGAGACCGGGCTCAAAGTAAAGAGGGAGAAATGCCAATTATACACGGAACAGGTTGAATTCCTAGGATACCTCCTAGACCGTCACGGCATTCACCCCACAAACCAAAAAATCAAGGCCATCAAAGAAGCCCCCACACCCAAGTCGAAGGCGGAACTACAGGCATTCCTGGGGCTACTTAACTTTTACAATGTTTTCCTGCCCCAAAAGGTGACAGTGGCGGAGCCCTTGCATAGGCTCCTGGACAAGGCGGCGACTTGGACTTGGGGGAAACGCGAGCAAGCCGCCTTCCAAAGAACAAAGGACCTCCTCACTTCGGACGCTGTCCTTATACAGTATAACGAGACCCTACCTCTGGCTGTCACATGCGACGCATCACCCTTCGGTGTCGGCACTGTCCTCAGCCATACTCTCCCCGAAGGAAAAGAAGTGCCATCGCGTTCTTTTCAAGGACCCTCACCAAACCGTAGCGGAACTATAGCCAGCTGGACAAAGAGGCTCTGGCGATCGTTGCCGCCATAAAAAGATTCCATGAGTACCTTTACGGCCGGACATTCACCATCATAACCGACCACAAGCCACTGCTGGGAATCCTTGCAGGAAACCGGGCAACCCCGAACATTCTGTCTCCCCGAATGACAAGGTGGTCCGAGTTCCTGGCAGCCTACAACTACAGACTCACACACAGACCGGGTAAGACGATCTCCCATGCAGACGCCTTAAGCCGCTCGCCACTACCGGAACCTGACACTGACCCAGCAACCATGACGACCACCCTCAGCATAGAGACTCTACCCAACCTGCCCATAACCGCATCAGACATTGCCCGAGAGACTAATAAAGACAAGCATCTGGCGCGGGTGTTGCATTGGGTAGAGAAAGGGTGGCCGGAAAGAGACAACGACGAGTCCGTCAAAACATTCCGAAATCGCCAAACGGAACTCTCGTTATTAAAAGGGTGCATACTATGGGGGGATAGGGTGGTCATTCCAGAAAAACTACAAGGGAAGTTTCTGGAACTACTACACGAGGGGCACCCTGGCATCGTTAGGACTTAAGCCCTGGCCAGAAGTTATGCTTGGTGGCCAGAGATGGACAAACAAATTGAGACCTGGGTAGCAAGGTGCCAACGATGCCAGGAAACTAGGCCAAGCCCACCCACAGCACCCATCCTAGAGTGGGAAACCCCAAGGGACCTTGGTCTCGGATCCATATAGACTTCGCCGGGCCCACAAAAGGACACACCTTCCTTATAACAGTAGACGCTTACTCCAACTGGCTGGAGGTAAGCAACATGAAAACAACAACCACGGAGGCCGTCATCAAGGAACTCTGCAAACTCTTTGCAACACACGGCCTCCCAGATGTCGTCGTTTCCGACAACGGGCCCCATTCACCTCGCTAGAATTCGAAAAATTCCTAGCGGAAAGGGGCATTCGCCATGCGCTGACAGCACCGGCGCACCCGGCGGCGAACCGTAGGGCGGAATGGATGGTGCAATTCACTAAGAAAACCATCTGGAAAATAGACCACGGGGAGATCCAGGAAAAAATAAACAAACTACTCTTCACCCAACACATAACCCCAAATACCACAACGAATAAGAGCCCAGCCAAACTATTAATGGGGAGGAAATTAAGGTCCCCACTCGACAGGTTACACCCCACGTATAACCCGGAGAAGCCCCCAGACTCAAACAGCAAACAACGAACTTTCGCACCAGGCGACCCTGTATACGCAAGAAACCTGACGGGAGACCCACTTTGGGTACCGGCCGTCATCACACAAATAACAGGCCCACACTCGTATCGGCTACAAACAGCAGACGGACGAGCGTGGAAACGCCACATCGACCAATTAAGGTCGAGGACTACCAACCAAGAGACCACCGACGCACAAACAGGCAAAACCAATCCCCACAAAACAAACCAAGGGGGGAGGGAATACCCAGGGGACCAAAACCAAAGAAGAATAAACCAGCCATACTTACCGGAAAGCAGCCATCACGACCCCTCGCCAGGAAGAGACAGCCAGGCCAGCTTGACCGACCCGGAAAGACCGAGCGGGAGCGGCGAAACCCATAGCTCAACCAACCCGGGAGGCCCAGGAGGGAGCTACGGAGAGCGGCCCGGCCTGACCGACCAGTCGGTTCCCACGACGGCATCAGGAGCAGCAGAGATCCCGACCGAACTGGCCGGGATCCAACCTACGACTGAGCTGCGCAGGTCCAGAAGGCTCAGACGGAGCCCCGCCTACCTACGTGACTACGCGACGTAAGGACTGAACCAAGAGGGGAGGGGTGTTCTGTCCCTAATTAGCATTCTTGAGATCCCCGCGCTTTGATTGGCCAAAGTGCGGGGCACTCTGATTGGTCAGGCGAGCCGCGCCGATTGGCTCGCTAAGAATCTCCCGCGATTGGTCCATTCAAATCGCGGGAGATTCAAAGTGGTGCCATTGGCCGCGGCCGCCGCGGCTAAAGGAATAAAAGCCGCAAGCTTTTTCCTTTGCCCCAGTTCGGTTCCAACTTTAAATAAAAGAGCATGATTTGAAGTCACCGACTCCTGGCATCATTTCGCGGACACAACAGGGGTTCTTGCAGCCCCCCTGAGAGAAGCCAGAGGTCCACATGGAGCCTCCTTAAGGCCGGTGAGAAACCCTGGATGACCATACCCCCCTCCTCCTCCTCTGGGGTCTCTCTGGGACAAACCCAGAAGTTGGGGTGGGCTTTCTCCCCTCTGGGCCTCATCTGGCTTCGGTCAGACATGACTGGGAACCTCCTGGAGGAGAAGAGAGTCTCATCGCACATCAACCTGGCCCTGAAAAGCCACAGTTTGAACCAGGAGCCATCCAGGATCTGGTCTGCAGGCCCTGAGAGCAGAATCTGAGGGAGGTTCAGGGGGAGAACTTCCAAGTGGTGGACCTAGGATATGGGTCTTCCTCCCTGCCAGGGTGGGCCTGCCTGTCCCTTCAGTTCCCCCTCCCACTCAGCCCCCCAGTTCCCCTTCTGAGCCAAGAAGTCCATATTAATGTCTCCCCCAGTGAAGAAACATCCTTCCTGAACAACAGATGCCAATAAACCAGGAACAAAGGAGTTCCAACAGCACCTTTTTGGGGATAGAAAGTCTCAGCCCCAGAAATTGGGAAGGTCAGATGGGTCCCTCCCCCCCAATAGAAGATCCCCACAACAGAGGAAGAGCCATGAGATCTCCAGAAATCCTGTCGCTAGAAATCAGGTTGCATCATCCACGACACTGTGGGCATCACCACCATCTTTGTAGGGTTTCCCTGTGATAAGATGGGTGGCCAGTAAATTGGATCAATGGATGGATGGATGGGTAGATATTTAGATAGATAAATAGATGATAGATGGATAGATAGATAGATAGATAGATAGATAGATAGATAGATAGATAGATATAGGGATGGATGGGTAGATAGAGATAGATGATAGTTACAGATAAATAAAGATAGATCTGGCTGGAGAAATATATATATATATATATATATATATATATATAGAGAGAGAGAGAGAGATAGATGGATAGATAGATAGAGACAGATATGGATGGATGGAAGTATATATATGTTTTCTGAGGTTCTCACGGGTATTTGTATGTGGATCTTTGGTTATTTGAGAAAACCCGAATAACCAAAGATCCATATATATATATATATGTATGTGTGTGTGTATATATATATATATATATATATATATATATATATATATATATATGTATGTGTGTATATATATATATATATATATATATATATATATGTATGTGTGTATATATATATATATATATATATATATATATATATATATATATATATATATATATATATATATATATATATGTTTTCTTAAGTTTTCGCGGGTACTTACATGTCTGGCATTCAGCTTTGTTCGGGTATTTTCCCACGTGGGTACTTACATGTCTGGCATTCAGCTTTGTTCGGGTATTTTCCCACGTGGTGCTTTTAAAGTTGTAGCAACGTTTCAGCAGAATCTCATCTGCCATCATCAGGCTTCTGTATATATATATTTATTTTCTGTATATATATATTTATTTTCTGAGGTTCTCGCGGGTATTTGTATGTGGATCTTTGGTTATTCGGGTTTTCTCCCGCGTAAGATTGGAAGTATCTAGGCAACGTTTCGATGAAGTCTCATTCATCATCTTCAGGCTTGGTCTTCAGCTCTGTGCTTCTCAGAGTGAAGAGTCACTCAGAGTCACTCTGAGAAGCACAGAGCTGAAGACCAAGCCTGAAAGTGATGAATGAGACTTCATCGAAACGTTGCCTAGATACTTCCAATCTTACACGGGAGAAAATCCGAATAACCAAAGATCCATATATATATATATATATATATATATATATATATATATATATATATATATATATAGAGAGAGAGAGAGAGAGAGAGAGAGAGAGAGAGAGAGAGAGAGAAGAGAGAGAGAGAGAGAGAGAGAGAGAGAGAGAGAGAGATTTGGATGGATGGGTAGATAGAGATAGATGATAGAGATATATATGGATAGATAGATAGATAGATAGATAGATAGATAGATAGATAGATAGATAGATAGAGATGGATGAGTAGACATAGATTGATGACAGATAGAGATTGATAGAGATAGATATGGTTGGATAAATAAATATAGAGATAGATAGATAGATAGATAGATAGATAGATAGATAGATAGATAGATAGATGCCGTGTTTCTCCAACAATAGGGCCTCCAACGATAGGCCCAGCATGATTTCTAGGCATGAGGTGAAATTAAGCCCCACTCCCAAAATCTAGGCCTATGCATTTCCCCGCCATTTCTCACATTGTTCGTTAGAACAACATGAGGTGAAGAGAAATGGGAAGGGCGGGGGTGGGTGGGGAGAAAACTTGCCTTTAGGAGTGCCCTGCAGGTAGCCTAGGCTAGAATACCCCGATCTACCGAGAGAACGTCAGTCGATAGAAGCTCCCCGAGGGCAGAGTCCCCAGCCGCTTCGGGGCAAGTCATGGCTGCTCATGTCCCCTCACCTTTAGGCAGTGTCTTTTAGGTGATGGAAGCTCCCCATGGGCAGTCACCAACCACTTTGATCGGCTAATAGAAGCGGCCTCCCAGTGAGGGGAGTGTATATGGGCACTTGCCCCGAGACCGCTTCTACCGGCCGATTGAAGTTGCTGGTGACTGCCCTTGGGTAGCTTCCATCACCCGAAAGACACTGCCTAATGGTGAGGGGACATGGGCAGCCATGACTCACCCTGAAGCGGCTGGGGACACGGCCTTTGGGGGAGCTTTTGTCAGCCGATAGAAACAGCTTCATGGAGAGGTACGTGCATATGGGCCCCTCTAGGTGAGGGAGTCACCCCTGAAAAGATGAATAAGCCCTTTATTTGGGGGTCAAAAAAGAAATAAGGTCTGGCCTTATTTTGTGAGAAACATGGTAGGTAGGTAGGTTGGTAGGTAGAAAGAAAGAAAGAAAGAAAGAAAGAAAGAAAGAAAGAAAGAAAGAAAGAAAGAAAGAAAGAAAGAAAGAAAGAAAGAAAGAAAGAAAGAAAGAAAGAAAGAAAGAAAGAAAGAGGGATGGATAGATAGCACCTGCAGAACTTACAGTCCATTCTTTATTTAAAAAACTAAGAAAAATCAGAATAAAAAGAATCTTGGTGTATTACAGGAACATGGTAAGATAACACAGGAATGACAAGAAAATAAAAATAAAAAATTCCATCCATTCTATAATTTCCTCCCTTTGCACGCAATGATCTAGTCCACAAGTTGTCACTTTCCTGCTTCTTTTTTTTTTGAAAAAAAAAACAAATTTTATTAATATTTTAAAAAAACAACCCATTAAACATTGAACACATAAAACCTCTTTCCATTATAAATTTTTACAAGACAGATAAAACATTATTTTATTTTATACAACATAATTCTAATATATTCCATTTCCACTTAAATATATTTTGCCATATTTCTCATTATTTCTCTTTACTCTTTTTCAATTACATTTCTTTTCTATATTTATCCATTTTATAATCATCATATTCATATTTCCCTCTGTTTTGTTTATAATTATCCTCATCTAGCTTTCCTCCAAGGTTTTATTAAATCTCAAACAAACATAAACACACAAAACACAAAAACATAAAACTTCTTTTTAGAAAGTAGCTTGGCCCCGGATTACCTCTCTTTATATGGACTTCAATTAAATTTATGCTCATCTTATATACCATTTCCTATCTTATTTACCATTCTGTATCTTCATTATAACTTCTCCCCACTTTCCACTCTTCTTAATTATATTTTATTTATTTCATCTTAATTTACATCATTATACTTGTATCTTTTGTCCATTCTTTTCCAATTACCCATTTTCTCATTCCCTATAGTAAAAAAAAAAAAAAAAAGGATTTCTCCTGAAATCACTAATCGAAGTATGATGCCTTTCCATCACTCCCCTAAATTAACATTTAAGGTAACACCTGGTTCCCCATCTGATTCTGCTTAGTATATTCTACCCACTAATTTTTAAAAGGAAAAGAAAATAGTAAATCTATAAAGTAATTAAATACATAATTAAACATTAAATCTTATAACATTCCAATTATCTATTTCAAAGTCAAATGCTGCCATAATAAATTTATACTAATATAGTCAATTAAACACTATACTTAAAATAAGCATTTTAAACATTCCTTTTGATAATTTATTAAATCTTAAAATCTATCATTGTTAAACATGTAATATTTTAATCTTTACTCAATTCTTATAAAATTCTAATTTTCTATTTCTAATACAAATACTACAATACTATCTTATGTACCTTGCAGAATCCTTTCAAGAAAATTTTTACATTACCCTTTATCCCTAAAAAAAAAAAAAAGCCACAAAGGTATGAAACTCTCCTGCTTCTTAATGAGCTTTAATCTCAAAATTAATATTGCTAGAAAAGATGGGAAATGAAATTTCATTGCAGGTACAAGCAATTTTAAAACCGGCTGCAATTAAGATCAATATATGGGATTATGACATAAAAGAGAATTCTAAACAGGGTCTACTCTTAACCTTGGGCAGAGTTCAAGGGTGCCGATTGTCATTAGAAGACAGGCAACACTACAGTTAAATGGCATTAACTTAGAAGTGGCACCAAACTCCATAGCTCTGGGTGACCTTCCCCAGCAATCTCTGGAGACAAGAGGCCATGTTGAAGGACAGCAGAAGTCAATTCCCTGGGTGCTGAATTCTCTTCCCCAGCATCACTTTCTGACTTGCCCTGACTGGGAGGAAGGACCACAACCACAACAAAACAGTGACCCCAGCGGTATATCTGTAATTTTTACTAACATGTTTTTTTCCAGCCTCTCCTCTGCAGATGGAACCCAGAAAAAGTTCAGGATCCCAAGAGAAGGAGTTGCTTCTCATTGTAATTATGACCATCTGGGCCTTTGAGACCTGTGATGCTATATCTCCAGTTTTAGACTTCGATGTAGACATCAGATTGAAGCCACATGCAAAGGATCTTATATCAAAAAAGCATAAATTCCTTGGGTGAAGCTCTCTAGGACCAAGTTTTGGGACAGGTACAGGCTCTGCTCTTGATTGCACCTTTCTCTCCTTTGCAGATGAAACTGAGTGATTCTCTGATTAGATCAGGAAAGCCACTGGCACTTCTCAGAGTCTTTGAATTTTTCCAACGGTTCCTGTTATTTGTGTTAGAAACAGGAAGTGGATTGATTAATGCCATGAATGATGGACCTTCTGCTTCTGCTTCTGCTTCTGCTGGTGTCCTCATCAGTCTGTGGGAAGCTGAGAAGGAAATGCCCATTGAGTTTGGAGCACCAGGATGGCTACAATCCATGGAGCTTTTACAGGCCTGGAGACCATCTCATTGGTGTGGTCACAGCTGAAATATATGTGTTGCCTATGATGTTGCCCTTCAATAGCCCTCCTATACCTTCTTCTTCGTAAGTCATGCAGGGTGATGGAGTTGCACTCCCTCCATGTGCAATTCTAACACTCTCCTTTTCTTCATATTTCACTTATTTTTGTACCTCAGGGCCTGTCTAATTTCCTGAATGATTTTGATTTTGTGAGGGGAGAAAATGAATAAATCCATTGTGTGTTGTATAGCTGTGACTCAAATCTCAAAACTATCAGTTGATACATTTCTACTGCAAAGGGAGAATTTGAAACGTTGAACAATCACACGTTGTGTTCTGGGAAAACCTGGGAGAATGTGTACATGTTAAGGAGGCATTTAACTTCTTGATGTCCCATATTAGGTAATGAATTGTACACTGAAATTCAATAGATAGATTGTAAACCAAGCCATCCTCGGATGGGGCGGTAGGTTAGGGTATAAAATAGAATGCAAACTTTGCTCTGGGTTCCTCCCACCTGCCAGGGCAGGAACCCGTTTCTGCAAAAATGCTACGATAAAGCTGTTTTCCTTGGATTAACATCGAATCTTTGGTGGTTTTTCAACCCCCACCTCACAATTTCCATGGCTTCCCTTTTGTGCCTTACTTTGTGGAAGAGAGTAAAATTCAAAAATGTAGTTTTTAAAAAACCCAAATGAAATCCAGATGATTTTCCTTTCTCAGTTCAATCCTGAGTTCATCACTTGAATAATGACCTTTGTTTAAGTAGTGACTGAAACAATTGTAGTTGCCTCTCTCATTTGCATAATTGATCATTTGATTTGGATCAATGTTGGCCTAAGGCTTAGTAGCTTTGTGAAGGATTATATATTTTAAAAACATTTGTTGTTGCTATTGAATATAATAACATGAATATTGCTTTTCAATAGGAAGAATTCTGATCTAACAAATACCCTAATGTCAATTTTTGCTATTCAAATGGTCAGCAAGAATTCCCAGCTCCTGCACAATCTCACACTTGGTTACAACACCCATGACAACTATTTGAGCACCTTCCGCACTTCAGATGCCTTGCTGGACATGCTCTCCACTGGAGAATCCAATGTCCCCAATGTCGTGTCCGCAAAAAGACGATTAGAGTCGGTGACTTTCATTCAAAGCTCTTTATTAACTAGGAGGAACCGAACCGGCGAAAGGCAAAAAGCCCGCGGCTTTTATACCTTTCGCAAGGCGGCCGCGGCCAATGGCAGCGATTCAAGTCTCCCGCTCTTGGTTTGCACCAATCGCGGGAGACCTCAATCGGGCCAATCAGCGCGGCTCGCCTGGCCAATCAGAAATCCCCGTGCCTTGGCCAATCAAGGCTCGGGGATTTCGAGTATACCATTTGAATACATAACACCCCTCCCCCCTTGGTATGGTCCGTCAGGTGGTGTAGTCACGCAGGTAGGCGGGGCTCCGTCGAGTCCTAGTTGACCTGCGCAACTCACTTTCCTGTTGTAACTCGGCCGGAGCGGTCGTTCCTTTGGCTGCTCCTGCCTCTTTGCGAACCGGCTGGATGATCGGGCCGGTTCTTTCGCCGTGGCTCCCGCCTGGGCCTACCGGGTCGGTTGAGCTGCGGATTTCGCCGCTCCCGCTTGGCTTCTCCGAGTCGGTAGAGCCGGCCAGACGGTTCTTCTCCGGAGGGGACTCGCGATGGCTGTTTTCTGGTGAGTATTTTTGGTTTATTTTATTTTGCGATTGTCTCTCCGGGTATTCCCTCCCCCCTTGGTTCGCTTCTTGGGGGTTGAGGTCAGTCGCCGTTCGGGACCTTAACTGGTCGATGTGCCGTTTCCAGGCTCGCCCGTCCGTGGTTTGGAGCCGGTACGACTTTGGACCAGTGACTTGCGTTATGACGGCTGGGATCCATAGGGGGTCCCCCGTCATGTTTTTTGCGTATACCAGGTCACCTGGATTAAATGTCCGGAACCTGGAGCTGGAGTCTGGGGGCTGCTCCGGGTTGTAAGTCGGGTGCAGTCTGTCAAGTGGAGACCTCAGCTTTCTGCCCATCAACAGCTCTGCCGGACTCTTGTTGGTTGTAGTGTTGGGAGTGATGTGTTGTATGAAGAGTAGGCGGTTGATTTTGTCGTTGATGTCCCCGTGGTCCATTTTCCTGAGGGTCTTTTTTGTAAACTGGACCATCCATTCCGCCCTACCGTTCGCCGCCGGATGCGCCGGTGCTGTTAATGCGTGGCGGATACCTCTTTCCGCCAGGAACCGTTCAAACTCGATGGACGTGAACTGGGGTCCGTTGTCTGAGACGACGACGTCTGGGAGGCCGTGTGTGGAAAACAGTTTACACAGTTCTTTAATGACGGCCTCTGTGGTAGTGGACTTCATGTCGCTGACTTCCAGCCAATTGGAATATGCGTCGACTGTGATTAAAAATGTATGTCCATTTGTGGGGCCCGCAAAGTCAAGATGGATTCTGGACCAGGGCCCCCGTGGTGTTTCCCAATCCCGGATGGGTGCTGCGGATGGGCTGGATCTGGTCTCCTGGCATCGGTGGCATTTGGCGACCCATGCCTCAATTTGCTTGTCCATCCCTGGCCACCAAGCGTAGCTTCTGGCCAGGGCTTTAGTCCTGACGATGCCAGGATGACCCTCATGTAGCATCCTCAAGACTTTTTCTTGCAATCTATCTGGAATTACCACCCGGTCACCCCATAGAATGCATCCTCTCAGCAGTGACAGTTCGGTCTGGCGCTGGCGGAATGTTTTAAAAGTCTCGTCACTGTCCTTTTCCGGCCAGCCTTTTTCTAACCAGTGCAAGATTCGTGCCAGACGCCTGTCCTTAATGGTTTCTCTGGCAATGTCGGATGCGGTAATAGGTAAACTTTCTATGCTCAAGGTATTTGTTGTTGGTGCTGGGTCAGGTTCTGAGTCAGGTAAGGGCGAGCGGCTTAAAGCGTCCGCGTGCGAGATTTTCTTACCTGGCTTGTGTAGCAGTTCGTAATTGTAGGCTGCCAGGAATTCCGACCATCTTGTCATTCGGGGTGACAAGATGTTGGGAGTGGCTCGGTTTCCCGCGAGGATGCCCAGCAGAGGCTTGTGATCCGTCACGATGGTGAACGGGCGGCCGTACAAATATTCATGAAAACGTTTAACGGCGGCAACTATAGCCAAAGCTTCCTTGTCCAGCTGGCTATAGTTGCGCTCTGGTTTGGTCAGAGTCCTGGAAAAAAAGGCGATGGGTGCTTCTCTCTGGTCTGGGAGGGTGTGGCTGAGGACAGCGCCGACGCCGAAGGGTGATGCGTCGCAAGTGATAGCTAGGGGTAAAGTCTCACTAAATTGCATCAGGACAGCATCGGAGGTGAGGAGGTCCTTGGTTCTTTGAAAAGCAGCTTGTTCTCGCCTCCCCCACGTCCAGGCTGCCTTCTTGTCTAGGAGTCTATGTAAGGGCTCCGCCGCCGTTGCCTTTTGAGGTAGGAAAACATTATAGAAATTTAGTAATCCTAGGAACGCTTGTAATTCCGTTTTGGATTTTGGGGTGGGCGCTTCCTTGATGGCTTTTACTTTTTTAGTTGTAGGGTGAATGCCCTTCTGATCTAGGAGATAGCCCAAAAACTCTACTTGCTTTGTACAAAGATTGCATTTTTCTCGCTTAACCTTAAGTCCTGTTTCTTTAAATTTTGTTAAGACTTGTCTGAGTCGGTTCTCTAATTCGGCTTCATTTGGCGCCGCTATTAATACGTCATCAAAATAGGGCACCACCCCTTTTATGCCCTGTAACAAACGTTCCATCAGGCTTTGAAAAATGCCTGGTGCCACGCTGACTCCGAATTGGAGCCGGTTACACTTGAAAGCCCCTCGATGGGTCACTATTGTTTGGGCTTCCGCCATTTTCTCGTCTACAGGTAGTTGCTGATATGCCTGGGCAAGGTCGAGCTTTGCAAAGACTTTGCCCCCTCCTAGCGAGTGTAGTAAATGTTGTACTATAGGGACTGGGTAGGCGCTTTGTTGTAATGCGCCATTTAGGGTGGCCTTATAGTCCCCGCAAATTCTCATGGACCCGTCTGGTTTTACTGGGGTCACTATAGGGGTTTCCCATCTGGCATGGTCTATCGGTTGCAATACCCCTTGTTTGACGAGCTTGTCGAGCTGCTCGTCAATTTTTGGTTTTAATGCAAACGGTACCCTTCTAGGTTTAAGTCTCTTAGGGGGAACCCTTGGGTCTAAGTCAAACGAGATCAGGGGCCCCTGGTACTTGCCCAAGCCTCCATCGAACACCTCCTGGAACTCCTGGGTTAGCCGCTGTTCCCAAGCTTCGATGGTGACTTGGTTGACACCTGTCAGCGCGATGTTAAGCGGGGCGAACCATTGTAGACCCAGTAGGCTTGGGCGGTCGCGATCGACGATTGTGAGTGGTAGTTGTTCAGTGTGGCCTTTGTAAGTTATGTTGAAATTCTTGGTGCCTACTACCGGGACACGGTTCCCTTGGTAGTCTTTAATGATGATCTTTTGTGTATGCACGTTTCTCTTTTGTAGAGTAGGCACCAGTCTTTTGATTTCGCGCCATGCAATCATGGAAAGGTAGGACCCTAGAGTCCACTTCCATCTTGCATGGCTGGCCTTCTATATGTACTTCTACATGTACCTTTCTGGCGCCGTCGGAAATGGCGTGGCCGATGGTCACCGTCTGGTGGGTTTCTTCTTTCTGCCGACCGTCGCCGCTTCTTTGAGATCGTTGAGCGCGGTCCCACCGACCGTCTGGCTGGCGTTCTCTGGTTCTGGGCGGGGAGTTTTCTCTCCGTCTGTCGTGCTGTTCCCATTTGGGCGGGCTGCGAGTCTTCTTTTGGCGGCAAACTCGGGCGATGTGACCCCTTCGTTCACAATGCCTACAGATAGAGTCAAAAAATCGGCATTCTGACCTGGGGTGGTCGCCGCCGCACCCGGCGCAACTGGTCCTCGACTTGCGACCTTTTCGACTTCGTTGATCGCTGCGCCCCGTCTGTACTCGGTGAATGTCCTCCTCGTCTTCTGACGTGCTGGAGTTTGACTGGTATTCACCGTAGTGTGCGGTTGCTTCACTTCTTGCGTCGGCCGACCTTGCCGGGTTGTTGTTTCCGCCCTTCGCGTCAGATCTTCGCATGCTGTCTGCCGACGTGCGCGTTGCTTCAGCGGCTGCGGCTGCTGTAAGGGCATCGGCTAGGCTGATGTCGCCCTTGGCCATAAGTCGGCTCTGAAGTGTAGGATCCCATAACCCGAGTACGAAGCGGTCTCTTATGAGACTGTTTAGACCCTCGAACTCACAGAGTCCTCCCAGGCGCCGAAGTTCTGCGACGAAATCGCTCAATTTTTCGTCTGGTTTCTGGTTTCGGCGGTAGAACTCGTTGCGCCGTATCAGGATGGGGACTTCGGGAGCGTAATGGCGCCGTAGTATGGGTTCCAGGACGTCCCAGTCCATGGCTGTGGCGTCTGCTGGCTTGGCCAAGGCTTTGGCCATTTGGAAGACCTCTGGTCCGCAGTGTGTAAGAAAGACGGCGCGTTTTAGCGGGGCCGGGGCATCCTTCATCCCGGCGCATTCCAGGTACATCCGGAATCGATCCGAGTATGATTCCCAGTCTTCGGCTGCTGGGTTGAATGGGGCGGGCGGTGCTATTTTCGCCATCTTCGCGCTGGAACTGGTTCTTGGACACGGGGTTCGGTTCAGGGGCGAGATCCCACCCTCGTCGCCAGTGTCGTGTCCGCAAAAAGACGATTAGAGTCGGTGACTTTCATTCAAAGCTCTTTATTAACTAGGAGGAACCGAACCGGCGAAAGGCAAAATGCCCGCGGCTTTTATACCTTTCACAAGGCGGCCGCGGCCAATGGCAGCGATTCAAGTCTCCCGCTCTTGGTTTGCACCAATCGCGGGAGACCTCAATCGGGCCAATCAGCGCAGCTCGCCTGGCCAATCAGAAATCCCCGTGCCTTGGCCAATCAAGGCTCGGGGATTTCGAGTATACCATTTGAATACATAACACCCAACTATGACTGTGGGAGGAAGGACAACATCCTGGCTCTGATTGATGCAGCAGAAAGGGATATCTCCATCCAGATGTCAATGTTTGTAGGCACCTACAAAGTCCCACAGGTTTGTGTGTTTTTCTCTATCTGGTAAATTGAGTGGGGTGGTGGGGATGAACAACAGATCCAATATCTTCATACAATTCAAGAGCAACTTTTCAGAATATTAGGGAACAAATCAACGATGTTTTAGTCTATTATGTTCATCTTCAAATTGACCATTAAAGGCCTGAAGAGCCATAAGGTCTCTAGTGGATATTCTACTGAATATTCTACTATTGAAAAACTATCCAGGTTTTGAGATCCTCCATTAGCATGTTCATTTTCACCTATCAATAATATCTGCCTTATCCAATTGGAATCAAGTTGGCAATCGTCCTGTCTTTGTATAAAAAATATTCAGACCAAGAAGAGTATCTTTGGGATGGATAAAAGGAGTTCAGCTTCTGCCCTGATAGATAATTGTTAATTTACACAATTTCTGCCTTGCATAATTTCAGGGTATATAATTATTGGGTTAAAATTAAAGTGATGAAACAGACATATAGTCCCAAAACAGACAAAATTTCAATTAAAGACTTATTGGATTGTACAACTATCTACGATTGACCTCACCCCTTTCCTAAGAGGTCTGTAGGGGGCATGCATAAGTGCACCAATGTGCCTACAGTCACTGTCCTACTATTTCTTTTTATTTTTCTTATATGTATCCATTTCATGTACTCATAACTATTCTGTTAGCAGTTGTGCTCTTGTACATCTAGAGAAGAAGCTGAAAAATTCCTTCACAAAGAATTTGGGATATAGAAGCTGAGAAAGAGGTTTTAAACTCAAAAACAGCATATAATACAGCCCTATATCTTAGATCCTGATATTTTATTTAACATCTGCTAATTTGAATCTAATATTTGGAATTGTATGGGTGACACAGAAATTTACATTGCATTTTTTTTTTTTTTTTTTTTTTGTTTAATATGATTTTGCGTTCCATTTTTATATACAATCTTGTTAATATTCTGTCTTAAATATTTTAAACCGTCACTAAGGAACAAACTATTCTTATATATTCATGAAAACAAAATTGGGTTTGTCAATAAGTAATATTTTGGAGTTGATCTGGACCACGTTATAACACAGCATTCTTCATTACTTTTTCAGATCACTGCTCTGATTCCTTCAGAGGCTCTGAGTGATAAAAGGAGATTCCCTTTTTTCCACCAGATGCTCCCCAAAGAAGGATTCCAAAACCCAGCAATTGTCCAGCTGCTCCTCCATTTCAGATGGACCCTGATTGGCCTCTTTGCTTCAAACACAGAGAATGGAGATAATTTCATGAGGACTTTCCCTCCGATGCTTGTCAGGAATGGAATTTGTGTGGTTATATCAGAACGAATCACAACAATTGGACAAACAGCACCCCTCAGGGAGGCCCTCTCTAAGTGGAGACAAGTCAATGTCTTTGTCCACTTCATAGAATATATTTCCATCTGGAACAAATTTTTTCCTTTCCATCAAGCATTTATCCATTTGCCAGGACCCATTGAAGGGAAAGTCTGGATCCTCACAAATTTTGCACTGAATACAATAACGAAGGACAGACTTCTCAAATACATCCATAATATTTTGAGTTTTGGTTATCTGCCAAAAGAAAGGCCAACAGATGCTGCCTTTGAACCTTATTTCTTTGTGGAAGATCTGTTTCAAGATCATTATTTTCGCTGTTCCCTTTCCAAGCACGTCTTTTCTGTCAAAGGCCGCAGAAGATGCACCCAGAAAGCCCCACTGGAGACCCAGGAGAAAAGGAACAGGAAACAGATCATAAATGACCCTCATCGCTGCAGTATCATTCAGACTCTGGCCCAGGCCATGAATGCCGCTTATTCCTCCAGATCGAGGAGGGGAAGGAAGGAGGGAGAAAAGAGGTTGGGGGCTCCGAGGCTGCAGCTGTGGAAGGTATGGGGGAGGTCCCAAAAAGAATCCATTAATCTGAGATCCTTTGGAGAAGGAACCCAAAGGAGAAGGAGGGGAACATCTCAACCTTCTTGTGCTGCAAAAGGTCAAGAGATTTGCACCATCTAATTGTTCCTGTCTGACGCTCCGGAATAACAGGGAGCAGATCTGAAGTTTCTGTCTAGCCTCTGTTGGAAGAAATCTCCTTCTGGGTTCAGGAAGAAAGACGCTGGAAACATGGTGACTGCTTGGAAGATGGTTTAATGGTGGACAGGAGCACATGCCTTGGTTGAGGAAGGAAGGGCTGAGATGCTGAGAGTGCAATTGTTTTATGCCCTCTGTTGGGATTTGAATTGGAGCTTGTATTCTGATCGGATGTCAGGCTCCCATGGGGCCATGCAGGGGCAACTCTGTAGGCTGTCCTGAGTCCCAGGCTTGGTTGAGCCTCACTGGATGATGGTGATGTAATGAAAGGGCTTTGAGCAATTCCTATATAGCTTTACCTGGAGTAGATCTTTGTTAGGTAAAATAGAGTGGCCTAGGCCAGAGTAATGGTCCATTAGCAAAGGTGGGAGGGGGGTGGAGTTTCAGCCTCTCTGAGTTTCTACTTTTCTTTTTAGGGGAAATATTTTCTCCCTTTTTAGTATATCCTAAAATATTTCATTTTCCTTGGAGAGGGGAGGGTTTTAACTACTCCCAACACCTCTTTCAGTCATTGGAAGAGTGTTGAATCCTCCCTTGTCCAACTGAGAGATTTTGTAAGTTGGAGAAGCTGCTCTCATAATCTCCTCCTCGTCTTCTCTAAAGACTCAGTTTCAGGTTGCAATCAAGTACGATTTTGAGATTGTTTTCTTAAACATGTATTTATTTACACATAACTCAAGATGGCAAATGTCTCCAACACAGCTTCCTCCTTCATCCAGTGCACTTTTAGTACAGTCAGAGACCAGCATTACAATTAATAATAATAATAATGGAGAAAAATAAAAATAAATGACAGTCAATGGGCAGTTAGAGTCTGCCTAATGCTGAGTCTTGTGCGAATATGTGGCAATATAAATGTCCTAAATAAATCAATACATCATTTTGCGTTATGGCAGAACAGAATTTGGCACCATTCAGAGAAATTCCTTCCTACTGATCTGATAACTGCAGTTGCACATAAAAGAGTTCCGAATTTCCTGGATATTTTATTAGGAGAGGCGTCACAAAGTGAATCCCTGAGTCCTGATAGGAGATGATAGCTGAGTCCTGATAGCAGGCTGTGAACTCACTGGTGGGATTCAAATTATTTTACTACTGGTTCTGTGGGCATGGCTTGAATTTGTGGGCGTGGCTTGGTGGTCACGTGGCCAGATTGGTGTGGCCTTGTGGCCATGTGACTGAGTGGGCTTGGCCAGGGGGCCATGTGACTGGCAAACCAAATACAATTGGTCGTCGCTTAATGGCCGGTTACATAGCAAGTGTTCTTATTTATGACTAATCTCCCCAGAGCTACTTGTCCTGTTTCTGGAGTTTTGACAACCATAAACAGAAATAAACAAACAAACACACATGCACACACACTCACTCACACACACACAGAGAGAGCTTTCTAACCCTGCTATTCTTTGATTCTCTAAGGATCTCCTGCTGGAGCAGGGGGTTGGACTAGATGACCTCCGAGATTCGTTGCATGCCAGCCCTAGATTGTTGTGTTGCTTCAAAGAGTCTTCTGAAGCCAGGGTTTGTGTCCTTCCTTCCTCTCCTTTTTTTTCTCTCTCTCTACCTCCCTCCTTCCATGTATTTATCTATCCATCGATATATCTCATTCACTTTCTCCATTCTCTCTTTCTTTCTCTATTTCTCTCCCTCTTTCTTTCTTGCTCTTTCTTTCTTTCTTTCTTCTCTTGCCCCCCCCTCTCTCTCACTGTCTGTCTGTCTCTCTCTCTAACACACATACACACAAAGACACAGAGAGTGGGGAAGACAGAGTGGGAAGATAGGGATCCAGCCTCTTTGCTATCCCCCACCGTCCCCCTTAACTTCTCAGGCCAGGCGAGGAAGGGTGAGCGGCAGGGCCAGCCGCTTCAGGCAAGGTGAAGAGGTGTCGACCAAGCATGGGAGAGTAGAAGCCTGGGAATGGTGGCTCCCGGCTCAGCTGGCCTGAGGGGTTCCTGCAGGCATATCACAACAAGGGGGGCGAGAAGACCCGGGACAACCGTGCACCCACCTGCTGGCTGGCCAGGCCGGGCCGGGCTGGAAGAGGCACATCCGCTGGGAGAAGGAAGAAAACGTGATCCAGGAGGGAGGGCGGACAGGCGGATGTCCCAGGGCTGCTGTACATGTGCACTGCATTAGTAGCACACACACTGCTGCACAAACAGTGCACATGTGCAATAGCCATGGGACATCTGCCCAATCTGCACCATAGCCACCACATGGTAGGGAAAGCTAGGAGAGCGACTGGGAGAAGCGGTTGATCCAGTTCGGGGGTGTGGCCAACCAGGGGTGACCACCAGTTCATCCAAGCTGGTGAGAACTGGTTGAATACCACCTCTGCGTGAGCTGCAGTTCGAGTGGCCCCTTGTCCTCAGGGCCCCAGTCTCAGCTCAGGCGCTCTTTCTTTGTGTCGCCCCCCTGAAATGGCTCTGGGAACTCCGTTGCAGCTCTCGGAGGTTAATTCCCTTTGGACTCTTGGCAGGGTAATTCGATATAAATATCTCGTTGCTCTAAAGGCTGTTCAAATAAACATTCTTGGGAAGAGCAGCCCCATCTTGTTGGATTTCCAGATCTTTGAGACCTTGTTTGAGTTCACTAAGTGCACTAATTCATCCCACATCCTTCTCTGCAGAAAAAGCCCTTCTCTGCAGAAGCCACAGGGGCTGAGTACCCATGAGTAGTTGTGTGTTCATTTTCCCCACAACAACAACCCTGTGAGTTGAGTTGGGCTGAGAGACTGGCCCCAAATCCCCCAGCCTGCTTCATGACCAAGGCGGGACTTGAACTCACATCCTCTTGCTTTCTACTTCGGAGGCTTAATCAGTAGACCAAACTGCCTCCCTTACATACCTATCAAGTTTGGCACAATCCTTCATCCAGTGCGTCATTAATGTTCTTATATGAGATACTATAATTTATCAAATCCTAAAACCCAGATAGTTTTCTATTGCTTTTTAGTCATACAGTTGTTTCTAGGAGGAAAACATAAATATTTTTCTGGAAAGTTGGTAATGTTTAAATAACATAAAAGTATATTTGTCTGAGAATTGTTATAAATCTTGTATAATAGCAATTTATCAACCCTATTATATTAACGACAACATAGAAAAATTGATGACTTAACGAAAAAATGTTGTATCTTCCCACTTTCATGACAAAAATTTAAAAAAGTAAAGATTATTTGAGTACCATTTTTAAATCAGTTTTTATCCACTTAATTATCATACCATCCACCCCTCACTTAACTGGGTTTCTGATCACATCAAAAAATTGTTTATTACACTTTCCTGAGATCGAGTTATATCAGCATAACGTATTTAGGAAATGAAATAATATATGAGGATGACTTGCATAGAGCACATAAGTTATATCCCCCCCTTTCCCACAACACATTTAGAAAGGGCAGTGATAGGAGGGAATGACTTTTGGGGGTTGGAGGAGAGATTCTGCCTGGGGAAGAAGCAGATAAGAGGAGGAGACCTACAGCTGGATAAAAAAAGGGTGGGTGGGAGATTTGTATTTTCTGGCTCCCCAAATCCTGTCAGTGCAGCATTACAGCGAAGTGGGCCTAGCTCAGGTTTCCTGTCCGGGCCTCTTGGGAGAGGATTACCCTGACAATTTTCTTCTCCAGAAATCCGTGTTTCTGATAACCAACCTGTTGCTTTCGGGGAGTTCATAAATCTCCTTTTTTCTGTTGTTCAACTATATTTTGTCAACATCTATATTGTCAAAATATGATCGACAAATTTTTGTGAACTTTTTCCCTTCACTTGTAAGATAGTGGTAACACCCATTTTCCTAATGAAGCATGTCTGTAAATCAGAAAACTACAGAAGGAAGATTCAAATGTGAAAAAGCGTCTGGGATAAGAAACAAAGTTTTCTGCTTTTAAAATTGTTGTACGTTCCCATTCTAGTTCCATCCTTTCCTGGAGAAGAATGAGTTTGTCAATATTTCGGAGATTGAAATGTACAAGGACCCAAATGGAGAGGTAGCAGCAGATCTGCTCATTATGAGCTTCTTGGTTCTTGCCAGGGATGATCCCAGGAGAGAGACTCTGGCGTATTTTGAAAGACAGAGACTTTCTATCAGAAAAAACGTTCTTTCACAGCTAAAGTTGCTCAACAAGGTAGGAGAAAGTTTGGTGTCTTCTCTCCATTTTCCAAAGCCTCAGGTCTCATTTCAAGAGGGCTGATGGTATTCCCCAAAGGTGGTTGACCTTCACCGAGAATTGAATCTGGGCAGGAGAAACCGGATATTTCCCTTAGGCTGCTTGGGAGGCTTCCATACTGTTTCATTTTGTGGACCAAGTACAATTAAGGGTCTCCATCAAACGGGTGAGAATCCCACAAGGGTTGGGGAATGTGTCCCTTGTAGCTTCTGGTGGTTTGCTCCTTGTGCCCAGAAGAGCAACGAAGGCAGGAATTCTGCTGACCAGGGCCTGAATGCAGGCTTGGACCGTATCAGATGGGATTGAATCGTGAGTGGATGGAGGTCCTTTTGGCCCCATTGGGGGAAAGAAGCTTCCTCTCATCCTGCTTGGGGAAAAGTGTCCCCCGAAGGGGCAGGTCCATAATTTGGGAGGCTCTTAAGGAGGCCAGACCTGGCCAGAGCTCTCCATGCCTCCCTTTCACCCTCCCTGGGATGGAGCAATGGGCCTTCTGCTCCTAGGAAGCAGCTCCAAGGCTTTCAGTTCACCTGAAATTATCAAGATTGTTCTGATATCACACTTAAAATTAAGGGTGTGAGAAGAGGGGAGAAATGCGTACTAATGGGGTCATGAGAAGGAACCGGCTGGTTATCACTTAATGCTGAAATCTTTTCTCCATCCAGGAGTGAGATTCAAATTTTGTAACAACCAGTTCTGTGGGCGTGGCTTAATTTGTGGCTGTGGCTTGATGGTCACGTGTCCAGATGGGCATGGCCAGGTGGCCATGTGACTGGCAAACCAAATACAAGTGGTTCTCGCTTAATGGCCAGTTGCTTAGCAAGTGTTCTAATTTATGATTGATCTCCCCAGAGCTCCTTGACCTGGTTTTGGAGTTTTGACAACCATAAACACAAACATACAAACACAGACGTGCACACAGTCTTCTGATCCTGCTATTCTTTGATTCTCTAAGGATCTCCTGCTGGAGCAGGGGGTTGGACTAGATGACCTCGGAGATCCCTTGCAGCCCAGCCCTAGATTGCTGTGCTGCTTCAAAGAGTCTTCTGAAGCCAGGGTTTGTGTCCTTCCTTCCTCTCCTTTTTTTTCTCTCTCTCTCCCTCCCTCCTTCCATGTATTTATCTATCCATCCATATAATTCACTTTCTCCTCCCTCCATCTCTTCCTTTCTTTTTCTTTCTTTGTCCCATCCTCCCATCTCTCTCTTTCTTTGTCTATCCATTTTTCTCCTTTTGCCTCCTTTCTTTCTTTTATTTCTTTCTCTTTCCTTTCTTGTCTCTCTCTTCCTCTTCTCTCATTCTCTCTATTTCACTCTTTCCCTCTCTTTTTCTCTCTTTCCCCCTCTCTGTATCTCTCTGTATCTCTCTCTCATTCTGCCTCTTTCCCTCTCTTCCCCTCCTCCCCCTCTTTGTGTGTCTGTTTTTTTTTTTGTGTGTGTGTGTGTGTGTGTGTGTGTGTGTGTGTGTAAAAGAGAGGCATGAATAAGTCTGACCAGGTCGGGTCTCTTTAAGAACCTCCCCAACTATGAACCGGCCCTTTCAGGGGACACTTTTCCCAAGCAGGACGAAGCTTCTTTCCCAATGGGACCAAAAGGACCTCCATCCAATCATGATTCAAATTCATCTGAATTCAAGGCCCTGGTCAACAGAATTCCCTTTTTTCTTTGCTATTTTGGGCACAAGGAGCAAACTAACCTGAAGCTCTTAGTGACACATTCCCCAGCTCTTGTGGGATTCTAACCAGTTTGAAGGAGATACTAAACCATAGGTGGTTCACAAAATGGAGCAGTGAGAGAAGGTAAGAGTGACAGTGGGGGATAGGGAAGTGGCCAGGTCCCTATCTTCCCATCTCCCCCCCATTCTGTGTGTGTGTGTGTGTATCTGTGAATTTGTGTGTGTGTGTCTCTGAAAGCTGTGGCATGGCCAAGCCAGCAAGCTCTCCTTGGTGCTCTTCGCTACTTCTTTCATTTCTTCTTTTTCGAATCCGGACTGGCTAAAAATGATTGCCAGATTGCAGTGGAAGCGTCCATTTGGGTGACACTCCTCCTCCCCTTCTTCCTCCTCCTCTTGCACCTGGCAGCTGTGGATGGATCAGGAGGGTGCAGTTGCGTGGAGAGATGCTCGCTCCTCAAGTGAGCATCCACCCGCCCCGTACTTGGTTTTGCTGTGCTTTGACATTTGCTTGAGGAGCATCTCCTAATGTGCATGTACCCCCCCGGCCCCACCACAACTGCCAGTTATGAGAGGAGGAGGAGGAGGAGGAGGAGGAGGAGGAGGAGGAGGAGGAGGAGGAGGAGGAGGAGGAGGAGGAGGAGGAGGAGGAGGAGGAGGAGGATCGTCCGAAGGGATGCTTCCACCGCAGCCTGGCGATCATTGTTCAGTCAGTCTGCATTCCAAAAAGAAGAAATGAAGGAAGTAGCGAAGAATGCCAAGGAGAGGTTGCTGGCTTGGCCATGCCATGGCTTTCAGGGACACACACACATACAGAGTGGGAGAGAGAATCAGAAAGATAGGGACCCGGCCGCTTCACTATCCCCCACCATCACCCTCACCTTCTTAGGCCAGGCGAGGGAGGGGCAGGGCCAGCCACTTCAGCAAGGTGAAGAGGAGGCGACCAAGCACAGGCGAGGAGAAACCTGGGAATGGTGGCTGCTAAAGGGATTTGAGGTTGGATGGCCTGGAGCGGCCGAGATCCAAGTGAGCATTGCACCACAGGTTCACCTGATCGCCCACTTCTTTAGTGTTGGCTTTACGGAGCCGCAGCGTGAGGTCTGGGCTGACACGTGACAGCAGTGCCTTTAGCTGTGCTTGCTTGTAAGTCTCCAAATTATCTGGTGAAGACAGCGGAGGAGTCACTTAGGTAGACCCCCATCCGCAGTCCTCCTCCTGCAGAAAAAAGGTGATTGCCTGAGCTAAGAAGGCAAAGAGCTGCGCCTTGACTCACCTAATTCCTACCCCAAATGGTCTCAATTCGGCACGGAGAGGGTAGCTCCCCCTGGCAGTTCCCCTTTCCCTCAGTGCTCTGACTTCCTATGGCTCGCCTCCAATAGGAAAATGGGTGGTTCTGGGCAGCAGAGATGTAGCCCGCTTGAATCCAGTTTATCTCTGCCACTCTGTGCTGTGCCGGGAAAGACTCTCTTGCTCTCCCAGCAGTAGGAGAACATGAGCCACTCCACATGTCTTCCAGTACAGCGAAATGTAGCTCAGGTCCCCACCAGTCTGCATCTCGCCCCGCGCCTTGATTCACCGCAGATACTGGGCCTTCCCTGCTGGGGATGAGGGCGGCGGGTGGTGGCAGCAAAAGGCAAGTGGGTTGGGGGGGTAAAGGTGACCGGCAGTGGCAGGTAGGTGACTGGGCCCAAGAGCTTGCAGAGCCTCACTCACCCAGGGAGATCAGGTAGGGCCACAACGGAAGGCATGCAGCAATGGCTGGATTGGCGAGTGGGCAAAAGCAGGCTGCAGAGAGGGCCAGTCAGTGGTGCAATTTGCTGGTTCTCTGAACTGCACAGAATCATAACAATTGGTTCGATAGAACTGGACAGAACCAGTACAATCCCACCACTGGTTTCATCTCTCCATACTTTTCTATTTAATAAAGTCCTTTTTTTTTTTTTTTTGGCAATGTGAGATGCCAAAAGCAAAAGAGAGGAACTAATGGAAGAATCTTCCAGAAGTTATATCTCCAACCATTTGGAAATAGTGAGAGATTTTACTTACTTAAGTAAAGACCAGAGGCTAATATCTAATATTTTGTCTAATATCCATTTTTACCTCCATTTTCCACATATTTCCTTTGCAATCTTATTTCTTTTCTGCTCAGTCCTTTCCTCAATCTGAATGTGTGGAAAGTTGTCATCCTGGATTTGTCAAAAGGGCTCGAGAAGGAGAGCCAGTTTGCTGTTATGACTGCATTCCTTGTCCGGAGGGGACCTTCTCCACTCAGAAAGGTGGGTGACACCAGAGGAAAGGAAGGCCTGGTGGAACTGGATCCATCCAGAGCATTGTCATGAAAGTATGAATTAAAAAACACTTTGAAGCTGAACTGATTTCTGGTTTATTTCCCAAATGCCCCATTTCTTATCTAAACAGAAGAGCAAAAAGACTGTGAAGGAAGGGTTGGATCGAGAAAGGTGGCTGTGGCAGATTGGACAAGCTTTACTACTGCCAGAGAAAATATTTCTTCTTTTTAGCTTGGATGTATCCTTCCTTCCACATTTACTTCTCTAGGAACACCTGAGTTCCTTGAAACATGAAGAATTGTTTTAGGTCCACCTCCTGAAAGGAGGATTGCAATGCAGTCTACATGCGTTCCCTTTGAGGAACACTGAAAAGGTATTTCTGATATACGAGATGCACAATGTGGTGGCATGGACAGTTATGCCTGTTTCTGGCTGCACCCGTATCACCACTGCTTCAAAGGCCATTCCAAATTGTTTGGAGCAATCCCTTGATCCGTCAGTCTCCTCTGAGGCAAGTATTGCCACCGGGCAAGTAAGTTTCTCTAGAAAGATTAATTGATTCATTATTTACCCTGACTAATGAAGGTTCCTATCAATATTCTGAACATTACAAAGGAAATATTTCAAGTTCAAACCTTCCCTCAATTTCATAACCTATCAAAAATATACCATAGCTATATTTTTAAGAAAGTGATACACTTATTTTCTATCACTGGAGATATGAAGAAATCCGTCCTGGAAATGCTCCTGATAATCACTTGTTCCCAAAAAACTTACAATGTATCTTGAAATGCAAAGGACAAAGAAATACATTTTTTTTGTTTGTTTTCTCAGATACAGAAAAATGCACCAAATGTCCAGATGATAAATACCCCAATAACGAAAGAGTCCGATGTATCCCCAAAGTTATAACCTTCCTGTCTTATGAAGATCTTCTGGGCATCATCCTGGTTTCTTTTGCCCTACTCTTCTTCTTAACCACAAGCCTTGTTTTAATTATCTTCATTAAATACCGAGAAACTCCCCTTGTCAAAGCCAACAACCGGGACCTCTCCTACATCCTCCTGGTCTCCCTCCTGCTTTGCTTCTTATCTTCTTCTCTCTTCATTGGTCAACCAAGGAAAGCCACCTGCGTTCTCCGACAAACAGTCTTCAGCATCATCTTCTCAGTTGCTGTTTCTTCTCTCTTGGCCAAAACTATCACGGTGGTGCTGGCCTTCCTGGCCACAAAACCAGGAAACCGAGCAAAGAGATGGTTGGGAAAGAGCTTGGCCAACTCCATCTTCCTTTCTTCTTCTTCTGTCCAAGTGCTCAACTGCTCCATCTGGCTGGGAGTTTCTCCCCCCTTCCCTGACTCTGACCTCCACTCCCAGCCTGGAGAGATCATCCTGCAATGCAATGAAGGGGCCGTTGTCATGTTCTACGTCACCCTCAGCTACATGGGCTTTCTGGCTGCCATCTGCTTCACGGTGGCTTTCCTGGCCAGGAATCTGCCCGGGGCCTTCAATGAAGCCAAGCTGATCACCTTCAGCATGCTGGTCTTCTGCAGTGTCTGGGTGACTTTTGTGCCAACTTACCTGAGCACCAAAGGGAAACACATGGTGGCTGTGCAGGTCTTCTCCATCCTGGCATCCAGTGCTGGTCTGCTGGGCTGCATCTTCATCCCCAAGTGCTACATTATCTTTCTGAGGCCAGACCTGAACACAAAGGAGCAGCTTACAGCCAGAAGAAATATAAAAACATAAGACATAACACTGTGACATTTAAAGAATTGTAAAATTTCATTTTATTTCAAAGTAGACACTAATTATTTCAACTTAGATCGTGTGCAGGAATCAAAAAAATCATGCCTACATTTTTCAATGGAAAATGTTTGAACGATTTTTATCCTTGTAACTCTCTCCATCTCAACAAATCTTGCTAAAGGGAACTCCGAAAATCATTCAGAGGAATTTGTTGTTCTCCCACTGCCAATGAATTTGATACCTTAATCATACTGACAGCAGCTAAAAGTGTATCTGTGAGAGAATGAATTGGAAAAGTGGTAAGATGGCTTGTGTGGGAGCCAAGCTCCAACTATGTTGTTTGACAATCTCCATGTGAGCCATTGGCCATCCCACCAAGCCAGAGAAGGTAGAGGTCTCCAAGTCCTCTTGCTTAGATGTTCTCATCCAATAAGACCTAGTTAGCGCCCCTTTCCCATAGCTGCTCCTGCCCTGTGAAAGAAGCTTCTCCATGAGATCCACCATCCTCTCTCCATCCCCTGATTAAAGCCGGTTCTTTTCCCCAATGCTTGAGCTAGTTGAAACCAGAGTCCAGAAGATACAGAAGGAGGAGGAGAAGCTCCACTTGAGAGTCAGGCTGCATCCTGACGAAATTGGGCTCATTGTGGCTGCACCATGTGAATAGTTGCAAGCAGGAGTTTGGGGGCGTCTCAAACTCCACCAGAGGAAAGAAGGTCTCTTTCTCTCTCACACTGTCTCTCCAAGGTGGGAAGCCCAGCAGTGCAACCCTTGAAGGCTTCACCTGGGGGTTCACCTCAGTCCTCTGGGGGTGCTTCCAGCCCCGGAAGCCCCAGAAATAAGTCCTATCAAGGACTTTACTCCAGACTCCCTGGAAGTGAGCAGAAGTGGGGAAAAGAAAGGTGAATATTCTGACTAAGAGATCCTGAATGTCTCTGGATATAAATTTCAAGGAACTATAAGGCAATAAATGCAACCCTCCATTTCTGACCACAATTTTTGTTGCTAAGTAAGTTCTGTCTCATTTTACCAACTTTTTTGCCTTGGTTGTGAAGCAAATGAGTGTGGTGTTTAGTTAAATCATGCAGTCGTCAAGCAAGTCTTCCAGCGACCCCAATGACCCCAAGGTACTGCAAGTGTCATAAATCCACGCCTGAGTTTTTGTCACATGACCATGGGGTGCTGGAATAGTTGTTAGTGTGAAGACTGGTCATAAGTCACTTTCCTCAGTGCCGTTCTAACTTCAGTCACCAAACAGATGTTTCTAAGTGGAGGACTCCATGTTGTCCTTGTTAAGCCTGGGTTCCCCAACCAGTGTTAAGGAGACAAGCTAAACAGAATGTGCAGAGTTAGTCAGATAGGCATACAGATAAATGTGTGAGATAAGTTTGTATGTTTGTGAACATACAGTAAAAATAACAGATACGCTTGTGTTGTAAAAAATATAGTTTATTCCACTTAGAGTTTTATAGCATAGTCAAAATAACAGTCCATTAGTCATGTATCGTTTTTAGTCGGTCCATTCAAGGATATTCAATTAGCAAAATCTGTGTAGAATATCCAATGTCAGTTCACTTACAATAAATCAGTCCTCTCACAGTTGATAAATCAACAGTCCTTTCTCTCTCCCACTCCAGTAGGGGGAAAAATGCAGTCTTCAGTCTAACCAGTAATTAGGGATCATCAAGCCAGAGAGAGCAAGCTGCCATGCCTTGCTTCTTTTATGGTGCTTTTACAACCACTCCCTTAATTACATTCTTACAGTTAAAGTTACAGACACTTTAACTACCAAACCATGATAACATATTTATTATTTTACCTAAACCAGTTAGGGTAAACAATGTTATCCCTAACATTCTTCCCTTTTAGGTAATAATAATACTATAACTATTTACATCTTTAAATCATATTTGTTACAACTCTCTTTAAACTTAATTACTCCTTGAGCTTTTGTAAATTGGTCTGCAATGTTTTCTTCTGTCATGCAGTATTCCAATTTAATTAGCCCATTCTTTACAGATTCTCTAACATTTAAGTATCTTAAATGAGTATGCTTTGATCTAGTTTTTACATCAATATTAGTAGCTAACTTTATGGCTGCCTGGTTGTCCTCGTACACAATAATGGAATCTTTAACAGTTATACCCATGTCTAATAATAACTGTTTGTACAAAATTAAGTCAGTGCATAGTAATGACAGACATGAAAATTCCGCTTCCATCGTGGACAAGCTGATATGCTGTTGTCTGATTGACCTCCACCCTATTAGTGTCTTACCAAATAATATAGCCATCCCAGATGTTGATTTTCTAGTGTTTATGTCAGTTGCAAAACTTGCATCTGCATAGGCACTAAGACTCAAATCACCCTTTGGTTCTATATACAATGCATGGTACATTGTTCCCTTAAGATATCTTAAAATTCTTTTTAATGATTGCCAATGACATTGATGTGGATCTGAATTAAAACGTGCCAGCTGATTGACACTATAAGCTATATCTGGCCTTGAGCAATTGCTTATATATGATAAGCTACCAATTAAAGATTGATATATAGACTTATCAAATTTGGGACTTTGATCATCAGTTTGGCAAACCTCCTGACTCATTGGAGTCTTTGCCGATTTACAAAGTTCCATTTTATACGTTTTAATTAATTGGCAAATTTTATCTTCTTGAGATATCTTAAATCCATTTTTTGTTTTGTTAATTGTCAATCCTAGATATTTTTTAATTTCACCTAAATGCTTTAATTTTATCTTTTTAGCTAATAATGATATAATCTCATTAGCTTCATTATTAGTCTTAGTTATCAAAGCAATATCATCTGTAAATAATAACAATAATGATACCGTTTCATTATTTTCTCTTTTAAACACACATGGATCTGCTAAACCAGATTTAAATCCTATATTGTTTAATTCTTTCACAATATATTGGTTCCACTCAAAGCCAGATTGTTTCAACCCGTAAAGACTCTTTTTGAGTTTCCAACAATCATTACTATTTACTTTATTGTCTTTTATAGTAACTGGCTTTTTCAAATATTTTGTGTGCTGCAATGGTGCATGCAAATAAGCAGTTTCTACATCTAAATGGTTAATGACATAGTTTTTCTTAGCTGCCCACACTAAAGCTGCTCTCAAACATGTTGCTTTAAGACTTGGTGCGAAAACTTCATCATAATCAGATGCAGTTTGATTAAATCCTTGAGCTACCAACCTAGCTTTATGGGAAACAGTCCCATCATTTCCAGTTTTTACTTTAAATATCCATTTGCACCCAATGGATTTTTCTCCTGGAGGTAATTTAGCATCTTCATATACTTTCATTAACTTTAATGAATTTAGTTCTTTTTCCATTGCCTTTTGCCAATTCTCCTGATCCTTAGCAGGATACATCCTAAGTTCATCTACACTAGTTGGAACTTTAGTTACTTGGCAAACTATACTTGCTTGATACCTATCAAGTGGTCGAGTTACACGTGTAGTACGTCTAGGTATTACAGGACTTAAAGGTGGACTTTCCTTAATTACCTGTTCTTGATTATCTAACTCTTCCTGATCAACTGTTTCCTCTTGTTCTGGTCCTATTTGCTCTTCGTGGACCTCTTCTTTTATTGGACTCTTCTTATAACTAGTCTGATCTTTTTGCCTTTTGTAGGGTTCAATAATTACTTCATTATTTAAATCTTGCTCTAATCTATTCCATCCTATATGTTCTAGGAATTTTGCACTAGCACTGGTGTATACTCTAGATGTTCCTGGTTCCCAGAAATTAAAAGATCTATGATTAGATTCATATCCTACAAATAATAATCTTTTAGCTCTATGCTGTCCTTTGTGTCTGAGTTGCGTAGGGATATGCACCCATGCTGGTGCTCCAAATGTGTGCATGTAACTTAAATCAGGTTTTGTACCATGTCACAGTGTGAATGGTAATTCACCTGTTGTTGTATTAACAACATTATTTAATATATGATTACCACACATTATTGCTTCTCCCCACAAATTGTCAGGTAATCCTGAATCAGACAACATAGTACGTGCCATTGATTGTAGTGTTTGGCCTCGTCTCTCTATAAAGGCATTATGTTGTGGCCTATATGGTGCAGACTTTTTATGTTGAATACCTAACATTCTAAGTCTATTCTGGAACTTATTATTTGTAAATTCCGCACCATTATCTGTTATAAGAGTTATTAATTTCTTTTTAGTTTTCCTTTCTGCAAATTTAATCCAATTAAATAGATTTAGATATGTTTCAATTTTGCTCTTCATTAAATAGCAAAACCCATATCTAGAATAGTGGTCCATTATACTAAATATGTATCGAGCTCCTCCTACACTTGGTTTTTTCGGACATATTAAATCAGTAAATACTACCTCTAAAGGCTCTTTGGTAGTAAATCCATCAACTCTATTTGCCGGTAAGACCTTGCTTTTGCTTTGATTACAAGCAGAACATTGCAAATACTTATTACAAGGTTTCAAACTTATTCCTTTAGATAATTGAACAGTTTTCTTAAGCATTTTAAAATTTAAATGCCCTAGCCTTCAATGTAACAAGTGAATACATTCATCATGAGGTTTCTTATTATCATAAACCATGTTAGCCACCTCTAAACCATCATCATTTAAAACATATAATTCACCTCTTAAAGATGCAGTAATTTTCTTATCTTCTTTTTCAATTATGCAGTTATCTCCCCTAAAAGTAACTACATATCCTAGTTTCACCAAAATTCTAACTGAAATTAAATTAAACTTAAGTTGTGGTACATATAATATTTTTACATTCTCTTTTATAAAAGAACAATATGCTATACCTTGACCTTTAGCTTTCAGTTTCCAGCCATTGGCTAATGATATTTGCTGTGTACTCTGGGACATTTTAATAAATTTTTTGTTATCATTTGTTATACAGTGGAATGCTCCACTTTCAACCACCCATAAATTATTTTTTACAGCTCCGTTAATATACATGGCTAACTCTAAATTTTTATTTTTATTTTGGTTACTTTTAGTATTCTGGCCAGCATTCTGGCGCTTTGCTTTTTTTCAAAATCTTGCCAAATGTCCTCTTCCTCCATAATTAAAACACTTTTTAATTGTGTATGCAGTAGGAGATTCAATATCTTCTTTTTGAGGTTGCTCCCTCCTTAACTGATCTCTTTCAAGTCTTCTTCTGGCCTCTTCAATCAATCTGCCAGTTATATCAGTTAAAGTTAAACTTTCCTTAGGCTAAATTTTAGGGAAGTGATGTAGTTATCATAATTTTCATCTAATGAAGACAGAATTTTGTAGACCTGGTGTAGTTCAGAGAAAATAATTTCTTTCTCGTGCAGTTCTTGAAAAATGCTTTGTATAGTTTTCAAATGACTAAGCATGTCACCATTCGTTTGGAGATGCGTCCTGAAATGCTTCCATGTTAGATTTATGTGAGCACCAACGTTATCTCGGACATAAATCCTCTTCAGCTTCTGCCAACACCCAACAGCCGTTTGCTCTCCGCGGATATGAACAAGTTGCTGGTCAGTTAGTGTTAGTCCTATTATGCAAAGAGCTTGTTCATTCTTCTGTTTAAAGTCTTCTATCTTTTGTCTATCTTCCTGAATCTCTGGATCCCATTCCTCTACGTTTGGTGGATTTTCAATTATGTTCCACAGACCTTCCCTTCGTAGAAGTAGACTACATTTCATAGACCATGATACATAGTTTGTTCCATCCAGCTTGGATATAAGGGACAAACTTTGTAGATTGATTTGTGCCATGTTTTCTTATATGGATATTAAACTATAATTAATAAAATACAGCTGTCTGTTTACTGTAACGTATAACAACACAAACTCTCACTTTTTACATAAATCTGTTTTATCCTAGTTAAACTGACTTTGCAGCCTCTGGGCCCATAACCAGTGTTAAGCCTGGGTTCCCAACCAGGGTTAAGGAGACAAGCTAAACAGAATGTGCAGCGTTAGTCAGATAGGCATACAGATAAATGAGTGAGATAAGTTTGTATGTTAGTTAACATACAGTAAAAATAACAGATAAGCTTGTGTTATCAAAAATATAGTTTATTCCACTTAGAGTTTTATAGCATAGTCAAAATAACAGTCCATTAGTCATGTATCATTTTTAGTCAGTCCATTCAAGGATATTCAATTAGCAAAATCCATGTAGAATATCCAATGTCAGTTCACTTACAATAAATCAGTCCTCTCACAGTTGATAAATCAACAGTCCTTTCTCTCTCCCATTCCAGTAGGGGGAAAAATGCAGTCTTCAGTCTAACCAGTAATTAGGGATCATCAAGCCAGAGAGAGCAAGCTGCCATACCTTGCTTCTTTTATGGTGCTTTTACAACCACTCCCTTAATTACATTCTTGCAGTTAAAGTTACAGACACTTTAACTACCAAACCATGATAACATATTTATTATTTTACCTAAACCAGTTAGGGTAAACAATGTTATCCCTAACAGTCCTCAGAGCCATTTTTGACAAAGAGGCTCCTGCCCTTAAGCTCCCATCAGAATGGAGCTGGAAGATACCTTGGGGGTCATCTAGTTCAACCCCCTGCCCAAGCAGGAGACCCCAGACCATTCCATGCAAAGGAGTGGAAAAGACCTCCAGGGACAGAGCCCCCCCCCACTTCTGAAGGCAGCCTCTTCCCCTGGTCCATGGGGGCTTCTGGCCTGCTCCTCAGGGGGTGGCTGGAGGGACAGGAGAGGCCTCGACTTCATCCTTGAACCCCCCCATAAAAACACGGAGAAAAGGCTGACATTCTTGGTCCTCCTCCTCTGGGGAGAGAGCCTTGCCAGGACACCTGGCCTCTCTCACAGCCCCAAGGAGGAAAGGCTGCCCCTCCCCAGCCTTTCCCCCTTCCCCCTGGCTTCCTTCCAAGAGGGACCCCCAGGATCTCCTCCCAAGGCCCCCAGGACCATCGGGAATTGGATCGGAGGGGGCAAAGCCAGCCACCATCCTGGCAACCGGCTGCCTCTCCTGGGTTGCTGCTTCCAGGGAGCCTCGCTCTATTGCCTGAGGCCCCTGGGGTTTTTGCCAGAGTGAGGGGACCCTCCAGCCCCCTCCAGCCAGGAAAGCAGAGGAATGGAGTGGGGTGGGAAGAAGAGAGGAGACCCCCCAGCCTCACACCGGTGCAGGGTTGGAGGTATTAACCTCCTTGAAGATGGGCAAAATGAAAGGCCACCCATTGAGCCATTGCACCTTCCGTATCCTGGCCAAGCAGGAGATCCCACATGGCTCCAGTTGCAACCAAAGTCTTTTTATCTTGGGTGATTTGGGTGGGGACCCTGGGTAGATAAGGGGAAGGTCCAGGGAGGAAGGAAGGTTGTCTCCCATATTCACTGCAGGACCTTCATGGGCGGACACATTGCCATCAGGTTGGTTTTCATTCCCAGGTTGCAAATTCCTGATGACCAATTCTGGGGATTGTTTTGGTCTGATGCAGCTGCTGCCTTGGGACCACCACCCCTTGCCTCCCCCATTTTGGGGGATGGGTGGGCATTTGACTCCCCCCCAAATGGCCCAATGTGCCCCAGAAAAGTGTAGAGGAGACCCAGCCTGAGACCCAGGGCAGGGTTGGCTCTCTGGGAAGGGGCCCTCAGCCCACTGAGGGTCTCCATCTTCAGGGAACCCTTTCAGGAGGGCAGGAAGCCTGGGCATGAACTAGCCAGGATTGCTCGTTCTTTCATCACCACATCCCAGCCTTGTTTCCTTTCAGCAAGAAAAGCATATTTGCTTCCCACAGATGAATGTCCAAATCTGGAGCTCTGAAACTTGGAGCCAAGTCCTTCTTCCTCCCTCTTGGCTCCCCAGGGAGTTTTCCAGCTGCCACCTTGGAAACCAGTCCACTGAATAGAAAAAATACAAGGAATAACGCAGAATTATGTCCTGTCCTGAGCCAGGAAGCCCTGAATGTAGAGAATTCCTGGCTTGGCCTAAGATTTAGGCCTTGATTGTCCCTGCATAATTTCAGACTCTGGCCCTCCTGCTCTCATGGCCCCCTTCCCCCTTGAGAGGTTTCTTTCAAAAGGGGACAGATCAGTCCTGCAAGACTCATTTCAGTCCATTTCCAGGTGGACAATTTCAAATAAATCCTCATTTTAATCCCTTTTGACCCAGGCAGCTTCATGGACGCACCCAAAATCCAAGGCCTGAATGGCCCCTTCGGTCTTCCCTGGTATTAGAAATCCCTCTTAAATTCTAAGATTCCTTCCCTCCCTCCGCTCATCAAAACCATTGCGTAAAAGTGGGGAGGGATCCAATGTCCAGAGCAGAACCAAGTGGGCAAATTCAGGAGTTGAGGGGGCTCATTTCCAGTGGAGGAAACCTCCTCAGGGACATCTTGTTAGCCAGCTTGATCAGAACTGCTGGTGCCTGTTGCCCTTCATCCCACACTTGCCAATGAAGACGACTGGCATTCATCCATTAGACCTTTGTCACCTGGAAAGCATCCACCAACTCCAAGAAAGCAACCTGGTGGGAATATCTAAGGTGACACTTTCTGAGTGGCACTTCCTGAATCTAAGACTGAGCTCTTTCCTCCTTGAATCGCCTGCCATGAGCCCAGTTCTCTCGGGGTCTCCAAGAGGGGGGGAAAGACCAGCCAGGACCTGCAGAGACCTGCAGGCATGGAATGGCCTCCCTGGGAAAGTGGAGGGTTCATCCCACCTGGGGATCCCTCAGGAAGAGCTGGTCAACCACAGGGGGACGGCCTTCCCAGTCACACAGCCAGGAAACCACCTGAGGAGGAGGCTGGGGAGAAGTCCGGCCAGTTTTGCCTCCCTCTCTGGCTCTGGAGCTCCCCTTCCCCCCTGGGCTGACTGGGTGGGAGCCTCTCCTGTTAGATCGGGTACAAAAGAGACACGAGACCAGTGCACTTCAAGCTCTTTATTTTATGTTAAGATCTGTACAAAATCTTGGAGCTACGGCAGCCCTTCATATAGGGATTGCTCACGACTTGTTGGCCAATGACAGGACTTTGAATCTCCCACGATCAGCTTGGCCAATCGTGGTTGATTCTTAGGAAGCCAATCATGGCCATTCAGTAGACCAATCAGGATGCGGTCCGTGTGGACCAATCACATTTCAGCTTTTGGAGTATGTTAATATAGAACACCCCTTTTGGTTCAGTCCTACGTAATGTGGTCACGTAGTCGCGCAAATAGGCGGGGCTTCCTACCTGCCTATTTGACCTGCATGGTTCAGTTGATGTTTGGTCTTCGACCAGTTTGGACAGACTCCTCGCCGCTCTCATCCCTCTTGATGGAACCACCTGGAAGGGTTAGCCGGGCCTACTGCAGTAGCTCCTTCCCGGTCTATCCGGGCTGGTTGGGCTGCCAGTTCCACTGTTCCCACCTGGTCTTTCTGGGCTGGTTGAACTGGCTTGGCTGCTCCTTCCAGGTGAAGCTCCGGGTTGTTCCTCTGCCAATGATTCGTTGTCTATAGGTTAGTATTGCTGGTTTATCTTGGCTTGGGGGTGTTCATTTTGTGTTTTAGGATTTTCTTTTCCTGTTTGTTTATTGCTTGAGGTTCCCCCACCCTCCGGTTTCTTTATTAGTAACTTTTTGTGGTGTTTGCGGGCTGTTTGCATTGTCGGTGGCTATTCTTGACCTTAATTGGTCGATGTGCTGTTTCCAGCTTCATCCATCGTCCGTTTGTAGCCGATATGACCAGGAGCCTGTTACCTGTGTTATTTTTGCAGGTACCCAGAGTGGGTCCCCTGTGAAATTTTTGGCGTAGGCTGTGTCTCCTGTGTTAAATGTTTGGTGTTTGCTTGATGAGTCTGGGGCTTTCTCAGGGTTGTATGTGGGGTGCAGTCTATCTAGCTGGGATTATAATTTTCTGCCCATGAGTAGTTCTGCTGGGCTCTTGTTGGTCGTTGTATTGGGTGTTATGTCTTAATAGCATTTTATTTATTATATCCTGCATGTCCCTGGTTTTGATTTTTTGTATGGTATTTTTGTGTAATGGACCATGCGTTCCGCCCATCCATTCGCCGCCAGATGACCGGGTGCTGCCAACGCATGCCGTATGCCCCGTTCTGCCAGGAATTTTTTGAATGCTAGTGTGGTAAATTGTGGCCCATTGTCTGACACGAGCATGTCTGGTAGACCATGGGTGGTGAATAGTTTGTTTAGCTTTTTGATAACGGCCTCAATGGTGGTGGATTTCATGGTGCTTACCTCCAGCCAGTTGGAATAAGCATCGACCGTTATCAGGAATGTGTGTCCCTTGGTAGGTCCGGCGAAGTCTATATGGATCCTGGACCATGGTCCCCTGGGGGTTTCCCATTCCAGGATTGGGGCGGAGGGAGGGCTTGGTCTGGTCTCCTGGCATTTCCTGCATGAGGCTAGCCAAGTCTCAATCTGTTTGTCCATTCCTGCCCACCAGGAGTAACTCCTGGCCAGGGCTTTCATCTTAACTATGCCCGGGTACCCCTCATGCAACATGGACAACACCCTCTTTTGTAGAGTTTCAGGGATCATAACCCTGTCCCCCCAGAGTATGCCACCCTTCTGTGTAAAGTGTTCAGTTTGCTGGTTTTGAAAAGTTCTAAATTGTTTGCCACCGTCATTTTGCGGCCACCCTTTTTCCACCCAGTTCAAGACCCATGCCACACATTTGTCTTTATTAGTTTCTCGGGCAATGTCTGATGCGATCAGGGGTGGGTTGGGTAGTGTCTCTATGTGCAGCGCTGATGTTTTGGGTGCCGGGTCATCCTCTAGGTCGGGCAGGGGGGAACGGCTCAACGCGTCTGTATGCATGATGTTCTTCCTGGGTTGGTGTGTCAGCTGGTAGGTGTAGGCAGCAAATAACTTGGACTACCTTGTCATCCTTGCTGACAGTATGTTTGGGGTGGCCTTGTTCCCTGCCAGTATCCCTAGCAGGGGCTTGTGGTCAGTAATAATTGAAAAGGTCCTACCATAAAGGTATTCATGGAACCGCTTCACGCTGGCGATTACTGCTAGGGCCTCCTTGTCCAGCTGGCTGTAGTTCCTCTCCAGCTTGGATAGTGTCCTCAAGAAGAAAGCGATGGGTGCTTCTCTTCCATCCAGCAGTATGTGGCTGAGGATGGCTCCGACGCCAAAGGGTGACGCATCGCAGATCATGGTTATTGGTAGGGTCTCGCTGCATTGGATGAGGACCGTGTCTGATGTTAGCAGGTTTTTTATTTGTTTGAATGCGTTTTCCTCCCACTTCCCCTAGGCCCAGGTGGCTGTTTTGTCCAGCAGCCTATGTAGGGGTTCCGCTACGGTCGCCTTCTGGGGCAGGAAAACATTATAAAAGTTAATGAGTCCAAGAAAAGCCTGCAGTTCAGTCTTATTCCTAGTTCTAGGGGCTTCTTTGATGGCTTTGAGCTTTTTTTCCATGGGGTGGATTCCATTTTTGTCTAGGAGGTACCCCAGGAATTCAACTTTCTCTGTGCAAAGTTGACACTTTTCCTTTTTAACTTTTAGCCCAGTGTTTTTGAATTTCTGCAAGACCTCCCTTAGGCGGCTTTCTAATTGGGTTTTATTTGTAGCTGATACCAGTACATCGTAGAAATAGGGTACCACCCCTTTTATTCCTAGCAATAGTCTTTCCATCAGGCTCTGGAATACCCCTGGTGCCACGCTGACTCCAAATTGGAGCTGTTTGCACCGGAATGCCCCTCATGAGTTATGATGGTTTGCGCCTCCTTGGTCTCGGCATCAACAGGCAGCTACTGATATGCCTGCGCTAGATCGAGTTTTGCGGAGACCTTGCCTCCCCCCAGTGAGTGAAGAAGGTGCTGTACCACTGGGATGGGGGTAGGCACTCAGCAGCAGCGCAATGTTGAGGGTGGTCTTGTAGTCACCACAGATCCTTACGGACCCATCCGGCTTGATCGGGGTAACTATGGGGGTTTCCCACCGGGCATGGTCTATAGGCTCCAAAACCCCTTGTGCGATGAGCTTGTCTAACTTCTCATCGATTTGGGGCTTGAGCACGAATGGCACTCGCCATGGCTTAAGGCGGATTGGGGCAATGTTCGGGTTTAGGCTGAAGGATATTGGGGACCCCCAGTACTTGCCTAGGTTGCTGTTGAAGACCTTCTGGAAGTCCCTCACGAGCGTTTCCTCCCAGTCTGCCTTGGCGACATGGTTGATGCCCGTCACCTCGATCCCCAATGGTGTGAACTATTGCAGTACCATCAGGCTTGGGCGGTCTTTGTTCATGACAATGAGTGGAAGTACCTCTGTGCAGCCCTTGAAAATTATTTTAAAATGTCCAATCCCAACCACAGGGATGCGGTTTCCCTGATAATCTTTCAGGGTCAGCTTCTGGTTTTCTAGTTTGCTCCTGTGGATGGTAGGCACCAGGCACTTGATTGTACACCAGGAGACCATGGAGAGGTAGGATCCGGAATCTACCTCCATCTTGCATGGCTGGTCTTCGATGCCTACCTCCATGTGCATTTTCCGGGCATCGAGGGTCGTTGAGTGCCCGATGATGACCGTCTGATGGGTCTCTTCTTTTCACCGGGCCTCGCTAAATCGCTTGTTCTGCCCGTCCCGGCTCCATCGGCTCTCGGTGTGTTGGTCTCTGGTCCTGGGGGGAGTGCAGTCTCGTCGTCGGGGGCTGCCGTCTCGTCACCAGGGGCTGTGGTTCCTCTTGTTCTGGCACACCTTGGCGATGTGCCCCCGTTTTGTGCAGTGCCAACAGATGACATTGAGGAATCTGCATTCTGAGTGGGGATGTTCTCCTTCACACCTGGCGCACTGGAACCCCGACTTATGACCTCGCCGATCCCGCTGGTCTCTTTCCACCTGCAGTCAGTGGATCTCCTCCTCCTCGTCCTCGGTGTCTGAGAAGGAGTCGAGGTCTCTGTGGTGTGTGGTGGTGGTCTTGTGGCTGGCCTCAGGACGTGCTTCCGGGGTTGGTCCATCTCCACGGGTGTGGGTCAGTCTGCTGCATTCATCTACCACATCCAGGCCGTGGACTGCTTGGTGGCTTTGGCTGCCATCACTTTAGTGATGGCCTTGGTGACTGAGATGTCTGCCCTTGCCATCAGCCAGCTCTGGAGGATGGGGTCCCTGAGCCTGAGGACCACGCAGTCTCGCAGGGCCTCGTCCATGTTGGTGAAATCACACATGCCCCCGAGGTCCCTGAGTGTGGCCATGAAGTCGCTGATGCTCTTGCCCTCTTTCTGATCCCTCCGATAAAATTCATGCTGTCAGATGAGGTTGGGCACGGCGAGGGCGTAGTGGTTCCGCAGCAGCCGGTCAAGGTCAGGCCAGTCCATCTCTTTCATGTCTGTGGGTTTGGTTAGGGCTTTAGCCATCTTGAATACTGTGGGCCCGCAGTGCATCAGGAACACAGCCCTCTTCTTCTGTCCGTTGGCATCCTTTAGATTGCTGCTCTCGAGGAACATTAGGAATCGGTCAATGTATGATTCCCAGTCCTCGGCAACCTGGTCAAAGGGTGCGGGTGGTGAGGTGTTGCCAGCCATCTTGTCAGGGTTTCGGAGTCTGTTCACCACGTGCTCTGTTGGTCTAGGTGTTTCACGATCCCACCCTCGTCGCCAGTGTTAGATCGGGTACAAAAGAGACATGAGACCTGTGCACTTCAAGCTCTTTATTTTATGTTAAGATCTGTACAAAATCTTGGAGCAGCGGCAGCCCTTCATATAGGGATTGCTCGCAGCTTGTTGGCCAATGACAGGACTTTGAATCTTCCGCAATCAGCTCGGCCAATCGTGGTTGATTCTTAGGAAGCCAATCATGGCTGTTCAGTAGACCAATCAGGATGTGGTCCGGGTGGACCAATCAGATTTCAGCTTTTGGAGTATGTTAATATAGAACATCTCCTCTCCCAGCCTGCAGGGATCCTCCTCCTCCTTCCTCCATGCAGGGAAGCTCCTCCTGCTCTGGGCCATGGGGCTGCCCTGGGCAATGGGGCTTCCTGCCCACTCTGCTCCCCATCTCCTCCACTCCCCCCTCCTGTCTCAGACCCCCAGCTCTCCCTCCTGGGCCAAGGGTTGCATGGGAGTGAAACCCCCCAATGACTGGACACCTGGGACACAGGGACCCCCAGGGGCACCTTCAGAGCCTAGGAGGTGGGGAGGCTGAAGGGGCCGCAGAGCCCATTATAAGCTTTGCATCCCCACAACAAGAAGACCTGGGGCCTCCAGGCGCCCCCCCAACCTCTTTCTTGGGGGTCCTGGCAAGAAGAGACGTGGGGCGCCCAATGTAGGGCAATCTGGAGAAGCCCTTGAGGTGGATTCAAAAGGCAGCCCTGAAACCTCCAGGGAGGAGAGACAGACAAGGCAGGGAGTCCTCCACTTATGACCGCCATGGAGTCCAACACTCATGTTGCCCAGAAAGACGATTGTTAAGTGAGTTTTGAGCCACTTTATGACCTTCCTGGCCCTGTTTGCAAAGCGAATCACTGCAGATGTTGTGAGCCACACGGTTCTTAGGCACATCTGGCTACTCCACCGACTTTGCTCGCACGATTGTCGTGAAAGGGGATCACGTGACAAACACCCGGGGACACTGCGCCCATCATAAGTATGAGACAGTTGTCTAAATGTAAATCCTGGGACCCCAGGGAGGCTGCCAGGGCCGCCAGTGTGGAAAGGGGCCCTAAGTCACCTTTTTCAGTGCCACTGTGGTCACCAAATGAAACATTGTAGGTCAAGGAACCTCTGCCCAGGAAAGAGCGAAACCATCACAGGAGGGAGGGAAGAGGAGGATTCCCTGATAAGTCCTGGCAGAGCTGCAGGGAAGTTTCTCCCGGCCTCCTCCTCCTCCTTCCACCCGATTCCCCTCCTGCCTCTTTTCCCTCTGTCCATCTATCTTCCTCCTCCGCCTCCCTGGGAAAGAAATGGCCTGGAAGCCCTTTGGGGTTCTGAGGGAAATGAGCTGGACATTTGGGGGGGCAGAGCTCTGGGGGTTCAGCCTGACCTCCCTGATTTGGGGGTCTCCTGCTGCCCAGAAAGCCATTTCCTGACTTCTGAAAGGGCCAAGAGACTCTCCTCCAGCCTCGGCTCTTCCTTCTGGCTGGGACCAGGAGCTGGTGGGCTTCACCCCTGGGGGAACAGCAGCTCCCACCTGCCAGGTGCAAAGCTGGCACATCAGACTCAGATCCTGGCAAGAGATGCAACCTGGGGACCCTCACCCCATTCACTCCCCACCTGCCCTGGGCCCCCATGGGCCAGATCCCCCCACCCTGCCCAGCAAGGGCAGAGGGAGCCCCCTCCAGGGATCACCCCACTTCCCAGAGCAGGAGGAGGAAGAAGCCCCTGGCTGCCCCAGGGGGAAATTGGCAGCAGGGCCCCAGGCTGACCTCCCCTCCCCCCTGGACCCCACCAGCCCCACCTGGCCTGGAGGTGCCCAGGGCTCACCTGGGAGCTCCACCTGTCCCCCACCTGTGATGCCAGAGCCGCTCTCCCAGCCAATTCCAAGGAAGGCTCCTCCCTCAGAGGTGGGCTTTTTGATAGCATCTGAGCTGCACAGACCAGATGGGAGGGGCTCCCCCTGCCTCCCTCTCCCCCTGCCCCCTCCCTCCCTGCCTTCACTGTGGAGGAGGCAGACCCACTGCAGACCCCCCTGGCCCTGCAGGACCCCTGCATGCCCCCTCCTCACAGCACAGTCCCCTGCCAAACCCTCTCCAAATCCAGCCCGTTGGAGGCCGCTTGACTGGTGAGGAGGAAGGCAGGCCCAGAGAGGCCCCTCAGCCTTGGCCAGCTGGGCAGGAGGGTTGTCCAAAAGCCCCCAGGGGAAGCCGGTCCAAAGATCTTGGTCAGGCTGCTCAGAAGCCGTTGCCATTGCCTCTTTCCCAGGGCTCCAAGAGAGCGGCTGGCCCAGAGCCTCCTAGCTGGCTTGGTGCCCCAGGCAGGACTGGAAATCAGGGCCCCCTGGGATTGAACCCCCACCCCACACAACTGACTTCGGTAGGATCCACCCAACTCACTGAAGTTGGTCTCTTCCCCTGTGGCCGCATTCACACCTGCAATTCTTAAACATGGTTTGTTTCCCGAGGTTGAGCTTATTGGCTGAGGAGTCAGTGGATGATGGGAACTCGGAAGGAGATTCATTCATGGGGGAGAAGCTGAACAAGATGAGATACATAGGCAGGCCTCGACTTCCAACCATTCATTTAGTGACCGATCGAAGTTACAACAGCACTGAGAAACGGGACTTAGGACTGTTTTTCACAATTAATGTCCTTTGCAGCATCTAATGCAGAGATCAGAATTGGGGACCCTTTTCTTCTGGCGAGGACCCTGTTCACACAACATGCTTGACTAGGCCGGTGTCCTCGCAGCACCCCTGAGAGAAGCCAGAGTTCCACGTGGAGCCTCCTCAGGGCCTGTGAGAAGCCCTGGATGACCACAGCCCGCACTCCTCTGGGGTCTCCCTGGGACAAACCCAGAAGTTGGGGTGGGCTCATTCCTGACCCAGGAGGGGCTTCCTCCCCTCTGGGCCTCACCCGGCTTTGGTCAGACATGGCAGGGAACCTCCTGAAGGAGAAGAGAGTCTCATCGCACATCAACCTGGCCCTGAAAAGCCACAGCTTGAACCCGGAGCCACCCAGGATCTGGTCTGCAGGCCCTGAGAGCAGAATCTGAGAGAGGTTCAGGGGGAGAACTTCCAAGCGGCGGACCTGGGATATGGGCCTTCCTCTGCTCCTCCCTGCCAGGGTGGGCCTGCCTGTCCCTTCAGTTCCCCCTCCCACTCAGCCCCCCGGTTCCCCCTTCTGGGCCAAGAAGTCCATATTAATGTCTCCCCCAGTGAAGAAACATCCTCCCTGAACAACGGATGCCAATAAACCAGGAACAAAGGAGTTCCAACAGCACCTTTTTTGGGATAGAAAGTCTCAGCCCCAGAAATTGAGAAGGTCAGATGGGTCCCTCCCCCCCCAATAGAAGATCCCCACAACAGAGGAAGAGCCACCAGATCTCCAGAAATCCTGTCGCTAGAAATCAGGTTGCACCATCCACCACACTGTGGGCATCACCGCCATCTTTGTAGGGTTTCCCTGTGATAAGATGGGTGGCCAGTAAATTGGATGGATGGATGGATGGACGGACAGACAGACAGACAGATATAGATTGATAGATCTCAGCTGAAGAGTTTACAGTCCATTCTTTATTTAAAAAACTAAGAAACATCACAATATAAAGAATCTTGGTGTATTATAGGAACATTGTAAGATAACACAGGAATGACAAGAAAATAAAAATAAAAATTTCCATCCATTCTATAACTTTCTCCCTATTTACCCAACGATCTAGTCCACAAGTTGTCACTTTCCTGCTTCTTAATGAGCTTTTATCTCGGAATTAATATTGCTAGAAAAGATGGGAAATGAAATTTCACTTCAGGCACAAGCAATTTTAAAATCGGCTGCAATTAAGATCAATATATAGGATTATGACATAGAACAAAATTCCAAATACTCTAAACCTTGGGCAGAGTTCAAGGGTGCCGATTGTCATTAGAAGACAGGCAACACTACCATTAAATGGCATTAACTTAGAAGCGGCACCAAACTCCATAGCTTTGGGTGACTTTCCCCAGCAATCTCTGGAGACAAAAGGCCATGTTGAAGGACAGCAGAAGTCAATTTCCTGAGTGTTGAACTCTCTTCCCCAGCATCACTTTCTGGACTTGCCTGAATGGAGGAATTGATGCCAGGCAGGGAGGGAAGTGGATGATGAGGCTCAGGCAGACTCTGATTGGGGAAGGAACCTTTCCCCAAGAGACAGTGAAACCTGCTGTAGCCCAGGGCTGGGAGGGGGTCCGATGCCCCCACTGGGGCCTCCACAGGCAGAGAAAGAAAGTATGAACTTGGAGAGGATCATAGAAATACTTTCCCTCCCAGGTGGGAAGAGAAATGGCCCCAGATGTGAATCCAAGGACCACAGTAACCAGTGCAGGGAAGGAAGAGGGGAGGCCGGCCAGGAACAGCCTCCAATTCCAGAAACAGACAGAGATCAGACAGATCATGTTCTGAAGGGGAAACCAGAGAATCTCTGGGAGAAAAGTGAGGTGGTCTTGCAGGGGGATCCACAGGGGCTCTGGCTGGCTTTGGAAACACCAGTGGGGAACTCTGTGTCTGGCTGAATACCTGAAGCTGTGGACAGAGCCAAACTCAGCAGTCCTCTTCTGCCAAGGGGAGTGGACAACTCCTCCTGACCAGGGGTAGAATTCAAATTATTTAACAACTGGTTCTGTGGGCATGGCTAGGTGAGCTCCGTTTTTGGGTTTCCTGGGCCTCAAGGAAGCCTTCAGGGGGGCATTTTTGCTCCCAGGAAGCTTTCCTGGGGCTCAGGAAGGCAAAAAATTGAGTGGGAGGGGCATGCAGCACCTCTCCTTGCTCCATTTTTGGGCCTCTTGGACTCAGGGAAGCCTCCTAGGCAAAGCAGTGAGACAACAAGTGGGATCCTGGCACAGCTGGATCATTGGAACAGCTGATTGTTGGGAGGGGGATAAAAAAAGAAATATCTTAAGGAGTGGCTGGGTGGGGGAGAATGCAATCAGTGATGATGGGCATGCGCGTGATGTTGCACATGCACGATAAGGGCTGACTGGAGGTGAGCGGAAGGGTGGCCACCCAGGGGCACAATTTGCTGCTTCTCCGAACTGTGCTGAATCATAACAACCGGTTCTATAGAACAGGTCTGAACCAGTCGAATCCCATCCCTGCTCCTGATGCCTTTCGGGAGAGGAGAGGGGGTCATGGTGGGACTCCTCTTGGCTTGAGATGGCTGGAGACAGTGGAGGTCTGGTCCAATGGATCCTGTTTAAAGCAAAATGTGAGAGCTTCCTGATAGCCTTGGCCATGTTTCGTCCACAAAACCTTTAATAGAAGCCAAAGAGGTTTCAATGTGCTGGCAAAGATGCTAGCAAAGACGTAAATCTAAACTAGGCCTCATTTCAATCTGATGCATCAGGTTTCTCCCTCTCTCTCTCTCTCTCCCTCCCTCCCTCCCAGACTGGCTTTGCTCTACTTTCCTAATGTGCCTGCAGAGCCAGCGCCTCGAACATGGATGGACGGATGGATAGAGACAGACAGAGAGAGACAAATAGGTAAGTAGATAGATCTATTGATAGGTAGGCAGGTAGGTAGGTAGGTGGATAGGTAGGCAGGCAGGCAGGTAGAAAGGCAGGCTGGCAGGCCTTTTGGATGGGTGGATGGATGGATGGATGGATGGTAGATAGATAAATATATTGGTAGATAGGTAGGCAGGTAGGTAGACAAACAGAAAGACAAACAGACAGACCTTTTGGATGGATGTATGAATAGATAGATAGATAGATAGATAGATAGATAGATAGATAGATAGATAGATAGATAGATAGATAGATAGATAGATAGATAGATAGGCAGGCAGGCAGGCAGGCAGGCAGACAGACAGGCAAGCAGGTAGGTAGGTAGATAGGCAGGAAGGTAGCCAGGCAGACAGACCAGAGTGGCTTTGCTCTACTTTCCCAATGTGCCGCTGCTGCATTTGAGACACCGCCCCTGCAGGCACGTTGGGAAAGTAGAGCAAAACCACTCTGGCTATGCTCTGCTTTCCCAACATGTTGCCGCTCCCTGCCCTGGGCTTCCTCAACCGTGAAGTGTACTGGCTCTAGGAAGGAGGGAACAGCACTGGCCTCTAAGACGTGAATGCCCCCGGAGGGGGAGCAGCTTGGGAGGGGCAGCCTGTGAACTTGCTGTCAGGCACAGCAACTACAAAGAGGTCAAAGCCCCCCTTCCTCTACCTCCCCCTAGGTGATCCACAGATGCCATTGACTGTTGTACCAGAACGGTGCAGCAGTCAGTAGGGTGAGCCTGCAGGACCGGCACCTCAAACGCTCCCTGCCGCCTCTTAGCACCCCCCTGCCACCCTTTTGCCTCTTAGCACCCCCCTAAGGCACCCCATTGCCCCCCATGGGGCAGTACCACCCACTTTGGGAACCACTGCCCTATATCACCAGGCTTGAGATTTGGGCTTGGACAACCTTGAACTATACCACCTATGGTTAGACTTAAGCGTAGCACACAAAATTATCTGCTACAATGTCTTACCAGTCAATAACTATTTCAGCTTCGACCACAACAATACAAGAGCACACAACAGATACAAACTCAACGTTAATCTTTCCAAACTTGATTGCAGAAAGTACAATTTCAGCAACAGTGGTCAATGCCTGGAATGCACTACCTGACTCTGTTGTGACATCCTCTAACCCCCACTCCTTTAACCTCAAATTAACCTCTATTTCTTTTTTCTTTTTGAAAAAAGTTTTTATTAATTTTCTACAAACAAACAAGACAAACAAAACATAAAAACATCAACTCTTCTATGTACATCCAGTGTGTCAGTTGGTTCATCATTTTTGTGCATTCATTCTGTAGTCTCAAATTACAATTACATTACATAACAACTCATATTGTCAATCCAAACTTATATATCCTAATATCACTAAAAAAAGAAGTTTTTGACTATATTTTTAATCATTCATGCTTAATGAGCTAACAATACTTTAAACTAGTTTACTCTATAACAAATCATCTAGTCATATCAAATCAATCCTAAAAAATCCTTTATAAATATAATAGCAAATAGCAAAATAATAGCAAAATCAAGATATTCCTTACTATCTAGCATTCTAAATATTCTATTATCATATTTTATCATCTAGCCATTTATAAAAAAGATCCCAAATTTCGTAAAATTGTTTATCCTCTTGCTCTCTAATTTCAAATGTCAATCTACTCATCTCAGCACATTCCAATATTTTCTTAATAATTTCTTCCTGTAATGGTATTTTCTCATTCTTCCAATTTTTAGCAAATACAATCCTGGCCGCTGTTAATACATTTACAATCAGGTATTTCAAATCTTTACTATATATATCAGGTAAAATTCCCAATAAGAAGATCTCTGGTTTCAAATCTATATGTTTCTTTGTCATTTTTTCCAACCACATGCGAATTATAGTCCAATATTTTCTAGCGTCCTCACAAGTCCACCACATATGGTAATACGAGCCGGGTATCTGATGACATTTCCAGCATTTTTCAGATTTGTTCTTAAACATTCTTGCTATTCTTGTCGGAGGAAAATGCCACCTGTAAAACATCTTATACAAGTTTTCTTTATATGCGGTTGACATTGTCATTTTATAATTTTGAGACCACAATTTCTGCCATTTCTCTAAATCAATCCCATATCCAAAATTCTTCCCCCAAACAATCATAGTTTCTTGGACTTGTTCTTCCTCTAATTTCATTCCCAGTAAATAACCATATAGTTTTTTAATCACCTTCTCATCAGTACCCATCAAGATCTTATCTAAATCAGTCTGTTTATCATAAAATCCCTCCGTTTTAGAATCTTCATCATACCTTGAGTGTATTTGTGCATATGAAAACCAATTCATCCTTATACCTTGTTCCTCTAAGTTTTGGATCGATTTAAGTTCACCCTTTTCATCCAAAAGTTCCCCATATCTAACTGTTTGTTCCTTCTTGTAGATTATAGGATAGGAAAATGCTTCAATGGTCGATAACCAAACTGGAATTTTCAAATAACATTGTCTTTTTATCTTCTCCCAATTTAACCACAAAGACTCCCGTACATAATGTCTTCTAAAATAACCCTGTGTTTTAGTTCCCTTATACCATAAAAAAGCATGCCAACCCAACAGCAAGTCATGCCCTTCTAATGTCAACAACCTATGTTTCCTTAATGTTATCCATTCTTTGACCCACATCAAACTTGCAGCTTGATAATACAATTCCCAATTAGGCAGACCAAAACCTCCTCTAATTCTAGCATCTTGCAAAAGCTTTAGCTTTATTCTCGCTTTTTTACCTTGCCATATAAACTTCAACATAATTTTATTTAAATCTTCAAAATAGTCTTTTCCAAGCCTAATTGGTATTGTTTGAAACAAAAATAAAATTCTAGGTAAGATATTCATCTTAATTGTTGAAATTCTCCCTATTAATGACAATTGCAAGTTTTCCCACTTCTTCAAATCTGTAGTTATCTGTTGTTTAAGTTTAATATAATTATTCTCCTTTAATGTGCTACATCTTGTTGTCAAATATATCCCCAGATACTTAACCTTATTTGTAACTTGAATTTTCAAAAGATCTGCCAATTCTTCTCTCTGTCTCAATAGCATATTCTTTGTCAAAATCTTTGTTTTGTCTTTATTTATTTTCAAACCAGCCACCTCTCCATATGCCTCTATCCTTTCCAGTAACTTTGGAGCTGTTTCTAGCGGATCTTCCAAAATAAAAGCTAAGTCATCAGCAAAAGCTTGTAGCTTAAATTCTTCCTTCTTAATTTTCATTCCTTTTATGCTTTTATCATTCCTAATATTTCTATTCAACACTTCCAAGGTCAACACAAATAGCAAAGGAGATAGGGGGCATCCTTGTCTTGTGCCTTTCCTTATATTAATAAAATCTGTAAGTTCTCCCTCCATCATTACCCTTGCTGTCTGTTTATTATTTATAGCTTCTATTGCTTGAATAAATTTTTTAGCGAAACCCATCTGCTCCAATAATAATAACATAAATCTCCAGTTCACGTTATCAAATGCTTTTTGAGCATCTAGGAATATCAAAGCCATTTGCTTTTCAGGATGAGCCTCATAGTATTCCAAAGTGTCCAAGATTACTCTCATATTGTCTCTAATTTGTCTCTTTGGCAGAAATCCATTTTGATCTGAGTGAATAAAATTATTTAAATATTTTTTAAGTCTTTCTGCTAAGATTGAAGCAAAGATTTTATAGTCTGCATTCAATAAAGAAATAGGTCTATAATTCTTAATTTGCAATGGGTCAGTCTCTTCCTTTGATATAAGTGTAATATAAGCCTCTGACCATGTTTTGGGTATCATCTTTTTTATCATAACTTCATTCATAACTTCTAACAATGGGATGCTCAATAATTCTTGAAATGTTTTATAAAATTCTACTGGAAGCCCATCTGGACCCGGAGCTTTCCCATTATTTTGTCTCTTAAATGCTTCATTTAGTTCCATCATTGTTATATTGCTTTCTAGCATTTCTTCAGTCTCTTTAGGTATCTTTGGTAAATTAGCTTCCTGTAAATACTGTTTGACTTTTTCTTCATCAATATTTTCCTGTTTATATAATTGTCCATAAAAATCTCGAATAATTTCTTTTTTCTCCTTATTCCCATAACAAACTTGGCCTTGTTCATCTATTAACTTCAATATTTTTCTTGATTCCTTCTCTTTTCTCAATTTATATGCTAGCCATCTACCTGGTTTATTTGCATCTTCAAAATAATTCTGTTTGGAGTTTCTAATTTTCTGTGCCAGTTCTTCTTTCTCTATTAATTCCATTTTATGTTTGATTACATCCAGCTTCAATTTAATATCCTTTTTCTGTGGCATTTTCTGTAATTCTTTTTCAAGAATTTTATACTCATCTTCCAAGGCCTTAGAAGCTTGCCTTTTCCTAATATTCTTTTTTCTTGTATAATCTATTATCAAACCTCTAGCGTATGCCTTCATTGTGTCCCACACATTTTGGGTTGAAGTATCTTCTTTTTTATTTTCTCTGAAGAAAAAAGCCAATTCCTTCTCCATCCATTGTGTAAAATCTTTCTCCTTTAAAATAGTATTATTTAATGTCCATCTCGATCTTTTTTTTTTGTCCCTTCCATTTAATTGTCATTGGGCTATGATCTGCCCAGGTACTTGTTTCAATATTTGTTTCTTTAATATTAGATATTAGTTCTGTTGAGATCCAAATCATATCTAATCTGGACCATGATAAATGTCTATTTGAATAAAAAGTATATTGTTTAGCTTTAACATTTCTTTCTCTCCAAATATCTTTTAAAGTTAATTCATCTGTCATTTTAAAGAAGGACCTTGGGAGAGCCTTTCTATTTTGCTTTGTTGTTGTTGCTATATAGTCCAGTTTATTGTCCACAATTCCATTAAAATCTCCCATCATAATTATATTAACATAGTCCAGTCCAATTATTTTCATATGTAGCTTTTTATAAAACTCTTCTTGTTTATCATTCGGAGCATAAATTGCAATCAGGAGTATTTTTATATTATTGTCCATTATTTCTACCATTAATACTCTTCCATCTTCATCCGTGTAAATCAATTTTGCTGGAATAGCCTCTTTAATGTATAAAACCACACCTCTTTTCTTACATTGAGTCAAAGAGGTAAATATTTTCCCTAATTTTGGCTGTAATAACAATTGTTCATGTTGTTTTTTAATGTGAACTTCTTGTAAACAAATTATATCAAATTTTAATTTCTCTAATTTATGAAAAGTTTTCCTTCTTTTAACAGCTGAATTAAGTCCATTTATATTCATTGTAATCAGTTTTTTTTCCTCCATAATTATGCTTTATATTTAGGTCTAACAGCTCTCGTGGATCTCACTTCACGCTGTTCTTTATTATCCATCTGTCCCCCTGCTGCTCCTTTCTCTTTTTCAGTCTCCAGTTGTTCATCTTGAAACTCAATTGATAAAGCCTCTTTCTCTATTCCCTCTCTTCTTCCTCCAAAGAATTCTGCATGAAAAAGTTCTGCTTTCTCAATTGAATCAATTCTATATCTTTGCTCTTGCCACCCAAACACTAGTCCTTCTGGAATCAGCCATCTATAATTCACTTCATTTTCCAATAGTATTTTGGTCAGAAATCGATATTCTCTTCTCATCTCTCTCACTCTTCTGGGTATTTGTTTTAAAACCACAACCTCTTTACCCTTGTATTTCAGTGTTTTCTCTCTTACTACTTGTAATATTTGCATTTTAATGGATTTTTTGGTAAATCTAATATGGACTTCCCTGGGTAATTTATTTCTCATCGCATATCTTGTATAGACTTGATATATCTCATCTATTCCATCCATCATCTTTTCCTCTGTAATTTCCAAAACATCTGCCAAAATTTCTATCATTACCGCTGCCAAATTTTCTCCTTTTTCCTCTTCTATATTTTGAAATCTGAGGTAAAATTCTGACCTTTCCATCTCCCACCTCAACATCCCACCTTTTTCTTGTTCAACCGCTGTTAGTCTGCTGTCAATATTTCCAATCTTCTTCTCTCTTTGTTTTCCTTCTTCCTCAATTTTTTGGAATCTCTCCTCATACTTAACCATCATTTGTTTAATATTTTCCACTTTTTCATGATTCTTCTCTATTCTTTGTTCAATATTTTCTGCTCTTTGTTCAATATTTCCTGCTCTTTGTTCAATATTTTCTGCTCTTTGTTCAATCTTTTCTATTCTTTGTTCAATATTTTCTGTTCTTTGTTCAATATTTCCTGTTCTTTGTTCAATGATATCTGATTTTGTCTTGAGATCTTGGATTCCTTGCATAATCATCTGTAAAGTTATTTTTTCTTGTTCCTTATCTTGCTTCAACATTGTCTGAATTAAACGTTGTCCTCCAACTGGTGGGGAAGCAGAGATAGAAGCAGAAATGCCAGATGGTATTGGTTTCCTGCTCATTTCAATGTTTCAAAAACTTCAAATTCTTCTTGACTTTTAATCCAACTGGTAGAGCAGCCAATTATAATCCAAAATGAAGAACTCCAATAGTAAAAAACACGAAACCACAGAAGAAACAGGAAAAAAAGAAGAAGAAAGATCTTCAGGTTCTTCTAGACCCTAATCCAATTATGAGATAGTCCACCATAAAAAAGGAAAAAATAGAAAGGAGAAAACAAACAAATCCAAAAATAATAATATTGATTAAGAGCAAAAGAAAAAGGAAAAAAGAAAAAGCAAAAAGAGAAAAAACAAAAACAAAAACAAAAACAAAAAGTTCCTTCAGATTCTTCACACCTTAATCCAATTAAAAAGTCTCAATAATCCAAAAAAAAGAAAAAAAAAACAACCTCAACAACAAAGTAGTCCAAAAACATAAATATGAAAAGCAAAAAGGTCCCAATAAAAAAGAAAAGAAAAATAAAGAAGAAAAAACTCTGAGGCTTTCCCTTTAAAATAAAAGGCAAAAATAAAAATATTACTAAAATTAAAATTTAGAAGAAGGCTAGCGAATGGGGTATATATAAGAAAACACACTGCACTTTGTTATTTATCCAAGGCTCTTGTTATGACTCTCTTCTCCAGCAGCTTCAAAGCCAAACCTCAAGTATTGTTGATAACAGTCCAGGAAAGCACCTGCAATAATATTTTACTGTGCTCTCCCTCTATCTTATCACATTAAAAAGTCCTTGAGATGAGGTCTTTTTGCAGTTCTCTCCAATTCACATAAAGATACTTTCAAGCCTCTAGTTGGCAGTGTTACAAAGTTTCTTAATGCTCTTTCTCCCCGCCCGCCAGAAAAAAGGAATAATATATACAGAAAAAAAAAGAAAAATAGCCAAAGGGAGCCTCTATCCTAAAGAAAGTTAAAAGATCAAAAGAAGCATAAAATCAAAGGAAGCATAAAAATATATATAAGAGAAAATTCAATCCGGTTACCTACAAAGTCACAGTAAAATCTTTCCCAAAAAGTATAAAGAAAAAAAAAAAAAGCCAAGCCTCAATTTGACATCACTTTAAAAAACGCCGCTCAAAACAATTTCAGTCAAAAAAAAATCTCACAGCTTTCTTCTTTATATTGGATGAACTTTCCAACCTTAGCAAATTTACAGCACAAAAGAGTTTTTCTCACCCAGCCGACACACTTCACTCCAATCACTTTCTTTCCGGAGCTGTCCCGACTTCAGCAGCTATGGAGGCTGCCTCTCCGCCGCCAGCAAAAGGGCTTCTTCCGGATCAAACCAGAGATTTTGCGATATCTCTGGGATCCTGGAACAATGCCCTTCACGATCACCGTCTCTACGGGACGGTTTAGGTCCGTTAGGACCGACCAGGGGCGAAAATATTGGCTGCGATCTCAGAGCCCCGAGATCGCAGCTGTATCGCCGGAATGAAGCTCCGCCTTCTCCCGACCTCACCCCATTTCTAAGAGGTCTGTAAGGGATGTGCATAAGTGCACCAATTTGCCTACCATCCCTGTCCTATTGTCCCCATTTATTCGTACCTTTTTCCTGTATTCTTACTCATGTTTATACTTATATCTGTTATCTTGTAAGCGATTGACAAATCAAATCAAATCAATAAATAATAAAATTGTTTTCTCCAAATGAGGAGATTGTACATGAAAACACCCAACTTGTTCAAGAGAAAGAAGAACTCTGCAAAGAGGGCCTAATTTCTCTCTGGTTTTCCCATTTATAGCAACAGAAAGGATAAGTTGTTCTCCCTCAATGAGGAACTCCTGCGGAAAAATGCCCAGCTTGCTGAAAAAAATGCAGAAATCTGCAGGGAGCTGGAGTAGAAACAGGAGGGGAGAAACTTTCAGAAAGCAACCCTGATTTTTCTCTTCCAGGATCTGCTATTCCATTCTCCTTAGCTCCCTACCCTGGACACACATTACACAACGTTCTGGTTTGAATTACATTGCCTGGATGGGTCTGAGACACCATGAATCCCTTGCCTGGGACTTCCTGGCCAAATCCTCTGAATTTAGGAGGTCCTTGATTTTATCTCCTCCTCTGCTGCTCATTGACCTCACTTCTGGGCTCCCCCTTTGATCTCACCCATTCAGTCTTCTCCTCCCTTCTGTTCCTGTTCGAAACTTTGGAAATTGTCTTGAATGGGTTTGTGCCTGTTTTGGTATGTAAGCCAAAAAAAGAGGGGGGGGAGGGTTTTTAAGATCTGAAGATTCTTTTGTGATACTCATAGATTATGTAATGTGTCGTGTCCGCAAAAGAAGCCAGGAGTCGGTGACTAAATTTCAAGCTCTTTATTTAACAGTTGTGAACCGAACCGGCGAAAAGGAAAAAGCCCGCGGCTTTTATCCTTTTCGCTGTGGTGGCCACGGCCAATGGCAGCGATTCAAGTCTCCCGCTCTTGGAGTGAGCCAATCACGGGAGACTTCAATCGGGCCAATCAGCGCGGCTCGCCTGGCCAATCAGAAATCCCCGCGCTTTAGCCAATCAAAGCGCGGGGATTTCAAGTATGCAAATTAGGGACAGAACACCCCTCCCCTCTTGGTATAGTCCATCACGTTGCGTAGTCACGTAGGTAGGCGGGGCTCCGTCTGGTCCTACTTGACCTGCGCAACTCAGTTGCAAGCTGGATTTCGGCCGGAGCGGTCATGTTTTTGTCTGCTCCCTCTTCTGTGCGAACCGGCTGGATGATCAGGCCGGTTCTTTCTCCGTGGCTCCCACCTGGGCCTTCCGGGTTGGTTGAGCTACGGGTTTCGCCGCTCCCGCTTGGCTTCTCCGAGTCGGTTGAGCTGGCCAGGTGGTTCTTCTCTGGTGGGGGATCGCGATGGCTGCGTTCCGGTAAGTACTGCTGGTTTATTTTTTCTTGCGTTTGTTTATTCGGGTATTCCCTCCCCCCTTGGTTCGTGTTTTGGGGGTTGAGGTCCGTTGCTGTTCGTGACCTGAGCTGGTCTATGTGTCGTTTCCAGGCTCGCCCATCGGTGGTTTGGAGCCGGTACGACCGTGGACCTGTGATTTGAGTGATGACGGCTGGGATCCATAGGGGGTCCCCCGTCAGATTTTTCACGTACACTAAGTCACCGGGGGCAAAGGTCCGGTATTTTGTACTTGAGTCTGGGGGTCGCTCCGGGTTATATGTTGGGTGTAACCTGTTGAGCGGGGACCTCAGCTTCCTACCCATCAGCAACTCGGCTGGGCTTTTGTTGGTAGTGGTGTTCGGGGTGATGTGTTGTATAAAGAGGAGTTTATTTATTTTGTCGTTGATCTCCCCGTGGTCCATTTTCCGGATGGTTTTTTTGGTAAATTGGACCATCCGTTCCGCCCTACCATTCGCCGCCGGATGCGCCGGTGCTGTTAATGCGTGGCGGATGCCCCTCTCCGCCAGGAACCTCTCGAAGTCGAGGGAAGTAAACTGGGGCCCGTTGTCTGAGACGACGACGTCTGGGAGGCCGTGTGTGGAAAAGAGTTTGCAAAGTTCTTTGATAACGGCCTCCGTGGTAGTGGATTTCATGTCGCTTACCTCCAACCAGTTGGAGTAAGCGTCAACTGTGATCAGAAAGGTATGTCCATTCGTGGGACCGGCAAAGTCTAAATGGATTCTGGACCAGGGTCCCCTTGGTGTTTCCCAGTCCAGGATGGGTGCTGCGGGTGGGCTGGGTCTGGTCTCCTGGCATCGTTGGCATTTGGCTACCCATGCCTCTATCTGCTTGTCCATCCCTGGCCACCAAGCGTAACTCCTGGCCAGGGCTTTAGTTCTGACGATGCCAGGATGCACTTCGTGCAGCATCTCTAAGACCCTCCCTTGCAACCTGTCCGGGATGACCACCCTGTCACCCCACAAAATACATCCCTTGAGTAGTGAGAGTTCAGTCTGGCGGTTTCTGAATGTCTTAACGGATTTGTCACTGTCCCTTTCAGGCCAACCTTTTTCCACCCAATGTAAAATTCGCGCCAGACGCCTGTCCTTGATAGTTTCCCTGGCAATGTCTGACGCGGTAATGGGTAGGTTGGGCAAATTTTCGATGTTAAGGGTGTTTGTTGTTGGTGCTGGGTCAGGATCAGAGTCTGGTAAAGGCGAGCGGCTTAAAGTGTCCGCGTGCGAAATTTTCTTACCTGGCTTGTGTAACAGTTCGTAGCTGTAGGCTGCCAGGAACTCGGACCACCTTGTCATCCGGGGTGATAAAATGTTCGGGGTGGCTCGGTTTCCTGCGAGGATGCCCAGCAACGGCTTGTGATCTGTCACAATGGTAAACGGGCGGCCATAAAGGTATTCATGGAATCGCTTAACGGCGGCAACTATAGCCAAAGCTTCTTTGTCCAGCTGGCTATAGTTCCGCTCCGGTTTAGTTAGAGTCCTGGAAAAGAAAGCGATGGGTGCTTCTCTTTTGTCGGGGAGAGTATGGCTGAGGACAGCGCCGACGCCGAAAGGTGATGCGTCACAAGTGACAACCAAGGGCAAGGTTTCGCTGAATTGAATCAGGACGGCATCGGAGGTGAGGAGGTCTTTGGTTTTTTGGAAGGCGGCTTGCTCTCGTCTCCCCCAAGTCCATGTTGCCGCCTTATCCAGGAGCCTATGCAAAGGCTCCGCCGCCATAGCCTTTTGGGGTAGGAAAACATTATAAAAATTCAGCAAGCCTAAGAAAGCCTGTAGTTCCATTTTAGACCTTGGGGTGGGGGCTTCTTTGATGGCTTTCACTTTTTTAATTGTAGTGTGAATGCCATGCCGGTCTAGAAGGTAGCCCAAGAATTCCACTCGCTCTGTGCATAGTTGGTATTTTTCTCGTTTTACTTTAAGTCCCGTTACTTTAAATTTTGTTAAGACCTCCCTGAGTCGGTTTTCTAATTTGGCTTCGTTTGGCGCCGCCACTAATACGTCATCAAAATAGGGCACCACCCCCTTGATGCCCTGCAGTAAACGTTCCATCAGGCTCTGAAAGATGCCTGGTGCCACGCTGACTCCAAATTGGAGCCGGTTACATTTGAATGCCCCCCGATGGGTAACGATGGTCTGGGCTTCCGCTGTTTTTTCGTCGACCGGCAACTGCTGATATGCCTGGGCGAGATCGAGCTTGGCAAAGACCTTGCCCCCTCCCAGTGAGTGCAGTAGGTGTTGCACGATTGGGACGGGGTAGGCGCTTTGTTGCAACGCGCCATTTAGGGTGGCCTTATAGTCCCCACAAATTCTCACGGACCCGTCTGGCTTGACTGGGGTCACTATAGGGGTCTCCCATCGGGCATGGTCTATCGGCTGCAACACCCCCTGTTTGATGAGCTTGTCGATCTGCTCGTCAATTTTAGGTTTTAGGGCGAATGGTACCCTCCTAGGTTTTAGTCGCTTGGGGGGAACCCTAGGGTCTAGATCAAATGAGATAAGGGGCCCCTGGTACTTGCCCAGGCTTCCGTCGAAGACCTCCCGGAACTCCTGGGCTAGCCGCTGTTCCCAGCCGTCGTCGACGACGTGGTTGACTCCTGTCAGCGCGATGTCAAGTGGGGCGAACCATTGTAGGCCCAGCAGGCTTGGGCGGTCGCGATCGACGATTGTGAGTGGGAGTTGTTCGGTGCGGCCTTTGTAAGTTACATTAAAGTTCTTGGTGCCCACTACCGGGACGCGGTTTCCCTGGTAGTCTTTTATAATGATTTTTTGGGCATTAATGTTCCTCTTATGGAGGGTGGGCACTAGCTGTTTTATCTCGTGCCATGCAATCATGGAGAGGTAGGACCCGGAGTCCACCTCCATCTTGCATGGTTGGCCTTCAATATGGACTTCTACGTGTACCTTTCTTGCGCCGTCGGAGATGGCGTGGCCGATGGTTACCGGCTGGTGGGTATCTTCTTTGCGCCGACTGTCGCCGCCTCTTGAAGATCGTTGGATTCGGTCCCACCGACCGTCCGATTGGCGATCTCTGGTCCTGGGCCGGGGGCTTTCCTTCTTTCGGTCGTGATGTTCCCATCTGGGCGGGCTGCGGGTCTTCTTTTGGCGGCAAACTCGAGCGATGTGTCCCCGTCTTTCACAATGCCTACAGATAGAGTCAAAAAATCGGCATTCTGATCTGGGGTGGTCGCCGCCGCACCCGGCACAGTTGGTCCTCGACCTACAACCTCTTCAGTTCCGTTGGTCGCCGCGACCCGTCTGTACGCGGTGTATGTCCTCCTCGTCTTCTGACGTGCTGGACGTAGACTGGAATTCTCCGTAGTGTGCAGTTGATTCGCTTTTAGGGTCGGCCGACCTTGCCGGGTTGTTGTTTCTGCCCTTCGCGTCTGATTTTCGCATGCTGTCAGCGGAAGTGCGGGTTGCTAGGCTGATGTCGCCCTTGGCCATAAGCCGGCTCTGGAGTGTAGAGTCCCATAGGCCGAGTACGAATCGGTCTCTTAGGAGGCTGTTCAGACCTTCAAACTCGCAGAGTCCTCCTAGGCGCCGCAGCTCGGCGACGAAATCGCTCAGTTTTTCGCCTGGTTTCTGGTCTCGGCGGTAAAATTCGTTGCGCCGGATCAGGATGGGGACCTCGGGGGCGTAATGGCGCCGCAGGATAGGTTCGAGGACGTCCCAGTCCATGGCTGTTGCGTCTGCCGGCTTGGCCAATGCCTTGGCCATCTGGAAGACCTCGGTTCCGCAATGGGTGAGGAAGACGGCGCGTTTTAGCGGGCCCGGGGCGTCCTTCATTCCGGTGCACTCGAGGTACATGCGGAAACGGTCTGAAAACGATTCCCAGTCCTCGGTGGCGGGGTTGAAGGGGGCGGGCGGTGCGATTTTCGCCATCTCTGTGCTGAAACTGGCTCTTGTTGGACACGGGGTTCGGTTCAGGGTCGGTATCCCACCTTCGTCGCCAGTGTCGTGTCCGCAAAAGAAGCCAGGAGTCGGTGACTAAGTTTCAAGCTCTTTATTTAACAGTTGTGAACCGAACCGGCGAAAAGGAAAAAGCCCGCGGCTTTTATCCTTTTCGCTGCGGCGGCCGCGGCCAATGGCAGCGATTCAAGTCTCCCACTCTTGGAGTGAGCCAATCACGGGAGACTTCAATCGGGCCAATCAGCGCGGCTCGCCTGGCCAATCAGAAATCCCCGCGCTTTAGCCAATCAAAGCACGGGGATTTCAAGTATGCAAATTAGGGACAGAACATAATGCTAAATACTGAAAGTAAAAATTCATTAACTTGCACTTAAATAATCAAACTCTTAGAAATAGTTTTGTTACGACTGAAGAAGCGAATCAAATCCCTTCAGAATATAGTGGAGATATAGATAGGATCTACTGACTTGTTAATTTTACTGAGCATTGGTAAAGCACCCAATAAATCAAATAAATAATTCCTGCCTTGGTTCCTGTGAGAAGACTATGCTAGCTTTGGTAAGAGAAATGGCAAAACTAAATTAATTAAAAAAAGAAAGGCTAGGTAAAAGAAACAAAGTCCCTGGTATTTTTAGTTAGTTTTAATTTTAAATGAATTTGATGATACAAGTAACCCCCCCTCTCTCTGCTGTTTCCTGCCCCCCCTTTAGCTCCAGACAAAGCCTACAAAGATAGCCAAGACCCGCCCCTGGGAGTCTGGCAGCCAATGGGAACAGGAAACACTAAGGTGGGGTCCAACAGAGGGTATATAAGGGACTCTCAGCATCTCAGCCCTCCTTTCTTTTCCTGCGCCCAACACCTGGAAGCATGTGGTCACCCTTTTCGCCCAGGAGCGCGAAGCCATGTTATCCTGTCCACCATTAAACCCTCTTCCCAAACAGCCTCCATGTTTCCAGGGTCTTTTTCCCCACTTGGAACTGAACCCAGAAGGATATTGCTTCCAACGCTATCTACCTACCTGTACATATGCTTGTTTATGTTTGTATGTATGTTTATAAAACAAAAGCAACAGTATAAAAAGAAATTCAAATTTATTTGCTAGCACTGAGGCCAGATATAAACAACATACAGAATAAAAGATATATGACTTTTTTCACATATCTTTATCTATCCATATGTCTGTCTGTCTCTCTTTCTGTCTATAATCACCTACTCACATAGTAATATGTTTGTGTGTGTGTGTTTATAAGACAAAGGCAAAAGTGAAAAAAAATTAAGGACTTAATGGTTGGTGATCGGTTAAAAAAATAGTAGGCTAATTTCTCTCTGATTTTCATTATTTACAGAGAAACGTCAATAATTTCAAAAATTATAAAAGAAAATGAGGAACTGAAAGGAAATATAAAAAAATGGAGGTATAAGAACTTTGAACTAATAGTTGAAAAAAAGGACCTCATTTAAGAGTTTGGAGAACAGTTGAGCAGGTGAGAAACTTTTAGTCAGCAAACCTGACTTTTGCTTCCAGAATTTAATTTCTCCTTTGCTCCCTCCCTGTGGAGCTGCCCAGAAGATCAGCATAGCCACCAAATCTCCACTCAGGAGATCCATGGTTATACCTCCTCCATCCAAGCAGGGTAGAAATCCCATTGAGGAATTGATGGGTGTCAGGTGGGGAAAGAAGAAAGTCTTCCATGGACATTTGGCTAGCAACCTCATGTTGTCCTTTGTGGAGTTCTTCAATGTGTTTCACCAAGGATTCATTCTCCAGCTCTAACTGATGGCATGACCTTCTTCAGGTTTTCTGCAGGTCTTCCATTGTGGTCCTATGTTGATCCACTTTCTCCTGGAGACAGCTGCGCTGATCTTTCATCCACTGATTGTCTCTCTGGAATTCCTGGGTCTGAAAGTCAAAGGAGTCCCTCAGTTCATCAACCTGGAAGTTGGGACCATCAGTGGTCACTGAGAGATCACCAAAGAAATTGTCTGTGTGACCATTTCCTCCTTGTTGCTGACCTGTTTAGATTGGACCGAAGGCGGATCTCGCACTTAGATGATTAGAGATTCTCTGCAGCCAAAGGCTGTTCCTGGTCTGGAGAAAAACTCTCCCAGGAACAGCCTTTGGCTGCAGAGAATCAAGTCTCTAATGATCTAAGTGCTAGAGCCCACTGCAACGACATAGCCAAAAAGGCATTAAGAATTATTAACCTAATCCTACATAGCTTTTTCTCTGCTAATATCACACTACTAACTAGAGCATACAAAACATTTGCTAGACCAATACTTGAATACAGCTCATCAGTCTGGAACCCACAGTATGTATCTGATATTAACAGTTGAGCAAGTCCAGAAATATTTCACAAGAAGAGTTCTCCGCTCCTCTACTCATTGCAGAATAACTTATGCCCACCAGACTTGAAATTCTAGACCTAGAAAACCTAGAACTACACCACCTTCGCTCCAATCTAAATATAGTATATAAAATAATACATTGCAATGTCCTACCTGCAAATGAATACTTCAGCTTCAATCATAACAATACAAGAGCACACAATAGATACAAACTTAAGGTAAACCGCACCAAACCTGACTGCAGAAAATATGACTTCAGCAACAAAGTGGTCAATGTTTGGAATACTCTACCTGACTCTGTGGTTTCTTCCCAAACCCCAAAAACTTTCACCTTAGACTGTCTACTATTGACCTCACCCCTTTCCTAAGAGGCCTGTAGGGGGCATGCATAAGTGCACCAACATGCCTACCATCCCTGTCCTATTGTTTCTTTTTATTTTTCTTATACGTACCCATCTCATGTATTCATAACTATGTTTATACTTATACCTGTTATCTTATAATTGCTTGACAAATCAAATAAATAAATCAAATAAAAATAAATAAATCCAAAACATTGTCAACAAAAACTTTAATTATAAGTACAATCAAGGCAAGATGAGGTAATTAATCCAGCAGGGCAAGAGAAGGAATTCCAGATGTGAAGGAATGGCAGTAAATCAACCCAGTTGGGAGGATTCCAGGAACACAGATAAACAAAGTCAACTCATGTTTGCTCCCAGTGGCTGCCGCACTCAGCTTGCATCTCTTTCAAACTCTCTTCCCAGGTGTGGCTAATGAAGGGAATCAGGACCCTTTCCTCCCTGTAAGCCACGCAACCCACATTGCTCTCTTCTGCATTCCTTCCTTCGTGCCCTAGGAGGAAGAGGGGGTGGGCCTGGGTCTTTCTCTGAACTCCCTCTCCCTTGTCCTACCTCTTCCCTGCTCTGCCCAGCCGGTTGCTCTTGTCCAGTTTCCTCCACAGCCAATGGAGCCACACTCCCACTCCCTGTCAGCTCTTCGTCTTCCTCCTTGGATTCAGACTTCTGACAGGGGCATCACACCCACACACCAGCCAAAGGCTTCTACTTTTCTTCCTATAGAAACTGGAAAGAATGGACACTCTTAAATAGTGCCAGGGCAGACATTCAGCTGCGGCAAACTGGCGATATCCCGACAGCCCACTTAATCTGATCACTTCTTCACCGAAGGCTGCATTCACACTTGCAACTTTTAACCAGGGTTTGTTTTCTGAGGGTGGACCTGTTGGCTGATGGGTCAGTGAATTACAGGAACCCCATAAAAGTATATTAATTCAGTGGAAACAAGACGAACAATAGTTGATAAATGAAGTAAACTGGGGATGCTTTTCTTCCTGCAAGGACCATATTCACTTATAACATACTTGACCAAGCTGGGGAAATGTTTTCGCGGCTATCCTGAGACAAAATGCAGGTCTAGGTGCAGCAACCAAGACCCTCTTGCAAACCACCGATGACAGCAGCCCCCCCTCCTTCTCTCCCCCGGGATCTTTCCTGGGACAAATCCAGAAACTGGGGTGGGCACATTCCCGGCAGAGAAGGGGCTTCCTCCCCTCTGGGCACAACCTGGTTTCAGGGAGACATGGCAGAGAATTCCATGGAGGAGAGCAGCCTTGACATGCAAGGACCATCCTGAACCCGGAGCCACCCAGGGTCTCAGCCAGGCACAGAGAGTGGGACTTGTGGGAGACCTTTCAAAGACTGGACCTGGCATAAGGGCCACCCTCCGCTCCTCTCTGCCAGGATGGGCCTGCCTGTCCCTTCAGCTTCCCCCTCTCAGCCCACCCAGTTCTCCTCTCTAGGCCAGGCTGTACCAACTAATGTCAGCCTCCAAACAAGCAATAGAAGTTCTGAACAACCATCCCAGATAAGTCAGGAACACGGGGACTCCCAATGGCTCCTCCAAAGCCCTTGGGGTCTTTAATAGGGGTCCTTACACAGCCTCAGGGGTGGGAATGTCACAGAGGTCCCACCCCACCAAGTGCATCCACCCAACCAGAGGGAGGCTCACCAGTTCCCCCAAAAAGTTTTCTGTGGCAAAACAATCCACAACACTCTGGGCTCTTCCACAATCTCGCCTGCAGATCTCACAGGACGCAGTTTATTGGATGAATTACATGAACAGGGAAGGACAAAAGAGAGAGTGGCAAAGAAAACAATTTCTACCCACTCTATAACTTCATCCCTGTTTTCCCAGTGATATAGTCCACACACAGGCTGCCCCTTTCCTGCCTCTTAGTCAGCTCTCATGCAAAAATGTATATTGCTAGAAAAGAGGGGCAGTTTAATTTCTCTTCCAGCACAACCAATGTTAAAATCAGCTACAACTTAGGATTGATATATAGGGTTGTGCTAGAAAAGGAAATCCCAGACAGGCCCCACTCTTAACGTTAGGCAGAGTTCAAGGGTAATGATTGTTTCCTTGGTGTTTGAAGACAGGCAGCACTAAAATTAAGTGACATCTGTCTGGACTAGAGTCTCACCAAACTGCAGCAATCTCTGGAGACAAGAGGCCAAGTCAATTCCCTTGTAAGTGAACTACCTTGTTCCCACACCATTTTCTAGACGTGTCCTGACAGGAAGAACTACAACCACTACAGAACAGACCCTCCAGACACAGACACACTAACATGTGTTTTTTCCAGCTAACCCTCCTCACGTGGATCTGCAAAGAAATTCAGTGTCTCCAGGAGAAAAGTTGCTTCTCCCTGTAATAATCACCATCCTGGCTTTTGAGAGTTCTTCTCCAATAACTGTCTTCGGTGTAAACATCAGATGGAAGCAACATGGAAGAGATTGTTCATCAGAAAAGGATAAATATCTTAGCTCACATTCTGTGTGGCACAAGTTTTCAGACAGGCAGGAGCTGTGCTCTTGAATGTACTTTTCTTTTCCAGGTGAAGCTTGGGGTGTCTCTTACTGAATCAGGAAAGCCACTAACATTTCCATTGTGTGAGAGTGCTTTGAATACTTCTCACTCAACTTCTTTTTGTTAAGACTTGGGAAGGGGATTGATTCACCCCAAGAATTATGGACCTCCTGCTTCTGCTTCTGGTGCTGCTGGTGCCCCAGCCAGTCTCTGAGAAGCTTAGAATGAAGTGCCCACTGAGTCTGGAGCACCAGGATGGAAAAAAACCATGGAGCTTTTACAGACCAGGAGACCATCTCATTGCTATGATCATCACTACGACCAACAGTGCTTCTTCTAGTCAGTCTCATTTGTAAGTGATGGAGTTGCATTCCTTCTATTCTAACACTCTCCTCCTTTCCTTCTTATTTCACTTACTTCTATATTTCAGGATTTATCTAATTTCCTGAAAGATTTTGATTTTGATTTCCATGACTTGACTCTTTTTTCATATTTTGTGGAATAGACTCAAATCCAAAGATAGGGCTGAAAACAAACTCTGTGTTCATCACTATACTGACAACTGACCTTGCTTTTGGATCAATGTTGGCTTGAGGCTCAGGAGACTTGTGGAGTCAAAGAGGATTCAGTTTTTAAAAAAGAATTTGTTGTTGCTGTTAATAATGATGTGCACATTTTTTCGCAGTACACTTTCCTTTGGTTTTATGAAAACTCTGCAATCCATTTTTGCCATTCAATTTTTGAACAAGAATCTCCAGTCCCTGCACAACCTCACACTTGGCTACAACTTCCATGACAACTATTTGAGCACTTTACGTACTTCAGATCCCTTGCTGGATATGCTCTCCACTGGAGAAGCCAATGTCCCTAACTACAGCTGTGGAAGGAAGGAGAATCTTCTGGCTGTTATTGATGGAACGCACAGGGACATCTCCAACCAAATATCAACATTACTAGGAACCTAAAAAGTCCCACAGGTTTGTGTGTGTGTGTTTTCTATGTGATTGGGATGTTGTGGGTGAGCAATGGATGCAATCGTATTTTCAAGAGCTGCTTTTAACTATAATAATGAACATGTAAATTATGTCTTAGCCCACTATGTTCATGTTCAAATTCATCATAAAAGGCTTGAAGAGCAATAGGTTTCCAGAGAGGACTTTCTACTGGCTATTTGGCTGTTCAAAATATATTCCTAATTGTATCCCTCTGTTGGCATTTTCATTTTCACACGTAAATAATACCTGCCAAATTTGTCAAAAACAGATCATGTCAGACAAAACTTATTGCATTCTTTGACAAAGTGACTAAATTAGTGGACCAGAGAAATGTTGCAGATATACTTGGACTTCAGAAGGCATTTGATAAAGTAGATCACAGTCTAATACTTTATAAGACAGAAAAATGTGGGTTAGACAACCTCACCAGCAGATGGATTCAAAACTTGCTGACCAATCACACTCAACATCTAGTTCTTAATGGAACTGCATCTACATGCAGTGGGGGACCCCAAGGCTCTGTCTTTAAGCCCAATACTCTTCAACATCTTCATCAATTATTTGGATGAGGAACTCATCAAATTTTCAGGTGACACCAAGCTTGCAGGAATAGCCAACACTCCAGAAGACAAAGGCTTAAGATACAGATGGATCTTGACAGTCTTGGACATTGGGCTCTATCTAGCAAAATGAAATTTAGTCATGAAAAAAAAGTTAGGTTCTTCATTCAGGCAAGGAAAGCCAAATGCGCAGGTATAGTATAGGTGGCACCTGGCTCATTAGCAGTAACGGTGAGTAGGATCCTAGTGGAGTCCTAATGGACAATTACTTAAATAGGAGCCAGCCGTGTGTGGCAGCTCCCCAAAGAGCCAACACGGTTCTAGGCTGCATTAACAGAGGGATAGAATCAAGAGGAATGCCAGCCTCCACGACACTTTCTTGACACCTCATGCTGCTTTGCTTCATGTCGGCTGTCATAGAAATGGGGAGAAAGGGGTATTTGGGAAGGGAAGGTTGCTGGAGAGTGAAGACGATGTTTGTGTGAACTAAAAAGGAGGGGATGCTTTCCTGCTTCCTGCACAGCTGCATGGACTTATCTCTGCTGAGCCAAAGTCAACCGTCTTGGCATACCAGATGAGGGAATAACCACCTGAAGATGCACCCCACATGGCATATAAGCATTTCAGATTGGATGTCCAGTCTGGACTCTTGGGGGAGGGAACTTGGGATAACTTTCAATATGTACTTTCTGCACTTTTTGCCTCAGATCTTGCTTTCTTTTGTTGCTATCACTTCAAACTCAGTAAAAGTACCTTTTCTCTACAACAATGGAGTTGAGGGAGTTCTTTCTTGGGTTGTGAATGAGGCACATCTGACAATCACGTGAAGTGTTAATACCACTTTATAAGGCCTTGGTAAGGCCACATTTGCAATACTGCATCCAGTTTGGGTCGCCATGATGTAAAAAAGACGTTGAGACTCTAGAAAGAGTGCAGAGAAGAGCAACCAAGAGGATCAGGGGACTGGAGGCTAAAACACATGAAGAATGGTTGCAGGAACTGGGTGTGGCTAGTTTAATGAAAAGAAGAACCAGGGGAGACATGATAGTAGTGTTCCAGTATCCCAGGGGCTTCCCCAAAGAAGAGGGAGTCAAGCTATTCTCTGAGGCAACTGAAGGGAGGACAAGAAGCAACGGATGGAAACTCATCAAGGAGAGAAGCAACCTAGAACTAAGGAGAGATTTCCTGACAGTGGGAACAATTAATCAGTGGAACTACTTCCCTCCAGAAGTTGTGGATGCTGCATCACTGGAGCTCTGTAAGAAGAGCCACTTGTCTGAAATGGTATATCTAATCTAATCTAATCTATAGGGTCTTCTGCTTGAGCAGGGGGTTGGACTAGAAGACCTCCAAGGTCCCTTCCAATTCTGTTATTCTGTTCATTTGTGTGTGTGTATAATAGGATACAAAGGCTAAAATATATGCCAAGTTCCTCTTAGATAAACTTGTGATTCTCCAAGACCTTCTTTGGGAGGGAAATTTGGACTCAGTGGAGCTCTGAGAAGAAGGATGAACACTTAACCAAGGGGGAAGGGAAGGGTGCACATTTGAACCTTTGCTATTCAGTCTAAAGAACAATGATGTTCAGGAGTCATCAAGGATCCTGAAGGACACATCTCTAAGGCGTTAAATACATATTGGTACACCTTGGTTCAATCTGATAATACATTATTATTATTATTATTATTATTATTATTATTATTATTATTATTATTATTATTATTATTATTATTATATTTCTAGTTGGATTATGTAGGCTGTTAAGAAAACTTCTAAGAAAGCTCCTACTGACATAATTGTTAAATGATTGTTGATAAGTTAAAGTCAGAAGCTATAATCTTTGGAAAACAACCTCGTAGCCATAGATGCCGATTTGATGGTGATCCAAGAGCAAATAACACCATTCTTTACTGGAGGAAGTTTTCTCTGAGATTGAATATTGCTTCCCCCATCATTAAAGGAACCAGTTAGAGAAAGGGTGTGAGTGAATTTACTGCTTAAACCTTAAAAAAAAACCTAGCTACCCAGTTTTCTTTCTATTTATTACAATATATAATCTCTAAGTTACCCTCAAGGCCTTACATTGAAGTGAAAATTTGGGCTTAATCCATATCACTACTAGAAGAAATATAATTACAGCATTTGAGCAGAATCTGGAAGGTGGATAAAAGGACTCAGCAGTTGAACTGAGAATTTATACAATTGGTCTTTTGTCTAAAATCAGGTTTATAATTACTAGTGTACAATTAAAGCAATGAAATCAGACAGACTTCCAAAATTCTCTGCTTTAGAACGGCAAAACTTCAATTAAAGTGACAAATTGTATTAGGAGCTGTGATCTCCCCATCTCTTGCACAACTGGAGAACACATCTATTGATTGAATTCCAACTGTTTAATAAGAAGATCAGTAATTTGGACAGTACATTAGACTTTAGACAAATGACCTACTGGGATTCACAAATTAAAATCAACTATTCCCTGGGCAGTCAGAATTCAAAAGTTTAATATAATAAAGCCCCTTATTTGAGCAAAACGGTTCAATTGAGATTGAGATACGTAGGCCTGATTGTGATAAATTATAGGGGAAATCCAAAAGTGATTTACATTCTTTAATCTTATTCTTTCTTACTGAATTTACTCTTGCATTCTGTTTTAATACACCGACTTACTAATGTTTTGTGTTCTACAATATTCATTTTGATATAGCTTAATGGCTAATCAATCATAAATTATTGTAATATGTTCAAGAGGACCAGGCTGGACTCCCAAAAGCAAATATTTAGGATTTGTTCTGATCCCAAATATAACACAGCATTCTTTGTTGTTTTTTCAGATGAGTGTTGTAGCTGCTTCAGAGGCTCTGGGTGATAAAAGGAGATTCCCTTTTTTCCACCAGATGCTCCCCAAAGAAGGGATCCAGTACCCAGCAATTGTCCAATTGCTCCTCCATTTCAGATGGACCCTGATTGGCCTCTTTTCTTCAGACACAGATAATGGAGAGAATTTGATGAGGACTTTCCCTCCTATGCTTGTCAGGAGTGGAATTTGTGTTGTTATATCACAACAGTTCTCAACAACCGGATATACAGCATTCCTCAGGGATGCCCTCGCTAAGTGGAGACAAGTCAATGTCTTTGTCCACTTCATGGAATTTGATGCCATTTGGTTCAGAATTCTTCCTTTCCATTTAGCACTTAAGGGTTTGCCAGGAGCCCTGGAAGGGAAAGTCTGGATCTTGACAGTCGTGGGTTATTTAGAAATTAGAAGGCACAAACTTCTCAAATATATCCATAGTATTTGGACCTTTTATTTTCAGCAGAAAAATAAGCAAACACATTATCCCTTTCAACGCTATTTATTTTTGGAACCCCAGATTGAAAATCAGTATTTTCGCTGTTCTCTTTCAAAGCACATCTTTTCTGTCAAAGGCCGGAGAAGATGCACCCAGAAAGCCCCACTGGAGACCCAAAAGAAAAGGAAGAGGATCCAGATCATAAATCATTCCTATATGTCCAGTTTCATTCAGACTCTGGCCCACGCTTTGAATGCTGCCTGTTCCTCCCGATTGAGGAGGGGAAGGAAGGGTGTTGAGGAGAGGTTGGGGGCTCCAAGGCTGCAGCCATGGCAGGTAAGGGGTCCTGATATTGTCGTTTCCACCCAGACTCTGTTCTTATTAGATTAGATTAGATTAGATTCAATTTTATTGTCATTGCCTGTTATGCAAGATACCATAATTCGTCAAGTGCAAATGGCTAAATATTATATATTTTTCTACTGGATTTAATTTACATACCTTTATTGAGAAATCATACATATTTTTTTCTGGAAGCTGGGAATTTTTAAAAGTGATCTAAGTAGTTTTGTCAAATAGTTAGAATGGATGATGCATCACAAAATGAACATTTTTCAATTTTATCTGCCTGTATTAATGAATATAGTGAAAGATTGATGAGCAAGGAATAATTATTATTCATATCTTCCTATTTCTATGAGGAACATTAAAAATTATTTCAGTGCGGTTTGTAAGATTATCATTTTCCACTTAATTAATCACAGCATCTAACAATCACTTAACTATAGTAGGTTTATAATCATGACTTTGTGAAGAAGTTTGTTAATAGTTGGACGAAATCAAGTTATAACACGTGCATTCCCACAATCTATTAACAAAGTGTAATGATATATGAGAATGACCTTGGGGGTGGAGGAAGAGATGCTAATCAGAAGTCATCCAACAGGAGGGAGGGGAGCCCTCAGCTGCATAGTAGGCAGGGAAAGAAACTCAGAAAGGATCCTGCCCAACTTTTCATGTTGTAGAAACAATTGGGTGGAACATTATGCTTTCAAGATTCTTATAATGTAGCCATATAATAAATTAGAACTAGCTCCTCTTGCCACATTTCCTATCTGCTTACCTGCAAGATGATTAGCCAAGGAATTTACTTCTAGACAAATCCATGCTTACTAGTAATCACCCAGTTGTTTTCAAGAAATTTATGAATAATCTCTTTATTGATTTGTTTGTTTGATTGATTGTGTTGTGACCGCTCTGGAATATTCAATATATAAATGACAAATTTTGTCAATTATGTTTTTTCAATGCATGATTGACAAATTTTGCTGAATCTTTGTTTCTCATTTTTGAAGATATTGGTAACCCTTGTCCTCCAAACTAGGAATACATGCAATTGTAGAAAAAAGATTCAAATGGGAAAAGACCATGTGGGATAAGAAATCAAGTTTTCTGATTTGAACATTTCTGGATCTTTCCATTTTAGTTTCATCCCTTTCTGGCGAAGAATGAGTTTTGCAATTTTTCACTCATTAATTTGTACTTGGACCAAAATGGAGATGTAGCAGCAAATCTGAAGATCAGGAGCTGGGTGGTTCTCCCCAAGATGGATCTCACCAAACAGCCACTGGAGAATTTTGAAAGACAGAGACTTGTGATCAACCAAGATGCTCTTCCACGACTAAAGTTGCTCAACAAGGTGGGTGAAATATTGGTGTCTTTTCTCTGTTTTCAAAAACCTCAGGAACCATTTTGAGTGTGCTAAGCAGAGTTACCATGTTTTTTCTTCTCACCTTTGCTGAGAATTGAAGGTGGGATATGATAGTTTTCTTAAACTGCTTGGGAGGCTAATGAAAACAACATTCCTCCAAATGCTATAATGTGAATCTATGTTCAAAACTGATTCAGAGAATCTGGGATCTGGACAATTCTTTAGGACATAGATGATGGTTTTTTGTGTCCTCTGTGTATTTATTTATTGTCTCCATAAACCTGGTGATAGAGGCCATCAGTTGCTGGGGATTGTAGTGCTGACAGCCTCAGGATCACTTCTTCCTTATTTGCCAATATCAGAGAAGAAGAGAATTCTGCTAACCAGTGCTTGAGTTCCGGTTTGGACTGAAACCAGTGGAGTTTATTTCAGATTGAGTGGATGTCCTGCAGGTCCAAGTGGGAAATAAGGTTTGGAATTAGAATTCAGCTTCTCCAGATTTATCTGCCACTTGTCTCCTTGTCCAGAGGGACTCTGGGCGGCTTGCAAGAGTGTCTTGTTTGTGTAATGTCTCCCATTCGTATAATGCCGACCCAGAAAACTGAACTACTGAAAGATTTATTTTAGCCAAAGAAAAGCCCTTCCTGAGATCCAATGCAGCAAGGGAGCATTTGAAACAAAAGCTACTTAGCTTTGTCTTTTGTCTTGTAAGAGGGCTCTTCATCTGAAAACCACTTCAATGCCAGTGTTTACCTTGATAACTTCAGTTTCTCTGGGTGAAAAGGAGGTTTCAAATTTAAGTAATGATAAATGTGGGTCTCTCTTTCCATGACAGTTGGTGCCACCCTAAGTGTAGTTCTTCAGAAGCAGGACCTTGGGCCCTAGAAATATCCCAGTTTGACAAAGGGCTAAAACTTGTGTCCCATTTGCTATAGCAAAGAGATGCCTCACCTTTGGGGGGACACATTCTTATGACTTCACCTCCATCTCCCTACAATTGTAGAAATGAAAGAATCCATTTTATTCTGTTTCACCAGTATGGCAGCCATGTGTATTCAACAATTAAACAGACAAACAAAGAACATCCCCTTTAAAGTTAACAGTCCCAGTTTGAAAGAAATTTCTTCTTTGTGTCTTAACTGGAAGACTGTTTTGGAGTTCTTTCGAAGGGAAAATTTAATATGAATTAATCACCCTACTTCAAAGTCAAGGATATATGAAAAATGAATGTGTGTTAATAGGGCCACGAGGAGGAACCATCTGGTTGTCACATAATGCTTCATTTTTTTTCAAATCCACCGCTCCCTTATTTTGCAGCAAAGTGCTTTTATGCAATGTTACATGCCAAAAGAAAAAGGGAGGAACTAATTCAGAAATCTGCTAATTGAGTCATAACTCCTACAACTCTTTGGAAGGACTCAGAGATTTCTTATTTACCTGAGTGAAGACCAGAGGGTACTTGGCAAACATCCATTTCTCCCTCCATTTTCCATGGATGGAGAGTCCTAACCTCTTTTCTTTCACATTCCTATTTTTTTTCGGCTCAGTCCCTGCCTCAGTCTAGATGTGTGAAAAGTTGTCCTCCTGGATTTGTCAAGAGGGCTCAAGAAGGAGAGCCAGTTTGCTGCTACGACTGAGTTCCTTGTCCGGAGGGGACCTTCTCCACTCAGGAAGGTGGGTGACACCAGAGGAAAGGAAGGCCAGGTGGAAATGGATTTATCCAGAACAGTTTGAGTAAAGTCCATGTTGAAAGGCACTTTGAAACTTAATTGGTTTCCTGTTTATTTTAAAAATTCAGAATTTCTTATCTAGTGGGAAGAATAACCCAAAGATCTTGAAGGAGGGGCTAGAAAAAAATAAGAAGTTAGGGCAGATTCTACAAGTTTTACAAGGCTGAGATGTGTCCTTCTATGTTTACTTCTCCAGGAACTTCTCAGTTCTTTGAAACTTCAGGAATTGTCCATGGTTTCTGCTCATCTTGAAGCAAATGTATGGAAAGTCATCCCCCAAAACTGATGCATGAAAAGATATATCAAACAATCAATTTCTGTTAAGGACATTAAACACAGTAAACAATGAGATCTATTTGAAGGATCATGAGGGGAGAACTTTTTAGCTCAACAGAGAAAGGAAAGGAAAGGAAGGGAGAAAGGGAAAGGAAGGAAAAAGGGAAGGAAAGGAAGAAACAGGAAGGGAAGGGAAGAGAAGGAAAGGAAAGGGGAAAGAAGGGAAGGGAAGGAAAAGCAAAGGGAAAGAAAATGGCAGGAAAGGAAAGGAAAGGAAAGGAAAGAAAAGAAAAGAAAAGAAAAGAAAAGAAAAGAAAAGAAAAGGAAAGGAAAGGAAAGGAAAGGAAAGGAAAGGAAAGGAAAATGGAAAGGAAAGGAAAGGAAAATGGACAATTATTGGAGTAAAATATGTTTGCTTTTCTTCAGTGCTTTAACTGTCCATGCTATGGATTAAAAGGTAAGACATTAATATTCATTTGAAATTCAGTTTAGTTTTTTGGTATCAATGGTCATGGACTTTCCTTTTTTAAAATCTCCTTTTTATTGTTTTGTTACATATTGAAATACAAGCAATTGAAACACCAACCAAAAACAAAAACAAAAAAGCGTTCATGCACAATTGGGATTCAATTGAAATAGATTTAACAAAAACAATGCAAAAATGGAGAATTAATAAAAACAAGAAGCTGTACAATATTGATCTATATGGAACTAGCTTACCATTTTATAGTTTTACAATTAACCAGTGGAAGAACTTGCCTTCAGATGTGGGTGCTTCATCACCGGAGGTTTTTAAGAAGAGATTGGATAGTCACTTGTCTGAAATTATATAGGATTTCCTGCTTGAGCAAGGGGCTGGACTAGATGACCTTCAAGGTCCCTTCCAGCTCGATTCTGATTCTGCTAATTCAGGGCTTGAAGAGATTACTAAATCTAGCTAACATGGAACCAAACTGCTCATTTTTTGAATAGAAAGATTTTGCCTAAGAAGTGTGATACTCTCCTCATGTATTACTTAAGGAATCAATCTTTCTTACATTTTCTTTAAATGTGCATAAATCCCAAACTCTGTTGAAACAAAGCTCTACATTGAATGCTACACATTTTTAGGAATATAATTTAACATCACATTTATAATTATATTAACTACTATATTTATTTTCAAAGGGTATTAATAGATGCTGTTTTGAAACCAGCACAGAGTTTAGGCCAGAAATATGAGTTAGAGACTGCTCAGATTTCTTACATCATCATATAAATGAAAAAAAAAGTCTGCTCTCTTTTGTGAGATCTCTTTCTCTCATCTTGGACAATGATCCTGATATCAGTTGCCTCAAGAAGATCTTTCTTGAAAGATAAAAGTATAGAATATCAAAAAAAATATTGCCTTTTGCTTTTCTCAGATACGGAAAAATGCACTAAGTGTCTGGATGATCAATACCCAAATAAAGAAAGAGTCCAATGTATCCCCAAAGTTATAACTTTCCTGTCTTATGAAGAACATCTGGGCATCATCCTGGTCTCTTTTGCCCTATTCTTGTTCCTAACCACAGGCCTTGTTTTAATCATTTTCATTAAATACAGAGAAACTCCCCTTGTAAAAGCCAACAACCGGGACCTCTCCTACATCCTCCTGGTCTCCCTGCTGCTTTGCTTCTTGTCTCCTTCTCTCTTCATTGGTCAACCAAGGAAAGCCACCTGCCTTCTCCAACAAACAGTCTTCAGCATCATCTTCTCAGTCGCTGTTTCTTCTCTCTTGGCCAAAACCATCACGGTGGTGCTGGCTTTCATGGCCACAAAACCAGGAAACCGAGGGAAGAGATTGTTGGGGAAGAGCTTGGCCAACTCCATCATCCTGTCTTCTTCTGGTGTCCAAGTTATCATCTGCTCCATCTGGCTGGGAGTTTCTCCCCCCTTCCCTGACTCTGACCTCCTCTCCCAGCCTGGAGAGATCATCCTGCAATGCAACCAAGGAGCCGTTGTCATGTTCTACGTCACCCTCAGCTACATGGGCTTCCTGGCTGCCGTCTTCTTCACAGTGGCTTTCCTGGCCAGGAATCTGCCTGGGGCCTTCAACGAAGCCAAGTTGATCACCTTCAGCATGCTGGTCTTCTGCAGTGTCTGGGTGACTTTTGTGCCCACCTACCTGAGCACCAAAGGCAAACACATGGTGGCTCTGCAGGTCTTCTCCATCCTGGCCCCCAGTGCTGGTCTGCTGGGCTGCATCTTCATCCCCAAGTGCTACATTATTTTTCTGAGGCCAGAGCTGAACACAAAGGAGCATCTCACAGCCAGAACAAATGTAAAAACATGAGATATAACATCATTATCATAGTGGAAGAATTGTTCATGTTTCTTTTATTTGATTTCCATTTTGATAGTATGCAGGAGTCAAAGAAAATGATATCTATATGTTTCAAAATGGGGAATTGTTGAACGACTGGAATTCTCCCCTTTCAATAAATATTGCTAAAGAGACCGCTGTAAAATTCAGAGGAATTCAGCTGTTCAGCAACAGCTACTGAACATGATACTTATAAAAAATGATTGATGCACTTGTTCCCACTGACAGCAGCTAAAATTGTGGGTGGGTGGCGAGAGAATGTGTAGGAAAAGAGGTCAGGAGGAAGCTGTGGGAACCAAACACCAGCCTGGTTGCCTGATCTTCTCCCTAAAAATGCCAGAATGATGTGAAATGCCATGCTTGACTGGCTCCCAGCTGAGGAGGGAAATCTTCATCCCTCTTATATGAATCTTTCTTGATTTCCTGATAAAACCTCCTTTGCAGAAAGAATTCAGCAGAACAGCTGCCTGGGATTTCAGTTTGGGATTGTATGTACTTCACAACAACAACAAAAAAGGAAATAAAAAAATTAAGTGTGTAAAGAAATTTCCACTGTATATTTATTTTCTTTCATCAACCAGAGAAATAAAATAGCCGTTTCCAGGCCCTTTAATTTTCCACTCTACAATTTGTACCTAAAGCATTTCTCTGCTCCTCTTCCAATCCTGTCTCGTCTGTGAAGGGCTGGAGAAGATGTCCAGAGAAAGGGGACCTTGGGACTCTTCCCAGGAGGAGGTTGCAGGGATCCTGTCTCAAGGCAGCGGCATCATTGACCAGGTCACAAACCTCCAATGCTGCCTAATGTTCATCCCAGTCCAAGAAGGGGCTGAATAAGTGGGGGGGACTTCTAGGTTTCTAGGAAGAGGCACCCAGGGAAGCTGCTCTGCTCTCCAACCACAGAGATTGCTGATCAATTGGGAATCAATTTTTATGTCTCATAAAGACTCCTAACTGCGAATAGGATCCCTTTGCAAATTCCATTTTAAGGAGATAAGAAAAGCTCTGGTGGATCAGAAGAAGGTCAGTCTAAGATTCACACAAATCCCTCTGGTTCTTGCACAAGCAGTAGAAGAAGGCCGAGACTTGTGGCTTTGTGCCACATGGAAGAGGCGTTTCTCCAGAGGTGGAATTCAGTAGGTTTTGAGCGGTTGTGGAGAACTGGTAGTGAAAATTTTGAGTGGTTCGGAGAACTGGCAAATACCGCCTCTGACTGGCCTCGCCCCCATCTCTTCTCTGCCTCTCACTGAGTCCCAGCTGATCAGCTGGATTGGTTGCCCTCCAGAGGAGAACGGAGCTGGAAAGTAGGTTAGTCAGGAGAGGAAGGAATGGGCTTTTGAAGTAACTTTCCACTGCCACGCCTACAAATCCATGCCCACAAACCCATGCCCACAGAACCAGTAGTAAAAAAAAAATGATCCCCACCACAGCGATTATCCCACAATTTCACTTTCCTCCATCACTACCCACAACATTGGATACTCGGCCATCTCACACTCTAGGAATCTCCAATTTTAGTATCTCACATTAATCTGAGAAAATATTTCCAAATTTCCCACCACAAATTCAATAAGAACGAAGGCAGGACTGGAATTCAAAAGTCTCCTGGTGATCCGAATTAAACGTTGTCCTCCAGCTGGTGGGGATGCAGAAGTAGAAGTAGAAACACCAGATGATATTGGTTTCCTGCTCATTTTAATGCTTCCAAATCTTCAAATTCTTTTTAACTTTTAATCCAACTGGTGAAACAGCCAATTTTAATCTAAAATGGAAAAATCCAATAGTAAAAGGCCCAAAACCAAAGAAGAAAAAAAAAAAGGAAGAAGAAAGATCTTCAGGTTCTTCTAAACCCTAATCCAATTACGAAGTAGTCCCCCATCAAAAATGAAAAATAGAGAAAAAAAACCCAAAAATAATAATATTGGTTAAGATAAAGAAAAAAAAAGAAAAAAGGAAAGAAAAAATTCCTTCAGGTTCTTCACACCTTAATCCAGTTGAGAAGTCTCAATAATCAAAAAAGAAAAACATAGTGTCCAAAAACATGGATAGAAAAAACAAAAGGGTCCCAATAAAAGTAAGGAGAAAAAAAGAAAAATAAAGAAAAAGCTCTGATGGCTTTCCCTTTAAAATAAAAAGCAAAAATAAGAATATTACTAGAATTGAAATTTACAAAAAGGCTGGTGAGTAGGAGTATCCCAAATAAATAAATAAATAAATAAATATATAAGAAAGCACACTGCACTTTATTTAGTTATCCAAAGCTCTTATTATGACTCTCTTCTCCAGCAACTTCAAAGCCACGCCTCAAGTGTTGAAATATTGATAAAAGTCCAGGAAAACACCTGTAATAATATTTTGCTGTGCTCTCCCACTATCTTATCACATTAAGATGTCCTTGAGAAGGGGTCTTCTTACAGTTCTCTCCAATTCAAATAAAATATTTTCAAGCTTCTAGTTGGCAGTGTTACAAAGTTTCTTAATGCTCTTCCCCCCCAGCCAGAAAAAAAAGGATAATTTATGCAAAAAAATTAGCCAAAGGGAGCCTCTATCCTAAAAAATTTAAAAAAATCAAAAGGAGCATAAAAATATATGTAAAAAAAAATTCAGTCCGGTTACCTACAAAGTCACACTAAAGTCCCCCCAAAAAATCAGAAAAAGAAAAAAAAAATCCAAGCCTCAATTTGACATCACTTTCAAAAACACCGCTCATACAGTTTTTGTCAAAAAAAGATCTAACAGATTTCTTCTCTATTCAAGGTGCCCTTTCAAGTCTCAGCGAATTTACAACACAAAAGAAGTTTCTCACCCAGCAGACACACTTTCACTTCCAGCCACTTTCTTTCCAGAGCTGTCCCGACTTCAGCAGCTATGGAGGCTGCCTCTCCGCCATCAGCAAAAGGGCTTCTCCCAGATCAAACCAGAGATTTTGCGATATCTCTGGCATCCTGGGACAGTGCCCTTCACAATCCCCTTCTCTACAGGACGGTTTAGGTCTGTTAGGACTGACCAGGTGCGAAAATATCGGCTGCGATCTCAGAGCCCCAAGATCGCAGCTGTACACCAAACAAAGCTCTGCCTTCTTGTTGAAGCAAGATAAAGAACAAGAAAAAGTAACTTTACAGATGATTATGCAAGGAATTCAAGATCTTAAGATAAAATCAGACACCATTGAACAAAGAATAGAGAACATTGAACAAAGAATGGAGAAGACTGATGAAAAAGTGGAAAATATTAAACAAATGATTCCAAAAAAATGAGGAAGAAGGTAAACAAAGAGAGGAGAAGATTGGAAATATTGACAGTAGATTAACAATGGTTGAACAAGAAAAAAGTGGGATGTTGAGGTGGGAGATAGAAAGGTCAGAATTTTATCTCAGATTTCAAAATATAGAAGAGGAAAAAGGAGAAAATTTGGCTGCGATAATGATAGAAATTTTGGCAGATGCTTTGGAAATTACAGAGGAAAAGATGATGGATGGAGTAGATGAGGTGTATCGAGTTTATACAAGATATGCGATGAGAAATAAACTACCAAAGGAAGTCCATATTAGATTCACCAAAAAATCCATTAAAACACAAATACTACAAGTGGTAAGAGAGAAAACATTGAAATACAAAGGCAAAGAGATTGTAGTTTTAAAACAAATACCCAGAAAAGTGAGAGAGATGAGAAGAGAATATCGATTTCTGACCAAAATGCTACTGGAAAACGAAGTGAATTATAGATGGCTGATTCCAGAAGGATTAATGTTTACGTGGCAAGAGCAGAGACATAGAATTGATTCAATTGAGAAAGCAGAACTTCTCCATGCAGAATTTTTTGGAAGAAGAGAAGAGGAGGCAGAGAAAGAGGTCTCATTAATTGAGTTTCAAGAGGAACAACTGGAAACTGAAAAAGAGAAAGGAGCAGTAGGTGGACAGGTGGATCGTAAAGAATGGTGTGAAGTGAGACCCATGAGAGCTGTTAGACCTAAATATAAAGCATAATCATGGAAGAAAAAAAAACTGATTACAATGAATATAAATGGACTCAATTCAGTTGTTTAAAGAAGGAAAACTTTTCATAAATTAGAGAAATTAAAATTCGATATAATTTGTCTACAAGAAGTTCATATTAAAAAACAACATGAACAATTGTTAGTACAGCCAAAATTGGGGAAAATATTTACTTCTTTGACTCAATGTAAGAAAAGAGGAGTGGTTCTATACATTAAAGAGGCTATCCCAGCAAAACTGATCTATACGGATGAAGACGGAAGAGTATTAATGGTGGAAATAATGGACAATAATATAAAAATACTCTTGATTGCAATTTATGCTCCCAATGATAACCAAGAAGAGTTTTATAAAAAACTACACATGAAAATAATTGGACTGGACTATGTTAATATAATTATGATGGGAGACTTTAATTGAATTGTGGACAATAAACTGGACTATATAGCAACAACAACAACGCAAAATAGAAAGACTCTCCCTAAATCTTTTTTTAAAATGACAGACGAACTAACTTTAAAATATATTTGGAGAGAAATAATGTTAAAGCTAAACAATATACTTTTTATTCAAATAGACATTTATCATGGTCCAGATTAGATATGATTTGGATCTCAACAGAATTAATATCCAATATTCAAGAAACAAATATCGAAACAAGTACTTGGGCAGATCATAGCCCAATGACAATTAAATGGAAGGGACAAAAAAAAAGATCGAGATGGACATTAAATAATATTATCTTAAAGGAAAAAGATTTTATACAACGGATGGAGAAGGAACTGGCTTTTTCCTTTAGAGAAAATAAAAAAGAAGATACTTCAATGCAGAATGTTTGGGATACAATGCAAGCATATGCTAGAGGTTTAATAGATTATACAAGAAAAAAGAATATTAGGAAAAGGCAAGCTTCTAAGGCCTTGGAAGATGAATATAAAAGACTTGAAAAAGAATTACAGAAAATGCCACAGAAAAAAGATATTAAGTTGAAGCTGGATGTAATTAAACATAAAATGGAATTAATAGAGAAAGAAGAACTGGCACAGAAAATTAGAAATTCTAAACAGAATTACTTTGAAGATGCAAATAAACCAGGTAGATGGCTAGCATATAAATTGAGAAAGGAGAAGGAATCAAGAAAAATATTGAAGCTAATAGATGATCAAGGCCAAGTTTGTTATGGTAATAAGGAGGAAAAGGAAATTATTCGAGATTTTTATGGGCAACTATATAAACAAGAGAATATTGATGAGGAAAAAGTCAAACAGTATCTACGGAATGCTAACTTACCGAAGATACCTAAAGAGGCTGAAGAAATGCTAGAAAGCAATATAACAATGATGGAATTAAATGAAGCACTTAAGAAACAAAATAATGGGAAAGCACCAGGTCCAGATGGGCTTCCGGCAGAATTCTATAAAACATTTCAAGAATCATTGAGCATCCCACTGTTAGAAGTTATGAATGAAGTTATGTCAAAGAAGATGATACCCAAAACATGGTCAGAGGCTTACATTACACTTATTCCAAAAGAAGAGGCTGACCCATTGCAAATTAAGAACTATAGAACTATTTCTTTATTGAATGCAGACTATAAAATTTTTCCTTCAATTTTAGCAGAAAGATTTAAAAAATATTTAAATAATTTTATCCATCCAGATCAAAATGGATTTCTGCCAAAGAGACAAATCAGAGACAATATGAGAGTAATCTTGGATACTTTGGAATACTATGAGGCTAATCCTGAAAAGCAAATGGCTTTGATATTCCTAGATGCTCAAAAGGCATTTGATAACGTGAACTGGAGATTTATGTTGTCACTATTGGAACAGATGGGTTTTGCCAAAAAATTTATTCAAGCAATAGAAGCCATATACAATAAACAGACAGCAAAGGTAATGATGGAAGGAGAACTTACAGATTTTATTAATATAAGAAAAGGCACAAGACAAGGGTGTCCCTTATCACCTTTGCTATTTGTGTTGACTTTGAAAGTGTTGAATAGAAATATTAGGGATGATAAAAGCATAAAAGGAATGAAAATTAAAAAGGAAAAGATAGAGACATATGGTGAGATGTCTGGTTTGAAAATAAATAAAGTTAAAACAAAGATTTTGACAAAGAACATGCTACTGAGACAAAGAGAAGAATTGGCAGACCTTTTGAAAATCCAAGTTACAAATAAGGTTAAGTATCTGGGGATATATTTGACAGCAAGATATAGCACATTAAAAGAGAATAATTATATTAAACTCAAACAACAGATAGCTACAGATTTGAAGAAATGGGAAAACTTGCAATTGTCATTAATAGAGAGAATTTCAACAATCAAGATGAATTCTATTTCTGAACCAAACAATACCAATTAGGCTTGGAAAAGACTATTTTGAAGATTTAAATAAAATCATATTGAAGTTTATATGGCAAGGTAAAAAAGCGAGAATAAAGCTAAAGCTTTTGCAAGATGCTAAAATTAGAGGAGGTTTGGCCTGCCTAATTGGGAATTGGGAATTTTAGAAGACATTATATATGGGAGTCTTTGTGGTTAAACTGGGAGAAGATAAAAAGACAATGTTATTTGAAAATTCCAGTTTGGTTATCGACTATTGAAGCATTTTCCTATCCTATAATTTATAAGAAGGAACAAACAGTTAGATATGGGGAACTATTGGATGAAAAGGGTGAACTTAAATCGATCCAAAACTTAGAGGAACAAGGTATAAGGATGAATTGGTTTTCATATGCACAAATACATTCAAGGTATGATGACGATTTTAAAACGGAGGGATTCTATGATAAACAGACTGATTTAGGTAAGATCTTGATGGGTACTGATGAGAAGGTGATTAAAAAAGTATATGGTTATTTACTGGGAATTAAATTAGAGGAAGAACAAGTTAAAGAAACTATGATTGTTTGGGGGAAGAATTTTGGATATGGGATTGATTTAGAGAAATGGCAAAAATTGTGGTCTCAAAATTATAAAATGACAATGTCAACAGCAAAAAAAAAGAAAACTTGTATAACATGTTTTACAGGTGGCACTTTCCCCCGACAAGAATAGCAAGAATGTTTAAGAACAAATCTGAAAAATGCTGGAAATGTCATCAGATACCTGGCTCATATTACCATATGTGGTGGACTTGTGAAGACGCTAGAAAATATTGGACTAAAATTCGCATGTGGTTGGAAAAAATGGCAAAGAAACACATAGACTTGAAACCAGAGATCTTCTTATTGGGAATTTTACCTGATACATATAGTAAAGATTTGAAATACCTGATTGTAAATGTATTAACAGTGGCTAGGATTGTATTTGCTAAAAATTGGAAGAATGAGAAATTACCATTACAGGAAGAAATTATTAAGAAAATATTGGAATGTGCTGAGATGAGTAGATTGACATTTGAAATTAGAGAGCAAGAGGACAAACAATTTTATGAAATTTAGGATCTTTTTTATCAATGGCTAGATGATAAAATACGATAATAGAATATTTAGAATGTTAGACAGTAAGGAATAGCTTTATTTTTTTCTTGCCTTTGTTATTTGACACTATATTTATAAAGTGTTTTTAGGATTGACTTGGTATGATTATATGATTTGTTATAGAATAAACTGTTTAAAGTATTGTTATCTCATAAAGCATGAATGATTAAAAGTATAGTCAAAAATTTATTTTTTTTTAGCGATATTAGGATATATAAGTTTGGATTGATAATATGAGTTGTTATGTGACATAATTGTAATTGAGACTACAAAATGAATGCACAAAACTGATGAACCAACCGATACACTGGATGTACATATGAGAGTTGATGTTTTAATGTTTTGTTTGTCTTGTTTGTTTGTAGAAAATTAATAAAATTCTTTTCAAAAAAAAAAGTCTCCTGGTGATCCGCTCAAAGTCCCCCAGGAAGTTTTCTTGCCTGAGGGAGGATTAGAACTCAAAGCTTCCCGAATCTTGGCTGATACAACCAACAAGTCCTAAATCAATTTTGTCAGGAAGCTCACTCAAATTGATCGGCAATTCATGCAAAAAAAATTAGGCTGTGCGTTTCGCAGAAGATGGGTAGGCTCCATAAACAATGCCATTGTTTCATTTGAGGAATGAAGGCGGAGATGGAAGATTCTGAAAACGCCATTTTACAGGATGCACCTTCTTTAGGCCCGACTGCCCCTGTTTTTCTTTGTACACCTGAGCTAAGGAATCTCTGAAACACTGTCTTGGGTTTAGGTCCAGGGGCCACAGGAGAAGTCTCCCATCCTAAAATGTATCTTGATCCCTTTCTATTTTGAGTGCACCATGGTGGGTCTGTCCCCATTCTTGGGAAGGGGACATATTGTGTGGGTGTGTTTGCTGTGTATATTGAGAACACATAAGTTTTAGGGGAACCTTTGAAAGTGAGCTCAGTCTGCTCCTAAACTGTGAGTCCTATCTGACCATCACAACACCCGAAGGACCTCCAGATATAACAAAGCCTTGTTTTTCTATGCTTCAAGCATGGACCTCAATCTGATCATTGGTCCACTCATATTTTATCTTTTTGGAATGTGCAGTAAGTTTAACACATACTAAATCTTACACGTGGTCATTTTGCCATTTTAGCCTCTTTTGCTTTTTTTTTATTTTAAAGAAAATTTTATTAATTTTCTACAAACAAACAAGACAAACAAAACATTAAAACATTCAACTCTCGTATGTACATCCAGTGTGTCAGTTGGTTCATCATTTTTGTGCATTCATTCTGTAGTCCCAGTTACAATTATGTTACATAACAACTCATATTATCAATCCAAACTTATACATCCTATAATCACTAAAAAAAAATAAAAAATATTTTTGACTATACTTTTAATCATTCATGCTTTATGAGCTAACAATACTTTAAGCAGATTATTCAACAAATCATATAATCATACCAAATCAATCCTAAAAAAACCCTTTATAAATATAATATCAAGTAACAAAATAATAGCAAAATAGCAAGATAAAGATATTTCTTACTATCTAAAATATTCTATTATCATATTTTATTATCTAGCCATTTATAAAAAAGATCCCAAATTTCATAAAATTGTTTATCCTCTTGCTCTCTAATTTCAAATGTCAATCTGCTCATCTCAGCACATTCCAATATTTTCTTAATAATTTCTTCCTGTAATGGTATTTTCTCATTCTTCCAATTTTTAGCAAATACAATCCTGGCCGCTGTTACTACATTTACAATCAGGTATTTCAAATCTTTACTATATATATCAGGTAAAATTCCCAATAAGAAGATCTCTGGTTTCAAGTCTATATGTTTCTTTGTCATTTTTTCCAGCCACATGCGAATTATAGTCCAATATTTTCTAGCATCCTCACAAGTCCACCACATATGGTAATACGAGCCGGGTATCTGATGACATTTCCAGCATTTTTCAGATTTGTTTTTAAACATTCTTGCTATTCTTGTCGGAGGAAAGTGCCACCTATAAAACATCTTATACAAGTTTTCTTTATATGCTGTTGACATTGTCATTTTATAATTTTGAGACCACAATTTCTGCCATTTCTCTAGATCAATCCCATATCCAAAATTCTTCCCCCAAACAATCATAGTTTCTTTGACTTGTTCTTCCTCTAATTTCATTCCCAGCCTCTTTTGCTTTTTTTCTATCAGCTGCCTGTTGTCTTTCTGCCTTATTCCTTGGATGGCTCCAAAGATCACAAAGCTAGAACTTCTTGGAAAAATCCATCACTTGTTTATACCAAGAACAATCCAAGTTCATTTCCTTAATTTTCATGGTCCAACTCTGCCCTTTTCATCCCAGTTTCATGGTGGGCAACACCCATTCAGCAAGGAGACATAATGGTGCAGCCACTGGATGCAGATGTTTGCTTGATATGATACAAGAGTGTTGCGCTGGCCTGGCGTGAGTGAGCAAAGAGATGGGATTCCCCTACTTCCTCCCTAAAATATTTTTAAATAAACACTTTTCTTCCTTATCTGCACGATTGGCCTTCAGGGGACATGATTGTAGATGACCAGGGAGAAAAAAGGGAAGATTTCCAGGTTTATGCAGTAATCCTCAGATGTAGCTTTGCTTTCACTGTGACCACTTGACTTTAGTGAAAGCATACCTTTTACTAGATGCAACTTGACTGCAAATGGAGACAAGTCTTTCTTTCCTGAAGGTCCAAGCTGGGCCAGGCCTGATAACGGCTTACCTGCTTGGCTTCAATGCTTTCTCTTTGGCTGTGGGTAGTTCTCTTGTCCATGCATCTGGGAAGGGTGAGGAGATGGCTGCTGCAGCTTTTGAGCAAAGAGCCATAGGGGACAGGATATCAGAATATCTTGACTGGGCCCAGGAGTTTCTGGACGAAGCCGCTTGCCACTCTTTGCCTCTTCCTTCTTCTTCTGAAAACATTGTCAGAAAACTCAAAAGGCCAACAGTAACAATGATTTGGGTCTTATTAACCAGAGCTGGGGAGGAGAGAGATGACTGGAGAATATTGGAAGGCCTCTTCTAGAGGAAAGGATGAAAACAAGCAAACAGAAAGAAAAGTGAAAGCTTTCAGGCTTTCTACTGCCCACCTCCTCATTTGTTATACCCAAAATGTCTTCATCATCAATATTTGCTAGGCCAGCCCCTTTTGGCACCCCAGGGACCCCCACAGTTGCATTCAGCAGGCAAATTGTAGAAGAAGAAGAAGACAGTGTAAGTCCATCAATGGGGATTGGACAGCCATTTGTCTGACATGGTATAGGGCAGGGGTGGGATTCAATTATTTTAACAGCCAGTTCTGTGGGTGTGGCTGGGTGGGCATGGGTTCTTCTTTTTTGCAGCACCTCCCTTGTTTTTGGGCCTCCTGGACATCAGAGAAGCCCCCCGGGGGACATTTTTGCTCCCAGAAGTCTTCCCTGAGGCCCAAGAAGGCAAAAAATGGAGCACAGGGCGGGGCGTGCAGCATACATACACATCCCACACCCCCTTTTGCCTCCTGGGCCTCAGGGAAGCGTCCTGGGCAAAGCAGTAAGACAGTGAGGGGGATCCCGGCACAGCTGATCATCGGGAATGGAAAAAGAACCTGAAAAGATTCCTTCAGGAGTGACTGGGTGGGGAAGGATGTAGTCAGTGATGTCGGGCAAGCACAATAAAGCCTGACCAGGAGGGGAGGGTGGAGAGGGATGGGGCCAACCAGGGGCACAATTTGCCAGCTCTCCGAACTGTGCAGAATCATAACAACCAGTTCTATAGAACCACTCCGAACTGGTAGAATCCCAACCCCAGTATAGGATCTCCTGCTTGAGCAGGGGTTTGGACTAGAAGACCTCTAAGGCCCCTTCCAGTTCTATTCTGATTGGTTAATAGAGGGCCAAGTCCAGCAAAAGGAGCTGGAGACTCACCGAGAATTCCAATCCCATCAAGGATTGTCCAGAAGACTCCACGGCTTTGATCCCCAACCTGTGTCCCCTGAGCATGTACAGTCTTCCCTCTCCTAAAGATAGGATTTCTCCTCCTCTCTTCTACAACCCAACACCTGGCTCTTAACACAGCAATGGCAGAGCCAGGAGCAAAAAAGAAAGAAAGAAAGAAAGAAAGAAAGAAAGAAAGAAAGAAAGAAAGAAAGAAAGAAAGAAAGAAAGAAAGAGAAAGAGAGAGAGAGAGAAAGAAAGAAAGAGAGAGAGAAAGAAAGAAAGAAAGAAAGAAAGAAAGAAAGAAAGAAAGAAAGAAAGAAAGAAAGAAGGAAAGAGCACAGTCCCATCTAAAAGTCTCAACCAGAATTCCTCTCGTTCTTGAGGTTTTCTTTTGCACAAAATGTTTCCTTTCCTTCCTTCTCTTTATTTATATCTGTATCCCTTTCGTTCTACCACACAACATACAACACACACACACACACACACACACACACACCTCTGTTCTTACCTTCTGAACCCGGGCTTGCATTTTGCTAGTCATCTTGTACAACTTATGTACTTTCTTGGTGTTAAATTCAGTAAACTTTGAGGCAAAGACCCATAGATTCCTGAAAGGAGGTGAACAGCTATTTTAATTTTCTCTTTTTAGGAGCTGGGCCAGAAGCCCAGACTATTCATGCCGGAGGAAAGAGATGGCCCAAAGGAGTAGTGATGGAGAGTTGCTTTCTTCTGGGGCCCAAAAGTTCCCTCTTACACAAAAATGTCTTACTTCAAACTTGAGTGATGAAGACTCTCAAGATAAAGTCTGCAGAGTTTGATGCAAGCATAGCATGACCAGTCTGCTACTTTTCTTGACTACTGCAAATACCGGTATTGTGGTTTTCTAGGGGTTTGGACTAAAATGTGGAATTTGTTTTTAACACTCATATTTAACAACATATTTCATTACAAAGGAGAATTCAACAATTGGAGACAGCATCTCATTTGAGGCATTGCAGCAGGTATTCAAGGGGAGTTGAATGTTTGCTTGTGGCTATGTAGAGATTCTAGGCGATTCCTCTTTTAACTCCATCCCCAGGTTCTGCCTCTTCTTCCCCTAGACCTCCAAACTCAAAAAGACTCCTGACTCGCAAATCTGACTGAAACATCTGGACAAGAGAGAGTTGGGGTGGGAGGGAGAGAGAGGGAGAGAGAAAGAGGGAGAGAGAAAGAGGGAGAGGGAGAAAGGGAGATTGCAGAATTGGTGGGCAGGCAAATCACTGTCTCCATTCTTCAAGAACTTCCTGTTCAGGGTGGATTTTCAAACATTCAGCCATGTGGTCTCCTACCTTGAGCAGGAAACTCTGACTTTGCTCCAGCTGCTCTTCCTCTCTAATGGCTTTGTTTCTGGCTCATCCAGATGCTTCAGGGACTTCTTGACTGGGCTCATCAGCTCTTTGCACTTGGGAGACAGAAAAAGCAAAGCTCCATGTGAGTCGCACATCAGAAGGAAGGCGAGGAAAGGGAGACCCCGATTGAGGCAACCTTTTTTTTTTTTGAAAAAGATTTTATTAATTTTCTACAAACAAACAAGACAAACAAAACATAAAAACATCAACTCTCATATATACATCCAGTGTGTCAGTTGGTTCATCATTTTTGTGCATTCATTCTGTAGTCTCAATTACAATTATGTTACATAACAACTCATATTGTCAATCCAAACTTATATATCCTAATATCACTAAAAAAAGAAGTTTTTGACTATATTTTTAATCATTCATGCTTTATGAGCTAACAATACTTTAAACCAGTTTACTCTATAACAAATCATATAATCATATCAAATCAATCCTAAAAAAACCCTTTATAAATATACTGTCAAATAACAAAATAATAGCAAAATGAAGATATTCCTTACTATCTAGCATTCTAAATATTCTATTGTCGTATTTTATCATCTAGCCATTTATAAAAAAGATCCCAAATTTCATAAAATTGTTTATCCTCTTGCTCTCTAATTTCAAATGTCAATCTGCTCATCTCAGCACATTCCAATATTTTCTTAATAATTTCTTCCTGTAATGGTATTTTCTCATTCTTCCAGTTTTTAGCAAATACAATCCTGGCCGCTGTTAATACATTTACAATCAGGTATTTCAAATCTTTACTATATATATCAGCTAAAATTCCCAATAAGAAGATCTCTGGTTTCAAGTCTATATGTTTCTTTGTACATTTTTTCCAACCACATGCGAATTATAGTCCAATATTTTCTAGCATCCTCACAAGTCCACCACATATGGTAATATGAGCTGGGTATCTGATGACATTTCCAGCATTTTTCAGATTTGTTCTTGAACATTCTTGCTATTCTTGTTGGCGGAAAGTGCCACCTGTAAAACATCTTATACAAGTTTTCTTTATATGCTGTTGACATTGTCATTTTATAATTTTGAGACCACAATTTCTGCCATTTCTCTAAATCAATCCCATATCCAAAATTCTTCCCCCAAACAATCATAGTTTCTTGGACTTGTTCTTCCTCTAATTTCATTCCCAGTAAATAACCATATAATTTTTTAATCACCTTCTCATCAGTACCCATCAAAATCTTATCTAAATCAGTCTGCTTATCATAAAATCCCTCCGTTTTGGAATCTTCATCATACCTTGAATGTATTTGTGCATATGAAAACCAATTCATCCTTATACCTTGTTCCTCTAAGTTTTGGATCGATTTAAGTTCACCCTTTTCATCCAAAAGTTCCCCATATCTAACTGTTTGTTCCTTCTTGTAGATTATAGGATAGGAAAATGCTTCAATGGTCGATAACCAAACTGGAATTTTCAAATAACATTGTCTTTTTATCTTCTCCCAATTTAACCACAAAGACTCCCGTACATAATGTCTTCTAAAATAACCCTGTGTTTTAGTTCCCTTTTACCATAAAAAAGCATGCCAGCCCAACAGCAAGTCATGCCCTTCTAATGTCAACAACCTATGTTTCCTTAATGTTATCCATTCTTTGACCCACATCAAACTTGCAGCTTGATAATACAATTCCCAATTAGGCAGGCCAAAACCTCCTCTAATTCTAGCATCTTGCAAAAGCTTTAGCTTTATTCTCGCTTTTTTACCTTGCCATATAAACTTCAACATAATTTTATTTAAATCTTCAAAATAGTCTTTTCCAAGCCTAATTGGTATTGTTTGAAACAAAAATAAAATTCTAGGTAAAATATTCATCTTAATTGTTGAAATTCTCCCTATTAATGACAATTGCAAGTTTTCCCACTTCTTCAAATCTGTAATTATCTGTTGTTTAAGTTTAATATAATTATTCTCCTTTAATGTGCTACATCTTGTTGTCAAATATATCCCCAGATACTTAACCTTATTTGTAACTTGAATTTTCAAAAGGTCTGCCAGTTCTTCTCTCTGTCTCAATAGCATATTCTTTGTCAAAATCTTTGTTTTATCTTTATTTATTTTCAAACCAGCCACCTCTCCATATGCCTCTATCCTTTCCAGTAACTTTGGAGCTGTTTCTAGCGGGTCTTCCAAAATAAAAGCTAAATCATCAGCAAAAGCTTGTAGCTTAAATTCTTCCTTCTTAATTTTCATTCCTTTTATGCTTTTATCATCTCTAATATTTCTGTTCAACACTTCCAAGGTCAACACAAATAGCAAAGGAGATGGGGGCATCCTTGTCTTGTGCCTTTCCTTATATTAATAAAATCTGTAAATTCCCCCTCCATCATTACCCTTGCTGTCTGTTTATTATATATGGCTTCTATTGCTTGAATAAATTTTTTAGCAAAACCCATCGATTGAGGCAACCTTTTGAGGCTAGGGGCCTATTTGAATTTGGGGAGGGGATCTGCTGTGGGCACCCTCTCAAAATGGCAGCCAGAGGAGTCTTCCCCATTCCCAAGACAAGTCACCAGGCTACAGAGGACAACATTGGAGTGGGAGGTTCTTGCAAAGCACACTCTCTCTTTCCATCCCATTCTTAGAAGATCTACAATTCTCCTGTGTTAGAGGTAAACTAGTTGTGGGAAAAGTCCTTTTCCATTGAGATGAACCTGCCAGGGACCGTGTTTGGCTTTCCAGCATGTCAGCCACCTTAACTGAGAAGGGGAAGAAAGCAAGAGGGCCAAGGAACCTGAGGTGTATCCAGAGAAACACCTGGAGCCACACGGTCTCCAGCCCCAGTTGGCTGGGCAAGTACAAGCAAGTGAAAGCGATCCAGAGTTCAGAATGGGATTTAAGGCTCGTCTGGGGAGGCCCTAAAATCTTGGAGATGGAGTGAGAGGTTCCCCACCTTTCTTGAGGCGAATTAATTCAGGTGGAGGAAGGGAGCTTTTGTTTCGATCCAGAGGGACCGATCGTTTCATGAAAGAGGCAGCCCTCGATTTACAACCATGAGAAACTACAGCGGCACTGAGCCAAGTGACTTATGACCCTTATGGCCATTGCAGCATCCTCCTGACACTAAGAGATGGCAAGGGGGTGTTTGAGGTGCCAGCCCCGCAGGCTCACCCCATTGACTGTTGCACTACTCTGAAACCGGTGCCTCGAATACAGCAGCACATTGGGGAAATTAGAGTAAAGCTGCCGCGACCACATTTGAGGCACTGGCTCTGGAGTGGTTCAACAGTCAATGGGGTGAGCCTGCAGGGCCAGTACCTTGAATGCCCCCCTGCTGCCTCTTAGTGCCCCTCTGATGCCCCCCTTGGGGATGCTAAGAGGTGGCAGGGGGCATTCAAGGCACCGGCACCACAGGCTCACCCCATTGGGAAGAGAGTTTACAAGAGTTGCAAGCTGAGTGCGGTGTCTGCCGGGAGCAAAGGTGAGTTTCACCTTGTGTTGACTTTGCTTATCTGTGTTCCTGGCGTCTTCCCAACCGTGTTGAGTTATTGCCATGCCTTCAAGTCTGGAATTCCTTCTCCTGCCCTGCCGAACTGATGACCTCCTCTTGCCTTGCTTGGACTTCTAGTTACAGTGTTTGTTGACCACGTTTTGGTCTTGATTCTCTGCAGCCCAAGGCTGTTCCTGGGAGAGTTTTCCTCAAGCCCAGAAGGTAACCACGACATTGGGGGAAAAGTTGGAGCTAATAAAGGGACTCCTACTGATAGATAATGGGTTGCCTTTGGGCCACGCCCCTTTGGGTCATCACAGTTAAAAGGTGCAGGTGTGAATGCAGCCACTGGGGAAGAGACCGGGTTCAGTGGGTGGTGTGGATCTCACAAGAGTCAGTTGGGTGGGGTGGTAATCCAATCCCAGGGGTCCCTGAGTTCCAGCCCTGCCTGGGATGCCAAGCCAGCTAGGAGACTCTGGACCGGCCGCTCTCTCAGAGCCCTGGGAAAGAGGCAATGGCAACCGCTTCTGAGCAGCTTCCCCTGGGGGCTTCCGGGCAACCTTCCCACCCAGCTGGGCGAGGCTGAGGGGCCTCTCTGGGCCTGGCTTCTTCCTTACTGGTCAAGCAGCCTCCAACAGGCTGGATTCAGAGAGGGTTTGGCAGGGGGCTGTGCTGTGAGGAGGGGGCACAGAGGGGTCCTGCAGTGCCAGGGGGTCTGCAGGGAGACCACCCCCTCCCTAGTGAGGGCAGGGAGGGAGGGGGCCTGGGGGAGAGGTGGTTTCACTTCTGATGCCCATAAGAAACCACATTTTCTGCATTTTGCAAGCTAGCCAGTGACTGAGGGTCTCTTCAGGGGTCTTTGTCCTTCCCCAAAATGGAGGCAGGATGTGGAGAGGGGCTGGTCTGCATCTGAGTTTTTCAGACTTGAGGAGGAATGGACTTCAACCCCCAGAGTTCCCCTCCCAACAGTGCATGGACTTCCTCATGCTGGGCAGGGAATTCTGGGAATTAAAGTCCCTTCAACTTCCAACTGTGGAAAATGCTGGTCTCCCTTCTTCCCTTTTGTGAGGAGTTAAAGCCCTGCACTAAGACTTGGCTAACTCACAGGTTGCTCAATCTATTTTCTTTTTTTCTCAGTCTCTCCCTCCCTCCCTCTCCCACTCTCCCTTCCCGGATGCCCTTTGGAAGACCGGGAGGAAGAGCGCCCCCTGTGGGAAGGGCAAGGCAGCACTCCAGTGGGACTCCAGTAGGGGGCGGCAGAGGCCTTGGAGCTGGTTTCAGGGTTGCCATCTGGCCGTTTTTCTGGCCAAATTCGAGAAATCTGGCCGTATAGAAATCTGTTTGGCCATGAAAAATATCATTTCTCCAGCCAAATATATTTGGCCGGAAATTTGGCCGTATGAAAGTTGCTTGGTCGTGAAATCGAAATTTTGGCCGAATACCAGTTTTCAATACAATATATTCGCATGAAAATGACTGCCAGATCGTCCTTGGCCCCTGTTGTAACTATGTATTATTCATGTGATTGTAACTATGTATCATCGCAACTATGTATCATTCAAGCATTCGCAACATTGTATCATTCACGTGTAATCATTAACTTCTGTCTCTCTAGTGACCTTTGCAAGACACGTACGAGAAGACAAGGAGATAGACGTTTGATAGGCTTATCCACTTTGTAAATAATCTGTCCGGTATGCAGCTTTGTAAACATACACATCCTGATGAGATTAACATGTTTGACTTGAGCTTTTTAATTAAATCATTTTCTTGTAAGAAAACACAATAAAAGAGCGTGTGCCAAGACATTCGGGGCACGCTCATCATCAAGAGGAAACTTCGCTTCCTGTCATTTCTCTTCCCTTCGCTCCCTTTCATGAGCCGCCCATCAGATGCGGGATGGCAGATACCACATTCTGGTGACCCCGACGTGATTCCCTAAGGGGGATACGTAGCGACGCGCCCATATCTTATCCGCTCGATGGGAGATGTGCATCGCCAGGCCTGAAGCAAATTGCACTTCATCGGATCTGAAACACGGTCTCGACTTTTCGTAAGTATGGGTGGAAACTTTTCTCAACAGCAGACGCAGCATCTGAAGGAATTGAGGGAGTTAGTCGCTTCTTCTAAATACTCTGCTAATTTAAAGGGCTCTCCTATAAAAAAGAAACCTATTGCTACATTATTGGCTTATGTGTGGCAACATTGTCCCAATTATCCAGAGAAAGGGTTCTTAAAAATTTCCGTTTGGCAAAAAATTGGTGAACATCTCCATAATCCTCCTCGTGCACCTATTGGCATTTTGGTCACTTGGAGGAAAATTATGGAGGCTTTAAAAGTCCATTATCAAATAGAAGCAGGGAATGTGTTTGAATCTCCCCCGTCAAGTTATGATAACTTTTCTATCCTTCAACCCTCTGCTCCCGATGATCATAAGTCATTACGGGAGCCTCCCTCCATTCAATCTACTTCCACAAATGTAGAGCCCCTGTGTCCTCCACCACCCTCCCGAGGTGGAGGGAGTGTTGTAAAAGCCATTCAACAAGCCTTTTATGAAGGGGAAATGGATGAGGACACCCTTGCAGCTGCCTCCCTTTATCCTGTCATACAAGCCGGCAATCCCCCAACTCCTCAGTATACCCCAATGCCGTATAAAATAATTAAGGATTTAAAAGCAACTTGCAAGGAAAATGGTATTCAATCTCGTTATGTACAGGGTCTTTTAGGATCAATAACCCAACCAGGCGCTGACTTGATAAATGCTGATTGGCCTACATTATTTACCATGATTCTCACGCCTTCACAATTTTTGGTCTGGGAGTCAGAATTTCACAAATGTATCACAGCCGCAGCCGCTAGAGGCTTGCCGGCAAATGTCACTTTAGATATGCTTAACGGTACGGGCACTATGCTTACCATTGCCCAGCAGACTGCCACAGATGCAGCTGCTTTCCCTATATTACAGGATTGTGCTTTGGCCGCAGCTCGAAAAATTGATAATGCGGGATGCATGCCCAAATCTTTCTCTAAGATTATTCAAGGACCTTCTGAGCCTTTTTCCTCCTTTATAAACCATCTGACAGAAGCCTTAGAGAGACAAATTGATAATGAGGAGGCTTGTAATGAATTAAGTTTAAAACTTGCTTTTGAAAACGCAAACGCTGATTGTCAGAAAGTTTTGCAACCATTAATTAATAAGAAAAATGTTACCTTGGCAGATTATCTTACAGCCTGCCGAATCATAGGAACCACATCCCATTCCATGTCTACTCTGGCTACAGCCATTACTGAAGGCATGCAGCAGAACATGGGCTCTCTTCTTCCCATTTCCCAACAAGATACTCATAAAATGGGTAATTGTTTTAATTGTGGCAAGCCAGGTCACTTTAAGAGACAATGCAGAGCCCCGGGTGGGGGAGCAAATATGTCAAAAAACCAGTTAACTCACCCAAAAATGCCATGCCCTCGATGTAAAAGGGGCTATCACTGGGCTAATCAGTGCAGAGTCCAAAAGAATGAACAGCAGAATAACCCTGCAATCATTCAAAAAACTTTTTTGAATCAGGGAAACTAGAAACGGGGCAGGCAGCTAGCCCCACAACAAAGGCTGCTGAAACTTGCAATTTTTCTTCTTTCGCTTACGATCTTGTTGCTAATGAAACTGTTACTTATCTCCCTGGTGTCGCTGACTTTCTCTTTGTACATCCTGTTCAGCCTTTTCATATGCCCCCCGATATTCCAGTGCTAGTCTTTCCTGTAAGGGATTTAGCTGAACAAGGTATTCTTGCCTCTCCTTTTCTGCATGACCCCACTGTATTGTCTGATGTCTGTCTGTCTGTACTAGCTAATACAGAAGTTACTATAAATGAGGGGGATATTGTGGCAAAAATGATTGTGCTCTTAGACCAACAACAAGAGCAACTCTATGCAATTGAAAGACTAATTAGTCAACCGAAACCTACGATGACATTCTTATTGAACGGTTGATCCTTTCTTGGTCTTTTAGATACTGGAGCGGATATTCATCCACGGGGATGAGATTGTTAGATCCAAATCCTTTTGCATTCAAGTATGGCTTGTGTGTATAACTCTGATGATTTTATATCCCTACAGGTATCCATGGAATACCCCCTGTCTTGCAAAATCGTAAAGATTTAGATCGTTAATTTTTTTAAAACAAGGAGGATTGTGTGCTATGCTTAAAAAAGAATGTTGTCTTTATGTTGATAGCGAGGGGGGGGTTCGTTTTCTAATTCGCCATGGCTTACAACCTTTTTAACTGCATTGGCAGGATCGTTAATAATCACTATATTGATTTGTATTATAGGACTTTATTGTTTTAATAGAACATTACAATTTTTAAAAATTAATTATCCTCTGCTGATGTTAATGTGCTATTGCAAGCTTATGTTATATCCTCAACACCGGACGAAAAAATGTCATTGCTGAGTTACCGCTCCTTGGACAACCCTGAAGCTGACGGGTCGCACTCTTGCCTAGATGACAGGGACGGCGAACATTTCAGAAAAATGGTTCCTGTCTTCTTGGATGAGGAAGAAGACTCGTCATAAATAATAAAAACAGAGGAGATGTTGTAACTATGTATCATTCATGTGATTGCAACTATGTATCATCGCAACTATGTATCATTCAAGCATTTGCAACATTGTATCATTCACGTGTAATCATTAACTTCTGTCTCTCCAGTGACCTTTGCAAGGCATGTACGAGAAGACAAGGAGATAGACATTTGATAGGCTTATCCACTTTGTAAATAATCTGTCCGGTATGCAGCTTTGTAAACATACACATCCTGATGAGATTAACATGTTTGACTTGAGCTTTTTAATTAAATCATTTTCTTGTAAGAAAACACAATAAAAGAGCGTGTGCCAAGACATTCGGGGCGTGCTCATCATCAAGAGGAAACTTCGCTTCCTGTCGTTTCTCTACCCTTCGCTCCCTTTCATGAGCCGCCCATCAGATGCAGGATGGCAGATACCGCAGGCCCCCCCAGAGGAAAAAGTTTATAAACAAGGGACTTGGAAAGAAGGGGCGGGCAAGGAGGGAGGGAGTGAGAAGTGGCTGTGACAGCGCTGGCCCCTGGGCTCTGCCCCCTCGGCTCAAAAGGGGACCCATCAGCACCGCAAAGCTCCTCCGCCCCGGCGGCGCATGATGTCCCCTCAACGGTCCTCCTCCTCCTTCCTCTCCCTCTGGGGGAGCATGCACGAGTTCGGTGCGCTTCCGTGCTTGTGGGGTGGGGTCTTTTTCTTGCCCCACCCACTCCTTGAATACTGAATGCAGAAGTGTTCTGGTTTGCTGCGGTGGGAGCCTAACAGCTAGTTTGCAGCAATGGAGCGACGGGGGGGGTGCTCCTCTCTTTTTTTCCCCTCTGGGGTGCTTCTTCCCCCCTCAAGCCTTATTTCTAAATCTGTTGCCCCCAGAAGCTGTGGGTGCTCCATCACTGTATTTTCAGAAGGGATTGGACAACCATTTGTCTGAAATGTTGTAGTCTTTCTGCTTTGAGTGGGGAGTTGGTCTAAAAGACTTCCAAGGTCCCTTCCAACTCTGTTCTGTCACCAGAACCTTAAGGAATTGCTGTCTTTAAGATTATTTCTTTGCAGTCTTTGATTTATGTGGGTAAAATGAAGACCCAAATTGTTGGGGGCAATAGGCTGACTCTGTAAACCGCTTTGAGAGGGCACTATAAAGCGGTATATAAGTCTAAGTGCTATTGCTATTACCTCCTCACTAGCAATCAGTGGCCCATTGGACTAAAGTTAACACCAAGATTAACACCAGACCAACAATCAACAAGTATAAAATACCCCAATCAAGGAATTACAAACACAGACAAACAAGCTAACAGTAAACAACAGCCTAATCAAGGAACCACCAAGACCATTCCCAACAATAATGATAGGCCGAGCTACTAGTATATAAAAACAACTTCAAACCTCACTCCCTTGTAGCACTGATGATGTTACCTAGTTGGGTAATGAAATGTGTACAGGAAACCACCAAATTCAGAGAACACCCAGGGATCCCCCAATTATTTGCTGCCTCCATCATTCAAGGGAGTCTAGGAGGCACATAATATACTGAAACAAGTAAAAAGCATTCTATCAGGGAATGAAATGTCAAGAACCAAGACATAATGTCGCCCCGCCCCAGAGCCTGTAGGATAAATGTTTGGGATGTTTGACTTTGGAGAGATGCAAAGTTTGCATGGCAGCAATTTTGAGAGCTACCTTTGAGCAACACCTGACTAGCTGTAGAAACAAAGCATGATGAGGACTCTGGATGGAGGACCACAGGACATGCCAAGGTTTTAGAGTAGAACAGGGGTCTCCAGCCCCCAGTTCGTGGACCAGAACTGGGCCGCATAAACAAGCAAAATTCCATCCACACACAAGATGCAGCAGCACACAAAACCCTGCTCCCTCCAGTTCATGGGTTAGATAGATTTTTTTTAAAAAAGTAAACCACTTGCATATTGCTCTCAAGAAGAGCACTATAGGTGGATAGTTCTATAAAGTCTCGGAAGAGCCAGTTTGGTGTACATTACACAGTCATGGGGATGTTGCAAAGACCATAAAGGAAGTGAACTACCAATAATTTTTTTCTGCTCTCGGCACAGCCTTCCTGTCCAAATGCCTCCAAACCACACAGTAATACAGAGACAACAGAATATAGAAGAACTGAATCATATGGAAGGAGAGAAAGGCAATGTGAAGGATAAATATGTGAGAAAGAGCCAGTAGAAAATGCAGCAGGGAGGTTGACAGAAGTTTGGGAAGGATGGGGTGTGACAGACCCCCATCCTGTCTTCACATGGCCACTCCTGTGCTGAAGCCCTTGCGTACCCTGGAGGCCTCCCATTTTTTAATTCCTAGTCCAGGGGGTGCGAGGTAGTGGCTTAAAAAAGATAAAAATATACTGAGTTTAAGATGATGGCCAGAGTATATTGTTTATAATCAGGATAACCATCCTGGCTGAAGCTTGGTAGAAAAGAATCAGACATTATAAAAACAAACAGAAGCACCTTCCAGAAATGAATGGCATCAAACCAGTTTTGCAATCCTGTCAAGAAATCTGGATGCAGAGATTCATGAAATTCCAAGAGGTTGAGATCCATAGGAAGAAGACTTTAACTTTCATAGTTTTTGAAACTGAGTTTTATCAATTGAAAGTTAAAAATTACCTTTTACTACATATTCTAAGTAAAAGAGTCTCCAAACTTGGCAACTTTAAGACTTGTGAACTTCGACTCCCAGCGTGTCTGGCTGAGGAATTCTGGGAGTTGAAGTCCAAAAGTCTTAAAGTTGCCAAGTTTGGAGATCCTTGTTTCAAAGTGATACTTTTTGGCACCATGGGATTCATTGCCAAATTTCAATTGTGGGATTTTTCAAAGTCTCTTCAAATTGTCGTAAGGGAAGACTGTACAAATATCTTAGTTTCAGAGATCTAATTTCATAGTCATCTTAACAAACTACAACAGGCACACTCAGGTTAAAGGTCCCATCTAACTGAATTAACCATGCCTGAGGAATTATTTTCTGTAGTTTATTTTTAGGCTGTGATCTCAGCCAAACATTGTATGATAGCTTTTTTTACTCAAGATATGTGGCATTTGTTAATTGAAAATCAAGCATGATTTCATTCCAACATTCTTAAAGTGGTCAAAATTCTTATATTCCGATAATGTGGCTTTATTAAAACAAATGATGTCGGAGAGTTTGCTTGCTATATTGCCCAGACCAGAATATCTATTTTTTTCAGCTAAATTATCGGTCACTGCAACCTTTCATTCCAACAACTTATTGACAACTAAAATACTTCAGGCAGTTAAAATATGCGCATTGGAGCCTGACTATTGTCACATTTTGTGCCTATTTTCCATATCTTCTGTATTTTGTGAAATTGAGGTAGTATGCAAATTTTGTTTCTAGTTCTTCATTAGTGTTGCAAATTCAGATGAGCTGTTTGCTTGAGACTTCTGAGTAGTTTCATGATGAAACTAAGTTTAAAAGTTCTTTTAATGCTCAAATCCAAGATCATGATGAAATATGGTATTTTAGCTACACACTTCTGTTAACTGAATAAGAAATATTTAGCCCCTGTTGATAAATTTTGCAGAAGTGCTTGTAGGATATTTCTTTCTTCCAAGCTTTTCTTTCTTCCAAGTATGTTGTTCTGTATTCTTCTATTTTGGAATATATGCTCGGTTCAGATTGTTTTGAATTTATATTCTTTCTTTTATGCTGTCATTATATAAGAAGAAACAGATTTTGGGTTTCATAATCTTTTCCTGAAACTGAATAACATGTCAGCATACTATTTCAAAAGACCTAACCCTAGAATATATTTTATTCTGGGATACACAATCTTATTCTTGTGTTGGTCTAGTTTGATTAAGTGGCCCAGTGGTTAAAGTTCAGAATTGCATTGGATAGCTGCATTTGGCCCTGAGCTTTCCAAACGGTAGTAGCGGTTACTTGAAGTGAGCTGCCTAGCCTGGATGTGAGTAAAGAAACGCAGAAATTCCCATAACGTCACGTCACGTTGTCGAATAAAGACTATTTTTTTATGATTTGATTATTTAAAAACGGTTAAAAAAAACAAAAAAAACCCCAAACAATATATCCTCATGTTACATTGCATAAAAAAAATTGGCCAGAAAATTTGGCTGTGAGAGAAAATAATTTGGCCGAATTTGGCCGTATTTTGACTTGAGTTTGGCTGCAGAGCCAAGCTGCGATCTGGCAACCCTGGCTCATCTTCCTCTTCTGCTTCTTCCTTTTCTTTTCCTTCTCCTATTTTTTCCCTTCCTTCCCTTCCTGATCCTTCCCTTCTCTTTTCTTATTCTTTTCCTCCATTCATCTATTGACTTCAGTTGCTTCCCATCTTCCTTTTCTTCTTCCTTTTCCTTTCCTTCTCCTATTGATTTCCTTCCCTTCCCTTCTAATCCTGTCTTCAAAAGCTCCATGGGTGACTTCGAACTATCTTCAGGGGAGTCTGAGTTCCCATGGAAAGACAAGGGGGAGAGACCCATCCACCTCCTTTGGGGGTCTCTCTGACCCTCCCTCCGATTTTTTCCCCACTGCTGGGACTCGGGGGACCCTGAGCGGGTTTCCCTCCTGCCTCCGTCCGGACCGTTCCAGGCATCCTGGCTGGGCCTGTCGGTCAGTAGAGGAGCCGCTTTCTCTCTGGCCCCAAGATGGAGCAAAGGATGAGACTCCAGCACGTGGCAGGGGTCCAAGCGAGAGAAAAGGCAACTCCCCCAACTCAACCAAGGGTCAATTCAGTGACCAATCAGGATTACAGATGGGACCACATGACATGAACTACATTTCCCATGATGCATTAACTACATTTCCCATGAGACATTTCCTTAAGGGGACAGCTCCCAATTCCCAATTCACTATATACTGTCTGGACAGTACAGGCCAGTTGCTTTCGTGGTGTGGAGACAATAACTTGATCCTCAACACCAATAATACCAAGGAGCTTATAGTGGATTATAGAAGGAACAGATCAGATCTCCAGCCCTTGCTTATCAATGGAGACCGAGGGGAGCAAGCGGCCAGTTGTAAGTTTCTGGCCGTTACCTTAAAAGAGGACCTGACCTTGGTGCTCCCATTGCAGCCCTGGTCGAAAGGGCCCAGCAGAGATTATACTACCTGAGGCTTCTCAGGAAACTGAATGGAAACCTGCTGGTGACCTTCTATCGCTGCACCATAGAGAGCATTTTAACTTATTGCACTTCTGTCAGGTTTGCCAATTGCACCAGGGCAGATAGGAAAACATTCCAGAGGGTGAAGGTCATTGCCCAGAAGATCGTGAGTTGCCCTCTCCCCTCTTTGGAAGAGCTTTACAGCTCCCATTGCCTTAAGAAAGTTCAAAATATTCTCAAAGATCCATCTCATCCTGGAACCCTTTTTTTGAACTATGACCATCTGGCAGATGGTGCAGAATAATAAAAACGAGGACATATAGGCTGAAAAACAGCTTCTATCCCAGGGCAGGAGCTCTGTTGAATTCTGCTGTATAGTGCGGTGTTGGTGTGGTGTCATGGGTGGGGTTTCGGTTCAGTGTGTGGAGGGTGAAGGATGTTTGTGTTTATTTTCATGGTTATGATGCGCACTGACTATTTCGTTGCACAAGGTAGAATGACATTAAACTCAACCACTGTCCCTTTTTCCCTTCCCTGCAGAGGGGAGAGAAGGGCAGCCTGGAGGGGCCTTTCCTGCCCCCCAGAAGCCCCTCCTGCTCCTGGGAAGCTCCCTCCTCCCTGAGCTGGGCCCCCATCCTAGTTCCTGCCCCTCCACAAGGGGGGACTTCACTCCTGGGATCCCCCCCACTTGGCTCCTCTCTCTTGGGGGGACAATGGAGGCCCAGGAGGAGAGACCAGGGTCCTTGTCCAGGCGCTGGGGGGGGAGTCGCAGCACTTTGGGTGGGGGGCTCCATTATGGTCATAAGTTGAGGACCCTCTAGAGGCTCATTTGGAGGCCTCCTTCCCAAGTGGGGCAGCCACATTGAACACAAAGACCCACAATGGCGACCAAAGGCCCAGAATGCGACTGTGACGAAGCGAGGTAGGTGGGGCCTCCTGAGACTTTGCCGCCTTCCTTACCTGGGCTGGGTCCCCACTTGGATCCCCCAGAGAGAGAGAGAGAGAGAGAGAGAGAGAAAGAGAGAGAGAGAGAGAGAGAGAGAGAGAGAGAAAGAGAGAGAGAGACATATAGAGTGTGGCTGTTGGGGGGGCTGTGCAGGGTCCTTCTTGCCTGGGGGATCCCCTCCATTCCAGCCTGGGAGCCAGGGAAGGGGAGGTGGAAGGGCTGGATCCTCTCCCCCTGCGGCCCTTTGGCCAGCCCTGAACCAGGAGGAGTGAAGGGATCTGGGCCAAGCAAAGGGGAAGGGAGGCCTTTGCTCCATCCGGTCTTGGCCCCAGGAGAGGCAGGCAGAGAGGCCTGGGACAGGCGGGGGGCCTGAGCAGCTCTGCTCCCCAGGAAGGAGCCTCCTTCTTCAGCCGGGCAAAGGCCTCCCCTCCACCCCCCCAAACCCAGCTCCCTTCTCCAGGGAGGCCGGGAAGGGATCCAAGTGGGACCCCCAGCCCCCCCACCTGAACCTCGGGGACCTTCCTGCTCCGGCCACAGAGGGTGGGGGAGGCAGCCCCCGTTTCTTAGGGTCCCTCCTGGCAGCCCCCCTCCTGAAGTGGGGGGGCTGGGGAGCCCCAGACTGGTGCTTCCTCCTTCCTGGGGGCGGCTTGTCCTGAGGCTGGGCCAGATTCCCCCCCAGGCCCTTTTCCCAGGAGGACGGGGGGGCTTCCCCTCTCTTTGCTGTTCTGCAACCCCCTCTTTCATTCCTGGGGCTGGCATGGTGTCTGTGGGGAGAGCAGGGAGCCCCCTTCAGCCCCCCCTCCAGACAGGGAGAAGCTTCCCTGGTGGTCCAGGGGGGTCCTTTCCTCTCTCCAGCCGATCGCAGTCATCTGGGATCTCTTTAGGGGAAAAACACCTCCAGATTCAAGGGAGTTTTGGGGATGCAGCTGCCCCTCCCCTCCCCAGATAAGCCGCCTTCCACCAAAGTCAGTCCTGGCTGGGTTGGTTCTTCCTCTGCTTTGCAAAGGGGGGTTTCCCTCCTTTCTCTTGGCCGGAAAGGGTCCACATTCCTGGGCCTCTGCCCATCTGCTCCGTCCCTTTGGGCAGCTCCGGCTCTCCTCCTCCTCCTCCTTCCAGGGTCCCTGGCTGAGAGGGGCAGGGGTCCCAAGTGCCTGGGATCCGGCCCTTCCAGACTGGCTCTTCAGGGCCACGGAAGCCTCCCTCACATGGCCCCGGGGGTGGAGGGGGCCTTGCCAGGGTTCCCGGCCTTGGAGCTGGGCAGAAATGGCCCTTCCCAGCCCTCTCCCACCCTCTGGGCCTCCCACCTGCGGAGGGGAGGGGGATCCAGGCTGAGTCTCGGACTGGACTCACCCACCAGCCTCACAGTCCAGCTGAAGGGCCGGAAAGGGCCAGGCAGGCAGATGGACACACACACACACACACACACACACACAGAATGGGGGAGGGGGGAGGCTGGTGTCCCTCACTCCCCAAACGCCCCCCTCACAGTCTGTGCATGGGACCCCCAGCAATGCTGCCATCAGCTCCCCTGCAGGGAAGTCCTGGATTGTCTGGGGGAGGGGAGGAGAGGGCAGTGGCCACTCCCCCCCTTTGCTTGGCATTTGTGTGGGGAGACCTCTAAAGGCGAGATTCCTTCCCGGGGGCTCCCAAAGAGCATCCAAACGTTCCTGGCATCAAGTGGGGAAAGAAGCCTAAAAGGAGAGAAACTCCTGCACCGGCTGCGATTGGGGCCCGGAGGGGACAGGAACCCCCCCTCCTTGTGAGCCCCCCCCGCCCCGCTCCAGCCTGCCCTCTGGCGGGACCCCCTTCCTGGGGAGGCTCCTCCCTGCCAGACCCTCTTGCAGTCTCTTGGACCCGGGGGAGGCTGGGGGGGGCGCATATCTAGGTGCAAAGGGCGGGGTGAGGGACACAATGTACCCGGGAAGGAGCCCTCCCCCCTTCTTCCCCCTCCCTCTCCAGGGACTTCCCATCAAGCCGAGGCGCGCAAAAAGCAGATGCGCATGCTCAGTCCCTTTCTTCAGGCTCGCAGGCCGCCTGCGGAGGGCGCCCCCTGGTGGTCCCGGCCAGCCACGGCAGCTCTCCTTGCGAGAGGGAGGCCGGAGAGGGACGCGCCTTTGCACCCCAATCCCAGCGGCCTTGAGACCAGACGGGTGCGGGGAGGGGATGATGGGACACGGAGGAGCTCAGCTCTCGAGAAAAGCCCAGGGACGCCCTGTAGTCGTACTTCATGGGAGATAGAGAGTTCGTCTCTCTCATCTCCGCCTGCCAGAGCAGAGTGCAGCGCAAGGGTTACAGCCAGAGAGTTGTGACATCCTAGAGCGGAAAGGAGGACCCGCTTCCTTCCGTGTGGAATTCTCCCCTCACCCCAGCACAGAAATGACTGCGGGCAGCATCCTCTCGCGCATGCTCTGTTCGCCCTCTGAAGCCGCCCAGGATCGGAGGCTTCAGGATGGGCTGAGGGTCGCAGGAGGCAATTCGGCTTTGCTTTCCTCCCCCTCCCCCCCGACTTGGCCGCTCCCTTTGCTCCGCCTTGGACTGCTGGGGGGGCGCTGCGGGGACTCGGCGTTGAGGAATTGCCGGGGATCTTAAGGGGGGCTGTGGGGAGGGGCGCAGTGTGTTCTGCAATCCGCGTCATGTATGCTTGACTGAGCGAGGCGCAGCGCACGGGTTAAGGCCAAAGAGCTGCGAGGTCTAGAGCGGAAAGGAATGCCAACTTCCGGCCTTCCCTGGAAAAGAACCTCACAGGTGGAATCGTCTCTCCATCCGGAAGCTACGGGCAACGCTCGCTCGCACATGTGCCCTTCTCAAACTGCTGCTCCCGGCTTTCTGCACCCGACGCTGCGAGGCTTCCCCAGGGCGGGACGGAGGGGGGGCGTCTCCGCGGGGGAGGAGGGGGGGCGATGGGAATCGGCTCTGCTCTGCCCCCCTGTGGGGAGGCGGGGCCAGGATTGGGCTCCTCCCCTTTCCCCGCCTTTGAACTGCTCGGGTGGGGACCCTGGAACGGTGATGGGACTTTGTACGCAGGCAGGGCCGGCTCTTTTTTTGGGGGGGGGTCCTAGAGGTTGCTGGGGGGGAACCAAAGGGCCTTTCGGGGTTCCCCCCTTGGGCGGGGGGGGAGGAGTGTGGAAGGCGGTGGGAAAAGGGCCTGGGTGCCCCTCCCCATGGGAAAGGAGTGGCGGATTTTCTCACGCCTGGCAAGATTCCACCCTGGGGGGAGGGGAGAAATCCTTGGATGTATATAATATATACTGTCTGTATAGACTCTGTAGGATGTGGAGAATGTCTGTTGGAAGTTGGACTTTTCTCTCTCTCTCTCTTTCTCTCTCACACACACACTTGTGACTATATGATTTTAACTTTGTTGCTTGTGTCCTAATGATTTTTGGACTGTTTCCTAAGTATGATTTGATTGCTTTTTGTTTCCTATGACGATCATTAAGTGTTGTACCTGATGATGCTTGATGAATGTATCTTTTCTTTTATGGACACTGAGAGCATTTGCACCAGACAGATTCCTTGTGTGTCCAGTTACAGTTGGCCAATGAAGCATTCATACACACACACACACTCTCTCTTACCACAAATTGAGCAGTCCAACTTTAATGCTAACCAACCTAGCTGGGCTGCCCAGCGGCCTCCCTCTTCTGCCTCTGCAGGGACCCCAAAGGTGGTTTGCCCAGCAATCGCCCCAATGGGAAGAGGGGAAAAGGAGTTGCCCAACCACAGCCAGGACCCCCAACCCTCCTGGGCATAAAGAGGGGCCTTGTGGGGGGAGGAGGAACTTTCAGCCCTTGAATTGTAAGGAAGCAGAGATGGAGAAGGGGCTTCTTGGGGGCTCCATTTGCCCCCAGCCCTTCTTTTCCCCAGGGGAGCAATCTTTGCTGGGAAAGATCAGGCAGCTCTGATCTTTAAGGAGGAGAGAAGTTCAAAGTTCTCAAATTGTTCAATGAAACTTTTTGCCTGAAGCCAAGTTCACCAGCAGGGAAAGTTTCCATCCAGGGGAGAAGAGAGAAGCTGCCACAGACTCCCTGTCTCTGCCCAGAGTCTCCTGGGAAGATTCGGCCACAGAACAGAGCTGAAACTTTTATCATAATTCTCCCTCTCAGGAGGGATCCTTGGATAAGTCAGCTGGTTCTTGCACTCAGAGTTTGTTGGGCCTTTCTCTGCAGGGAAATGAAAGGGAAATAATCCTTATGTGGTTCATAATGACAGGGGCAGAGATTGAATTAAATCCGTCATCTGGAATGGAGAGGTTTGGGAGCTTCAGTCTTGAAATTGGACCCAGAGGCACCTGTGGATGAAGACAAAAAGAAGTGTGACATTTGTTGGCATCGTGGTTAAAGAGACAATCCCGGGAGACAGTTAATGTCTGAGTATGTCACAGGTGTGAAATGGAAGCAACATTTTCTTTATTTTGAAAACAGATGCTCAGTGACACCTTCACAAAGGGGTTGATGTAATAGTGTGGTCAGATTGCAAGAATCAAATGAACTTAAATGAAAAACTAGTTATCAGAACTTTGCCTAGTTGAAAAAAATCACACCCCAAAATAAACACATGCACAGAGAGGGAGAAGTCAGAGACAACCAAGTGAAAAGAGATGGAGAAATCAAGGCAACCTCTCACTCCATCTGGGGAAGGGAGGGAGGGAAGGGGAGCTCAGGAGCTTCGTGTTCCAGATGGAAAACAGACATGCAAGATCCTCTTTCAACCTTTGAGACCTGGGGATGCAGAAACCCATGTCCCATGTTTCCCTGCCTCCCTTTCTTTTGTTTTAATAATTCTTTTTATTTTTATATTTAAAAAAAATAGCTCTTGGTGAACAGCATGGTTCCAGGTTTTTACATTTCAATACAAAATGACCATAGTTAAATATTCATCTTTCGTGTTCAGTTTCATATATTATTACTTATTCCATTTTCCTTTAAATATTCTCAAATATTCTTATATTCATTACACTTATCCAATTCCAATTCATATAATAATTTATTTCATTTTTCTTTAAATATTCTCATATCTTGTTTTACAGTATTATCTAAGGTTCTTATTTCATTTCTATATTCAGTACATATATCTACTTTTATCTGTCACATTTGCAATTTCATCACATAGTATTATTCCATTCATTGTTCAATAGGTTCCATCCTAATTCTAATCATCCACATGTCCCCTTTAATTTTCAGTTCGAGCTTGCCACCCCTTTGCCTTATACACTCCCCCAATTTATTCCCTTTAAATCATTATAAAGTTTTACCACAGTATAGTCATCTTTTAATTATCACATTCTACATTAATAACAATCTAACTACTGCATATCACATATGTATTTATGTATATGTATGTATTTGTGTGTGTGTGTGTGTCGGATTCCGCATGGTATTTTTTTCTCAATTACATTCTAAATCATCTATTTCAAAAATATTTATTCAATTAATTTTGCAAACTGATAATAGTGTTTCCATTACAATTCTCATCTCATTTTAACTTTATTCACTGCTTTATTAAATATAAATTCTTACAATAAATTCTCATTTCCATATCTATTTCAATTAAATCTATCTGGTTTAACAATAATCCTTAAAAGAAAAATATCAGTTCCCTTCTTTTCCATTTTTAAATCTATGTTCTTATATATTAGGACATGTTACCTTGCAAAATCCCCCTTCCTGTTCTTCTTCTACCCATTGTCTCTCATTCTCCTGACTATATAATTTCTTTTCATTGTTGTTTGCTTTCTACTTCCCCTCATTCTCTGGTCCTTTGTCTTAATTCCCCTTTTTTCCTTTATAATTTCTCTCCATTTCTTATTCCAATTATTTATTTTATCCCCCTCCCTCTCTTGATTTTTCCTCTATAATTCCCTCTTCTGCTGTTTCCTTTGTTTAATTTTCCAAACAATTCCCCCTTTAATTATCACATCAAACCTCACATTTTTAACTTTAATTCTTTTTTTCCTGTTTTAATGTTGTTCCTCTTGTTCTTTAAGGCTGGTTTCCTCTATTTCACTCCTCCCCTCTGTTTCTCTTTGTTCTTCTTTAATCTGCATTGCCATTTCTAATTTTTGTAGTACATTAATACTGTACATTTCCAAGCTTTCTTTCATCATTTTCTTCCTATTTTGTTGTTCCAATTTTATTTCCACACACATTTCTCACATTTTGTACACTACTTCTTTTATTTTGCTTTCTTTAATATTTATGTCCAATCCAATTGTCTAGTAGTTTATTGCAACCAGCCTCTTTTATATTAAATTTCAACAGTCAGTGTCCGTAAATCTTTTTTTCCAGGTTCCTTCTGTTGATTTCTTTTCCAACTTTTTCCCAAAGTCACCAAATAATCCCAGGGCAATTTCTTCATATATCTTTTTTCCCTTGCAATATTCTAGTGTTTCACTTTTCAGGGTTTTTATTTTATTATAATGGAATTCCTTTTATTTCCTTTCAAATTCCAATTTTAAAAAGACCAAGCACTTTTCAAAGAGTCACTGAAATTTTCCCTTTGCCATTAAGTGGCGGGCTCAGTTCTGTTTCCATGTTCCACCCTTTCTTTTCCCTTTTTCCCTTTTTAAACTTTCATTAATTTCATTAGTTCCAGTTATTAGCTATTCTTTCTTTTTAACACGTTCAACTTCAGCGTTTAATTATGCCTATTTAGTGCTAAAATCCAAATAGTTCCCCTGCCTCTTTTTCCGATGTAGAGGCCAGGCAAGTCCTGGGAAGAGGGAAGCCCAAGTCCCATGTTCCACTGACACTTTTTTTCATACATGGGGCACTCGGGAAAGCAAAGCCCAGATCCATAGAGAGGGCTAGGAAAGAGGAAGGGATTTGAGGGAGGCCCCCATTTCTGGGAAGAGACTAACCTGGTTTATGAGTCCCTAGTTGAATGCTGGGGGGGGACGCAGCCCCGAGGTTTCTCCAGCCTCACGTGGGCTCCGTGTCTTTCCAGGAGAGGCTCCTGTCAGGAAGAAGCCATGCAGGGCCAGATCTTCAGAGGGGGATTTGGGGTTACCTGGGAGGGAGAGTGGGAGAGGGAGAGAGGGAGACACAGAGAAAGAAAGAAAATAGATTGAGCAACCTGTGAGTTAGCCAAGTCTTGGTGCAGGGCTTTAACTCCTCACCTAAGGGAAAAAGGTAGACCAGCATTTTCCAAATTTGGAACTTGAAGATGAAGGGACTTTAATTCCCAGAATTCCCTGCCTAGCATGAAGTCTATGCATTATTGGGTGGGGAACTCTGGAGTTGAAGTCCATTCCTCTTCAAGTTTGAAAAACACTCATGCAGACCAACCTCTCTCCACGCATTGCCTCCATTTTGAGAAACAACAGAGACCCCTGAAGAGACCATCAGTCATTGGCCAGCTTGCAGAATGCAGAAAACATGGTTTCTTATGGCCATCAGAAGTGAAACATGCCACCATGAATTGGACTGATCCTCAATATCCCCTAAAGACCTGGATCCTGGTTTGGGAGCCGCTGGTTCTAAGGCTGCCCTGGAGCCAAGCCTGGGTCGCCCTGCGAATCTGGCCCCTTCCTGGCCCTTCAGGCTCAGGCAGAGTCGCCCAAGCTCCCTGGATCCTGAGTGAGGCTCTCCAGTCGCAAACCTCCTCCTCCTCCTCCTCCGTGGCCACTGCTCTCTGGCTGGGACCTCTGAGCCCCCTGGCTCCTCCCTGAGGGACGGAAGAGCCTCCGCTGGGCCTTCCTTTGGGGCCTCTGCTAAGGGCATGGCTGGGGCTGAGGATGATGGGAATTGGAGTCCAGGCCTTTGGGAGGCCTGCATGGGTACCCACTCGATCCGGGCAGGACAGAGATCCACCCGGAGGACCTGGGAAAAACCCCTGGGAAGCAGCCCCTCCCTCCCTCCTTCCTCCCAATGCCTGGCAGGAGAGAGAGAGAGAGAGAGAGAGAGAGAGGAAGCCGACCCAGAGAGGGTCACAGCCATGTTCTCCCTTTTTTCTTGGTCTTGGGATTTGCCCCCAGCCTTCCTGCCCTGGGGAGCAGCAGCCCCAGTATCTTCAGGCCTGGCCTCACTGGGAATACTGAAAACCAGCATCCAGAACCATGTCTGTGGCTCCAAGCAGAAGAAAGAGCATCAAAGTCACCAGTTGATCCTCTGAACACCCTAATCTCTATCCAGGTTTGTCCAGACATTGGGGGTGGATCACTGACCCCACCTCCACCCCTAAAGCTGCCTCTCTGTCCCATTCCCATTGTCCCAACTTTTTTCCCTGAATGCCAAACTCTGATCCGGTTCACACATTCCGCCCATCCCCGTTCGCTCAGCCGTACTTTACTCCAAGTGTTGCAGCTGCTGAAAACCCCCAAGGAGCCAGAAACGGATCCTAGGAAAAGCTCCTCATCCTGTGTGCAGACAAGCTGAGTTGACCCTCCCCACTAGGTAAATCCACACCCTTAACCCAGGTTGATGGAAGAGAACTGCAATGTTGGCAATAGGTGCCAGGCCAAAACACATAAACCAGATGGTGGCATAGTGTGACAACCTGCTTCCCAGATGAACACAGGACGGGGGAAGGTTCCCACCTGCCAGAATGCGTGAAATGGAGTCAACCTATTTCAAAACTCCGTCTATTTTCAGGGGCTCCAAGGATGAGACCCCTGCCCCTTAGAGGCTCCTTTGTGGGAAGGGAAGGGAGAAGGAAGACGCTTTGAGACTGGTTCCCTCTAAAGCCCACCTCCTCTGCACCCCCAGGAAAGACTCACGACTGGCTGTGGGCAAAGCCCAGCAGAGATGCACCCAGCTTGCTAAAACTGCTGCAGAAATGCCTGGAAACACCTGGATGCCCCCAGCAGTAGCTTGGAACTTGGCCCAATCAAGGCATCCCAGGAAAGAGGATTCCTTCCTTCCCAAAGCAAGTGAAAGAGGACTCAAACTCCCATGATGCTCAAAGGGGTTGGGCTCACTCAGTTCAATGGATGTGAGCTCCTGAAGCCACCTGGAGGGACCTTCACCCAACCCCCTTGCAGGGACTCTGTCTGGGGTCCTACAATGGGGACTGAGGGGCCCCACCAGTGCTGGGCTTGGCTGGAGGGCCAGGTCCAATCCTGAGCACCCAAAAGGCACCGGAAGCCCCGTGAATCTCTCAAGAGACTCTCCTCCGGCCTTGGCCCTTCCTTCTGGCCTGGACCAAGCTGGGTCAGCTTCACACAACTCCTGACCCCTCTGGGAACAGCAGCCCCCACCTGCCAGGTGCAAAGCTGGCACAACAGACTTGAATCCTGGCAAGAGATGCAACCTGGGGACCTTCACCCCATTCCCTCCCCCCTGCCCTGGGCCCCCATGGGTCAGATCCCCCCACCCTGCGCAGCAAGGCCCGAGGGAGCCCTCTCCAGGGGGCACCCCACTTCCCAAGGCAGGAGGAGGAAGAAGCCCCTGGCTGTCCCTGGGGAAAATTGGCAGCAGGGGCCAAGGCTGACCTCTCCTACCCCTGGACCTCACCATCCCCACCTGGCCTGCAGGTGCCCAAGGTTCACCTTGGAGCTCCACCTGTGATGCCAGAGCCGCTCTCCCAGCCATTCCCAAGGAAGGCTCCTCCCTCAGAAGTGGGCTTTTTGATAGCACCTGAGCTGCCCAGACCAGATGGGAGGGGCTCCCCCTGCCTCCCTCTTCCCCTGCCCCCTCCCTCCTTGCTCTCACTGGGGAGGGGGCAGAGCCACTGCAGACCCCCTGGCCCTGCAGGACCCCTCCATGCCCCCTCCTCACAGCACAGTCCCCTGCTAAACCCTCTCTGAATCCAGCCTTTTGGAGGCCGCTTGACCGGTGAGGAGGAAGCCAGGCCCAGAGAGGCCCCTCAGCCTCGGCCAGATGGGTGGCAAGGTGGTCCGGAAGCCCCCAGGGGAGGCCGGTCCAGAGATCTTGGCCAGGCTGCTCAGAAGCCGTTGCCATTGCTTCTTTCCCAGGACTCCAAGAGAGCGGCTGGCCCAGAGCCTCCTAGCTGGCTTGGCTCCCCAGGCAGGACTGGAACTCAGCCCCCACCCCCTGATTGAAGCTCCAGCCACCCAACTGACTCTGGTGGAATCCACATGACCCTCTGAAACCGGTCTCTTCCCCAGTGGCCGCATTCACATTTGCACCTCTGTTGAAAGGTTGTCAAAATGCCTTTCTTCTGAGGATTCGATTTTCCCACTGGGAGAGCTCCGGCACAAGGATACGGACATCTGCTTGAAAGCTGGATCTTTTTATTTTTCAGGAAGGTGAGAGATAGCAAGAAGTCTGCGTTCCTGGGCTACCTACCTTCGAATAGTAAGTCCCTGATTTTTATACCCTTTTCTCCTTTTGTGTGAGTGCTTGTCTTTGTATTTCTTAACGTTTTAAATCCTATCAGGGGTAAACTCCGTGGTGTGCGGAAGGCAAACTTTACGGGGTGGTTTGCCACAAAACAAATATAAGAAACCATTAAGCTAAAAAAGATTAGGACAAGACCAATAAAACAATCAAACCACCCCGCAAAGTTTGCCTTCCGCACTCCGCGGAGTTTAGAGGTGTGGAAACGGCTAGGACGTTTTTTCGGGGGTGACTTAATTGCCCCACCTTGCATCCTTGGGTGGGTGGGTGGACGGCGACAGCTTGGATATTCGGGAGACCTTCGGGTACGGGCCACCATTGCTTTCCCTTCTCCCTTGCTGCCCCTTCTCCCTTGCTGCCCCTTCTCCCTTGCTGCCGCGGCGTTAGAGCAATGCCGTGGTGTTTGGCGCAGCCACGTGTGGCCAGTCAGGGCTACTCCCTGCAACTGGAGCCCTGAGGACACACTTAGCTTCAGGTGCTCCTGTCTTCCCTTTGCTTTCAAAGGTAAAGCGAATTATTTTACAAAGCCTCCCCTGCCCGAGAGGGCAGTCCAACCCCACGTGGGGAGGCTAATTTCCTGAGGCCTCTTCCATTCCTCCCCGACCTCCCTAAACTGCGCGCCTCTGATGTGCCGGTCCCTTCAGCCCAGCGAGCTCTTCCACCTCAAAGAAAGGCCAGCAGCAGGTCTGAGCCGCTCGAAGCGGAAACAGCCAACACCCTTAGCCCGATGCAGGGAGAACGAGCGAGGTTAGCGCCCGCCAGTCCGTCCTTCCTGCCTTTGGAGGCACCTGCACCGAGCATCTCCATGGCTCAGTTTCCCCTACTGGCATGTGTGCATGTGTGCTTGCCCCGAGACTGCTTCTACCGGCCAATCAAAGTGGCTGGTGACTGCCCTTGGGGAGCTTCCATCGCCCGAAAGACACTGCCTAATGGCGAGGGGACCTGGGCAGCCATGACTCGCCCCAAAGCGGCTGGGGAGTCTGCCTTCAGGGGAGCTTTTGTCAGATGATAGAAACAGCCTCGTGGAGAGGTACGTGCATATGGGCCCCTCTAGGTGGGGGAGTCACCCTCGAAAAGACGGACTAGCCATTTATTCGGGGGTCAAAAAAAATAAAAAGGCCTGGCCTTATTTTGTGAGAAACATGGTAGGTAGGTAGGTAGGTAGGCAGACAGACAGACAGACAGACAGATAGACAGACAGATAGATAGAAAAAGAAAGAAAAGAAAGAAAGAAAGAAAGAAAGAAAGAAAGAAAGAAAGAAAGAAAGAAAGAAAGAAAGAAAGAAAGAAAGAAAGAAAGAAAGAAAGAAAGAAAGAAAGGGATGGATAGCACCTGCAGAACTTACAGTCCATTCTTTATTTAAAAAAACTAAGAAAAATCAAAATATAAAGAATCTTGGTGTATTATAGGAACATGGTAAGAAAACTCAGCAATGACAAGAAAATAAAAATAAAAAATTCCATCCATTCTATAATTTTCTCCCTATGTACCCAATGATCCAGTCTACAAGTTGTCACTTTCCTGCTTCTTAATGAGCTTTAATCTCAAAATTAATATTGCTAGAAAAGATGGGAAATGAAATTTCATTTCAGGTACAAGCAATTTTAAAACCGGCTGCAATTAAGATCAATATATGGGATTATGACGTAAAACAGAATTCCAAACAGGGCCTACTCTTAACCTTGGGCAGAGTTCAAGGGTACCGATTGTCATGAGAAGACAGGCAACTCTACAGTTAAATGGCATTAACTTAGAAGCGCCACCAAACTCCATAGCTCTGGAAACAACAGGCCATGTTGAAGGACAGCAGAAGTCAATTCCCTGGGGCTGAATTCTCTTCCCCAGCATCACTTTCTGGACTTGCCCTGACTGGGAGGAAGGACCACAACCACAACAAAACAGTGACCCCAGGGGTATATCTGTAATTTTTACTAATATGGTTTATTCCAGCCTCTCCTCTGCAGATGGAGCCCGGAAAAAGTTCAGGATCTCAAGAGGAGAAGTTGCTTCTCACTGTAATTATGACCATCTGGGCCTTTGAGACCTGTGATGCTATATCTCCAGTTTTAGACTTTGATGTGGACATCAGATTGAAGCCACATGCAAAGGATCTTATATCAGAAAAGGATAAATTCCTTGGGTGAAGCTCTCTGGGACAAAGTTTCGGGACAGGTACAGGCTCTGCTCTTGATTGCACCTTTCTCTCCTTTGCAGATGAAACTGAGTGATTCTCTGTTTAAATCAGGAAAGCCACTGGCTCTTCTCAGAGTCTTTGCATTTTTCCAACAGTTCCTATTGTTTGTGTTAGAAATAGGAATTGGATTGATTAATGCCATGAATGATGGACTTTTTGCTTCTGCTGCTGCTGGTGTCCCCATCAGTCTGTGGGAAGCTGAGAAGGAAATGCCCATTGAGTTTGGAGCACCAGGATGGCTACAATCCATGGAGCTTTTACAGGCCTGGAGACCATCTCATTGGTGTGGTCACAAGTGAAATATATGTGTCGCCTATAATGTTGCCCTTCAATAGCCCTCCTATACCTTCTTCTTCGTAAGTCATACAGGGTGATGGAGTTGCACTCCCTCCATGTGCAATTCTAACACTCTCCATTTCTTCGTATTTCACTTATTTTTGTACCTCAGGACCTGTCTAATTTCCTGAATGATTTTTATTTCCATGTCTTTCCTTTTTTGCCTTACTTTGTGGAAGGGAGTAAAATCCAAAGATGGAGTTTTTAAAAAACCTGAATGAAATCCAGATGATTTTCCTTTCTCAGTTCATTCCTGAGTTCATCACTTGAATAATGACCTTTGTTTAAGTAGTGACTGAAACAATTGTTGTTGCCTCTCTCATTTGCATAATTGATCATTTGATTTGGATCAATGTTGGCCTAAGGCTTAGTAGGTTTGTGAAGGATTATATATTTTAAAAACATTCATTGTTGCTATTGAATATGATAACATGAATATTGTTTTTCAATAGGAAGAGTTCTGCTCTAACAGATACCCTAAAATCAATTTTTGCTATTCAAATGATCAGCAAGAATTCCCAGCTCCTGCACAATCTCACACTTGGCTACAACATCCATGACAACTATATGAGCACCTTCCTCACTTCAGATGCCTTGCTGGACCTTCTTTCCAATGGAGAAGCCAATGTCCCCAACTACGGCTGTGGGAGGAAGGAGAATCTCCTGGCTCTGATTGATGCAGCTGCCAGGGACATCTCCATCCAGATGTCAATGTTTGTAGGCACCTACAAAGTCCCACAGGTTTGTTTGTTTTTCTCTATCTGGTAAGGTGAGTGGGGTGGTGGGGATGAACAACAGATCCAATATCTTCATAGAATTCAAGAGCAGCTTTTCAGAATATTAGGGAACATATCAACGATGTTTTAGTCTATTATGTTCATCTTCAAATTAACCATTAAAGGCCTGAAGAGCCATATGGTCCCTAGAGGATATTCTACTGAATATTCTACTATTGAAAAACTATCCAGGTTTTGAGGTCCTCCTTTAGCATGTTCATTTTCACATATCAATAATATCTGCCTTATCCAATTGGAATCAAGTTGGCAATAGTCCTGCCTATGTATAAAAAATATTCAGACCAAGAAGAATATCTTTGGGATGAATAAAATGAGTTTAGCTCCTGCTCTGATAGATACCCTGTTTCTCCAACAATACGGCCTCCCCCAATAGGAAGCCCCAGCATGTTTTATAGGCATGAAATGAAATTAAGCCCCTCCCCCCAAATTAAGGCCTATATTAAAACATGCGAAATGGGGGGGGGAATGGCAGTGGGGGGGGTGTCTTACTGTTAGTGCACACCCGGATATGGTGCTGCCTGCATTGACCCTGATACAAAGTGCCCCACCAACGCTGAGGTCAACATCCAAGCCATCCCCGCCCACCCTAAGATGCAAGGGGGGGAAATTAAGTCATCCCCAAAAAGACGGCCTAGCCGTTTTTTCGGGGCTCAAAAAAAAATAAGACCCGGCCTTATTATATGAGAAACACGGTAATTGTTAATTTACACAATTTCTGCTTTGTATAAATTCAGGGTATATAATTATTGGGTTAAAATTAAAGTGATGAAACAGACATATAGTCCCAAAACAGACAAAATTTCAATTAAAGAATTATTGGATTGTACAACTGTCTACGATTGACCTCACCCCTTTCCTAAGAGGTCTGTAGGGGGCGTGCATAAGCGCACCAATGTGCCTACCGTCACTGTCCTACTATTTATTTTTATTTTTCTTATATGTATCCATTTCATGTACTCGTAACTATTCTGTTAGCAGTTGTGCTCTTGTACATCTAGAGAAGAAGATGAAAAATTCCTTCACAAAGAATTTGGAATATAGAAGCTGAGAAAGAGGTTTTAGTACTCAGAAATAGCATATAATACAGCCCTATATCTTTGATCCAGACAGTTTATCTAACATCTGCAAATTTGAATCTAATTGTTGTAATTGTATGGGTGACACAGAAATTTACATTGCATTTTTTATTGTTTTTTTTGTTTAATATGATTTTGCGTTCCATTTTTATAGACAATCTTGTTAATATTCTGTCTTAAATATTTTAAACCGTGACTAAGGAACAAACTATTCTTATATATTCATCAAAACAAAATTGGGTTTGTCAATAAGTAATATTTTGGAGTTGATCTGGACCACATTATAACGCAGCATTCTTCATTACTTTTTCAGATAACTGCTCTAATTCCTTCAGAGGCTTTGAGTGATAAAAGCAGATTCCCCTTTTTCCACCCATTGCTCCCCAAAGAAGGATTCCAATACCCAGCAATTGTCCAACTGCTCCTCCATTTCAAATGGACCCTGATTGGCCTCTTTGCTTCAGACACAGAGAATGGAGATAATTTCATGAGGACTTTCCCTCCGATGCTTGTCAGGAATGGAATTTGTGTGGTTATATCAGAACGATTCACAACAACTGTACAAATAGCACCCCTCAGGGAGGCCCTCTCTAAGTGGAGACAAATCAATGTCTTTGTTCACTTCATAGAATTTTTTTCCATCTGGGACAGAATTTTCCCTTTCCATGTAGCACTTATGCATTTGCCAGTACCCATTGAAGGGAAAGTCTGGATCCTCACAAATTTTGCATCATATACAATAAAGAAGCACATACTTCTCAAATACATCCATAGTATTTTGAATTTTGGTTATCGGATTAAAAAAAGGCCAACAGATGCTGCCTTTGAACCCCATTTTTTTTTGGAAGATCCGTTTCAAGATAATTATTTTCGCTGTTCCCTTTCCAAGCACATCTTTTCTGTCAAAGGCCGCAGAAGATGCACCCAGAAAGCCCCACTGGAGACCCAGGAGAAAAGGAACAGAAGACGGATCATAAATAACCATCAGCGCTACAGTATCATTCAGACTCTGGCCCAGGCCATGAATGCCGCTTATTCCTCCAGATCGAGGAGGGGAAGGAAGGAGGGAGAAAAGAGATTGGGGGCCCCGAGGCTACAGCCGTGGCAGGTATGGGGGGTCCCAATACGGATACATTAATCTGAGATCCTTTTGGAAAAGGAACCCAAAGGAGAAGGAGGGGAACATCTCAACCTTCTTGTGCTGCAAAAGGTCAAGAGATTTGCACCATCTAATTGCTCCTGTCTGACGCTCCGGAATAACAGGGAGCAGATCTGAAGTTTCTGCCTAGCCTCTGTTGGAAGAAATCTCCTTCTGGGTTCAGTTCCAAGTGGGGAAGAAAGACGCTGGAAACATGGTGACTGCTTGGAAGATGGTTTAATGGTGGACAGGAGCACATGCCTTGGTTGAGGAAAGAAGGGCTGAGATGCTGAGAGTGCAACTGTTTGATGCCCTCTGTTGGGATTTGAATTGGAGCTTGTATTCTGATCGATTGTCAGGCTCCCATGGGGCCATGCGGGGGCAACTCTGTAGGCTGTCCTGAGTCCCAGGCTTGGTTGAGCCTTTGCTGGATGATGGTGAAGACTTTGGGCAATTCCTATTGAGATTTACCTGGAGTAGATCTTTGTTATGTAAAATAGAGTGGCCTAGGCCAGAGTAATGGTCCATTAGCAAAGGTGGGAGAGGGGCGGAGTTTCAGTCTCTCTGAGTTTCTACTTTTCTTTTTAGGGGAAATATATTCTCCCTTTTTAGTATATCCTAAAATATTTCATTTTCCTAGGAGAGGGGAGGGTTTTAACTACTCCCAACACCTCTTTCAGTCCTTGGAAGAGTCTTGAATCTTCCCTTGTCCAACTGAGAGATTTTGTAAATTGGAGAAGCTGCTCTCATAATCTCCTCCTCGTCTTCTCTCAAGACTCAGTTTCAGGTTGCAGTCAAGTACGGTTTTGAGATTGTTTTCTTAAACATGTATTTACTTACACATAACTCAAGATGGCAAATGTCTCCAACACAGCTTCCTTCTTCATCCAGTCCACTTTTAGTACAGTCAGAGACCAGCATTACAATAAATAATAATAATAATGGAGAAAAATAAAAATAAACGACAGTCAATGGGCAGTTAGAGTCTGCCTAATGCTGAGTCATGTGTGAATATGTGGCAATATAAATGTCCCAAATAAATAAATACATAATTTTGCGTTACGGCAGAACAGAATTTGGCCCTATTCAGAGAAACTCCTTCTACTGATCTGATAACTGCAGTTGCACGTAAAAGAGTTCCGTATTTCCCAGATATTAGGAGAGGCGTCACAAAGTGGATCCCTGAGACCTGATAGATGATAGCTGAGTCCTGATAGCAGGCTGTGAACTCACTGGTTGGATTCAAATTATTTTACTACTGGCTCTGTGGGCATGGCTTGAATTTGTGGGCGTGGCTTGGTGGTCACGTGACCAGATGGGCATGGCTTGGTGGCCATGTGACTGAGTGGGCTTGGCCAGGTGGCCATGTGACTGGCAAACCAAATACAATTGGTCCTCGCTTAATGGCCGGTTACTTAGCAAGTGTTCTAATTTATGACTGATCTCCCCAGAGCTACTTGTCCTATTTTTGGAGTTTTGACAACCATAAACACAAACACACATGCACACACACAGAGCTTTCTAACCCTGCTATTCTTTGATTCTGTAAGGATCTCCTGCTGGAGCAGGGGGTTGGACTAGATGACCTCTGAGATTCGTTGCATGCCAGCCCTAGATTGTTGTGTTGCTTCAAAGAGTCTTCTGAAGCCAGGGTTTGTGTCCTAACTTCCTCTCCCTTTTTTCTCTCTCTCCCACCCTCCCTCCTTCCATGTATTTATCTATCCATCCTTATATCTCATTCACTGTCTCCATTCTCCGTCTCTTTCTTTCTCTCTTTCCCTCCCTCTTTCTTTCTTGCTCTTTCTTTCTTTCTTCTCTTGCCCCTCCCACGCTGTCTCTCTGTCTCTCTCTCTCTGTCTCTCTGTCTCTCTCTCTCTCACACACACACACAGACACAGAGAGTGGGGGAGAGAGAGGGGAAGATAGGGACCCAGCCTCTTCACTATCCCCCACCGTTCCCCTTCCCTTCTCAGGCCAGGTGAGGGAGGGGAGGGGCAGGGGCAGGGCCAGCTGCTTCAGGCAAGGTGAAGAGGCGTCGACCAAGCACGGGAGTGTAGAAGCCTGGGAATGGCGGCTCTTGGCTCAGCTGGCTTGAGGGGCTCCTGCAGGCATATCTCCACAAGGGGGGTGAGAAGACCCGGGACAACTGTGCATCCACCTGCTGGCTGGCCGGGCCGGGCTGGGCTGGAAGAGGCGCATCCGCTGGGAGAAGGAAGAAAACGTGATCCAAGAGGGAGGGCAGACAGGCAGATGTCCCAGGGCTGCTCCACATGCGCACTGCATCAGTAGCACACGCATGGCTGCACACACAGTGCACATGTGCAACAGCCCTGGGACATCTGCCTGATATGCGCCACAGCCACCACGCGGTAGGGAAAGCTAGGAGAGTGACTGGGACAAGTGGGCGACCCGGTTCGGGGGTGTGGCCAACCAGGAGTGACCACCGGTTCGTCCGAGCCGGTGAGAACCGGTTGAATACCACCTCTACGTGAGCTGCAGTTCAAGTGGCCCCTTGTCCTCAGGGGCCCAGTCTCAGTTCAGGCGCTCTTTCTTTGTATCGGCCCCCTGAAACAGCTCAGGGAACTCCGTTACAGCTCTCGGAGGTTAATTCCCTTTGGACTCTTGGCAGGTTTATTCGATATAAATATCTCGTTGCTCTAAAGGCTGCTCAAATAAACATTCTTGGGAAAAGCAGCCCCATCTTGTTGGATTTCCAGATCTTTGAGACCTTGTTTGAGTTCACTAAGTGCACTAACTCATCCCCCATCCTTAAAAGCCCTTCCCTGCAGAAGCCACAGGAGCTAAGTACCAATGAGTAGTTGTGTGTTCATTTTCCCCACAACAACCCTATGAGTTGAGTTGGGCTAAGAGACTGGCCTCAAATCCCCCAGCCTGCTTCATGACCAAGGCGGGACTTGAACTCACATCCTTTTGCTTTCTACTTCGGGGGCTTAACCAGTAGACCAAACTAGGTCCCTTACATACTTATCAAGCTTGGCACAATCCTTCATCCAGTGCATCATTAATGTTCTTGTATGTGATACTATAATTTATCAAATGCTAAAATCCAGATAGTTTTCTACTACTTTTTAGTCATACAGTTGTTTCTAGGAGGAAATCATAAATATTTTTCTGGAAAGTTGGTAATGTTTAAATAGCATAAAAGTATATTTGCCTGAGAATTGTTATAAATCTTGTATAATAGTGATTTATCAACACTATTATATTAACGACAACATAGAAAAATTGATGACTTAACGACAAAATGTTGTATCTTCCCACTTTCATGACAAAGATTAAAAAATCTAAAGATTATTTGAGTACCATTTTTAAATCAGTTTTTATCCACTTAATTATCATACCATGCACCCCTTCCTTAACTGGGTTTCTGATCACATCACAAATTTGTTTATTACTCTTTCCTGAAATCAAGTTATATCAGCAGTATTTCCATAATGTATTTGGGAAATGAAATAATATGTGAGGATGACTTGCATAGAGCAAATAAGTTATATCCCCCCCTTTCCCACAACCCATTTAGAAAGGGCAGTGATAGGAGGGAATGACTTTTGGGGGGTGGAGGAGAGATTTTGCCTGGGAAGAAGCAGATCAGAGGAGGAAAACTACAGCTGCATAAAAAAAGGGTCGATGGGAGATTTGTACTTTTTGGCTCCCCATATCCTGTCAGTGCAGCATTACAGCGAAGTGGGCCTAGCTCAGGTTTCCTGTCTGGGCCTCCTGGGAGAGGATCACCCTGACAATTTTCTTCTTGACAAATCCGTGTTTCTGAAAACCAACCTGTTGCTTTCAGTGAGTTCATAAATCTCCTTTTTTCTGTTATTCAACTATATTTTGTCAAAATCTATATTGTCAAAATAAGATCAACAAATCTTTGTGAACTTTTTCCCTTCACTTGTAAGATAGTGGTAACACCCATTTTCCTTATGAAGCATGTGTGTAAATTAGACAACTACAGAAGAAAGATTAAATATTGAAAAAGCGTCTTGAATAAGAAACAAAGTTTTATGCTTTAAAAATTGCTGCATGTTCCCATTCCAGTTCCATCCTTTCCTGGAGAAGAATGAGTTTGTCAATATTTCGGAGAATGAATTGTACAAGGATCCAAATGGAGAGGTAGCAGCAGATATGAGCATTTCGGGCTACTACATTCTTTCCAGGAATAATCTCATGGGAGGGACTGTGGAGTATTTTGAAAGACAGAGACTTTCTATCAAAAAAAATGTTCTTTCAGGGCTAAAGTTGCTCAACAAGGTAGGAGAAACTTTGGAGTCCTTCCTCTGTTTTCCAAAGCCTGAGGTCCCATTTCATGAGGGCTGATGCTATTCTCCAAAGGTGGTTGACCTTCACCGAGAATTGAATCTGGGCAGGAGAAACCGGATTTTTTCCCTTTGACTGCTTGGAAGGCTTCCATACTGTTTCATTTTGTGGACCACGTACAATTAAGGGTCTCCATCAAACAGGTGAGAATCCCACAAGGGCTGGAGAAAGAAGCTTCTTCTTGTCCTCCTGGGGGAAAAGTGTCCCCTGAAGGGGCAGCTTCATAATCTGCGAGGCTCTTAAGGAGGCCGGACCTGGCCAGAGCTCTCCATGCCTCCTTTCACCCTCCCTGGGATGGAGCAATGGGCCTTCTGCTCCTAGGAAGCAGCTCCAAGGCTTTCAGTTCACCTGAAATTATCAAGATTGTTCTGATATCATACCTTAAAATTAAGGGTGTGAGAAGAGGGGTGAAATGCGTGTTAATGGGATCATGAGAAGGAACTGGCTGGTTATCACTTAATGCTGAAATCTTTTCTCAGTTCCCTCCAGGGGTGGGATTCAAATTTTGTAACAACTGGTTCTGTGGGTGTGGCTTAATTTATGGGCATGGATTGGTGGCCATGTGACTGGGTGGGGGTGGCCAGGTGGCCATGTGATTTGCAAACCAAATACAATTGGTCCTTGCTTTATGACCAGTTGCTTAGCAAGTGTTCTAATTTATGACCAATCTCCCCAGAGCTCCTTGACCTGTTTTTGGAATTTTGACAGCCATAAACACAAACACACACACACTTCTTGTTGTGAATTAATAAAAGTGCTTGAATAAAGATTATTAAAACCTTAAAGTAAAGTGCAGGGTTCTGGCCCTGCACTTCTGATTGGCCGATAATAGCGACATCGGATTGGTCCGTTCAGGAGAATCTGATTGGCTATTAACGAGCCTCTTTCATTGGTTAAAGAAGCTAACGCTTCCTGTGTTTTCATTGGCTAAGTACCCAAAAAGTTTGCCTATATAAAGGGTCCATTGTGGCCATATTTCTGAGCTGTTACACCATGTTAAATAAAGAGTTGAAGTTCACTGTTTATCGACTCGTTTCCACTTCTTGCGCCCATGCGCAGAACATAACACTGGCGATGAAGGTGGGATGTGGAGACGTCAGAGCTGACTGAACACTACAGAGACATAACAGAGCACGTGGTTGAAACGCACCAACAGCAGAACCATGTCCGGCAGCATCATACCACCGGCTCCATTCGACCCGGCACAAGAAGACTGGGACTCATATATGGACCGCTTCCAGATGTTTCTGGAGACCAACAATTTGAAGGATGCCACTACTGGAAAGAAACAAGCGGTATTCCTAACTCATTGCGGGCCGACCGTATTTAAGATGGCCAAGGTACTAGCGAAACCGGCAGAAGTGAAGTCCATGGACTGAGAAGTCCTCGAACCCCTGCTAAGGGTCCACTATGCACCAACCCTACCAACGCTAGTTAGACGGCATGAATTTTACCAGAGAGATCAGCGAAAGGGCAAGAGTGTTGCAGATTTCATAGCGGATCTCCGGAATTTGGGAGGCCTATGCGGGTTTGCCGATCTCGAAGAAGCCCTAAGAGACCAAATAGTTCTGGGATTAGATGCACCAAATATGCAGAGTAAGCTGATGGCGAAAGGTGACATTAGCCTTACAGATGCCATCACTGATGCTGCTGCAACAGAAGCAACCAGGAAGTCGGCTGTCCGAATGCGCCGCACCCATGCCCCACTTTGCCAACTCGCCAGCGAAGTATCACCTCACCTAGAAGGACAGGCAACGACAGCCCACCACGAGGACCTCGATTCGTCATCAGAAAGCGATGAAGAAGAGGTCAACAGGCTCCGGTCTGAATGAGACCAACGCCATCAACGTAACCAGAGATCACAGAACCAATGCGCTGGTTGTGGGGCAAACCACCCCCGATCAGACTGCAAATTCTTCGACGCGCTCTACCATGTGTGCGGGAAAAGAAGCCCAATCGGAAGGGTCTGTAGAAGCAAACAAGGACCCAGCCAGCCCCCAAGGGGGGCGAACCATCACCAACCCACAGGAAGTTGTCCTGTAATTCAAGAACCCTTGAACCACCAATGGAACAACCACTTCTACAGAAACAAACCCCTAACCCACTTAACGAAGCGAGAAGAGGCCCACCAAACTATTACGATTGGTCACGCCTCATCACTGGACACCAAGAAGATCCGAGTGAAGGTGGCCATCGAAAACGAGCCTTGCATGATGGAAGTCGATTCAGGAAGACCCTCAAGCAACTCATTCCTACCGTACGGCGACAAGACCTCAGATTCCAAAGAATCATACTCAAAGACTATCAGGGAAATCACATTCCAGTTGTGGGATCCAGCCAAGTACGTGTCTCCTTTAAAAATCGTACAGCATCTCTACCCCTGACCCTAGTCGACAGGGATCGGCCAAGCTTGTTAGGCCTCCAATGGTTTGCTCCACTCAGAATTGAAGTAGCCGGCATTCACCGAACCTGCAGCAATGACTGGGAAGAGGCTCTCGTCCAAGAATTCCAGGACGTCTTTGCAGATAAACTAGGTGAGTACAGGGGGACCCCGATATCATTTAACTTCAACCCCGAAATAGCTCCCATCCGCCTTAAGCTCGTCGAGTTCCATTTGCCCTTAAACCAAAGATTGACGAGCAGCTTGATAAATTAATAGCCCAGGGTATGTTAGATCCACTCTCCCTGGGAAACCCCAATCGTGACACCCATCAAGCCGTATGAATTGTTAAGAATTTGTAGGGACTACCGTGCCACCCTGAATCACATCCTTCAGCAAAACGCTTACCCGGTACTGGTGGTGCAACACCTTCTCCATTCCCTGGGGGGCAGAAAAGTCTTCGCTAAACTAGATCTAGCCCAGGCATACCAGCAACTGCCTGTAGACAAAAAAACAGCAGAGGCCCAAATGATTGTTACGCACCGAGGTGCGTTTAAGTGTAACTGGCTCCAATTTGGAATAAGCGTAGCCCCGGGAATTTTTCAGAGCTTGATGAAGAGACTATTACAGGGGATAAAAGGGGTTGTACCGTATTTTGATGACGTTTTAATTGCTGCTCCGACTCAAGAAATACTAAGGGAGCGCCTGGGATTGGTTCTTCAGAAATTTAAAGACTCGGGTCTCAAAGTTAAAAAAAATAAGTGTCAACTATGTACAGATCGAGTAGAATTTTTAGGGTACTTAATCAATAAACAGGGCATACACCCCATTGATAGCAAGCTTAGGGCAATCAAAAACGCCCCAAAAGCTCAAAATAAGGCCGACCTCCAGGCTTTCCTAGGCCTTATCAATTTTTATAATGTTTTCCTGCCTCACAAAGCAATCGTAGCAGAACCCCTACATCGTTTGTTGGACAAAAAAGCACCATGGGTTTGGGGGCACCAAGAGGAACATGTGTTTCGACAAGTAAAAAACCTATTGACCTCCGATGCTGTTTTGATGCAGTATAATGAGATTTTGCCTTTAACGATTACATGTGATGCATCACCATTCGGAGTGGGTGCTATTTTGAGCCACGTTTTACCAAATGGTAGTGAAGCCCCTGTTGCCTATTTTTCAAAGACGCTATCAAAAGCAGAATGCAATTACAGTCAGATCAATAAAGAGGCCCTTGCTATTGTATCTGCTGTAAAAAGATTTCATGAATATATTTATGGGTGAGCTTTTACTATAGTAACTGATCACAAACCTTTACTGGGAATAATAGCGGGAGATAAGCCAACCCCTTATATATTATCTCCCAGAATGACTCGCTGGTCAGAATTCTTGACTGCATATAATTATAAGTTGCAACACTGCCCGGGAAAAGCCATTCCCCATGCTGACGCATTAAGCCGTGCACCACTTCCGGAAACCGTTGACGACCCCACTCTGACCGTCACAACACTTCAGATCAAGACACTTCAAACACCGCCACTGACACCCCGAGATATCGCGATTGAAACTAAACGCGATCCCATTTTGGCACGAGTCCTCAGCTGGGTAGAGTGTGGATGGCCATTGGACCAAATCCCTGACAACTACGTTCCCTTCAAGAATTGACAAACGGAACTGTTTTCCCAAAAGGGCTGCATAATTTGGGGAGATAGAGTCATTGTCCCAGAGCGGTTACAGCGAGCGGTACTGAGAACTTTGCACAACGGCCACCCCGGTATCGTGCGCATGAAAGCACTCGCACGAAGCTACACGTGGTGGCCGGGCATAGACAAGCAGATCGAAGCCTGGGTAAAGACTTGTCACAAATGCCAGGAAGTCAGCAATGCCCCACTGAAAGCAACCCCAACAGAATGGGAAACACCCAGGGGACCATGGTCCTGTATTCATCTGGACTTTGCGGGACCTACTAAAGGACACACGTTTTTATTAACGGTGGATGCCTACTCGAACTGGCTTGAAATTCATGAGATGAAAAATACAACAACTGAATCAGTCATCAGGAAATTGGATAGATTATTTGCAACACACGGACTACCAGACGTTCTGGTATCCGACAATGGGCCCCAGTTTACCGCACTTTCTTTTGAACAGTATCTGGTGGACCGTGGTATTCGCCATGCGCTAACTTCACCGGTGCATCCTGCGGCCAATGGAAGGGCTGAGTGCATGGTACAATTCGTCAAAAAAACTCTGCATAAAATGGACTATGGCGATATCGAAGACAAGATTAACCGGATACTCCTTTTTCAGCACATCACTCCACACAGCGTCACCAACAAAACTCCCGCTGAGTTATTGATGGGACGAAAGCTCCGCTCCCACCTCGACCGACTACACCCGTCATATGAACCTGAAAAACCACACGGATCCAGCGGGAAATGCCGTAATTTCCAGATAGGTGACTTGGTTTTCGCTAGAAACTTTTCTGGCGATCCATTGTGGGTCGAGGCAACTGTAATCCAAGTGACCAGACCCAGATCGTACTGAGTGAAATGTCGCGACGAGAGAATATGGAAGCGCCATATTGATCAGCTGCATTCAAGGCTGCAGTCTGGGGTCTGCGATTCTGGTGATTTCCAAACTTAGGGGGGAGGAGACACCGAGGAAGCTGAGTTTGAAATGGCAGAAAGCACAAGCGGAAGAAATAACCGCTCAGATATAACACGTGAAGAAGGATCGGGGACAGGGGTAAGCTCGCCTCAAAGGGATACCGAGGACATTAGTGGCAACGAAATTTTAGATACAGAACCGGAGGCACCCTGTTCGCCAGATAACATCTTACCCCAACAAGACTATAGACAAATACCGGGAGGACAACGTAAATCAAATAGACAATCAAAACAACCTGCCTACCTCAAAGACTGCATTATCGCACCCCTTAAACGGAACCCGGGGGGGAAGGGGTGTTGTGAATTAATAAAAGTGCTTGAATAAAGATTATTAAAACCTTAAAGTAAAGTGCAGGCCCTGCACTTCTGATTGGCCGATAATAGCGACATTGGATTGGTCCGTTCAGGAGAATCTGATTGGCTATTAACGAGCCTCTTTCATTGGTTAAAGAAGCTAACGCTTCCTGTGTTTTCATTGGCTAAGTACCCAAAAAGCTTGCCTATATAAAGGGTCCGTTGTGGCCGTATTTCTGAGCTGTTACACCATGTTAAATAAAGAGTTGAAGTTCACTGTTCATCGACTCATCTCCATTTCATGCGCCCATGCACATAACATAACATTTCTAACCTTGCTATTCTTTGATTCTGTAACAATCTCCGAGAACTCCGAGATCTAGATGACCTCCGAGATTCGTTGCATGCAAGCCCTAGATTGTTGTGCTGCTTTAAAGAGTCTTCTGAAGCCAGGGTTTGTGTCCTTCCTTCCTCTCCTTTCTTTTCTATCTCCTTCCCTCCCTCCTTCCATGTATTTATCTGTCCATTCATATATCTCATTCACTTTCTCCTCCGTCCGTCTCTTCCTTTCTTTTTCTTTCTTTATCCCTTCCTTCCATCTCTTCCTTTCTTTGTCTATCCCTTTCCTTCCTTTTGCTTCCTTTCTCTCTTTTCTTTCTCTTTCTGTTGTCTTTCTTGTCTCTCTTTTCCCTTCTCACTCCCTCTTTTTCTCTCTTTCTCCCCTCTCTGTATCACTCTGTGTGTCTCTCTCTCTCTGCCTCTTTTCCCTCTCCCCCCACCCACTTTGTATGTGTGTGTGTTTGTGTAAAAGAGAGGCATGGATATGTCTGACCAGGTCGGGTCTCTTTAAGAACCTCCCCAACTATGAACCGGCCCTTTCAGGAGACACTTTTCCCCAAGCAGGACGAAGCTTCTCTCCCAGTGGGACCAAAAGAACCTCCACCCAATCTTGATTCAAATTCATCTGAATTCAGGCCCCGGTCAACAGAATTCCCTTTTTTCTTTGCGAGTTTGGGCACAAGGAACAAACAAACCTGAAGTTCTTAGTGACACATTCCCCTGCCCTTGTGGGTTTCTCATTAGTTTGAAGGAGATACTAAACCATAGGTGGTTCACAAAATGGAGCGGTGCGAGAAGGTAAGGGTGACGATGGGGGAGAGCGAAGTGTCTGGGTCCCTATCTTCCCATCTCTTTCCCCCACTATATGTGTGTGTGTGTGTGTGTGTGTGTCCCTGAAAGCCGTGGCATGGCCAAGCCAGCAAGTTCTCCTTGGCGCTCTTCGCTACTTCTTTCATTTCTTCTTTTTCGAATCCAGACTGGCTAAACAACGATTGCCAGACAGTGGTGGAAGCATCTATTTGGGTGAACTCCTCCTGCTCCTCCTCTTCCTCCTCCTCTTGCACCCGGCAGCTGTGGATGGATCAGGAGGGTGCACTTGTGTGCGGAGATGCTCGCTCCTCAAGTGAGCATCCACCCGCCCCATACTTGGTTTTGCTGTGCTTTGGCATTTGCTTGAGGAGCATCTCCCCATACGCACGCACCCTCCCAGCCTTGCCACAATGGCCAGTTATGAGACGAGGAGGAGGGTCACCCGAAGGGATGCTTCCACTGCAGCCTGGCGATCATTGTTCAGTCAGTCTGCATTCCAAAAAGAAGAAATGAAGGAAATAGCGAAGAGCGCCAAGGAGAGCTTGCTGGTTTGGCCATGCCATGGCTTTCAGGGAGACACACACATACAGAGTGGGAGAGAGAATCAGGAAGATAGGGACCTGGCCGCTTCACTATCCCCCGCCATCACTCTCACCTACTTAGGCCAGGCGAGGGAGGGGCAGGGCCAGCTGCTTCAGCAAGGTGAAGAGGAGGTGACCAAGCACAGGCGAGTAGAAACCTGGGAATGGTGTCTCCTAAAGGGCTTTGAGGTCGGACGACCTGGAGCGGCCGAGATCCGAGTGAGCATTGCACCACAGGTTCACCTGATCGCCCACTTCTTTGGTGTTGGCTTTACGGAGCCGCAGCGTGAGGTCTGGGCTGACATGTGACAGCAGTGCCTTTAGCTGTGCTTGCTTGTAAGTGTCCAAATAATCTGATGAAGATGGCAGAGGAGTTACTCAGGGAGACCTCCCCCATCCACAGTCCTCCTCCTGCAGAAAAAGGCCATTCCCTGAGCTAAGAAGGCAAAGAGCTGCGCCTTGACTCACCTAATTCCCAGGACTACCCCAAATGGTCTCAATTCAGCATGGAGAGGGTAGCTCCCCCTGGCAGTTCCCCTTTCCCTCACTGGTCTGACTTCCTGTGGCTCGCCTCCAACCTGAACACCAGGTTGGACCACAAGAAGGCCACTTTCCCGCTTCTCAATGGCGCTCCTGTGCCGTCCACTGCAGGACTCTCCATCTCTTTCTCCAAATTCTCCCTCAACTTCGAAATGACGACACCTGTTGCCGACATGTTTATGACTGGGCTGCCGGTCACCTTTACCCCCCACCCCACTTGCCTTTTGCTGCTGCCACCTGGACCCCTAACCCCCAGCAGGTAAGGCCCAGCACCTGCGGTGAATCCCAGGTAAATTTCACTGTACTGGAGGACACATGGAGAGGCTCATGTTCTCCTGCTGCTGGGAAAGCAAGAGAGTCTTTCCCGGCACAGTGAAAAGTTTGCAGCTTCCCCTCCAATAGGGAAATGGGTGGCTCTGGGCAGCAGAGAAGTAGCCAGCTTGAATCCTGTTTCTCTCTGCCGCCCAGAGCTGTGCCGGGAAAGACTCTCTTGCTCTCCCAGCAGTAGCAGGACACGAGCCTCTCCACATGTCTTTCAGTACAGCGAAATGTAGCTCGGGTTCCCACCAGTCTGCATCTGGCCCCCTGCCTGGATTCACCGCAGATACTGGGCCTTACCTACTGGGGGTGAGGGCAGCAAAAGGCAAGTGGGGTGGCGGTAGGGGTAAAGATGACCGGCAGTGGCAGGTAGGTGACTGGGCCCAAGAGCTCACTCACCCAGGGAAATCAGGCAGGGCCACAGCAAAAGGCATGCAGCAATGGCTGGACTGGCAAGTGGGCAAAAGCAGGCTGCAGGCAATGGCGCGCATGCACGATAAGGATTGACTGGGAGCGGAGGGGAGGGGCAGGCAAAGAGGGGTGGGGCCAGTTAGTGGTACGATTTTCTGGTTCTCCAAACTGCACAGAATCATAACAACTGGTTCTATAGAACTGGACAGAACCAATACAATCCCACCACTGGTTCCATGTCTCCAGACTTTTCTATTTTATAAAGTCCTGGGGTTTTTTTGGCAATGTGAGATGCCAAAAGCAAAAGAGAGGAACTAAAGGAAAAATCTTCCAGAAGTTATATTTCCAACCATTTGGAAATAGTGAGAGATTTTGCTTACTTAAGTGAAGACCAGAGGCTAGTAACTTGTCTAATATCCATTTTTACCTCCATTTTCCACATATTTCCTTTGCAATCTTGTTTTTTTCCTGCTCAGTCCTTTCCTCAATCTGAATGTGTTGAAAGTTGTCATCCTGGATTTGTCAAGAGGGCTCGAGAAGGAGAGCCAGTTTGCTGCTACGACTGCATTCCTTGTCCGGAGGGGACCTTCTCCACTCAGAAAGGTGGGTGACACCAGAGGAAAGGAAGGCCTGGTGGAACTGGATCCATCCAGAGCATTGTCATGAAAGTATGAATTAAAAAACACTTTGAAACTGAACTGATTTCTGGTTTATTTCCCAAATGCCCCATTTCTTATCTAAACAGAAGAGCAAAAAGACTGTGAAGGAAGGGCTGGATAGAGACAGGTGGCTGTGGCAGATTGGGCAGGCTTTACTACTGCCAGAGAAAATATTTCTTCTTTTTAGCATGGATGTATCCTTCCTTCTACATTTACATCTCTAGGAACACCTGAGTTCCTTGAAACACGAGGAATTGTTTTAGGTCCACCTCCTGAAAGGAGGATTGCAATGCAGTGTACATGAGTTCCCTTTGAGGAAAACTGAAAAGGTATTGCTGATATACGAGATGCACAATGTGGTGGCATGGACAGTTATGCCTGTTTCTGGCTGCACCCATGTCACCACTGCTCCAAAGGCCATTCCAAATTGTTTGGAGCAATCCCTTGATCCGTCAGCCTCCTCTGAGGAAAGTATGACAAGAATTGCCACAAGGCAAGTAAGTTTCTCTAGAAAGATTAAGTGATTCATTATTTATCTTTAGTAATGGAGGTTCCTATCAATATTCTGAACATTACAAAAGAAATAATTCAAGTCCTAAGCCTTTCCTCAATTTCATAGCCTGTCAAAAATTCACCATAGCTATATTTTTTAACAAGTGATACACTTATTTTTTGTCTCTGGAGATATTAATAAATCCATCCCAGAAAATGCTCCCAATAATCACTTGTTCCCAAAGAATGTATAATACATGTTGAAATGCAAAGGACAAAGAAATATGGGTTTGTTTTTTTCTCAGATACAGAAAAATGCACCAAATGTCTGGATGATAAATACCCCAATAAAGAAAGAGTCCAATGTATCCCCAAAGTTATAACATTCCTGTCTTATGGAGAACTTCTGGGAATCATCCTGGTTTCTTTTGCCCTATTCTTGTTCCTAACCACAGGCCTTGTTTTAATCATCTTCATTAAATACCGAGAAACTCCCCTTGTCAAAGCCAACAACCGGGACCTCTCCTACATCCTCCTGGTCTCCCTCCTGCTTTGCTTCTTGTCTTCTTCTCTCTTCATTGGTCAACCAAGGAAAGCCACCTGCCTTCTCCGACAAACGGTCTTCAGCATCATCTTCTCCGTTGCCATTTCTTCTCTCTTGGCCAAAACCATCATGGTGGTGCTGGCTTTCCTGGCCACAAAACCAGGAAACCGAGCAAAGAAATGGTTGGGGAAGAGCTTGGCCAACTCCATCATCCTGTCTTCTTCTGGTGTCCAAGTTATCATCTGCTCCATCTGGCTGGGAGTTTCTCCCCCCTTGCCTGACTCTGACCTCTCCCAGCCTGGAGAGATCATCCTGCAGTGCAACCAAGGGGCCGTTGTCATGTTCTACATCACCCTCAGCTACATGGGCTTCCTGGCTGCCGTCTGCTTCACAGTGGCTTTCCCAGCCAGGAATCTGCCTGGGGCCTTCAACGAAGCCAAGTTGATCACCTTCAGCATGCTGGTCTTCTGCAGTGTCTGGGTGACTTTTGTGCCCACCTACCTGAGCACCAAAGGCAAACACATGGTGGCTGTGCAGGTCTTCTCCATCCTGGCCTCCAGTGCTGGTCTGCTGGTCTGCATCTTCATCCCCAAGTGCTACATCATCCTTCTGAGGCCAGAGCTGAACACAAAGGAGCATATCACAGCCAGAACAAATGTAAAAATATGAGATATAACATCATTATGATAGTGGAAGAATTGTTAATGTTTCTTTTATTTGATTTCCATTTTGATAGTATGCAGGAGTCAAAGAAATTTATATCTGTATGTTACAAAATGGGGAATTATTGAACGACTGGAATTCTTGCAGTTCCCTCCCATCTCAATAAATATTACTAAAGAGACCACTGTAAAATTCAGAGGAATGCAGCTGTTCAACAACAGCTACTGAACATGATACCTTATAAAAATGATTGATGCACTTGTTCCCACTGACAGCAGCTAAATATATGGGTGGGTGGTGAGAGAATGTGTAGGAAAATAGGTCAGGAGGAAGCTGTGGGAACCAAACACCAGCCTGGTTGCCTGATCCTCCCCCTAAAAATGCCAGAATGATGTGAAATGCCATGTTTGTCTGGCTATCACCTGAGGAGGGAAATCTTCATCCCTCTTATGAGTCTTTCTTGATTTCCTGATAAAACCTCCTTTGCAGAAAGATTTCAGCAGAACAGCTGTCTGGGATTTCAGTTTGGGATTGTTTATATTTTGGTATGTACTTCACAGCAAAAAAAAAAGAAATAAAAAAATGAAGTGTGTGAAGAAATTTCCTCTGTATTTTTTTTTCTTTCATCAATCAGAGAAATAAAATAGCTGTTTTCAGGCTCTTTTAATTTTCCACTCTACAATTTGTACCTAAAGTATTTCTTTGCTCCTCCTCCAAGCCTGTCTCGTCTGTGAAGGGCTGGAGAAGATGTCCAGAGAAATGTTACCTTGGGTCTCTTCCCAGGAGGAGGTTGCAGGGATCCTGTCTGAAGGCAGCCGCATCATTGACCAGGTCACAAACCTGCAATACTGCACAATATTCATCCTGGTCCAAGAAGGGGCTGAATAAGTGTGTGTGTGGGGACTTCTAGGTTTCTAGGAAGAGGCACCCATGGAAGCTGCTCTGCTCTCCAACCACAGAGATTGCTGATCAATTGGGCATCCATTTTTATGTCTCATAAAGTCTCCTAACTGTGAATAGGATCCCTTTGCAAATTCCATTTTAAGGAGATAAGAAAAGCTCTGGTGGATCAGAAGAAGGTCAGTCTAAGATTCATACAAATCCCCTCTGGTTCTTGCACAAGCAGTAGAAAAAGGCTGAGACTTGTGGCTTTGTGCCACATGGAAGAGGCGTTTATCCAGAGGTGGAATTCAGTAGGTTTTGACCAGTTGTGGAGAACTGGTAGTGGAAATTTTGAGTGGTTCGGAAAACTGGCAAATATCACCTCTGATTGGCCTCGCCCCCATCTCTTCTCTGCCTCCCACTGAATCCCAGCTGATCGGCTGGATTGGTTGCCCTGCACAGGAGAACGAAGCTGGAAAGCAGGTTAGTCGGGAGAGGAAGGAATGGGCTTTTGAACTAACTTTCCACTGCCACACCCACAAAGCCATGCCCACAGAACCAGTAGTAAAAAAAAAATGATCCCCACCACAGCGATTATCCCACAATTTCACTTTCCTCCATCACTACCCACAACAGTGGACACTCAGCCATCTCACACTCTAGGAATCTCCAATTTTAGTATCTCACATTAATCTGAGAAAATGTTTCCAAATTTCCCACCCCAAATTCAATAAGAACTAAGGCAGGACTGGAATTCAAAAGTCTCCTGGTGATCCGCTCAAAGTCCCCCAGGAAATTTTCCTGCCTGAGGGAGGATTAGAACTCAAAGCCTCCCAAATCTTGGCCAATAAAACCAACAAGTCCTAAATCAATTATTGTCAGGAAGCTCACTCAAATTGATTGGCAATTCATGCAAAAAATTAGGCTGTGCGTTTCCCAGAAGATGGCTAGGCTCCATAAACAATGCCATTGTTTCATTTGAGGAACGAAGGCGGAGATGGAAGGTTCTGGAAACGCCATTTTACAGGATGCATCTTCTTTAGGCCCGACTGCACCTGTTTTTCTTTGTACAACACCTGAGCTAAGGAATCTCTGAAACATTGTCTTGGGTTTAGGTCCAGGGGCCACAGGAGAAGTCTCCCATCCTAAAACGTATCCTGATCCCTTTCTATTTTGAGTGCACCATGGTGGGTCTGTCCCCATTCTTGGGAAGGGGACATATTGTGTGGGTGTGTTTGCTATGTATTTTGACAACACACAATTTTTAGGGGAACCTTTGAAAGTGAGCTCAGCCTGCTCCTAAACTGTGAGCCCTATCTGACCATCACAACACCCAAAGGACATCCAGATATACACAAAGCCTTGTTTTTCTGTGCTTCAAGCATGGACATCAATCTGATCATCGGTCCACTCATATTTTATTTTTTTGGATTGTGCAGTAAGTTGAACATATACTAAATCTCACACATGCTCATTTTGCCATTCTTGGCCCTTCTGGTTTTTTCTATCAGCTGCCTCTTGTCTTTCCACCTTATTCCTTGGTGGGCTCCAAAGATCACAAAGCTAGAACTTCTTGGAGAAATCTATCACTTGTTTGTGTCAAGAACAATCCAAGTTCATTTGCCCAATTTTCATGGTCCAACTCTGCCCTTTTCATCCCACTTTCATGGTGGGCAATACAAATTCAGCAAGGAGATGTAATGGTGTAGCCACTGGATGCAGATGTTTGCTTGTAATAATACAAAAATGTTGCGTTGGTCTGGCGTGAGTGAGCAAAGAGATGGGATTCCCCTGCTTCCTCCCTAAAACATTTTTAAATAAATACTATTCTTTCTTATCTGCATGATTGGCCTTCAGGGGACATGATTGTAGATGACCAGGGAGAAAAAAGGGAAGATTACCCAGTTTATGTAGGAATCCTCAGATCTAGCTTTGCTTTTGCTGTGACCACTTGAGTTTAATGAAAGCATATATTTTACTAGATGCAACTCAATTGCAAACGGAGATGAGTCTTTCTTTCCTGAAGGTCCAAGCTGGACCGGGCCTGATAATGGCTCACCTGCTTGGCTTCAGTGCCTTCTCTTTGGCTATGGGTAGTTCTCTTGTAGATGTCCATGCATCTGGGAAGGGTGAGGAGATGGCTGCTGCAGCTTTTGAGCAAAGGGCCATAGGGGACAGGAGATATCAGAATAACTCAACTGGGCCCAGGAGTTTCTGGACAAAGCTGCTTGCCACTCTTTGCCTCTTCCTTCTTCTGAAAACATCATCAGAAATCTCAAAAGGCGAACAGTAACAATGATTTGGGTCTTATTAACCAGAGCTGGGAAGGAGAGAGATGACTGGAGAATATTGGAGGGCCTCTTCTAGAAGAAGGGATGAAAACAAACAAACAGAAAGAAAAGTGAAAGCTTTCAGGCATTCTACCGCCCACCTTTTCATTTGTGGCCCAAAATGTCTTCATCATCAATGTTTGCTAGGCCAGCCCCTTTTGGCACCCCAGGGACCCCCACAGTTGCATTCAGCAGGCAACTTGAAGAAGAAGAGGGTGTAAGTCCATCAATGGGGATTGGACAGCCACTTGTCTGACATGGTATAGGGCAGGGGTGGGATTCAAATGTGGGTGTGGCTGGGTGGGTGTGGCTTCTTTTTTGCAGAATCCCCCCTTGTTTTTGGGGCTCCTGGACCTCAGGGAATCCTCCTGGGGAGTGTTTTTGCTCCCAGAAATCTTCCCTGAGGCCCAAGAAGGCACAAAATGGAGCACAGGGTGGGGCGCACAGCATACATACACATCCCACACCCCCTTTTGCCTCCTGGGCCTCAAGGAAGCCTCCTGGGCAAAGCAGTAAGACAGCAAGGGGGATCCCAACATCGCTAATCATCGGGAAGGGAAAAAGAACCTGAAAAGATTCCTTCAAGAGTGACTGGGTGGGGAAGGACGCAGTCAGTGATGTCAGGCAGGCACAATAAAGACTGACTGGGAGTGGAGGGTGGAGAGGGGTGGGGCCAGACAGGGGCACGATTTGCCGGCTCTCTGAACTGTGCAGAATCATAACAACCGGTTCTATAGAACCGGTCCGAACCGGTAGAATCCCATCTCCAGTATAGGGTCTCCTGCTTGAGCAGGGGGTTGGACTAGAAGACCTCCAAGGCCCGTTCCAGCTCTATTCTGGTTGGTTAATAAAGGGCCAAGTCCAGCAAAAGGAGCTGGAGACTCACCAAGAATTCCAATCCCATCAAGGATTGTCCAGAAGACTCCACGGCTTTGATCCCCAACCTGTGTCCCCTGAGCATTGACAGTCTTCCCTCTCTTAAAGATAGGATTTCTCCTCCTCTCTTCCACAACCCAATGCCTGGCTCTTAACACAGTACTGGCAGAGACAGGAGCAAAAAAGAAAGAAAGAAAGAAAGAAAGAAAGAAAGAAAGAAAGAAAGAAAGAAAGAAAGAAAGAAAGAAAGAAAGAAAGAAAGAAAGAAAGAAAGAAAGAAAGAAAGAAAGAAAGAAAGAAAGAAAGAAAAGAGGAAAGGAAAGGAAAGGAAAAGGAAAGGAAAGGAAAGGAAAGGAAAGGAAAGGAAAGGAAAGGAAAGGAAAGGAAAGGAAAGGAAAGGAAAGGAAAGAAGGAAAGGAAAAAAAAAAGAGCACAATTGTTAGGGATAACATTGTTTACCCTAACTGGTTTAGTTAAAATAATAAATATGTAATCATAGTTTGTAAGTTAAGGTGTCTGCAACTTTAACTGTGGGATAGTAAATAAGGGAGTGGTTGTGAAAGCAACATAAAAGAAGCAAGGAACGTCAGCTTGCTCTCTCTGGCTTTGATGATCCCTAATTGTTGCATGGACTCAAGACTGTCTTTATGTGAACGGGAGAGATAAACAAAGGACTGATTTGTAAGTGAATTGACATTGAATATTCTGCACGGACTTTGCTAACTGAATATCCTTGTATGGACTGACTAAATGATACATGACTAATGGACTGTTATTTTGACTATGCTATAAACTCTAAGTGGAATAAACTATCTTTTGATAGCACAAGCGTATCTGTTGTTTTTACTGTATGTTAACAAACATACCAACTTATCTCACTCATTTATCTGTGTGCCTATCTGACTAACGCTGCACATTCTGTTTAGCTTGTCTCCTTAATCCTGGTTGGGAAACACAGGCTTAACACTGGTTATGGGCCCAGGCTTCACATTGGCTATGGGCCCAGACTTAACATTGGTTGTGGGCCCAGAGGCTGCAAAGTCAATTTAACTAGGATAAAACAGATTTATGTAAAAAGTGAGAGTTTGTGTTGTTATACATTACAGTAAACAGACAGCTGTGTTTTATTAATTATAGTTTTATATCCATATAAGAAAACATGGCACAAGTCAATCTACAAAGTTGGTCCCTTATATCCAAGCTGGATGGAACAAACTATGTGTCATGGTCTATGAAATGTAGTCTACTTCTACGAAGAGAAGGTCTGTGGAACATAATTGAAAATCCACTAAACGTAGAGGAATGGGATCCAGAGGATGATGAAGATAGACTAAAGATAGAAGAATTTATGCATAAAAATGAACAAGCTATTTGCATAATTGGTTTAACACTGTCTGACCAACAACTTGTTCATATCCACGGAGAGCAAACGGCTATTGGGTGTTGGCAGAAGCTGAAGAGGATTTATGTCCGAGATAACGTTGGTGCTCACATAAATCTTACATGGAAGCTTTTCAATACATATCTCCAAACGAATGGTGATATGCTGAGTCATTTGAAAACTATGCAAAGCATTTTTCAAGAACTGCACGAGAAAGAGCTTATTTTCTCTGAACTACACCAAGTCTACATAATTCTATCTTCACTTGATGTAAGTTATGATAACTATGTCACTTCCCTTGAAATATTGCCAAAGGAAAGCCTAACTTTAACTGATATAACTGGCAGATTGATTGAAGAGGCCAGAAGAAGGCTTGAAAGAGATGAATTAAGGAGGCAACAACCTCAAAAAGAAGATAATGAATCTCCTACTGCATAGGCAATGAAAAAGTGCTTTAATTGTAGAGGAAGAGAACATTTGGCAAGATTTTGTAAAAAAGCAAAGTGCCAGAACGCTGGCCAGAATACTAAAAGTAATCAAAAGATAAATAAAAATTATAGTTAGCCATGTATAGTAACGGAGCTGTAAAAAATAATTTATGGGTGGTTGACAGTGGAACATCCCACTGTATAACAAATGATAACAAAAATTTTATTAATATGTCCAAGAGTACACAGCAGATATCGTTAGCCAATGGCTGGAAACTGAAAGCTAAAGGTCAAGGTATAGCATATTGTTCTTTTATAAAAGAGAATGTAAAAATGTTATATGTACCACAACTTAAGTTTAATTTAATTTCAGTTAGAATTTTGGTTAAACTAGGATATGTAGTTACCTTTAAAGGAGATAACTGCATAATTGAGAAAGAAGATAAGAAAATTACTGCATCTTTAAGAGGTGAATTATATGTGTTAAATGATAATGGTTTAAAGGTGGCTAACACGATTTATGATAAAAAGAAATCTCATGATAAATTTATTCACTTGTTACATAGATGGCTAGGGCATTTAAATTTTAAAATGATTAAGAAAACTGTTGAATTATCTAAGGGAATAAGTTTGAAACCTTGTAATAAGTATTTGCAATGTAATGCTTGTAATCAAAGCAAAGCCAAGGTCAAACCGGCTAATAGAGTTGATAGATTTACTACCAAAGAGCCTTTAGAAGTAGTATTTGCTGATTTAATAGGTCCGAAAAAACCAAGTGTAGGAGGAGCTCGTTACATACTAAGTATAATGGACCACTATTCTAGATATGGATTTTGCTATTTAATGAAGAACAAAACTGAAACGTATCAAAATTTCTTTAATTGGATAAAATTTGCTGAAAGGAAAACTAAAAAGAAATTAGTAACTCTTATAACAGATAATGGTACGGAATTTACAAATAATAAATTCCAGAATAGACTTAGTATGTTAGGTATTCAACATAAAAAGTCTGCACCATATAGGCCACAACATAATGCCTTTATAGAGAGACGAGACCAAACACTATAGTCAATGACAAGTACTATGTTGTCTGATTCAGGATTACCTGACAATTTATGGGGAGAAGCAATAATGTGTGGTAATCATATATTAAATAATATTGTTAATTCAACAACAGGTGAATTACCATTCACACTGTGGCATGGTACAAAACCTGATTTAAGTTACATGCACACATTTGGAGCACCAGCATGGGTGCATATCCCTTCACAACTCAGACACAAAGAACAGCATAGAGCTAAAAGATTATTTTTTGTAGGATATGAATCTAATCACAGATCTTATAGATTCTGAGAACCAGGAACATCTAAAGTTTATACCAGTGCTAGTGCTAAATTCCTAGAACATGTAGGATGGAATAGATTAGAGCAAGATTTAAATAACGAAGTAATTATTGAACCCTACAAAAGGCAAAAAGAACAGACTAGTTATAAGAAGAGTCTAATTAAAGAAGAAGTCCACGAAGAGCAAATAGGACCAGAACAAGAGGAAATAATTGATCAAGAAGAGTTAGATAATCAAGAAGAGTTAATAAAGGAAAGTCCACCTGTAAGTCCTGTAATACCTAGACATATTACACGTGTAACTAGACCACCTGATAGGTATCAAGCAAGTATAGTTTGCCAAGTAACTGAAGTTCCAACTAGTGTAGATGAACTTAGGATGTATCCTACTAAGGATCAGGAGAATTGGCAAAAGGCAATGGAAACAGAACTAAATTCATTAAAGGTAATGAAAGTATATGAAGATGCTAAATTACTTCCAGGAGAAAAATCCATTGGATGCAAATGGATATTTAAAATAAAAACTGGAAATGATGAGACTGTTACCCATAAAGCTAGGTTGGTAGCTCAAGGATTTAATCAAACTGCATCTGATTACGATGAAGTTTTCGCACCAAGTCTTAAAGCAACATCTTTAAGAGTAGCATTAGTGTGGGCAGCTAAGAAAAATTATGTCATTAACCATTTAGATGTTGAAACTGCTTATTTGCATGCACCATTACAGCACACTATATATTTGAAAAAGCCAATTATTATAAAAGACAATAAAGTAAATAGTAATGATTGTTGGAAACTAAAAAAGAGTCTTTACGGATTGAAACAATCTGGCTTTGAGTGGAACCAATATATTGTGAAAGAATTAAACAATATAGGATTTAAATCTGGTTTAGCAGATCCATGTGTGTTTAAAAGAGAAAATAATGGAACGGTGTCATTATTGTTATTATTTACAGATGATATTGCTTTCATAACTAAGACTAATAATGAAGCTAATGAGATTATATCATTATTAGCCAAAAAGATAAAATTAAATCATTTAGGTGAAATTAAAAGGTATCTAGGATTGACAATTAACAAAAAAAAAAATGGATTTAAGATATCTCAAGAAGATAAAATTTGCCAATTAATTAAAACGTATAACTTCTGGGTATGAAGGTGTCATCTACGTATCTGAGCCAGAGTTTGGGTTTGTGATCATATTTTTCTAGAGCTTGTGTTTCAAAGTGTTCCATGTAGAGGTTAGCAATGACAGGTGAGAGGGGTGATCCCATGGGTGCTCCTTCTATTTGTTTGTATTTTTGTCCGTTGTAGGTGAAGTATGTATTGGATAGGCAGTGGTTGGTCAGATCTAGGATGTGCTTGGGGGGTTGTATTTGTTTTGGATGGCTGTCAAGGCTTCTTTTATTGGCACTTGGGTGAAGAGGAATATGACATTGAAGCTCACTAGTAGGTCCCTGGGTTGTAAGTTTTGTTTCTTTATGATCTCGATGAACTGGAATGAGTTTCTTACATGTGAGTTGATGGATTCTGCATAGGATTGTAGTTGTTTGGCGAGAAATTTGGCTAGGTTTTGTAGAGGTGAGCCTATGGAACTGACTATTGGTCTGAGTGGGGTTCCTTCTTTGTGTATCTTGGGGAGACCATAAAGTTTGGGGCATCTGGATGATTTCTCTCTGGGTATGATTCTTTGCTGAATTTCTTCACTGATGGGGGAGGCTTTTATTTTGGATCTGGTGGTTTTTTCTAGGTAGGTGGTGGGGTCTGTCTTTAGGGGTTTGTATGTGGGGTCTTGGAGTAGGTTGGTTAACTTGGATTGGTAGTCAGATGTGTTCATAACCACTGTCGCGTTACCCTTGTCTGCTGGTAGGATTATTATGCTGGTGTCTTCTTTTAGATTAAGTAGTGCAGTTTGTTCTTCTTTGGATAAGTTGCTTTTGGGTACTTTGCTAGTGCAGAGGATGTTGGTGATTTCGAGTCCGATTCTATTAGCATCATCAGGGTTGGTTTTGGTCTGGCTGGTTTCAACTCCGCATATGATGGTTTCCGTGGGGATGTGTTTGGGAATGACAGCAAAGTTGAATCCTTTAGAAAGGACCTTGGTTTCAGCTTCGGTGAAGATCTTGTCTGAGAGGTTGTGCACTGCTTGTTTCATGTGTGGCTGTGAGGGGGGAGGAGTTGGTTTCTGGCGTTGTTGTAGTTTTCTGAGTTTGTTGGTGTGTGTGTCTGTCTTGAGGGTGGTCTGTGTTTCGGCTCTCCAGACAGTGAGCTGTTTGGAGCAGTTAAAAAGAAGAAGCAGCTGCAAGCTCACATCACTCTGAGAAGCACAGAGCTGAAGACCAAGCCTGAAGATGAAGAATGAGACTTCATTGAAACGTTGCCTAGATATTTCCAATCCTACGCGGGAGAAAACCCGAATAACCAAAGATCCATATATATATATTCTTCAGTTTTTGCGGGTACTTACATGTCTGGCATTCAGCTTTGTTGGGGTATTTTCCCATGTCATTGTAGTTGTGTTTTTAAAGTTGTAGCAACGTTTCGGCAGAATCTCATCTGCCATCATCAGGCTTCTGTATAGTGTTCATCTGTGAGTCAGACTTTTACAGTGGTTTCAGATTTAAATTTGGGGCAGCCTATTGCTGTGCCAGAATGGTTTTTTTTCTTCATCCTGATTGGTTGAAATCTTGGTCTGTGTTTATTGGTCTTGGAGTTTGCTGTGTTCTGCTTGATTGGTGTTTCTAATATTTTCTGTCTGTTTTTTGGCTCTTTTTATATCTTGATTGGCTGGCAACATTGTGTTACTTTATTGGAGCCCTTTAGTGCAGCTTGGCTCTGGGTAAATGGACGGCTATCATTAGTTAGGAAGCTAGGTTTTATTTGGGTGCCTGGTTGGGGTGTGTTTGAGCTGGAGGTATCAGGGGGGATCTGTTTGTGCCCAGATGTTTGCCTGGCTTGTGGTGTGGAGATTTTTTTGCTTGTGAGTGCAGGCTTCCAAATGATTGACAGTCTGGTGGAATCATCTCTTCTATTCATGCTTTCTGGTCTTTTTTCAATCTCTATGGCTTCTCTGATGATTCTGTGGCTGGGGTTTTCTATAGTGGCTAGGGTTTGGTGCCATTGAAGTTGATACTATGATCAGTGGCTTTCATATGTTGGACTAGTGAAGAAGTGTGTTCCAGTTTTTTGACTGCATTTTTGTGTTTATCCAGGCGGGTACTTATTCTTCTAGTGGTCTGTCCAATGTATGTGGCTGGGCATGATGCACAGGGGACTTCGTATATGCCTTGGTTTTCCAAGTCAATTTTATCTTTGGGGTTTCTAAGGATGGCTGCTATTTTTCTGTCTGTTTTGAAGGCAGTCTTGATGTGATGTCTGTGTCGTACCTTACTAATTTTGTCTGTAAGTACCTCTTATGAAGGGCAGGACACCTGTTCCATAAGTCTGTTTATCTTCTGGGTCTCTATTATGTCTCAGTCTGTTTTGGTGGATCAAGCCGGTGATTTTGCTTTTGTGGAAGCCATTGGCTGTCAGTATTTTAGTCAGGGTGCATAGTTCAGTCTTAATGTGTGTCTTGTTTGCCAGGCGTTTGGTTCTTGTAATTAGTGTTTTAGCCACGGAGTTTATCTGTGCTGGGTGGTGGTGGGATTGGGCATTGAGGTAGCAGTTAGTGTGTGTTTTCTTCTGGTATACGGTGTGTCCTAGTGTGCCATCTGTTTTTTTGTAGATTAATACATCTAGGAATGGTAGTTGTTTGTTTGTTTCTGTTTCCATGGTGAACTTGATTTTGGGGTGTATGCTGTTTAGATGTGTTAGGAAATTGTTTAAATTTTCTTTTCCATGGGGCCAAATCACAAATGTGTCATCCATGTATCTTAACCTGTATTTTGCTCTGTTTTTTCCTGTTAATAAAGAGTTGAAGTTACCGTTCGATGTCTCGTTTCCGTTCCTTGTGCCCATGCCCAGGACTTAAACAGAAATAATTACCTTTAAGGACTACTAGTAAGGTTCAACCACATTTTTGCTCCTGTAATGAATAGATGAAATTGACAGGAGAGGTTTCAGAAAATAGCACAAAGTTTATGTTGGTGTTGTCTGAAGAGGGAAACCATGGGACTCTTTAAAGGGGAAATTGTTCCCTGATTTACATATCTGTTGGGATATAAGAGCCTCAGGGCATTGGCTAATACATTTAATTGAACATAATTTCCATATGCATTTTGCAATTAGCATTCCAATCCTCAGAAAAGGATTCAGATCTATTTTTCCCCTCTGAGTTAATAGGAAAAAGGGCCAGTTTATTGTACATGAACTGAAAATAAAGCCTGGAAAATTTCAGCCAATTCTTTAAATGATTCCAGATATTAGAGAATAGACTTACTTATTACAGATTGGCTCGACCATCAGAGTTAGAATGTTTGCTACAAAATTGCTTCCTTAACCTTTGTTTATTTTATAGAACAGCCCAAACACATTAAATGGCAACTGAGCTTTAAGGAACACTTTGAATGTTAGACTTATTGATCCACTCTACTCAGAAACGTAAGACATGGTGTCATAGACATACTGAACATAACTTGCATGTGCATTGTTCAATTAACATTCTACTCCTAAGAAAAGCATTCAGACTGATTTTTCCTCTTATGAGTTAATCGGAGAAAGAACCAATTTGTTGTACATTAACTAAAGAAAGGCCTGAAAAATTACAGAGCTTCTCAAACTGACAAATCATATTAAAGGCTACAATATCAGAGTTAGAATGTTTGCTACCAGATTGCTTCCTGAACCTTTCCTTATTTTATGGAACATCCCAAATATATTAAATGTCAGCTGACCTTTAAGGAACACTTTGGATACTAGACTAATTGAATCCATTCAACTTAGAAACTTAAATCAAATACAGCCTCTCAACTGAAACAAAATGATAAACAATTATCTTTGTATTATCAAAAAATTGTTTGCTGTAGGTTATCTGGTGTAACCAGATAATGACTTCTAGTAAGGATTATACTTTTTTGAGATGCTAAGTTCTTTTGAATTCCATTTAAAGAACCTTTAAAATCTGGATTGTTGTATATATTTGTATCTGTAAAATATTAACTGTTTTATATGGTCACTAAATAAGACAACATGGTCCTTTCATGTTATTTCCATTTCCATGAAAGATTTGAAATATCTTGGTAAGTTTTATATTGAAGTCTCCAGCTGTGGTCTATATTCTTGATAACATTTCATTGAATTCTTACAAAAATAAAATAAAATGTATCCAGCCTCCAAAATATCTAATGACTGTTGTTTTAATTTCCTTCCCCTCTCCCACCAGGTTCATCAACAATGAGATTTCATGTAACAGCATTGCCCCCCAGTGTCAAAAATGAGGAATATTCTTCAAGGAGATTCTTTGGGTCCAGATGTTTCCTCAATAGGTGAATGGCAGTTTATTTTTTTTTAAATAAATTTTATTAAATTTACAATTAAAAACATATCAACATTACATACACAAAGAAAGAAAGAAAGAAAAACACTCGGCCTCACAAACCGGAAAGAGAAGAGAAGACGAGAAATAAAAGAAAGGAAGAAGCAAAGAAAGAGAAAAAGAAATGAAAAGAATACATTTGAAAACAGACAACAGGCAGTTTAAATGTTTAGAAATTTTACCCTGAAGTTTCATTTCTAGGCTTCTACCAAGATACTGTAGAAAGTTAGCATCCAATCCTTTCCTAGAAGAATGAAATATTTTGAGAAATATTAAAAAGGCAGAATATCATATTTCCCTAAAGAGAAAACATGCTCTTGAAAAGCAACCCCCCCTTTCTTAATAGCCCCAGAAAGATTGGGCCAGCTCATCTATAAGACAAAAGACCGTCAGCCTCAGGGTGATGGGATTAGTCCTCACTCAAGATCTAAAGCAGGACAAAGCCATTAAGACACAATACGAATTGCCCAACACCTTTCAGAATACAAGCCTCTTCATTACATTGTCATTCTCCAAGCTTCAACCAAACCTGGGAGCTCAGACAATCTCAGATCCATGCACAGTCCATGGGAATCAAAAGAATACATGCTCATGCCACAGGAACAGGAAGCTCAAGGATATAAAAGGGTATAAAGCTCAAGATAGGGTATAAATAACCCTCACACTCCACTCCAGGTGGTCAGCTGTCCAGGACCTCAAACCTATGTGGGTTCATCAATAAACCATCTTTTGAATCAGCCTCCATGTTTCCAGTGTCTTTCTCCCCACTTGGAACCGAACCAGGTAGATATTTCTTTCAACAATACAGGACAATAAAGGACAATATTCCATTTCATGTTTCTTTTCCCTGAAGAATGATTACCTTGTAAACAGGGAAGATGAAATTTAAATTTTCAAGTCATTTCCATCATCTTACATATTCTTACAGCAAACTTTCCAATTGAGAATCTAGAAGGTGATCAATCTTAATTGGCTAATCAAAGATCTGAGGCAAGATTTGTATTTATAATGTTTTATCTGCTTTACATGTTCACTTAATATGATAGTAAAACCCTTTCCTTTTGCTTTCATTCTCAGGAAAGGATTGAAATACCTTGACACATTCTCTGCTCACAAACACCAATAGTAAATTATTTTATACCATTTCTCAGCTTCTCTATGAGCCTTCTACCCTCTTGAGATGCCAAATTTTGTTACGACTCAGTGAATTACAATGGAAATAACAAAAATCAATCCTCATTGGACTAATCCAGGATCTGTGGCTCAGTCCAGTTAAAGAGTTGCTTTGAAGAAAAGAAGGTTCTTGCCTGGCTTCAGATTCACTTCCTCTCACTGTATCTCTTGCACAGTAATAGACTGCCGTGTCTTCAGTTTTGAGGCTGTTCATTTGCAGATACAGCTGGCTTTTGGCATTGTCCCTGGAGATGGTGAAGCGGCCCTTCACTTTGTCTGAGTAGTTGATATCACTGGAAGCAGAGTTTATGTAGGCCAGCCATTCCAGTCCTTTCCCTGGAGCCTGTCTCACCCAGTGCATGCCATAGCTGCTGAAGGTGAATCCAGAGGCTTGGCAGGAGAGGCGAAGAGACTCCCCAGGTCTTCTCACATCCCCTCCAGACTCCACCAACTGAACTTGGGACTGGACTCCTAAAAAGAAAGTAATTTGTTTTAATGAGATCTCCTGCATACAAGAGAGAACATAGAAATAAACTTTACATAAGGGAAATAATTACCTTTGAGGACTACTAGTAAGGACACAAGATTTAACCACATTTTTGCTCCTCTAGTGAATAGATGAAATTCACAGGAGTGGTTTCACAAAATAACACAAGGTTTATGTTGGTGGGTGTTGTCTGAAGAGGGAAACCACAGGGATTCTTTAAAGGGGAAATAGTGTCTGAATTTACATATTTGTTGGGATAAAAGAGCAATTGGGCCATTGACTAATATATTTCAATGGACATAACTTGCAGTTAAGATTTCAGTCCTATGAAAAAGTTTGGACTCTTTTTTCCACCTTATGAGTTAATAGGAAAATGAATTGGTTTGTTGTATATTAACAAAAATAAAAGCCTGAAACATTTCTGCCCTTCTCAAAATGATTCAAGCTTTTAAAGACTAAATCTACCAGTTACAGATTATTTAAAAAGGTTAGAATGTTTGCTTTAAAATTGCTTCCTTAACTGTTATTTTCTGGAAAATCCCAAACACTTTAAATAGCAGTTAAACTTAAAGGAACACTTTAAATGCTAGACTAGGTGGGTCCACTCAATTCAGAAACTTAAGTCATAATGTGACCAAATATAGTCTCCCAATCAAACAGAATGATAGATAATTAACTTTGTATTGTCTAAAACTCTGTCTTTGTTGTAGATTGTCTGGTATATAAACCCAGGCATGGCTTCCCAGTAAGAATTATACTCTCTTGAGATGCTATGTTCTTTTGAATTCCATCGAGAGAAACTTTAAAATCTTCTGGATTGTTGTATATATTTATATCTATAAAATTTTAGCTATTTTACATGTTCACTCAATAAGAAAATATGATTCTTCCAAATTGTTTTTGTTTCCCAGAAAGATATGAAATACCTATGTAAGTTTCTCTGGTGATGAAAATCCATCTCCCAAATCCATCTTTTTATAACATTTTTCAGTTTCATATTGAAATCTCCTGTTATGTCATATTATCTTGAAAACTTTGCAATGAATTGTTACCAAAAACAAAAACAGAAAACAAAACTATCCAGCCTCCATTGACAGTTGTTTTAATTCCCTTCCCCATCCCCATCAGGAGAATCAACAATGGGATTTCATGCAACAACATTGTCCCCCAGAATCAAAAACATGGAAGGAAGCATGCTCCATATTCTTCAAGGAGATTCTTTTTATTTCCTCAATAGGTGAATGGCAGTTTAGATGTTTAGAAGGTTTGTCCTGAAGTTTAATTTCCAGGCTTCTGCCATGATATTAAAAGACAATATTCCATTCTATTTTTTTTTTCCTGAAGATCGATCACTTTATAAACAGGGAAGATGAAACTGGAATTTTCAAGCATTTTCATCTTCTTACATTTTCGTACAGCAAACTCTCTACCAGAATATGTACATGCAAAAGAATCTTTTTTTTTTTTTGAAACAAATTTTATTAATTTTAAAGATAAAACAACACATCATTAACCATTAAATACATAAACACATAAAACCTCTTAATATTGTAAATCCTTACAAGTCAAACAAAACAATATTTTTATACAACATAATTCCAATTTATCCCATCCCCATATGGACACGCAAATATCTTTCATCAAGTTTCTCATTATTTCTCTTTACTCCAATTCAATTTCATTTCTCTTCCATATTTATCCATATTATAATCATCATATTCTTTTCTTTCTGACTTGTTTAAATTATTCTCATCTAACATTCCTCCAAGGTTTTATTGATTCTTTTTTCCTTTTTTTTAATAAAAAACAAATTTTGTTAGTTTTATCATAAGCATAATACACAAACATACAAACACAAAACATAGACAAAACTACAAGATCTTTTCTGAAGGTTGTCTGTTCCCGGGTTAAAAACTCTTTACACAGACACAAATTCAAACATCATATTCAACCTAAGTCTCCTTCTATATCTTATTATCATTTTCTTTTTTATATATGTATATAAAAACCATTTTTATCAGTTTTCTAAAATCAATACACACAAAATCAAGGCATAACAGCTTATAAATTCTTTTCTAAAAAAATAATAATAATGATAAACCAATAAAACATAACATTTCCAGATTATAATATCAATATTTCATATAATATTAACTTCATATCTTATCCCTACTTCTCTTTTCCATCCAAATTATTTATCAATTAAAATTTTATTGCCTTTTATCAATATACAAAATCAAAAAAAAAAGCATATATATCCTTCCATTATTACCATTTTCAACAACATTCTTTGTCTGTTCTATTTCCAAACATCCATTCATCTTTTTTCTTTTACTATACTTCTCCTGTAAACCAATTGGAGTTGCATCTATAACACATTACCTAACTTAAAAATACTACATATAAATCTTTCTTGGGATTCTGTTTAAAAAATTCTTAAAATTACATAATAAATTTTTTATTCTAAATATACATACATATAAAAACACACTCTTAAATACCCTCCAGAATCCCTCTTTTAATCTAAATTAAATTCACCCATTGTCTCTAAATAAACTTTTTTTCTTTAAATCTTGCTTCCCCCCATTAAGGCTTCTCCTCCCCCCTTTTCTCTCTTGCTTATTCTTCTCCTTGCCCTTTCTACCCCTTTGCTTTTTCCCTTCGCTTTTCTTGCTCCTTTTCTTTTGTTTTCTAACCTTGCCTCCATCTCTTCGCTCATTTTTCTCTCTTTTGGTTGTTTTTATAATTCTTAAAAACCCCTTTTTCTTATCCTTTTTCTCCTCCTCTCCGGAAGGAACCCATTGTTCATCAAAGATGGCTTCTTCTTCTTCTTCCTTGTCCCAGTCCTTCTGCTGCGTCAACTTTTCTAAGGAACATAACGCCATTTCTAAGAATTGGAACAAAGCGCCCAAAGTATCTTCTTTTTTATATTTTTGATATTCAATCTCTAGTTCATCCACAGAGAATGCCATTATGAAAAGGGAAACTTTTTCCAAAACAACCACAAGTATTTTTAATCCAAGACAATCAAAAGCAATTAAAAAAAGGAAAAAAAGAAAAAAGTTCCAAAAGTTAATACTTTTCTTCCTTCTTCTCTTTCTCTTTCCAAATTAATTTTTGATCAAAGAGGTCCAATTACCATATATCTTCTTTTGGGATCCACCAAGACGTTCTAGACAGTCTCCTCCTTTTTCAGTTTCTGCTCCAATTTTTCTTTCTCCCTTCCCACTTGCAATAACAATTTTAAATAATCAAAAATCCATACCTCCAGCAGAGATTTTCCAAATTCTTAAATTTTTCAATGTCCAAAAATCCCTTTGTCTCTTAGCTTAGCTTTCAAAGCAATCCACTTTCAGTGTCTAATACATCCAAATATTTCTGCTTTTTCCGTGGGATGAGAGAGTAAAAAAAAAATAAAAAAAAAAAAGTTCCCTTTAACAGCTTCTCCGCCGCTTTCGATCTTCTTAGGGATACAATGTATCCTCCAGCAACAAGCAGCTCAATTCCAGGAGATTTAAAAGTTGTTACTTGACCCGGCTCAGACAGAACTTTCACTTTTCACACTTCCTCCAGCACAGTTCTTACCCGGTTGCTGGCTTCTTCGTGGCGGCCATTGCTGACCGCCGCTCCACCGCCTTGGGAAAAAGGGGTTTTCCCGGAGAAGGGGGGGGTCTGCGATGCCCCCACCTCCCTAACCGGCTCCCCTCTATCTTCAGCTGTCCCTACAGGGCAGCCATAACCCCCTGACCCATCTGGATCGGGGGTACCTCGGCAGCTAGCCAGCAGGAATCGCGAGCTGTCGCGAATTCCTGCTGCTCCGAAGCCACGCAAACCGGAAGTTTCCTACATGCAAAAGAATCTTAAGGTTCTCACTCGATGGGGATCAGTCTTAATTGGCTAATCAAGGATCTGAGGCTTAGTCAAGCTTAAGAGTTTCTCTGAAGAAAGAAAAGTTCTTGTTTGGCCTGAGATTCTCTTCCTCTCACTGTGTCTCTTGCACAGTAATAGACTGCTGCATCTTCTGGTTTGAGGCTGTTCATTTGCAGATACAGCTGGCTTTTGGCATTGTCCCTGGAGATGATGAAGCGGCCCTTCACTTTGTCTGAGTAGTAAGTGCTTGAATGGGTGTTCATGTATGCCACCCATTCCAGTCCTTTTCCTGGAGCCTGTCTTACCCAATTCATTCTGTAGCTGCTGAAGATGAATCCAGAGGCATGGCAGGAGAGATGGAGGGGCTCCCCAGGTCTCCTCACATCCCCTCCAGACTCTTGCCCTCTGGACTTGAGAGTCCTAAAAAGAAAAGGATTGTTTTTTTTAATGAGATCTCCTGCATAGAGGAGCAGAAATAAACTATATAGTGGAAATAATTATGTTAAGTACTGAACATGGGTCGAAGTAAATGGAGACAGCCTCTGAACAGTGAACTTTCATCTCTTTATTTACATAGTGACTTCTCAAACCAACAACAGTGAACTCTGCCTTATATAGGCAACTCTTGCAAGAGTTGTCCAATAACGAGCTCTGAACGCTAGCTCTTTTAACCAATAAGAATTCTCTGTTAAGGGCCAATTGGATTCCTCAGAACTAACCAATCCGATCTGGCCGCCTAACAGCCAATCAGAAGTGCAGGGCCAGAACCCTGCACTTTACCTCAAGCTCATACTTTATTAACTATGGTACATACACAACACCCCTTCCTCCTGGCTTCTTAATTACGGTGTAGTTATATAGTCCCTTAGATAGGACGGTTGCCTTTTAAGTCTTTCGTATTTTCGTTGGATTGGTTGGTTGCAATCCTGTTGAGGTAGATTGTTGTTTGGCAGTGGTTCTGCCTCTTGCTCAGCTGCAATTTCTTGCGGTGCAAATGTTTCTTCTTCCTGCTCCATTTCCTGAGTATCACTTAGTTCGTCGTTCCCTTCAAGCAGGTTCCCTGGAACTTCATCTTCTTCCGTACCTCCCCCACCTCAGTTTGGTCATGGGGGAGTTGTTGACTGGCCGTTGTGACTCATGACCGCAATTGGTCGATATGCCGTTTCCACAATTTATTGTCACAGCATTTCACCATGTAGGATTTGGGGCCGGTCACTCATACTACTGTCGCCTCTATCCATAACGGGTCACCCAATAAGTTTCATGCGTAAACAAGGTCTCCTACCTGGAAGGTGTGACAGCGGCCGCTGGATCCTATTGGCTTTTCCGGTTCATAAGCAGGGTGCAACCGGTCGAGGTGGGAACGGAGTCTTCATCCCATCAGTAGTTCTGCGGGAGTTCTGCCGGTGACGCTATGTGGAGTTATGTGTTGCAAAAAGAGAATTTGGTTGACCTTGTCATCGATATTTTCATAGTCCACTTTTTACAAAGTCTTTTTTACAAATTGGACCATGCGTTCAGCTCGGCCATTGGTCGCAGGGTGCACAGGCGAGGTGAGCGCATGGCGGATGCCGCGGTCAGCGAGGTACTGCTCAAACATTAGTGCAGTAAACTGTGGCCCGTTATCAGACACCAGGACGTCTGGCAATCCGTGGGTTGCAAAGAGTCTGTTTAGAATCTTGATCACCGCCTTGGAGGTCGTAGTCATCATACAATGAATTTCTAGTCAATGGAGTATGCGTCGACTGTAAGCAGGAAGGTATAGCCCTTGCTTGGCCCCGTGAAATCCAGGTGGATTCTGGACCAGGGTCCATGTGGCGTCTCCCATTCAGTAGGCATGGCTTTTGGTGGGGCGTTGCTGACTTGTTGGCAATTGGGACACGCTTTAACCCACTGCTCAATTTGCCGGTCCATGCCTGGTCACCGTGCATAGCTTTGTGCAAGTGCCTTCATTCGCACGATGCCGGGGTGGCCCTCATGCAGAATTCGCAGCAGCGTCTTCCGGAGTCGCTCTGGGACAACGACTCTATCACCCCAGATGATACAGCCCTTTTGGGAAAAAAGTTCAGTCTGTCGAGATTTGAATGGTGCGAAGTCATCTGGTACTTGGTCCAATGGCCATCCCCGTTCTACCCAGCCTAGGACTCGAGCCAGGGTGTGGTCTCGTTTGGTTTCTCTCGCAATGTCTCGGGCGGTCATAGTGGTGAGTTGAGTGTTTCGATCTGCAACGTGGTTGCCGTTGATGCCGGATCGTCGAGAGTCTCTGGAAGCGGTGCTTGGCTTAATGCGTCGGCGTGGGGAATGGCTTTCCCCGGGCGATATTGCAGCCGATAATTATAAGCAGCTAAGAATTCTGACCATCGGGTCATTCTAGGGGATAATATGGAGGGGGTTGGCTTGTCCCCGGCTATTATCCCTAGCAATGGTTTGTGGTCAGTTATAATGGTAAATGTCCTTCCATACACATATTCATGATTTTTTTTTTACAGCTGAGACGATTGCGAGGGCTTCTTTTTCAATTTGTCCATAGTTCCGCTCTGCTTGTGAAAGAGTCTTCGAAAAGTATGCAACAGGGGCTTCGTTCCCATTAAGCAGTACATGGCTCAAAATGGCGCCCACCCCGAAAGGTGATGCATCGCAGGTTATAACTAATGGCAAAGTCTCGTTATACTGCATAAGTACAGAGTCAGATGTGAGCAGTTTTTTAACATTCCGAAATGCTTGCTCTTCCCGGTAACCCCATACCAACAATGCTTTCTTATCTAATAATCGGTGTAACGGTTCAGCGACAGTTGCCTTGTGCGGTAAAAATACATTATAGAAATTAATGAGGCCAAAGAACGCCTGGAGATCGGCCTTGTTGCGTGGCCTGGGAGCGTTTTTGATCGCTTTTAATTTACTCTCGGTAGGATGAATGCCCTGGCAATCAATCCGGTACCCTAAAAACTCAACACTGTCAGTATACAATTGACATTTGTTTTTTTTTCACCTTAAGTCCGGCCTCTTGGAATTTTTTTAGAACGCATTTCAAACGGTCCTGTAAGATTTTTTTGGTAGGGGCTGCAAGTAATACGTCATCAAAATAAGGGACCACGCCCTTGATTCCTTGTAATAACCTTTCCATAAGGCTCTAGAAGATCCCCGGGGCTACACTAACTCCGAATTGCAATCGGGTACATTTAAAGGCACCCCTGTGCGTTACAATAGTCTGGGCTCGAGCCGTTTTTTCATCCACTGGTAATTGGTTTTTTTTTTTTTTGAAACAAATTTTTATTAATTTTAAAGATAAAACAACACATCATTAACCATTAAATACATAAACACATAAAACCTCTTAACATTGTAAATCCTTACAAGTCAAACAAAACATTATCTTTATACAGCATAATTCCAATTTATCCCATCTCCATATGGACACACAAATATCTTTCAGCAAATTTCTCATTATTTCTCTTTACTCCTATTCAATTTCATTTCTCTTCCATATTTATCCATTTTATAGTCATCATATTCTTTTCTTTCTGGCTTGTTTAAATTATTCTCGTCTAACATTCCTCCAAGGTTTTATTGATTCTTTTTTCCTTTTTTTTTTTTAATAAAAAACAAATTTTGTTAGTTTTACCATAACCACAATACACAAACATACAAACACAAAACATAAACAAAACTAAAAGATCTTTTCTGAAGGTTGTCTGTTCCCGGGTTAAAACTCTTTACACAGACACAAATTCAAACATCATATTCAACCCATATCTCCTTCCATATCTTATTACCATTTTCTTTTATATATATATATAAAAAAAACCATTTTTATCAGTTTTATAAAAACAATGCACAAAGAATCAAGGCATAGCAGCTTATAAATTCTTTTCTAAGAAAAAATAATAAAAAAAGACCAATAAGGCATAACATTTCCAGATTATAATATCAATATTTCATATAATATTAACTTCATATCTTGTCCCTACTTCTCTTTTCCATCCAAATTATTTATTAATTAAAATTTTATTGCCTTTTATCAATATACAAAATCCAAAAAAAAAAAAGCATATATATCCTTCCATATCTTATTACCATTTTCAACAACATTCTTTGTCTGTTCTATTTCCAATTATCCATTCATCTTTTTTTTCTTTTACTATACTTCTCCTGTACACCAATTGGAGTAACATCTATAATTCATTACCCTAACTTAGAAATACTACATATAGCAATCTTTCTTGGGATTCTGTTTAAAAGATTCTAAAATTACATAATAAATTTTATATTCTAAATATACATATAAAAACACACTCTTATATACCCTCCAGAATCCCTCTTTTAATCTAAATTAAATTCACCCATTGTCTCTAAATAAACTTTTTTTCTTTAAGTCTTGCTTCCCCCCATTAAGGCTTCTCCTCCCCCCCCTTTCTCTCTTGCTTATTCTTCTCCTTGCCCTTTCTACCCCTTTGCTTTTTCTCTTCGCTTTTCTTGCTCCTTTTCCTTTGCTTTCTAACCTTGCCTCCATCTTTTCGCTCATTTTTCTCTCTTTTGGTAGTTTTTATAATTCTTAAAATCCCCTTTTTCTTATCCTTTTTCTCCTCCTCTCCGGAAGGGACCCATTGTTCATCAAAGATGGCTTCTTCTTCCTCTTCTTCCTTGTCCCAGTCCTTCTGCTGCGTAATCAACTTTTCAAAAGAACATAACGCCATTTCTAAGAATTGAAACAAAGCGCCCAAAGTATCTTCTTTTTTATATTTTTGATATTCAATCTCTAGTTCATCCACAGACGATGCCATTATAAAAAGGGAAACTTTTTCCAAAACAACCACAAGTATTTTTAATCAAAGACAATCAAAAGCAATTAAAAAAAAAGTTCCAAAAGTTAATACTTTTCTTCCTTCTTCTCTTTCTCTTTCTGAATTAATTTTTAATCAAAGAGGTCCTATTACGATATATCTTCTTTTGGGATCCACAAAGACGTTCTAGACAATCTCCTCCTTTTTCAGCTTCTGCTCCAATTTTTTTTCTCCCTTCCCACTTGCAATGACAATTTTAAATAATCAAAAAAACCATACCTCCAGCAGAGATTTTCCAATTTCTTAAATTTTTCAATGTCCAAAAATCCCTTTGTCTCTTAGCTTCAGCTTTCAAAGCAATCCACTTTCAATGTCTAATATATCCAAATATTTCTGCTTTTTCCGTGGGGTGGGAGAGTAAAAAAAAAAAAAAATTCCCTTTAACAGCTTCTCCGCCGCTTTTCGCTCTTCTTAGGGATACAATGTATCCTCCAGCAATTCAAGCAGCTCAATTCCAGGCAATTTAAAAGGTGTTACTTGACCCGGCTCAGACAGAACTTTCACTCTTCACACTTCCTCCAGCACAGTTCTTACCCGGTTGCTGGCTTCTTCGTGGCGGCCATTGCTGACCGCCGCTCCACCGCCTTGGGAAAAAGGGGTTTTCCCGGAGAAGGGGGGGGTCTGCGATACCCCCACCTCCCTATCCGACTCCCCTCTCTCTTCAGCTGTCCCTACAGGGCAGCCATATCCCCCTGACCCATCTGGATCGGAGGTACCTCGACGGCTAGCACAGCAGGAATCGCGAGCTGTCGCGAATTCCTGCTGCCCCGAAGCCACGCAAACCGGAAGTCCTCTTCCACTGGTAATTGTTGATAAGCTTGAACTAAATCCAATTTAGCGAAAACCTTCCCACCCCCCAAGGAATGGAGGAGGTGCTGCACCACCGGAACTGGATACGCATTCTGTTGTAGGGTGTGGTTCAAAGTGGCCCGGTAATCCCCACAAATTCGGATTGACCCGTCTGGCTTAATGGGTGTTACAATAGGGGTTTCCCATGGAGAGTGATTGATGGGCTTCAACACCCCTTGAGCAATTAGCTTGTCGAGTTGTTCGTCGATTTTTGCTTTAAGAGCGAATGGAACTTGACGGGGCTTCAAGCGAATGGGAGCTATTTTTGGATCTAGACTGAATGAGATCGGGGTCCCCTTATACTCGCCTAAGCTGTCTGCGAAGACGTCACTGAACTCAGAGATAAGGTCTTCCTCCCACTCACAACCACCAACTCGGTTCATGCCAGCCACTTCAATGCCGAGTGGCGCGAACCATTGGAGGCCTAGTAGGCTAGGCCTATCTCTATCGATGACCGTTAGAGGTAAGTACGCTGTATGCTTCTTGAAGGAGACTCGGACTCAGCAGGACCTGACAATGGGGATTCGATTCCCTTGGTAGTCCTTGAGGATGAGGCATTGAAATTGGAGGTCTTGGCGTTGAATTGTGGGGATGAGTTGCTTGAGTGCCCTCCAGGACACCATCGAGAGGGATGATCCTGAATCGACCTCCATGTGGCAAGGCTGGTTCTCGATGGCTACCGTGACTTGGATTTTCTTAGTGTCCAAGGCTGAGGCGTGACCGATAGTAATAGTATGGTGAGCCTCTTCTCTCTGCAAAGCTCGATTTCTGTAGGAGTGGTTTACTGGCCCTCACCTTACAGGATGGTTTCCTGTCGATTGGCGATAGTTAGCCCCTTTTGAGGCCTGGCTAAGTCCTGGTAAGCTGCGGCAGACCCGGCTGATATGGCCTCATTTCCCGCACTCATGGCAGAATGCGTCGCGGAATTTGCATTCAGCCCTCGTATGGTTGGCTCCACAGCCAGTGCAAGGGCGTAAGGGCTTCAGGCGAGGGTCCCGGTCGGACTGCAGTCAATGGACCCCTTCTTCGTTGCTGTCTGATGATGAAGAGAGGTCCTCGTGATGCGTTGTTAATAGCTGCCCTTCTGTGCTAGGTGAGATTTCGCTGGTTGGTGGTGGTACCGGAGTGCGGCTTCACCGTAGTTGTGCAGCCGACTTTTTCGTTGCCTCTGCAGCCGTGGCTTCAGCGATGGCATCAGCAAGGCTGATTTCGCCCTTCGTCATCAGCTTGCTTTGCAAGCCTAGTGCATCTAGTCCCAGAACTATTCGATCTCTTAGTGCCTCTTCTAAATCGGCGAACCCGCAGAGGCCCCCTAAATTTTGGAGGTCCGCCACAAAATCAGCCACACTTTCCCCTTTTTGTTGGTTCCTCTGATAAAACTCGTGGCGTCTCACGAGTGTAGGCACGGTTGGCATGTAATGGCCTCTCAGGATGGGTTCGAGGTCGTCCCAGCTCATGGCTTTCACTTCTCGAGGTTTGGCGAGTGCTTTAGCCATCTTAAATAAGGCTGGGCCGCAATGTGTCAGGAACAACGCTCTTTTCTTTGCTGGCGTGGCGTCCTTCAAATTGTTCATTTCGAGAAACATTTGGAAGCAATCCATGTAGGATTCCCAATCCTCTTGGTTTGGATCGAACGGAGCGGGTGGTATGATGCCACTGGACATGGTTCCATTGTTGGCATTGTCTGTCACGTGCTCGGTGTTGCTTCCTGGCTTCTTCGGTTCAGACATCTCCAAATCCCATCCTCGTCGCCAGTGTTAAGTACTGAACATGGGTCGGAGTAAATGGAGACAGCCTCTGAACAGTGAACTTTCATCTCTTTATTTACATAGTGACTTCTCAAATCAACAACACTGAACTCTGCCTTATATAGGCAACCCTTGCAAGATTTGTCCAATAACGAGCTCTAAACGCTAGCTCTTTTAACCAATAAGAATTCTCTGTTAAGGGCCAATCGGATTCCTCAGAACTAACCAATCCGATCTGGCCGCCTAACAGCCAAATCAGAAGTGCAGGGCCAGAACCCTGCATTTTACCTCAAGCTCACACTTTATTAACTATGGTACATACACAACAAATTACTAGGAAGGACACCAGCAAAGATTACTAGCAAGGACCCCAGGTTTAGCTACATTTTTGGTCTCTAATGAAAGGAGGGAAGTGTCAGGAGAGAATTTTAGGAAGTAGCACAAGTTGTGGGAGTGGTCTGAGAATAGGGCTCATTTAAAGTAGAAATTGGGTCTTGATTTATATATCTGTTGGGATAAAATAGCTCCTGGAGGAATTGATGAATAAATGTCTGTGAGCATTACTTGTATGTGCATTTTCCAATTAACATTGCAGTCCTAAGAAAATGGTTGGCAATCATTTTTTTCCTGTGAGTTAATAGGAAAAAGATCTTGTTTGCTGTAATTAAGTAAAATAAAGGCTTGAAAAATTTCAGCACTTCTCAAATTATTAGATGTAATAGAGGAATAATGTTATTTATTAGGGAACATATAAAAAGGCTAGCACATCTGAGTTAGGTTGTTTGCAACAAGAGTGCCAAGTAGTTGGATGTACTCAACTCACAAAGTAATTCTTAAGTCATATTGTTACCAAATGCACTCTCAAACTTCCAATACAATGATAAATATTTATCTCTCTCTCTTTTTTAAAAAAATAAAGTTTTATTTGGGTTTTCACACATACAAAATACAAGTAAAACATCTTTTTTGAAAATAGCATGGTCCTGGGTTGAACTTCTTTATACAGACACAAAACGAAGTTTCATGCTCCCTTTTGTATTCTATTCCATATCTTATACTATTTTACATTTTCTATATAGTTTTTCCCCTCTTTTAATTTTTGTCAATTTTATTTTGATTATCTCATCTCAGTTCAAATCATTATATTTATACTTTTGTCTGTTCTGTTTCTATTTCATATTATCTTTTCTCATTAAACAAATTTTTGCCTGTAGTTACTAATTGGAGTATGACACCTTTATATCTTTTAATTACATCCATTAAACTCTTATTTAAACTTCAATATATAACTTAAGGTTATGTCCTTCAATATAATACATAATATATAACTTCCAATCAAATTCTACTTGGCACATTCTTATAATACACACTATATTCTTTAAAGAAAAAAAGATTGTAAATATATGTAATTATAAACCCTCATTCCATTCCAATTCAGTTCTATCATTAATAATCATTAAAATTTTAACATCTTTAACACTACTTTTCAATTAAATATCATACTTCCTTAAAAACACATATAATCTCCATAATTATTTTTCCCTTATTTCTCTTCACATATGTTTTATAAATCATTAAATATACCTTTTGTTACATTTATTTATTGACAAACATTCCACTGAATTACAATAACTATTTCATCAGACATTTTAAGCATACATTGTTTCATATTTTTTAAAATTATTTCTGCTTCTAATATAACCATAGTATCTTATGTACCTTTGCAGAATCCCCTTTTCCATTAAGTTTTCACCCATTATCTCTAAATAGGCCCTGTTTCTCTATATTTTGCTTCTGTTCTTTATAACTTATTTTCCTTTCTTTTTTCCCTCTCATCTTCTCCCTCCCCTTTTTACCCCCTTGTCTCTCTAGTTCTAATTCTCCCTTCTGCATTTCCCTCTTCTGTTGCTTTCTGATTTTATACTTATTTTTCACTCTATTTTTTTTTTGAGTTGTTTTTCCCAATCATAAATTTTCCATTCTCTTCCCCCCCCTTTCCTTTTTCCCCCCGATCTAAGATTACTTGTTCATTAAAAATGGCTTCTTCTTTGTCGCAATCTTCTTGTTCTGCAGGCATTTCTTGTTGTTTCTCATAATTCCAAATCTCCATTTCTAAAAACTGAAATATGAAGCCAAAAGAACCTCTTCCTTCTTGTGCATCTTCTTTGTACTTTTTAAGTTCCATTTTCAGTTATTCTAAAAGTGGAGCCATTTAAAAAAGTTTTGAACAACTACCCGATTGATTTTAGGCATTCAAAACAATAACCAAGAATCCAGAAATCATCAAGTAATCCAGATAGTCCCAAGTTATATCTTCTTATTTCTTTTTTGACTTTCTCTTCCTGGGGTTTTTGTTGCGATATTTCAGTTAGAATGTATCTTTTGGAAGTCTTGTTGAGATTTTTCTGTAAGTTCTTTTTTAATTCCAGGCAGTCTCCTCCCTTCTAGATCCTACCCATTTATTCTTTTTCTCTCCTTTCCTGTTTTCAAAAGCTTTTAACTATCCAGAAATCTTTATTATCCCTTTGACTTTTTATTTTCAGCATTAAATGCCTATTAATGTCAAAGTGGATTTTTTTTCCAATTTCTTGCTTAAGTCTCTTTACTGTCAGTATAGGAAAAGGAGAAAAACAAACCAAATCTTTTCCCTTTTCTCTCTCCTTCGCAGCTTAAAAATCTTCGGAAACAATGTTATTGTTTTTTAATAGTTTCAATTCCAAGGTACCTTATTTGTTGCTTTTGACTCAGTCAACCAAAACTTTCTCTTCTTATCTTCCTCCTGCACATTCTTTTCCAGTCGAGTTCTTCTTTGTGGTGGCCATTTCTGATCACCGCTAAAACTGCCTTAGGGAAAGGTAGTAATGGCCAGCTGGGGGGGGAGAGATGTGGCTCTCCTCAACCCTGCAGGCAGTCTAACCCTTTTTCACTACCTCTAAGGGGTGGCTTAGCCCTGAAACCAGCCAGCTGGGGGCGCTCCAGTGGCGAGCATGGATTGAAGCCTCGCAGAGATGAGGTTTTGGTCTGTTGCCGAAGAAACTCAAACCAGAAGTCTGATAAATATTTCTCTTAGTGTTATCCAAAATATTTTGTTTGCTCCAGGTTATCTGTTGTAAATCCAGTCATGGCTTCCCTGTAAGGATTTTATTCTCTCAAGAAATTAAGTTCTTTTGAGATCCATTGAAAGAAATTTCTGGATTGGGGTATATATTTGTGTACATAATGTTTTAACTGTTTTACATGTTCACTGAATTTCAATCCCTTCATTTTGTTTTTATTTCCCCATAAATATTTGAAACAACTAGACCTAGACAAATAATTTACCTTTTTATAAAAATTCTCAGCTTCATGGTGAATTTGCAGCCTCCTGATATGTGAAAGTTGCTTAACCAATTCAGCGAATTATTACAGAAATAAAATTAAAAAAAAATTTCAGCACTCTAAATGACAGTTGCTTTATTCCCCTACCTCACCTGCACAGGTGTATAAATGGGATTTAATGTAGCAACATTGCCACCCAGTGTCAAAAATGAGGAGGGAGGTATATTCCCAATTTTCCAAGCAGATCTTTTGGTCCAGATGTTTCCTCAATATATGAATGGCAGTTGGAATTCTAAAAGATTCTTCCTAAAGTTTCATTTCTAGGCTTCTGCCATAATACTAAAGGTGAATATTCCATTCTATTATTTTATTTTTTTCCTGAAGATCAATCACCTTGTAAACTGGGAGGATGAAACTGGAATTTCCAAGCCATTTTCATCATCTTACATTTTCTTACCACAAACACACTTAATTGGATATATAGAAGAAAAGAAGGTGATCAATTTTAATTGGCTAATCAAGTGTCTGTGGTTGGGTTTATATCAATGTTTAACTGTTTCACATGTTCACTGACTATGATAATAAAACCCGTTCATTTTTTTTTCATTTCTATAAAAGATTTGAAATACCTAGGTAATTTATCTAGTGACAAACAGCAATGACAGATTACAAAAATTATCAGTTCCTGGTGAGCATTTTACATTCCTGAGGTGGAAAAATTTATTGAGAAATTTTTAGTGAATTATGTCTGAAATAGCAAATAATGATCACTATTTCCAAATTCGACAATATATAATTTATAAGTTTTATTTCCAAGCAAAACTCCTTTGGCTACTTGGCAATTGGATTTTGCATGAAAATATTGTCCTTTATGGTCAAAAGTGAGGAGAAAGCCACATTTTAATTCTTCATGTTTTAGGACAAGGGTGTTAAACTTATTTTTTTTTTTCTCTTTACATGCAACAAGCACTTGGTGAACAGAGTACTGTCTGGGTCAGTACCCTAGTTTCTACTTCTATTATCCAACCATTGTTAAAACAAGTCCCAAATTCAAAAATATCCTGTGTCTTCTTTTTCTTTAATCTTCAGTGTTAGTCTATCCATTTCTGCAAAGTCTAGTATTTTGTAAATTGTACCTTCTTCCGTGTTTCCTCATTTTTCCAGTATTGAGCAAATGCAATTGTTGCTGCTGTCAAAATGTTTAATACTAAATATACATTCCCTTTATCATATTTTTCTGGTATTATGCCTAATAAAAATAGTTCTGGCTTATAATCAATATACTGCCTTAAAACGTATGCACTTCCATCCATTTTTTTTTCTTTTTTCTTTTGGATACATCCACCACATCGGATAATATATGCCTGGTATTTGATTAAGTTTCTGAGTTTCATATTGAAGTCTCCTGAGATGTAAAATTTTCTTAACTTCTTTTTCAATTATTATAGTAATAAAATAAAAAAGTTTCTGGCCACCAAAGTATCTAATGACAGTTCTTTTAATTCTCTTCCCCACCCCCACAAATTGCCTCAACAATGGGATTTCAGGTAACAACATTGCCCCCCAGTAAGGGGTGGGATGCTACTGGTTCGGCCTGGTTCTATAGAACCTGTAGCTGTGATGAGCAGCTGACAATGAACCAGATTGGTATTTGGGCCACCAGCCTGCCCAGGCTCTAGGCTGTGGTTTATTCTCTGCTTTTCCCTTCTCAGCTGCTTTGTGTGGCACAGCTGAGGTTGAAAAACAGGAAACAAGGTGTTCTGAATGAGCAGGCTCGTAAGCCTGCAGATTGGATTGGCTAGCCCACAGCAGGCTTGTAATCCTGCCTACCCGATTGGTCCGGAAATAGTGAGTCGTGATTGGTCATTTCAGGCTGATCCGATTGGCTAGTTAACGGGCTGCTGCAATTGGACACTCCAAGCATGGCAAACCTGAATCATTGGGCGAGCTGACAGCAGCCAGCTCTATAAAAGGAGCTGCTGCTGTCAGGCTCATTTGCTCTGTTCTGAAGTCACGAATAAAGAGTTGAAATCAATACCAATGTTTCTTCTCCGTTATTGCACCCATCCTCCGAAATACAACACTGGCGACAAGGATGGAATGTGGAGATGATAGAGCTGACTGAGCACTCACAGAATATTGACAGAGCACGTGGCTGAAGGCACACAGACATCGGCAGCAGGGCCAGCAACGCTATACCACCCGCCCCGTTTGATCCAGCCAGCGAAGATTGGGACTCGTATATGGACAGGTTCCAAATGTTCCTGGAATCTAATAATCTGAAGGATGCCACATCTAGTAAGAAACAGGTGGTTTTCCTAATGCATTGAAGACCCGCTATTTTCAGAATGGCAAAGGTGCTTGCAAAACCAGCTGAAGTCAAAACGATGGACTGGGACACCCTAGCTCCCATCCTTAGGGCTCATTACACTCCTGCAGTTCCTACTCTTATTAGAAGACATGAGTTTTACCAGAGGGACCAGAATGAAGGTGAGAACATCGGGGATTTTGTAGCTGACCTGAGAAATTTGGGTGGACTGTGTGGCTTCGTAAATCTTGAAGAAGCCATGAGAGATCGAATTGTCCTCGGGTTGAGAGACCCCACTGTCCAAAGCAAAATTATGGCAAAGGGAGACATCATCCTTGCAGATGCCATAGCAGATGCCATTGCAGCAGAAGCTACCTGCAAATCAGCAGCCCGAATGCGCAGAATGAATGGGGCCAGCCGCCAACCCACCAACGAATCAGCAATAGCCTCAGAAAGACATACAGCATCCACCCACCATGAAGACATCAAGTCCTCATCAGGTAGTAAGGAAGAAGTCAACAGACTCAGATCAGAGTGCAAACAGCGAGACCAGTGGGGTTGTAAATCCAATTTTCAATGTGCAGGATGCGGGGGAAACCACCCACAATCAGACTGCAGATTCTAAGACGCCACCTGTCATTTCTGTGAGAAAAGGGGGTACATTGCTAAGGTGTGCCGGAACAAAAGAGGATCCAGCCCCAAGAGGAAAGAAAACAACTTCAGACAAGCATCAGGCACCCCACCAACAAACTGGGACTGCCCAAACAATCAGTGGAGCCAGTACAACAGGAACTGAATGTTTACTGGCGCAACCAGAAGGGAAGAGGCACATCAGACCATCACCATCAGCCACGCGTCATCATTGGATGCAAAGAAAATCCGGATAAAGGTCAACATTGAAAATCGGCCATGCCTCATGGAAGTGGACTCCGGGTCATCCTTATCCATGATATCCTGAAAAATCCTCAAGCAGCTGATCCCTGACATCCGTCGCCAGGATCTCAGCACCCAGAGACTTATATTAAAGGACTACCAAGGAAATTGAATTCCTGTTGCTGGTTCTAGTCACATCCAGGTCTCCTTTAAAGACCATACCGCAATACTACCTCTCACCATTGTTGACAGAGACCGGCCCAGTTTATTGGGTTTACAGTGGTTCACGCCATTAGGAATCGAAATGGCAGGCATCAACCAGACTATAGATGAACACTGAGAGGCAACCCTTGTCCGTGACTTTCAAGAAGTCTTCACTGAACAATTAGGCAAGTACAAAGGGTCCCCCATCTCATTCAATCTCTGCCCAGAGATCGCACCCATTTGCCTAAAGCCACGCCGAGTCCCTTTTGCTCTCAAACCAAAAATTGACGAGCAATTGGACAAATTAATAGCACAAGGTGTGTTGGAACCCATCGACCAAGCCCGATGGGAGACCCCAATTGTAACCCCCATAAAACCTGATGGTTCTTTAAGAATTTGCAGGGATTAAAGGCCACCCTAAACCACGCGCTACAGCAGAGCGCCTATCCAGTATCCGTGGTCCAACATCTCCTTCACTCACTTGGGGGTGGAAAGGTATTCGCAAAGTTTGACCTAGCCCAAGCTTATCAACAGCTATCAGAAGATGCAGAAACCGCTGAAGCCCAAACCATAGTTACGCACAGGGGTGCATTCAAGTGTAACAGACTCCAGTTGGGAGTAAGTGTAGCACCTGGCATTTTTCAAAGTTTGATGGAAAGATTATTGCAGGGCATAAAAGGGGTTGTGCCCTACTTCTATGATGTATTGATAGCCACCCCTACAAGTAGTCAGTTAGAAAAACGCCTTAGAACTGTCCTACAAAGGTTCAAAGACGCAGGCTTCAAGGTTAAGAAGGAGAAGTGCCAGTTATGCACTGAGAGGGTTGAATTTCTGGGCTACCTTCTGACAAACAGGGAATTCACCCTACTGAAAAGAAATTGACCGCCATTAAAAATGCCCCAAGACCAAAGAACAAAACAGACCTCCAAGCCTTCCTGGAACTCATTAATTTTTATAACATCTTCCTACCCCAGAAGGCGACTGTTGCTGAATCCCTGCATAGGCTCCTCGACAAGAAGGCATCCTGGTTTTGGGGACATCAGGAGGAGCAGGCTTTCCAACAAGTAAAAGACCTTTTAACATCCAATATAACGAGACACTCCCATTGACTGTAATGTGTGATGCCTCACCTTTCGGGGTAGGAGCTATCCTGAGCCAGGTCCTACCAAATGGTACGGAGGCACCTATTGCATTCTTTTCAAGGACTTTGTCTAAAACAGAAAGGAACTATAGTCATTTAGATAAAGAAGCCCTCACTATTGTATCTGCAATTAAACGGTTCCATGAATACGTGTATGGAAGATCCTTTTCCATCATCACAGATTATAAGCCATTGCTTGGCATCTTGGCAGGGGACAAACCAACTCCCCACATCCTATCTCCAAGGATGACACAACGGTCGGAATTCTTAGCCGCCTACAATTACCAGTTTAGACACCAACCAGGAAAAACCATCCCTCATGCAGATGCTTTGAGCCATTCTCCCCTGCCAGAGTTCCTAGATAACCCGGCTCCCACACTATCAACACTACAAATCGAGACATTTTCCTCACCTCCACTGACCGCACAAGACATCGCATTAGAAACCAAAAAGGACTCATGTTTGGCACGGGTCCTCAGCTGGGTGGAGAGGGGATGGCCAGAAATCGAACCCAACGACACTTTTAAACCTTCAAGAAGAGACAAACAGAACTTTTTTTCAGAAAGGGTGTGTGTTATGGGGAGATCACGTGGTCATTTCAGAAAAACTACAGAAAAATGTTCTAAAAATACTACATGATGGACACCCGGGCATTGTACAAATGAAGGCACTGGCAAGGAGCTACACCTGGTGGCCCAAATTGAAGCCTGGGTTGCCACCTGTAGCAAATGCCAAGAAACGCATTCGGCCCCATCAAAAGCACCACCAGCTGAATGGGAAATGCCCAGGGGTCCATGGTCCCGCATCCACATCAATTTTGCGGGACTTACAAAAGGACATAATTTCCTGATAACAGTAGACGCATACTCGAACTGGCTTGAGGTCAACAAGATGAAGAACACCATCACTGAGGCGGTCATTAAAAAATTAAACAGACTATTTGCAACACACGGGTTACCAGATGTCTTGGTTTCTGACAATAGCCCACAATTTACCGCCTTGGCATTTGAACAATACCTAGCAGACCGTGGAATACGCCATGCCTTGACATCACCTGCTCACCGGCGGCCAATGGCAGGGCTGAACAGATAGTTCAGTTCACCAAAAAAACTTTACAAAAAATGGAACAAGGGAACATTCACGACAAAGTCACCAGGATGTTCCTTCTTCTGCATATTACACCAAACAGCACCACAAACAAAAGCCCAGCTGAACTCCTGATGGGCAGAAAACTCAGATCACATCTAGACCGCATACATCCTGCATACACCCCGGAAAAGCCCCTGGGTTCCAGCAGCAAACACCGTACAGGTAGGAGACCCCTTTTTTGTAAAGAACTTTACAGATGACCCATTGTGGATCCCTGCCAAAATAACGCAAATTACAGGCCGTTGTTCCTACCAGTTAGAAACCACAGATGGGAGACTGTGGAAACACCACATCGACCAGCTGCGCCCAAGGTTGACCATAGCCCCCATCACAAACCCCAATCTCGAAACCAGAGGGGGAAGGGAAACCAAGGGTTTTGAAACTGAACCAACATCTGGCTCAAAAAGCAGAAACCCACATCCAGCACAGCAAAGCCTAGTATATTCACCAACTGAAGACGGCCCTTGGCAGATGGTCATCTCTCCGGGTAACAGCAGCCGAACAGGGTCAGCGAATCCAGAGAACCCAGACGGCAATGATGAAGAAAGTGTTGCAGGTATCCCCGAATCTCCTCCATGGATACCCAGTGTAGAAGCAAGGTCACCAATACAGCCAAGCTTAGTAAGCAGTCTGTCAGAACCAGAAACTGAGCAAAGACATTTTGAACAACGCAAATCAGGTAGACAGGCGCGAAGACCTGCCTACCTGCGCGAATACATCACCCCACCGCTGAGACGGAACCAAGAGGGGAGGGGTATTCCGAACTAGCAGGCTCATAAGCCTGCAGATCGGATTGGCCAGCCCACAGCAGGCTCGTAATCCTGATTGGTCTGGAAATAGCGAGTCGCAATTGGTCGTTCCAGGCTGATCCGATTGGCTAGTTAACGGGCTGCCGCGATTGGACACTCCAAGTGCGGCAAACTTGAATCATTGGGCAAGCTGACAGCAGCCAGCTCTATAAAAGGAGCTGCTGCTGTCAGGCTCATTTGCTCTGTTCTGAAGTCACGAATAAAGAATTGAAATCACTTCTGATGTTTCATCTCCGTTATTGCACCCATCCTCTGAAATACAACACAAGGTGATTTTCAAATGCTGTGCACCCAGCACAGCGCTTGTCAGTTGTCCAGGTGGCACAGTTAATGATTTTTTGCAAATGCTGCATGCATGATTCGCTCCACTGGCTGGGATCTCCCCACCCACTCATTACTTACCTGGCATATGAGCCATCCAACTTGCCTGGTTTGGTAAGTTGCTAATTTTCCTCCCCCCCCCCCCCCCGCTCCACCATTAGTTGTTCTGCACTTCCAGGAGATTTAGATTAGCTAGAAAGCAGGATATGCTTGGATTTATTGCTTTCTAGCTGATCTAAAAGCAGAACCAAAGCTTCCTTAGGACTGAAGCTTTTCAGTGCAGACTCAGGTAGCCGATTTCCAATAGATAGCTCTCTAAGTCAATCTGTGATTCTGTGAGTAACTCAATCTGCCTGCCTGCTTTGCCTGATTTTGGGTAAAAGTTCCTCTTTTTTAAATAAAAAATTCAATATTTACATACATGGTGTGTTGTGAGTTAATTCTGTGAGTTTGCTTGCTAGCAAATGTTATGCATTTTCTTGCAAGCAAATTTTATGTGACAGACTCAGGTAGCTGATGCCAAAGAGATAGATCTCTGAATGAATCTGATTCTGTGAGGAACTCAATCTGCTTGCCTCTTTGCCTGATTTGGGGTAAAAGTTGCTCTTTTTTATTTTAAAAAATCAATATTTACATCAATGTTTATAATATTTACATACAAGCCATGCCCACCCAGTCACATGCCCACCAATCCATGCCCAGTCATATGATCACCAAGCCACACCCACAAATTAGGCCACACCCACAAACCGATTATTAAGAAATTTGAATCCCACCCATGCCCCCAGTGTCAAAAATGAGAAAGGAAGCATGCTCCATATTCTCCAAGGAAATGTTTTTTGGTGTAGATGTTTCCTCAATAGGTGAATGGTAGTTTAGATGTTTAGAAGGTTCATTCTGAAATTTCAGAATGGCATGATGCTAAAAGTCAATATTCTATTCCATTGTTTTCTTGAAGATTGCTCACCTTATAAACAGAAAAGATGAAACTGGAATTTTCAAGCTGTTGTAAGATGTTACATTTCCTTACAGCAAACTCTCTAATTAGATACCTAGAAGGATCTCATTAGAAGTTGATCAATCTTAATTATCTAATCAAAGATCTGGTCCTGGATTTCTATTTACAATTTTTCAACTGTTTTACATGTTCACAGAATATGGTAATAACATCCTTTCCTTTCCTTTTCAATTTCAGGAAAGATTTGAAGTACCTTGACACATTCTCTGGTGACAAACACTTATAGTTTATTTTAATACAAATTCTGAGCTTCCCTGTGGACCTTCTACCTCCCAGAGATGGCAGATTATCTTGAGACTCTATGAATTATGATGAAAATAACAAAAAAAAAATCATAGCCCTAAAAGGAGATAATATATAATTTGCATGTTTTATTCCCTAGCAATTTTTTTTCATATGTTATAGGCAATTGCATTTTGTGTGGCAACATTGCCCTCTAGGGTCAAAACTGAAGATTCTTAATTATCCAAGGAAATTATTCAAGAGGAAATATTCTATTTCCCCAAATTGAATTGGCAGTTTGAATTTTGAGAAAGATTATACTAAACTTTCATTTCATTTTTTTCTGACTTGCTACTAAAGGTCCACATTCCATTCCAGTGAAGGCAAAACACGGTGTAAACAGGGAAGGAGAACTTGGAGTTTCTCATTTATTTACATCAAATTCTCTGATATCCTGAACCAAGTTCTTAGTAGACATTAATCAATCCTTGTTGACTAATCCATGGTCTGCATCAAGTTAAAGAGAGGCTGGGAAGAAAGGAAGGTTCTTGTTTGGCTTCCAATTCACTTCCTCTCATTGTGTTTCCAGCACTAATAGACGGCCATGTCTTCAGCTTTGAGGCTGTTCATTTGCAGATACAGCTGGCTTTCTGCATTATCCCTGGAAATGGTGAAACATCCTTTCACTTTGTCTGAGTACAACTTTCTACTGGAATCAGAGTAGATGCTTGCAAGCCATTCCAGTCTTTTCTTTGGAGCCTGTCTCACCCAAACCATCTAGTAGCTACTAAAGGTGAATCCGAGGGCTTGGTAGGAGAGATGGAGGAATTCTCCTGGTTTTCTCACATCCCTCCAGACTCCAACAACCATGCTTGAGATTGAAGGCCTAAAAAGAATGATATTTATTTTAATGAGATCTCCTGCATACAAGAGCATGACTCGGAAATAAATTTTCAATACGGAAAACAATTACCTTTGAAGACTACTAGTAAGGACACAAGATTCAACCACATTTTTGCTCCTCTAATGAATAGATGAAATTGACAGGAGAGGTTTCAGGAAATAGCACAAGGTTTATGTTGGTGGCTGTTGTCTGGAGACTCTTTAAAGGGGAAGGTGTGTCTCAATTTACATATCTGTTGGGATAAAGGAGTGCCTCGGTGCATTGACAAATACATTTCTGTGAATTTAACTTTAATGTGCATTTTGTAATTAGCATTCCTGTCCTAAGAAAAGGGTTCAGACTCATTTTTTTTGCCGCGGCTTGAGAATAAAAAGCCGCAAGTTTTCCCTTGGAGCCAGATCGGTTCCCGGGGCCTAATAAAGAGCTGAAACTCCAGTCACTGCCTCCTGGTCTCCTTGCTGAATGGACATGACACTGGCGATGAAGGTGGGATCCCAAGGCTGAACCCCATCGAGCACGTGTCCGCCGGAAGCAAGACTGACAAGATGGCCAGCATTGCTCCGCCCGCGCCCTTCAACCCTGCTAGCGAGGACTGGGAATACTACACGGACAGATTCCTCATGTTCCTCGAATGCAGCAACATGAAGGACGCCACCAGGCTGAAAAAACGAGCTGTTTTCCTGACACACTGCAGGCCCACAGTGTTCAAGATGGCGAAAGCCCTCGCGAAACCCACTGACTTCAAAGCGATGGACTGGGACGACCTCGAGCCATTGCTCCGCAACCACTATGCCCCCACCGTGCCCACTCTCATCAGGCAGCACGACTTCTACTGGTGGGACCAGAGACCGGGCGAAAGCATCAGCGACTTTGTTGCCGAGTTGCAGAACCTAGGAGGCATGTGCGGATTCTCCGACATGGACAAGGCCCTACGGGACCGAGTCGTGCTCGGACTTCGGGATCCAGTCCTCCAGAGCCAACTGATGGCCAAAGGCGACATCGCCCTCACCAACACCATCGGTGAAGCCACCGCAGCCGAGGTTACCCAGAAGTCGGCAAACCTCATGCGGAGATCGGATGCCGGGGACTGCACCGTGGCCACTGACTTGGGATGGGTGACCGAGGCCCAACCAGAAGCAAGTCACTGTGAGACCACCACCCACCATGGTGAATTCCCCTCCGCCTCCGACACCTCGGACGAGGAGGAGGAAATCCACCGGCTCCAGGTGGGACACGACCAGCGCAATCGGCGGGGTCGTAAGTCGGGGACCATGTGTGCCAGTTGAGGAGACGACCACCCGAGATCGGAGTGCCGTTTCTTCGATGCAGTCTGCCGGCATTGCGACAAAAAGGGCCACATCGCCCGCGTCTGCTGACTAAAGAAAGCCTACAGCCCCAGACGGTGGGACCATGGTGAGCAGAGGCAGGACAGCACACCCCCCCAGAGCCAGAGATCACCCAGCCGACAGCTGATGGGACCAGAGCGGGCGAACCCGACGAGGCGGAGAGACCCAGCGGAAGGAGTAAACCCACCAGACAGTCATCATTGGCCACGCATCAACCACTGATGCCCAAAAAGTCTATGTGGAGGTAGACATCGAAGGCAAGCCATGGAGGTGGATTCTGGGTCCTACCTCTCCATGGTCGCCTGGCAAGAAATCAAATGCTTGGTGCCTACCATCCATAAGAAGGGACCGGAGAACCAGAGACTAATCATCAAAGACTACCAGGGAAACTGCATCCCAGTAGTCGGAACCAGACAATTCAAAGTAACATTTAAGGGCCACACGGCAAAGCTTCCCCTAATAATTGTGGACCGAGACCGGCCCAGCCTTTTGGGACTGCAGTGGTTCGTGCCGCTCGGCATCGAAGTCACGGGTATCAACCACATCGCCGAGACTGATTGGGAGCAGCAACTGGCACGGGACTTCCAGGAAGTGTTCGACGGCACCCTAGGCAAGTACCGAGGGCCCACCATCTCCTTCAGCCTAGACCCTGACATTCCCCCGAGACGCCTAAAACCACGGCGGGTACCTTTTGCACTCTGGCCAAAAATTGATGAGCAAATTGACAAGCTTGTCAAGCAAGGGGTCCTACAACCAATTGATCATGCCCAGTGGGAGACCCCAATAGTCACCCCAGTCAAGCCCGATGGGTCGGTGAGAATCTGCGGGGACTAAAAGGCCACCCTAAATTGCGCCTTGCAACAAAGCGTCTACCCCGTCCCAGTAGTGCAGCACCTTCTACACTCACTGGGGGGAGGCAAGGTTTTTGCGAAGCTCCACCTGGCCCAAGCATACCAACAGCTGCCGGTCGACGCAGAAACCGCGGAGGTGCAAACCATAGTCACCCACCGGGGAGCTTTCCGATGTAACTGACTCCAGTTTGGAGTCAGTATGGCACCTGGAATTTTCCAGAGCCTCATGGAGAGACTCTTGCAGGGCATCAAAGGGGTGGTACCCTATTTCAACGATGTGCTGGTGTTGGCAACCAACCAGCGAGAACTAGAGGGTCGGCTAAGGGAGGTGTTAACCAAATTCAAGGAAACCGGGCTAAAAGTGAAGAGGGAAAAGTGCCAACTTTACACAGAGCGGGTCGAGTTCCTGGGATACCCCCTAGACCGGCATGGCATCCACCCCACCAAAACTAAAATCAGAGCCATTAAGGAGGCTCCCACACCTAGGACTAAAACGGAACTGCAGGCGTTTCTGGGACTGCTTAATTATTACAATGTTTTCCTGCCCCAGAAGGCAACCGCGGCGGAGCCTTTGCATAGGCTCTTGGACAAGGCGGCTACCTGGACTTGGGGGAAATGCGAGGAAGCCGTCTTCAGGAGAACCAAGGACCTGCTCACCTCGGATGCCGTCCTCATCCAATACAATGAGACCCTACCACTCGCCGTCACATGCGACGCCTCATCCTTCGGCGTCGGCACCATCCTCAACCACACAATCCCGGATGGAAGAGAAGCGCCCATCGCCTTCTTCTCCAGGACACCAAACCGGAGCGGAACTATAGCCAGCTGGACAAGGAGGCCCTAGCCATCATCGCAGCAGTGAAGAGGTTCCACGAGTACCTCTACGGCCGCACCTTCACAATCATCCTGGACCAGAAGTCGTTGCTGGGCATCCTGGCAGGAAACCGGGCCACCCCGAACATTTTATCTCCCAGGATAACAAGGTGGTCCAAATTCCTTGCTGCTTACAGCTACTGGCTCACACACCGAGCCGGTCAGACTATTACACATGCAGATGCTTTGAGTCGCTCACCGCTACCCGACCTGGACACCGACCCAGCACCCACAACGAGCACCCTCAGCATAGAGACTCTGCCCGATCTACCCATAACCGAGTCAGACATTGCCCGAGAAACCAATAAAGACAACCGTCTGGCACAGGTGTTACATTGAGTAGAGAAAGGGTGGCCGGAAAAGGACAACGATGAAGCATTCAAAACATTCCGGAATGGGCAAATAGAACTTTCGCTGCAAAAAGGGTGTGTACTGTGGGGGGATAGGGTGGTTATCCTGGAAAAACTGCAAGGGAAGGTATTGGGGTTGTTACATGAGGGGCACCCGGGCATAGTGAGAACAAAAGCCCTGGCCAGAAGTTACACTTGGTGGCCAGGGATGGATAAGCAAATCGAGGCCTGGGTGGCAAGGTTTCAACACTGCCAAGAAACCAGACTGAGCCCTCCTGCGGCACCGATCCTGGAATGGTAAACCCCCAGGGGACCCTGGTCTAGGGTCCACATAGACTTTGCCGGGCTCACCAAGGGACATACATTCCTAGTAACCGTAGATGCTTACTTCAACTGGCTGGAGGTAAGCAACATGAAATCCACCACCACAGAGGCCGTAACCAAGGAACTTTGCAAACTATTCGCAACCCACAGCCTCCCGGATGTCATCGTGTCAGACAATGGGCCCCAATTCACCTCACTGGAATTTGAAAAATTCCTAGCAGAACGGGGCATACGACATGCACTGATAGCTCCGGCGCATTCAGCGGCGAACGGAAGGGTGGAATGGATGGTTCAATTCACAAAAAAACCATCCAGAAAATCGAACATGGGGAAATCCAAGACAAAATAAATATAATGCTTTTTATCCAACATAACAACGAACAAAAGCCCGGCACAACAACAAACAAAAGCCCAGCAGAGCTACTGATGGGAGGAAAATAAGGTCCCCACTCGACAGACTGCACCCCACATACAACCTGGAAAAAACCCCAAACTCCTCCAGCAAGCACCGGCCTTTTGTGCCAGGCGACGCTGTCTACGCAAAAAACCTAATCGGAGACACACTATGGGTACCAGCAACCATAACCCAACTGACAGGTCCCCACTCGTACCGGCTGCAAACAACCGACGGATGAGCGTGAAAACGCCACATCAATCAAATAAGATCAAGAACGGCCACAAGAAACACAACCGACACGCAACCAGACACAGAAAATCCCCTTAACACAAGCCAAGAGGGGAGGGAATACCCCGGGAACCAAAACCCAGAAGAAAACCAACCATACTCACCAGCAAGCAGCCAGCTCGAAGCCTCACCAGAGAGAAGCAGCCAGGCCAGCTCAACCAGCCCAGAAAGACCGGGCGGGAGCGGCGAGAACCGCAGCTCAACCAGCCCGGGTAGACCGGAAGGGAGCTGCAACAAGCGGCCCGGCAAGGCCTACCAGGCGGTTCCATCGATGAGGCCGAGAGACACAGAGAACCCGACCAAACCAGCTGGGAGCCAACCAACGACTGACCTGCGCAGGTCCAGTAGGCAAGTGCGGAGCCCTGCCTACTTACGGGACTACATTATGTAGGATCAAACCAAGAGGGGAGGGGTGTTCTGTACCTTCATTTGCATTCTTGAAACCCCGCATTTTGATTGGTCAAAGCGTGGGGTGATATAATTGGTTTAGCGAGCCGCGCTGATTGGCCCGCTGAGAATCTCCCGTGATTGGCGGATACGAATCACGGGAGATTCAAAGTGGTGCCATTGGCCGCAGCCGCTGCAGCTTGAGAATAAAAAGCCACAAGTTTTCCCTTGGAGCCAGATCGGTTCCGGGGGCCTAATAAAGAGCTGAAACCACAGTCATTGCCTCCTGATCTCCTTGCCGAATGGACACGACACTATTCATTTTGCTTCCATTTCCAGAAAATATTAGAAATACCTAGATAAATTTGTCTGGTTAAAAAAACAACAACATCTTTTTATAAAATTTCTCATTTTCATATTGAAGTCTCCTGAGGTAAACTTTCCTTGATAAAATTTCATTGAATTATTACAGAATAAAATAAAAAAAATTTCCAGCTCTCAAAATATCTAATAACAATTGTTTTAACTCCCTTCCCCATCCCCACCTCCAAGTGCATCAACAATAGGATTTCATGCAAAAAATCGAACATGGGGAAATCCAAAATGAGGAAGGTAGCATGCTCCATATTCTCCAAGGAAATGTTTTTGGTGCCAATGTTTCCTAAAGAGGTGAACGACAGTTTGCATGTTTAGAAGGTTCATTCTAAAGTTTCATTTCCAGGATTTTGCCATGATACTAAAGGATAATATTCCATTCCATTTTTTTTTTGAAGATTGATCACCTTGTAAACAGAGATGAAACTGGAATATTCAAGCTGTTGTCATCATTTTACATTTTCTTACAGCAAATTCTCTAATTGGATAACTAGAAGAAAAGACTCTTCAGGATCTCATTAGAAATTGATCAATCTTAATTGGCTAATCAAGGATCTAGGATTGGATTTGTATTTATAATAGCAATAGTTCTTGGACTTATATGCCATTTCACAGTGCTTTACCTCTCTCTAAGTGGATTACAAAGTCAGCCTATTGCTCCCAACAATTTTACTGAACTCAGAAGGATGGAAGGCTGAATCAACCTAGAGCCTGTTGAGACTTGAACTGCCAAACTTCAGTCAGTCAGCAGAAGTGGCTCTAGTACTGCATTCTAACCATTGTGCCACCACAGTTCATAATGTTCTATATGTTTGGTAATATGAAAATAAAATCCCTTCCTTTTGTTTTCATTTCCAGGAAAGATTTAAAACACCTCGACACATTGTTTGTGATAAACACCAATGATAAATTATTTTATGAAAATTCTCAACTTCCCATTGAGCATTGTACCCTCCTCACATAGGAAATTTTCTTCAAACATTTACTGTGAATTAATACAGAAATAACAAAAAAAAAAAAGATATCCAAAATGACACAATGTATAATTTACTTGTTTTATTCCCTAGCATTCTAAAATCTATATAGTTGAAATAATTACCTCTGATGACTACTAGTAAGAACACAAAGCTTAGTCACATTTTTGCTCCCTATAATGAATGAAGGGAAGCGACTGGAGAAGATTCAAGAAATAGGATGAAACTATGAGGCTCCTTTAAAAGGGAAATTTTGCCTTGATCTACATATCTGTTGGGATAAAAAAAAGCCCCACATGACATTGACTAACTATTTCAGTAAACACAACTTCCATGTGTGTGTTTTTAATTAAATTCAAGCTTTAATAAAAAGGTTGGATCCATTGCTTTTTCCTAGGAGTTTACATTCAGTAAAACCAAGGCTTGAAAAAAAAATTCAAGGACTTCAGCTTCTCAGTATGTAATGTAACCTCCTGAGATGTGACATTTTCTTAAGACCTTTACAGTGAACTATTATGTGTCGGGCTCCATATTCAACTATGCCCATCAGCAATAAAAAACATTAATCATGGATCTCTCCCACCAGCAATGAAATGGATGTGGAATGGGGATTCCCTTTGATGTTGCCTCACGCTGCTATCTGGGAGTGGGAGGTTGAATGGGAATTTCCACATGATATGGCTTAATAATATGTATAATAATAATAACATATTTTATTATTATTAGGAAAAAATAATTTAAAAAATTGCTACATGGAAGAGTTGGTCAAAGTATTTTCTAAAGCACTTGAAGGCAGGAAAAGAAGCAGTGGATCAGTAGTGGGATTCTACCAGTTTCCCTAGCGGTTCGGTGATCATGCACTTCATGCATGCCCAGCTTTCCAAACACCAGCTGAGGCTCTGCCACACCAATCAGATGAGAGAATAAAGAACATAAAAGCACAGAGGTGGGTGGGAATACTGTACTTTTCTTTCTTCTGTCAGCTGATTGTCAAGAGTTTTTTTTTTTTTTTTACTACTGCTTCATCCTGAACTGGTGGTATTTCACCACTGCAGTGTTGAAATGGAAACTAATGGATGGAAACTAATCAAGGAGAGAAGAAACCTAGGATTAAGGAGAAATTTCCTGACAGTGAGAACAATTAAGCAGTGGAATGACTTCCCTTCAGATGTTATGGGTGTTCCATTACTGGAGGTTTTTAAGAAGAGAATGTACAACCATTTTTCAGAAATGGTATAAGGCTTCCTGCTTGAGCTGAGGATAGGACTAGAAGAACTCCAAGGTGTCTTCCAACTCTGTCATTCTGTTTTTAGGGGTCCAAAATAAGAAAATATACAGTTGTACATGTTTTATTCCATAACACAACTTTTCTGGGTGCATATAGGCAATTGGATTTTTGTGACAACATTGTCTGCAGAATCAAAATGGAGCAGAAGACACATCTTCTTGAATCTCCAAGGAGATCCTATCACAGCAGCAATTTCTCCAATTTGTGTTTGCCAATTTGGATATTTAGAAGGATTATGCAAAAGTTTGTTTCCATGCTTCTGCCCTGACACTAAAAAACTACATTCCATTCCAGAGAAACCAAATCAACTGGTAAACAGGAAAGTTGTCTTGGAATTTTTTATTTTGTTATGGCAAATCCTTTGATACCTAGAACAAAACATCCTGAAGTTCTCACTAGACAGTGTTCAAAACTCCTTGACTAATCCAGGATTTGAGCCTTAGACAACTTGCTGGGCTGCTCCGAAGAAAGGAAGGTTTTTGCTTGGCTTCAGACTCATTTCCCCTCACTGTGCCTCTAGCACAGTAATAGACAGCCATATCTTCAGCTTTAAGGTTATTCATTTGCAGATACAGCTGGCTTTTGGCGTTGTCCCTGGAGATGGTGAAGCGGCCCTTCACCTTGTCTAAGTAGTAAGTGGAAGTTGTAACCATGCTTGTAACCCATTCCAGTCCTTTCCCTGGAGCTTGTCTCACCCAGCCCATCCAGTAGCTGCTGAAGGTGAAGCCAGAGGCTTGGCAGGAGAGATGGATAGACTCCCCAGATCTTCTCACATCCCCTCCAGACTCCACCAACTGTACTTGAGTTTGGACTCCTAAAAAGAAATATATTTTAATGAGATCTCCTGCATACAAGAGCAGAACATGGAAATACACTTTACATAGGGGTAATAATTACCTTTGAGGACTGCTAATAAGGACACAAGGTTTATGTTATGAACTAATAAAATGCTTAAATAAAGTTTATCAAAACCTTTGGAAATAGCAGGGTTCTAGTCCTGCACTTCTGATTGGCCAATAATAGCAATATCGGATTGGTCCATTCAGGAGAATCTGATTGGCTATTAATGAACCACTCTCATTGGTTAAAGGGATTAACACTTCACATTTCTTATTGGTTACTAGAGAAGCAGCTTGCCTATATAAGGGCTGCTGTTTGCTCTGTTCAGAATGATTAATAAAGAGTTGAAGTTCACTGTTCACCGTCTCGTCTCCGTTCCTTGCACCCATGTGCAGAACTTAACACTGGTGATGAAGGTGGGATGTGGAAATGTCAGAGCTGACTGAACACTATAGAGCACCAAACAGAGCATGTGGCTGAAGGCGCATCAATGGCTGAACCATGTCTAGCAGCGTCATACCACCTGCTCCATTCGACCCGGCACAAGAAGACTGGGACTCATACATGGACCGGTTCCAGATGTTTCTAGAGACCAACAGCTTGAAGGATGCCACTACTGGGAAAAAGTGAGCGGTATTCCTGACTCACTGCAGTCCTGCCATTTTCAAGATGGCTAAGGCACTGGCGAAACCGGCTGAGGGGAAGTCCATGGACTGGGACGTCCTCGAGCCCCTCCTATGGGCCCACTATGCACCTACCATACCAACGCTTGTCCGAAGACATGAATTTTACCAGAGAGACCAGCGGAAAGGAGAAAGCATTGCAGATTTCATAGTGGATCTCTGGAACCTGGGAGGCCTCTGTGGGTTCGCTGACCTCGAAGAAGCCCTGAGAGACTGAATAATTCTGGGATTAGATGCACCGCATATGCAGAGTAAGCTGATGGCAAAAGGTGACATCAGCCTTGCAGATGCCATCGCTGATGCTACTGCCTCAGAAGCAACCAGGAAGTCGGCTGCCCGAATGCACCGCACCAACGCTCCACTCCACCAACTCGCTGGCGAAACTTCACCTCGCCTTGAGGGACATGTAGCGGCAACCCACCATAAGGACCTCAAGTCGTCATCAGAAAGTGATGAGGAAGAGGTCAACCGGCTCCGGTCTGAACAAGACCAATGCCACCAACATAACCAGAGATTGAAGTATCAATGCGCTGGTTGTGGGGCAAACCACCCACGATCAGAATGCAAATTCCTTGACGCGCTCTGCCATGTCTGTGGGAAGAGAGGCCACATCGGAAAGGTCTGTAGAAGCAAGCAAGGATCCAGCCCATTTCAGAGGGGGACCAACTACCGCCAAACCACAGGAAGTCATCCTGTGAATCGGGAACATTCGAACCACCAATGGAACAACCACTCCTACAGAAATAAACCACTAGCCCATTTAATGAAATGAGAAGAGGCACACCAAACCATTACGATTGGTCATGCCTCATCATTAGACGCAAAGAAGATCCGAGTGAAGGTCGCCATCGAAAACCAGCCCTGCGTGATGGAAGTCGATTCAGGATCATCCCTCTCGATGGTTTCCTGGAAGACTATTAAACAATTAATCCCTGCCATCCAGCGGCAAGACCTCAGAATCCAAAGAATCATACTCTAGGACTATCAGGGAAACCGAATTCCGGTCATTGGATCCAGCCTAGCCCAGGTCTCATTCAAAAATTGTACTGCATCTTTGCCATTGACCGTGGTCGACCATGATCCACCTAGCTTGTTGGGCCTTCAATGGTTCACTCCACTAGGAATTGAGGTAATCAGCATTCACCAAACCAGCAGCGATGACTGGGAGGAGGCCCTTGTCCAGGCATTCCAGGACGTCTTTGCAGACAAACTAGGCGAGTACAAGGGGACCCCGATATCATTTAACCTGAACCCTGAAGTAGCCCCCATCTGCCTTAAGCCTTGTCAAGTACCATTTGCCCTTAAACCAAAGATTGATGAGCAACTTGATAAATTAATAGCCCAGAGTGTTTTAGAACCGACCAACCACGCTCCTTGGGAAACCCCGATCGTAACACTCATCAAACCGGATGGATCGTTAAGGATCTATGGGGACTACCGTGCCACCCTGAATCACACCCTACAACAGAACGCTTACCCAGTGCCGGTGGTACAACACCTCCTCCATTCCCTGGGGGGCGAAAAAGTCTTCGCTAAATTAGACTTAGCACAGGCATATCAACAACTGCATGTAGATAAAAAAACAGCGGAGGCACAAACAATCGTTACGCACCGAGGTGCTTTTAAATGCAACTGACTCCAATTTGGAGTTTGCGTAGCCCCCGGGATTTTTCAGAGTTTGATGGAAAGACTATTACAGGGAATAAAAGGGGTCATATCATACTTTGATGACGTTTTAATTGCTGCCTCGAATAGAGAAATACTAAAGGCGCGTCTTAGACTGGTTCTCCAGAAATTTAAAGATTCTGGCCTTAAGGTTAAAAAAAAATAAGTGTCAACTGTGTACAGATAAAGTAAAGTTCCTGGGGTACTTAATCGATAAACAAGACATTCACCCCACCAATAGCAAGTTAAAGGCAATCAAGAACGCCCCAAGACCCAGAAATAAGACTGATCTCCAAGCTTTCCTGGAGCTTATTAATTTTTACAACATCTTCCTGCCCCACAAAGCAACCGTATCCGAGCCCCTACATCAGCTTCTAGACAAAAAAGCAACCTGGGTTTCGGGGGCACTGAGAGGAGCACGCGTTCCGACAAGTGAAAAACCTATTAACTTCAGATGCTGTTTTAATGCAGTATAACGAGACTTTGCCTTTAACAATCACATGTGACGTGTCACCATTTGGAGTAGGAGCCATTTTGAGCCATGTGTTACCAAACGGTAGTGAAGCCCCCATTGCCTACTTTTCAAGGACTTTATCAAAGGCTGAACGTAACTATAGTCAAATTGGTAAAGAGGCTCTTGCTGTTGTATCTGCTGTAAAACGGTTTCATGAATATGTATATGGACGAGTTTTTACTATTGTGACCAACCACAAACCTTTGCTGGGGATTATAGCGAGAGACAAGACACTGCATGAGGGCCACCCGGCATCGTGCATATGAAATCACTCGCATGAAGCTACGCATGGTGGCCGGGCATCGACAAACAGATTGAAGCCTGGGTAAAGACTTGTCATAAGTGTCAGGAAGTTAGCAATGCCCCACCAAAAGCAACTCTGACAGAATGGGAAACATCCCAGGGACTGTGGTCCCATATTCATATTGACTTTGCGGGACCTACTAAGGGACATACGCTCCTCCTAACAGTGGATGCCTATTCAAACTGGCTCGAGATCCACGAAATGAAAAGTCGTGTCCGTCATCCAGAAGTTGAACAGATTATTCGCGATGCATGGACTGCCAGACGTCCTGGTATTTGACAATGGCCCCCAGTTTACCGCACTTCCTTTTGAACAATATTTAGCGGACCGGGGTATTCGCCATGCGCTAACTTCGCCAGTGCACCCTGCGGCTAATGGAAGAGCCGAGCGCATGGTACAGTTTGTTAAAAAAAAAACCCTTTACAAAATGGACTATGGGGACATTGAAGATAAGATAAACAGAATACTCCTATTCCAACACATCACTCCGCACAGCGTCACCAACAAGACTCCAGCTGAACTGTTGATGGGATTCAAACTCCGCTCCCACTTCGACCGGCTTCACCCATCTTACGAGCTAGAGAAACCCTGTGGATCTAGCGGGAAATGCCACGAGTTCAAGTTAGGCAACTTAGCTTTCGCCAGAAACCTTTCTGGCGAACCATTGTGAGTCGAGGCAACTGTAAGTCAAGCCACTGGACCCAGGTCATACCGCGTGAAAACCTGCGATGAAAAAATATGGAAACGCCATATAGATCAGCTTCACTCAAGGCTACAACCTAGTTTCCGTGACTCCAGTAACTCCCAAACTGAGGGGGGAGGGAATGTCGAAGAAACCGAATTCAAGATGGCAGAAAGCACAAACGAAAGAAGTCAGCAATCAGGCGAAACAAATGAAGAAGGATCAGCGACAGGGGTGCGCTCGCCACAGAGGAACTCCTCAACAGAGCCAAGCCCGCAAAGGCTAGAGGACAACGACGAGAACATTAGTGGCACCGAGTCTTCCAGTGAGGAACTACCAGCACCCGACTTGCCCGTAAATGTCCCGCCAAAACAAGATTACAGACAAGAACCGGTGGGACAGCATGAATCCAATAGACAATCAAAACAACCGTCATACCTCAAAGATTATATCACCGCACCCCCGAAATGGAACCCAGGGGGAAGGGGTGTTATGAACTAATAAAATGCTTAAATAAAGTTTATCAAAACTTTTGGAAATAGCAGGGTTCTAGTCCTACACTTCTGATTGGCCAATAATAGTGATATCGGATTGGTCCGTTCAGGAGAATCTGATTGGCTATTCACGAGCCACTCTCATTGGTTAAAGGGGTTAACGCTCCACATTTCTTATTGGTTACTAGAGCAGCAGCTTGCCTATATAAGGGCTGCTGTTGCCCTAGGGTTTTGCTCTGTTCAGAATGATTAATAAAGAGTTGAAGTTCATTGTTCACCATCTCATCTCTATTCCTTGCTCCCATGCGCAGAACTTAACAGTTTAGCCACATGTTTGCTCACTCTACTGAATGGAGTAGTGACAAGAGATGGCTCAGGAAATAGCACAAGATTTATGTTGATTGGATTCGTTTGAAAAGGGAAACCATTGGGTTCTTTTAAAGGGGAAATTGTGCCTTAATTTACATATCAGTTGGAATAAAAGGGCTACACAGGGTATTGACTAAAACATTTCCGTGAACATAAATTGCACAATTTTTCTTTTATTTGTTCAGTATGATAATATGATATTAGTAGTATGATATAATATGATATGATAATATGTCTTTCTATGTTTTCATATCTAGCAAAGATTTGAAATGCAAAGACATTATGATACATCATTCTATAAAGACTGTCAGCTTTTCAGTATTAGACAGCATATAATTATATAAGTTTTATTCTCTAACACATCTCCTCTGGGTGCCTGCACAATTGGATTTTTTGTGACAACTTGTCCCCCAGGATGAAAAATGAAGAGGGGGCAATCCTCCAAGGTGATTCTTTCTGGGGAGATATTTCTCCAATGTGTGTTTGGCAGTTTGGATACATAGAACAATTATCCTAAAGTTTCATTTCCATCCTTCTGCCCTGACACAAAAGTATTCTATTCTATTCCAGTGGTTTTTTTTTTTTTCTGAAGCCAAGTAACCTTGTAAACAGAATAACAGAAAGAAAGAAAAAACAGGGTTGGAGAAGAACTTGGAGGTCTTCTAGTCCAACTAGTGGAGAGATGAGGTGGCTGTACAATCTCTTTTTAAATGCTTCCAGTGATGGAGCAACCACAACTTCTGGTGACAAGCTGTTCCACTGGTTATTTGTTCTCACTATTAGGAAGTTTCTCCTTAGTTCTAGGTTGCTCCTCTCCTTGATTAGTTCCCATCCATTGTTTTTTGTTTTGCCTTTTGGTACTTTGAAGAATAGGTTGACCCCTTCTTCTTTGTTCCAACCCTTCAAATATTGGAACACTGTTATGATGTCACCCCTATTCCTTCTTTTCATCAGATTAGCCATACACAATTCATGCAACCATTCTTTGTATGTTTTAGCCTCCAAGTGCCCAATCATCTTAATAATTTCATAATGTGGTAACCAAAACAATTTTGCAGTATGCCAGGTGTGGTCTTACAAATACTTTATAAAGTGGTACTTCATGTAATCTTGATTCTAGCCCTTTGTTAATGCAGCCTAGGATTGCATTGGCTCTTAAACAGATTGATGACCTTGGAATTTTCTTACAGTAAATTCTCTGATACCTAGAACAAAACAGTCCTTCCTGAAGTTCTCATAGACAATAATCAATCAACATTGACTAATCCAGGACCTGGGACTCAATAAAGTTGAAGAGTTTTTGCCTGGCTTCAGATTCACTTTTTCTCACTGTGTGTCTTGCACAGTAATAGACTGCTGTATCTTCAGCTTTGAGGCTGTTCATTTGCAGATACAGCTGGCTTTTGGCATTGTCCCTGGAGATGGTGAAGCGGCCCTTGACTTTGTCTGAGTAGTAAGTTCTTGAACCAGCAGTTATCAAGGCCACCCATTCCAAGCCTTTCCCTGGAGCCTGTCTCACCCAGTGCATCTCATAGCTGCTGAAGGTGAATCCAGAGGCTTGGCAGGAGAGACGGAGGGACTCCCCAGGTCTTCTCACATCCCCTCCAGACTCCACCAACTGGACTTGAGAGTGGACTCCTAAAAAGAAAGGAGTTTTTTAAATAGATCTCTTGCATGCAAGAGCAGAACATAGAAATAAACTATATAGTGGCAATAATTACCTTTGAGTACTACAAGTATGGACAGAAGGTTTAACCACATTTTGTTAGTAGATGAAATTGATAGGAGAGGATTCGGGAAATAGCACAAGGTTTATGTTGGTGGGAGTTGTCTGAAAAGGGAAACCATGGGGCTCCTTTAAAGGGGAAATTGTGTCTTGATTTGCATATCTGTTGGGATAAAAGAGCCCCACAGGACATGGATTGATACATTTCAGTGAATATAACTTGAATGTGCATTTTTCAATTAAGAAAAGCATTGGGACACCATTTTTTCCCTGTGAATTAATGGGGGAAAGGACAAGTTTATTGTATGAAGAAAAATAAAGGCTTGGGGAAAAAACCATATCTTCCCAAAATGATGCAAGGTAATTGAGAATAAACTTATTTATTACTGAGGACATCCATAGGTAGCACAGTGGTCCCCAAACAGTGGGCCAGGGACCACTGGTGGTCTGAGAGAAAATTTTGGTGGTCCACAGAGAAATGTCACCCCCGAAGCACCCCCCGAAGCACACCCCCCCCAAAAAAAAAATAATGGGAATACAACGCTATGCTGCTCACATGGCTCACAGGAACACAAGGCTTGCATCACTTGCATTTCAAACAACATGAGGTAATGAGGGAAAGGGGGAAAGAGCAGAGGGGGTAAATTGCCCCACTTGCCCCACACACCTCACCTGGCCATGGGGCTGCTTCTTTTCACTTCTTTCTGCTTTTGGCTGCATGCAAGGAAAGCAACAAAAGTCTTTCTTTCTCTCCCCCAAACTCCACCAGAAATGAATCTTTGGGACCTTGCAAGGCATCCTGCTCCGAGAGGCTATTCCAGCAAAGATTCATTTCTGGTTAAGTTTGGGGGAGAGAAAGAAAGACTTCTGCTGCTTCTGCTGCTTTCCTTGCATGAAGCCAAAAGTCTCTCTCTCTCTCTCTTTCCCTCTGAGCTGGAGATGATATCCTGCGCCCAAATAAAGAATGATTGATCGGTAGGAAAACAGGTGGGGAGTTTTCCTGCTGACTTTTTGGGAGATCCCAGGGTATTTAAAATAATTTAAAATTATGAGTTTGGTGGTCGCTGAGGTCCAAAAAGTTGATGACCCCTGGGCTAGCACTTCTGATGTTTGCTACAAAATTACATTTTTAATTTATGGAAAAACTCAAAACATTAAATAGCAGGGAAGCTTCAATATGCTCTGATTTCTGTTGTATAGTCAGACATGGCTTCTTAGTAAGGGATTATAGTCTCTCAAGAAGTTAAATTCTTTTGTGATACATTGAGGCAAACTTTACACTCTCCTGGATTGGTGTATATATTTGTATGCAATTTTTAAAGCATTTTTTCATAGCAGCTAATATCATTTCCCTCAATGTTTTTATATCCAACAAAGACTTGAAATATGCAGATATTTTCTCTGGCGACAAACATTAATTATATATCATTTTGCAAAGTTCTCAGCTTCTCTCTGAGCATTATAAATGTGAAATTTTGGAAACAATACTTCCAACCATTCTTCATAAGTTTATTCTCCATGTCTTTATCTATCTTAGTTGCTCTTCTCTGCCTTCTTTCCAGAGTCACATCTTTTATAATAATGTGGTGACCAAAACTGGATGCAGTATTCTAGGTGTGGTCTTACTAAGGCTTTATGAAGCAGTACTTGTACTTCACATGATCTTGATTCTATCCCTCTGTTAATGCCACAATGCACTGGCTTTCATACCAAGTAGGTTCACTTGTAATTTTTCATTTTCTTATAGCAAACTCTCTGCTACCTAGAAAAATAGTTAGTCCTGCCTGAAGTTCTTACTAGAAAGTGATCAATCTTCATTGACTAATCTAGGACCTGGGACTCAGTAAAGTTCAAGACTGAAGAAAGAAATATTTTCATTTGGCTTCAGATTTACTTACTCCTTTTGTGCCTCTTGCACAGTAATAGATTGGTGAGTCTTCTGGTTTCAGGCTATTCATTTGCAGATACAGCTAGTTTTTGGCATATTGTCCCTGGAGATGGTGAAGTGTCCTTTCATTTTGTCTGAGTAGGAATTCCTGGAACTAGTGTTTATGTGTGCCACCCATTCCAGTCCTTTTCCTGAGAACTGTCACTGAGACCATCTCATAGCTACTGAGGGTAAATCCAGAGATGTTGCAAGAAAGATGGAGGGATTCTCCAGGGATTCCCAGACTCCACCAACTTAATTTGAGATTGGGCCCCTAAAATAAAAGTGATTTTTTTTTAATGGAGACCCAGTGTGTACAAGAGCAGAACATGGAAATAAACTCTATATAGTTGAAATAGTTACCTCCTAGTAAGAACACAAGGTTTAACCACATTTTTGCTACCTGTAATGAATAGATAGAACTGATAGGAGAGGATCCAGGAAATAGAACCCAGTTTATATTGATGGATGTTGTCTGAAAAAGAAAAGCATGGATTTCTTTAAAGGGGAAATTGATCCTCAATTTACAAATCTTGTTAATAACCTTTAATGGATCCAGCCAAAATTAACTTTAAAAAATGTTTATAGTCAGAGTAATTCTTTTATTGTAGAAATATAAATTTACATTATGTCTGTTTTCTCTTAGGTACACCATTCTTCCAGGGGGGAGACGAGAGAGAGGGAGGGAGCAAAACCAAAAAGTAAGTACTTTTTATACCTGGTGGGAGGGGATTGTGCAGTGATGCATCATGGAACTTGTATGCTTAACATGAGGGACGGCAATATCAATGTTTTCTTATGTAATAAAGCAGTTTGACATTTTACCTTAACATATCTGTTGGGATAAAAAAACCCCTTAGGGCAGGGGTATCAAATTCATGGCCCAGGGCCCATATCTTGTTTGTGGGCTGCTTAGATCTGGCCTGCAGGGCTGCTCTGGAAACAGTGAATGACCGGCCCATGGTGCCAATGCCCACAAAAATGGAGCTGGGGAAGGCTTCATGTGCCCCTTGCAAGCTCTGTCTTTCTGGCAGAGGATTACAGAAGTCCATTGCAGCCAAAAATGGAATTTGGAAGCCCATTTTCACCGGCAGAGCATTCTGGCCTCCACAGGCACCCTGACATGAATGACGTTGAGCTGGCCACACCCACCATGGCCACACCCATCCAAACACAACCCTGATGTGGCCCTCAATGTGATCAAGTTTGACACTTCTGCCTTAGGACATTGACTAATATATTACAGTGAACCTAACTTGCATGTACATTTTGTAATTAACATATGGATACATCTTTAGGTGCACGAAGGGAGGCTCATCCAATCTACACAGGACAATAAAGGCAATAATAAGTTATTTATTATTTTATATTATGACTGTAATAAACTAAATCAAATTGATATTGATTTATTCAGACCTTCCCAATCCTAGTTTAAAAAAAAAGAAATTTCTATAACTGCATAAATTTGAGAGCTACTCAAAGATAGAGAAAGTTCTAGACTAGTTTCAGATTCACTTCCTCTCAATGTGTCTCTCACACAATAATAGACTGCTGTGTCTTCCTGTTTCAAATTGTTCAATTGCAGAAACAGCTGACTGCGGGAATCATCCCTGGAGATGGTGACGTGGCCCTTGACTTTGTCTGAGTAGCGGATTGGAGATGAGGATGTACCTATATCTCCAACCCATTCCAGTCCTTTCCCTGGAGCCTGTCTCACCCAGCCCATGTAATAGCCGCTGAAGCTGAACCCAGAGGCTTGGCAGGAAAGACGGAGGGACTCTCCAAGCTTTCTCACATCCCCTCCAGACTCCACCAACTGGACCTCAGATTGGACACCTAGAAAGAATAAGCTTTATTGACAGATATCTAGCTCCTTGTCCCTTGTACGTGCCTTGCAAAGGTCACTGAAGAGACAGAAGTTAATGATTACACATAAATGATACATAGTTACAACATCTCCCCTGTTTTTATTATTTATGACGAGTCTTCTTCCTCGTCCGAGAAGACAGGAACCATTTTTATGGAATGTTCGCCGTCCCCGTCATCTGGGCAAGAGTGCGACCCGTCAGCGTCAAGGTTGTCCAAGGAGCGGTAACTCAGCAATGACATTTTTTCATCCGATGTTGAGGACATAACATGAGCTTGCAATAACACATTAACATCAGCAGTTATGGAGGATAATTGATTTTTCAAAAATTGCAATATTCTATTAAAGTTCCTATAATACATATCAATATAATGATTATTAACGGTCCTGCCAATGCAGTTAAAAGGGTTGTAAGCCATGGTGAAATAGAAAACAAACCTTGATACCAATTATACATGTTTAACCTTTCTTTTTCTCTATCTTTCAAGCGTTTTTCTAATTCTTTCATAGAATCCAACACGACCCCCCTGCTATCGGCATAAAAACAACATTCTTCTTTAAGCGCAGCACACAATCCCCCTTGTTTTAAAAAATAACAGATCTAAGCCTCTACGATTTTGCAAGACTACTTCCGAGAGGGACGTCAAGGAGTTTTGCAAAGCTACAATTGATTTCTCAATTTGTAATAAATCTTCATCAATGGCTGAACCCAGAGCTGTAATTCTTTGATCAGAGACAGCTAGACCTGCAATGCCTGTGGTTGTGCCCGTGGCGCCCAGAGCAAGCAGTAGACCTAAAGTGAGAGTACTAATAATTTCCCGCTTTGCTTTGAGGGGGTATTCCATGGGTACCTGTAGGGATATAAAATCATCAGAGGTATACACATCAATTTTTGGTACGAGCCATACTTCAATGCAAAATGATTTGGATTTAACAAGTTCATCCCCGTGGACACATGCCGTGAGACCGGTGGAACAAGCCCAAACAGAATTATTGCCAGGAATAAAATACATTCCTTTCAGGCGTGATGTTAAATTTCCTCCTGAAGTGGTGGGTAGAAGTCTTCTATGCGAGAAAAATTGGCTGTAGAATGTAAACGAACGCCTTGAAAGTCAGTTATAGTCCAAGTAATATTATATCTTCTATGAGGCTTCTGCGGATCATCATGGACAGTTCTTTTGAAGCGTCGTTTGTTGACAGGATCAGAGTTCGGGTATATAAAAGCATCACAAGTAGGAGAGAGGACTATGGACAAGTTAGTTGTAGAACATTTACGAGATGAGGAGGGAATGCAATTAGTAGAAAAAGGATAATAATTACAATAATGACAATGAAGATTAATTTGGTCATTCATCAAGGATGTTAGTTGGGGTGGGGGAATCCATAATACAAAAGAAGGACATCTAGGTCCCCCTATATCTAGATTGAATAGAGGAAAAGATTTTAAGGTTCTTCTCCATAGGAAGAGTAAAGAAGGAACAAAAGAACGAGTGGTAGAGTGTTCTGTAAACAAAACAGAAGTGACAGAGTGAAAACTACGGGTAGCATTTTCATGACGTACCCACATGGAACAAGTATAATAGCCTTCTGTTAATGAAGTGGTTTTAACACGAATAGTCTTTTGACAGGAAGCATAGGTTTTGTTGAAGTATGTGTGAATATAAGGAAATAGATTTATGGGAAGATTATCATGCCAACAAACAATAGGACAGCCACTATCATAATTAATAAAGCGAAATTCTAATGTGGTCCAATGACCACGTTGAACAAAGGTATAAGTAGGATATGAATAAGGTAGAAATTGCAAAGAGGATATAGGCAAGAATATCAGGAGGAGTTTAAGAAGCAGATGTAGCAGAGGAATTCCCATGATAGGGTCTTACTGCCCAACCAGGGACCCAGCAAGTGGTTTTGTCTGATAGTAGAATCGCAGCATAGCCTCGTCCCCAGGTGAGAAGCTCAGCGGGACCCTGCCAGGCGGGATCTGGCAGTCTGCGATAATATACCAGAGGTCTGTTAGGTGGGGGTGAGGGGGAGGAAAAATGACGCGAAGCAGCAGAAATGGGAGGAATGCCAGTCAGATTAAGAAAGTTTAAAGTGTAAAGACAAATGTTAAGAGAATTTTGCAGTGCTGGGAGGTTCGGGGTTTTTTCCCGCAACGAATATCGATCAAGAGCACGTTTCAGAGATAAGTTCGCTCATTCCACAATAGCCTGCCCCTGGCTGTTGTAGGGAATCCCAAACTTGTGGGTTACATCCCATCTGTTACAGAAGTCCTGGAACGCAGAACTTGTATAGGCAGGTCCATTGTCAGTTTTGATTTCTTTTGGGCGTCCCAGCAAGGCAAAGGTACGAATTGAATGATTGATGACATGTTTTACAGCTTCTCCCCTTTGAGGAGTGGCCAGAATAAACCCTGAATATGTATCTATGGAAACGTGCAAATATTTCCAAGGGGCAAAAGGTAGATACTGAGTTACATCCATTTGCCAAATCTCACAAGCTTTTAATCCTCTAGGATTTACTCCTATGGGAATGAAATGTCCTTGCTTACTACATGTGGGGCATTGTTGAATAATAGCAGCAGCTTCTGCCTGAGTTAGAGCAAATTGTTTTTGTAGGGCTTTCTTATTTTGGTGAAAATAGTCATGACTTTCAGCTGCTGTCAGATTACAGATTGAATTAACGAATGCAGCTGCTGCAGCTGCGTCTGCCACATCGTTTCCCTTCTGTAATATGCCAGGAAGAGGTTGATGGCTCCTGATATGTGCTACAAAGAATGGATGCGTGCGGCTGTTGATACATTGCTGTACAGGAAGCAACAACTTTAACAAAGAAACAGATATGCTGGGAGATAAATAGGCTTGATATATATTTTTCAAAATCTGAGAAACGTATAAGGAATCTACTGTTAAATTAAAAGGAGCTTTTTGAAACTGCTGAAACGCAATAAGAGATGCAGCAAGTTCTGCCTGTTGAGCAGAAGATTGCGGAGGGGTAATTTTAGTTTTCCACTCTCCCTCCTGGTACCATGCACAAGCACCATACATTTCCCCCCCATGTGCATAAAGCGTAGGTGCATCTACTAATGGAGATATTGAGAGGGGGGAATGCCATTCAAAAGGGAGAGTTTTAAGAAAAGTGAACCATGGGTCTGCTGGTAAATGGCAAGAAATTTGCCCTGGCCACTCTTCTAAAGCGTATTGTAGTTCTTCTGAATTACACCATAGCGTTTCCCACGTGGTCAGTGAACAAGGAGTGAATATTGAAACAGGCTCATATCCCATGAGTTGTTTACATCTTTGTCGACCTTTAAAGATCAACTGGGAATATGCAGAGGCTTTACTAATGATTGTGGTCCGTGGGGTGTGAGACAAATGCAGCCATTCTAAAATCAGAACCTGTGTCTGATGAGATTGCATAATAACAGCTGTGGGTCTCTAAGCAGTATTTAGTAAAGCAATTGATAAAGAGCAATTCTCTATAGCTCAATCCACCCATCGAGTAGCCAGTGAATGGGAAACGTCTTTTAATGCCTGCAACTGCTCTTTATTTAGAATGATAATATCGGACGGGGCTTTACCTTGTGTGAGAGTATTAAAAAGAGGAGCTAATGTAGCTGTGGTCAAATGCAAATAAGGACGTGCCCAATTTAAGGTTCCCAGGAACTGTTGTAAGATCACGAGTGTGGGTTTCGGGGGAAGTGTTGGGAGGGGAAGGAAAGGAACAGCAGCTGAAGCAAGTAACTTGTGACCTAAATAGGAAAAGGGTGGTTTGGATTGTATTTTTTCTGGGGCTATAGTGAGACCTGCTTTACCTAAAATGGAGGTCAGGCACAGCAGAGTTTTTAATACCGTGCCCTTTGGGCCAGGTGCAGATACCAATATATCATCTATGTAATGATAGATTAAAAAATGAGGATATTTGTCCCTGTATGGTTGCAAGGCTAAATCCACAAAAAATTGACACATAGTTGGACTGTTTAACATGCCTTGCGGTAAGACTTTCCATTGATATCGTTTGGTGGGTCTTTGATTATTTAAGGTTGGTACTGTAAAAGCGAATAATTTTCTATCTAACTGGTGTAATGGAATGGAGAAAAAACAGTCTTTTAAATCGATAATGACAAAGTCATACTCTTGAGGAATTATGTTAGGATTCGGAAGACCACATTGCAGGGGTCCCATTGGAAGGAGGACCGCATTCACTGCCCTTAAATCCTGAAGGAGGCGCCAAGCGCCATTTTTCTTTTTGATAACAAAAACTGGGGTATTATATGGACTCAATGAAGGTTCTAGATGACCTCTATCTAATTGTTCTTGAACAAGAGAATGTAAGGCTTCAAGCTTTATAGAAGAAAGAGGCCACTGATCAATCCACACAGGGTTATTGTGAGTCAAATGCAAGCGAAGCATGGTTAATGGAGGGTAAGTTGCGCATTAAACTGTGACATAAGGTCTCTTCCCCACACATTAGTATACAGAGGAATTACAGCTGGTTTAATATAAGCAACACATTGAGACTCAGGGGAATGGGCTTTTACCCAGTTTCTGCTAATGCGAGTCTCCTGGAGTCCCCCCACTCCTCTCACCGCTGGTGCCACATCAGCAGGCCAGGTGTCCAGCCACTCAGCGGTTCGGATGACGGAAATATCCGCTCCAATATCTAAAAGACCAAGAAAGGATCGACCGTTCAATAAGAATGTTACCATAGGTTTCGGTTGACTAATTGGTCTTTCAATTGCATAGAGTTGCTCTTGTTGTTGGTCTAAGATCACAATCATTTTTGCCACAACATCCCCCTCATTTATGGTAACTTCAGTATTAGCTAGTACGGACAGGCAGACATCAGACAATACAGTGGGGTCATGCAGAAAAGGAGAGGCAAGAATACCTTGTTCAGTTAAGTCCAGTACAGGAAAGACTAGCACTGGAATATCAGGGGGCATGTGAAAAGGCTGAACAGGGTGCACAAAGAGAAAGTCAGCGATATCAGGGAGATAAGTAACAGTTTCATTAGCAGCAAGATCATAAGCAAAAGAAGAAAAATTGCAAGTTTCAGAAGCCTTTGTTGTGGGGCTAGCTGCCTGCCCCTTTTCTAGTTTCCCTGATTCAAATAGGGGCTTTGAATGATTGTAGGGTTACTCTGCTGCTCATTCTTTTGGACTCTGCACTGATTAGCCCAGTGATAGCCCCTTTTGCATCGAGGGCATGGCGTCTTTGGGCGAGCTACCTGGTTTCTTGACATATTTGCTCCCCCACCCGGGACTCTGCATTGGCTCTTAAAGTGGCCTGGCTTGCCGCAATTAAAACAATTGCCCATTTTACGAGTATTTTGTTGGGAAATGGGAAGAAGAGAACCCATGTTCTGCTGCATGCCTTCAGTAATGGCTGTAGCCAGAGTAGACATGGAATGGGATGTGGTTCCTATGATTCGGCAGGCTGCAAGATAATCCGCCAAGGTAACATTTGCCTTGTTAATTAATGGTTGCAAAACCTTCTGACAATCAGCGTTTGCGTTTTCATAGGCCAGTTTTAAACCTAATTCATTACAAGCCTCCTCATTATCGATTTGTCTCTCCAAGGCTTCTGTGAGACGGTTTACAAAGGAGGAAAAAGGCTCAGAAGGTCCTTGGATAATCTTAGAGAAGGATTTGGGCATGCATCCCGCATTATCAATTTTTCGAGCCGCGGCCAAAGCACAATCCTGTAATATAGGGAAAGCAGCTGGCTCTGTGGCAGTCTGCTGGGCAATGGTAAGCATGGTGCCGGTACCGTTAAGCATGTCTAAAGTAACATTAGCTGGTAAGCCTCTAGCGGCTGCGGCTGCAGTACGCTTATGGAATTCGGATTCCCAGACCACAAATTGTGAAGGTGTGAGGATCATGGCAAATAATGTATGCCAATCAGCATTTATCAAGTCAGTGCCTGGTTGGCTTATTGACCCCAAAAGACCCTGTACATAGCGGGATTGAATACCATTTTCCTTGCAGGCTGCTTTCAAATCCTTAATTATTTTGTATGGTATTGGGGTATACTGAGGAGCTGGGGGATTGCCGGCTTGTATGACCGGATAGAGGAAAGCTGCTGCAAGGGTGTCCTCATCCATTTCCCCTTCATAAAAGGCTTGTTGAATGGCTTTTACAACACCCCCCCCACACCTCAGGAGGGTGGTGGAGGACACGGGGGCTCTTCATTTGTGGAAGTTGATTGAACGGAGGGAGGCTTCCGCAATGATTCATGACCATCGGAAGCAGAGGGTTGATGGACAGAAAAGTTATCATAACTTGGCGGGGGAGATTCAAATATACTCCCCGTTTCTATTTTATAATGGACCATTAAAGCCTCCATAATTTTCCTCCAATAACCAAAATGCCAATAGGTGCACGAGGAGGATTATGGAGATTTTCACCAATATTTTGCCAAGTGGAGATTTTTAAGGACCCTTTCTCTGAATAATTGGGACAATGTTGCCATATATAAGTCAATAATGTAGCAATAGGTTTCATTTTTACAGGCGAGCCCTTTAAATTAGCAGAATATTTAGAAGAAGACGCGACTAACTCCCTCAATTCCTTCAGATGCTCCGTCTGTTGTTGAGAAAAGTTTCTGCCCATACTTACGAAAGTCGGGACCGTGTTTCAGGTCCGATGATGTGCAATTCGCTTCAGGCCTGGCGATGCACAGCTCCCATCGAGCGGGTAAGATATGAGCGCGTCGCAACGTATCCCCCTTAGGGAATCACGTCGGGGTCACCAGAATGCGGTATCTGCTATCCCGCATCAGATGGGCGACTCATGATAGGGAGCGAAGGAGAAAGAAACGACAGGAGACGAAGTTCCTCGGGATGAGCGCGCAGAATGTCTTGGTACATGCTCTTTTATTGTGCTGCACAAGAAAGTGAATTTTTCAAAGCTCAAGTCAAACAGGATATGCATGTTTTACAAAGCTTAAGTCAAGTAGGATATTCATGTTTTACAAAGCTGCATACCCGACAGATTACTCATAATGTGAATAAGCTTTATTGACAGATGTCTAGCTCCTTGTCCCTTGTACGTGCCTTGCAAAGGTCACTGAAGAGACAGAAGTTAATGATTACACATAAATGATACATAGTTACAACAGAAAGTACTTTCAATAAGCTCTCCTTTATACAAGAACAACACATCAAATTATCCTTAATAGGGGCAAGACAGTTACCTTGGAGGACTGCTAGTAAGGACAGCAAGTTTAGGCACAAAATCATATTTGCTTCCTTGTAAGGAATGGAAGAGAATTGATAGAAAAAAATAGGGGAACAATGCACAAAGTTTGTGTTGGTGAATGAAGCCTGAAATGGAAAATAAACTGGCTACTTTAAAGGGGAAATTACACCTCAATTTACATATTGGTTCAGATAAAAGAGCTCCTTGATACAATGATATTCTAGTTTTCATTGCCTACACCCTACAGGGTTGATTTTCACATAATATTCCAGCCCAAAGAAAAGCAAAGGCAGTCTTTATATTAAAAACAACGACTTGCAAAATTTCAGCATTTCTAAAAAGTGGTTCAAAATGAAGGTAACAGGTAATGAATACACACTAAGAATTTTTGAAAGATACATGTTGAGGTAGAACAGGAAAAGTACAGCATATCTGTGCTCAAGAAAGATGTTGCAACTTTTCTCCCCTTTGAAGATACCCAAATGAACTGAATGCAGACCAAGATCATTTTCATTCTGGTTTTTATTTCTTAAATGTCTATAGCTTCCCATCTCAATCAATGACTCTGGCCAGTGGACAATTCCATATTTTGCTATTTTGTGTGTTGTTCAGATCATTTGTGAGTTGCTTAGGATTGATTCAGCAATATGGGTAGCCATATAACTTGAAATAATAATAATAGTAATAACTCCATTAAAAAAGTCCTTTCATTTTATTTGCATTTTAATCAAAGATTTGAAATACCCTTGTACATTCCAGACCATTTCCCTGGGGACAACACCAACAATTTTGTGCAAATCTTCAGCTTTGTGGTCAAGACCGAAGATCCTGAGATGTGAAATTTTCTTGAGCGACATTCAGTGAACTATGACAAAAATAAAATAAAAAAATTGTCTAATAATGCTTGTTTTATTCTCTACCCCAACCCCGCTGGGTGCATAGGGTTTGATGTGACAACATTGCCCTCCAGTGTCAAAAGTGAGGTGAGGACACATCTTCCTAATTCTCTGATGAGTTTCTTTTGGTCTAGATTTTTCCTCAATATCTGTATGGCAGTTTGGATATTTAGAAAGATCACACTCCTGTTTTATTACTTATCTTATGCCATATTAGTAAAGAAGAATATTCCATTCTAGATTTTTTTTTCCTGAAGCCAGATCACCTGGCAAATAAGGAAGTTGAAACTGGAATTTTCAAGACAATTTCATCATTCTTCATTTTTTTCTGACAAAGTCTCTAACTGGATTCCTAGAACAAATAATTTGATTAAACCAGGATCCATGGTTGTATCAAGTTTGCAGAGTGGCTCTGAGGAAAGGAAGTTTTTTGTTTGGCTTCAGATTCACTTCCTCTCACTGTGTGTCTTGCACAATAATAAACAGCTGTATCCTCCAGTTTCAGATTGTTCATTTGCAGATACAGCTGACTGAGGGAATCTTCCCTGGAGTGAGTGAAGCATCCCTTGACTTTGCTGAGCAATGGATTGGAGTTGAGGTTGTACCTACATCTCCAATCCATTCTGGTGCTTTCCCTGGAGCCTGTCTCACCCAGGTCATCCAGTAGTTGCTGAAGGTGAATCCAGAGGCTTGGCAGGAGAGACGGAGGGACTCTCCAGGTCTTCTCATATCCCCTCCAGACTCCACCAACTGGGCCTCAGATTGGACACCTAGAAATAAATTTCTTTTAATAAGCTCTCTGTTATACAAGAATAACACATTGAATGATTCTGAATAGGGGCAAGACAGTTACCTTGGAGGACTGCTAGTAAGGACAGCAAGTTTAGGCACAAAATCATATTTGCACTCTTGTAAGGAATGGAGAATTGATAGGAAAGAATAGGGGAACAATGCACAAAGTTTGTGTTGGTGAATGAAGTCTGAAATGGAAAATAAACTGGCTACTTTAAAGGGGAAATTACACCTCAATTTACATATTGGTTCAGATAAAAGAGCTCCTCGGTACAATGTTTCATTGCCTACACCCTACAGGGTTGATTTTTCACATAATATGCCAGCCCCAAGAAAAGTGAATGCTACCTTTATATTAGAGTTATGAAAAGAAAGACTTGTAAAATTTCAACATTTCTAATAAGTGGTTAAAAATGAAGGTAACAGGTGGTGAATACACACTAAGAATTTTTGAAAGATATATGTTAGAGATAGAATAGGAAATGTACAGCATATCTGAGTTCAAGAAAGATTTTGCAACTTTTCTCTCCTTTGAAGAAACCCAAAGGAACTGAATGCAGACCAAGATAATTTTCCTTTTAGTTTTTATTTCTTAATGAAATATCTATAGCAATGGTGTCAAACTAAAGGCCCAGGGACCAGATCCGGCCTGTGGGGTGCTTTGATCTAGTCCATGGGGTTTCCCTAGAAATAGCAAAGGACTGGCCTGTGATGCCTTTAGAGGCTGTTGCAGCCAAAAATGGAGCTCACAAGGGCTACGTAGGGACTTCCCGAGCTCCATTTTTGTGGGTAAGGAACTGCAGGAGGCTGTTGCAGCCTAAAACAGAGCTCAGGAGCCCGTTTTCACTGGCGAGCACTTGGGCCACCACAAGCACCCCTGACACAAGTGACATGGGCCCAACAAGCATAGGGGCCCCATACTAATCTGTATATGTTAACCCTTCAGTGCACCTTGTATCATATAAATACAGCTTACTCAGTGGTGGAATTTATTTATTTTACTACCAGTTCTGTGGGCGTAGCTTGGTGGACATGGCAGGGGAAGGATACTGTAAAATCTCCAGTCAGAGGTGGTATTAGATCTCCAAACCAATCCAAATTTCCACTACCAGTTCTCTAGAACTGCTCAGAACCCGCTGAATACCACCTCTGAGCCAACTGAGTATTGTTGTGTTTTTCAAGCCTCGTGTATTGTTCAAATGTTGATCATGCTTATTAATTGTTGCTGCACAGCATGTTTTTAATGTTTCAATACCAATTTTGTTGGAAATGCCAATAAAATAAATATATGTTTAATTTTTTCAACTATTTATATTTTTATTCCTGAGAGTAGTTGTCGTAGGGGCCTTAGTTTAAAGCTTTTCCTGGAGCCCATAATGCTGTTAAGACGGTCCTTATGATACCAAAGAAAAATATTCCATTCCAGGTTTTTTTTCTGAAGGCAGATCACCCAGGAAATAAGGAAGCTAAAACTGAAATTTTCAAGCCAATTTCATCATTCTTCATTTTTTTCTGGCAAAGTGTCTAACTGGGTTCCTAGAATAAATAATTTCTAACGTTCTCAATAGATGGTGATCCATCCTTATTGACTAAACCAGGATCCATGGTTGAATCAAGTTTTCAGAGTGGCTCTGAGGAAAGGAAGGTTTTTGTTTGGCTTCAGAATCACTTCCTCTCACTGTGTGTCTCACACAGTAACAGACTGCCATGTCTTCAGGTTTAAGGTTATTCATTTGCAGATATTCGCATCATCCCTGGAGGTGGTTGTTGTAGAGTGGTGGTTACAGAATGAGACAGAGCCAGGCTAAAGCTAACAGACTTTATTCCATTGAATAAAGGGTCGCTGCGGCTGCCGGGGCTAACTGACAGCCAGCTGGCGGCGACAGCTGATGCTGTTTGACAGCTCCCTTTTATAGCCGGCTGTCAAACGGCATCAACCAATGGGAGCGATCGGTGCTCCCGCGTAGGTGGCGGACCAGAGAGAGGACTGCTGTTAGTCTCTGAACACAGCACTCCTTTCCCCTGGCCACGAGCATGCGTAGTCCTGCAGCCGGGCTGGCCACTTTCGCTCGCGGCCTGATCTTCGCAGTTCCTGAGGTTTGCCTGCTGCCATCAAGTCCCGCTCTCCCCGGGCGCTGTCTGGAGCTCGAAGAGGGTCGTCGGATGTCCGAGTCCTGGTGTCTGGCTGCTGACCGGGTAAGCCCTCTTGATCGGCTCGCAGCAGCTGGTAGGCTGGGTTGTTGGGCGGCTGGTAGACTGGGGACTCTAGCGGGTTGGCTGCGGCAGGTGGCTGGTAGACCGGGTTGTCCGGCAGCTGCTAGACCGGGATTTCAGTGGCAGTCTTCCTTCAGCATCTCCTTAGCTGATCTATGTGTCTTCTCCAAACTCAACCGTCCTCCAAGAGGATCCTGTAGGACTTGGGCCCTGTAATAGAGACTATTTGCCCTGGTAGCCATAAGGGATGCCCCGCATAGTTCCTGGCATAAACCAGGTCTTGCAGGGTGAACTCCCTGGTATGGCTGTCAGAAGCCAGTGGTGTGCTAGGAGCATAGTGGGGGTGCAACCTGTCCAGGGTGATTCTGAGGCGTCTGCCCATCAAAAGTTCTGCTGGGATCTTGTTAGTAGTGGGGCATGGAGTAGCATGTTGCATGAGCAAGTAAGTGGACAGTTTGGAGTGCCAGTCTGCTTGGCCAAGCCTGGCCAAAACTTCCTTCATAGACCTAACAGCCCTCTCAGCCATCCCATTGCTTGCAGGGTGAAAGGGGGCTGTGAGGGCGTGTCTGATGCCCAGGTTGGCTGCGAAGATTGCAAACTCATTGGAACTAAATTGGGGGCCATTATCTGAAATCAAGGTGTCAGGAAGTCCATGTGTAACAAACAGTCTGGTCAAGGCCCTTGTGACAGCCAGTGTAGTGGTGGAGGGGAGCAAAGCCACATCAATCCACTTAGAGAATGAGTCTACTACAACCAAAAAGGTCTTACCCTGCATAGGGCCAGCCAGGTCAATATGCAGCCTGGAGCAAGGGGCCCTAGCATCTTCTCATCTGGTTGGGGCAGCTGTTGGTGGGGCTGCTCTAGTCACCTGGCAGGCCTGGCATGTGCTTACCCAGTTGGCAATCCGGGCATCCAATCCTGACCACCATACGTAGCTGCGGGCCAAGGCCTTCATCCTCACGATGCCAGGGTGACCCTCGTGCAGTGCCTTTAAAACTTGTTCTTGCAAAGTGGGTGGTATGACCACCCTTGTCCCCCATAACAGACAGCCCTGAAGTGAAGACAACTCTTGCCTGCAGGTCTTAAATGGCATGAATTCAGGGGCATACTGAATATCAGGCTACCCCTCCCCACCCAGTCCAGGACTTGGGAAATCACTTGGTCCCTTCTGGAGTGGGCAGCAATATCCCCAGCTGAGACTGGTAGGTCAAGTACATTGCAGTCGAAGATTGCGTGGATGGGAGCTGGGTCTTCAACTGGTGTTGGCAGAGGGCATCTGCTGAGGGCATCTGCATGGCACAGGTTCTTCCCCAGGCAATGTACCAGTTTGTATGAGTAGGCAGCCAGGAACAGAGTCCATCTTGTCATTCACGGGGATAGTACCTGTGGCGTTTGCTTATCTCCAGCTAAAAGTCCCAAAAGTGGCTTGTGATCTGTCAAAAGTTCAAAACAATGGCCATAGAGAAACTCGTGGAATTTTTTTACAGCAGCAACAGCTGCTAGGGCTTCCTTATCGATTTGACTATAGTTCCTCTTGGCTGCAGAGATAGTTCTTGAAAAGAAGGCAATGGGTGTCTCAGATCCATTTGGGAGCCTATGGCTCAATACTGCTCCTATGCCAAAGGGTGAGGCATCTGAGGCTAACACCAGGGGCAGGTTTGGGTTAAATTGGATCAACACAGCGTTTGAAGTTAAAAGAGACTTAACTGCTTGGAAAGTGTTAAGTTTTGAGCATGGGCAAGAAAGAATGGAGACAAGCCTCTGAACAGTGAACTTCAGCTCTTTATTTACATTGTGACTTCTCACTCAATAGCAGTTAAACCCGTCTTATATAGGCAAACCCTGTAACTTTTAACCAAGAATGAGCTAGGAGTGCTAGCTCTTATAACCAATAGGAACTCTCTGTTAAGGGCCAATCGGATTCCCCGGGATGGGCCAATCTGGTCCAGCCGCTTAACAGCCAATCAGAAGTGCAGGGCCAGAACCCTGCACTTAACTCCAAGCTCACACTTTATTAAATCTTCATGCATACACAACACCCCTTCTCCCTGGCTTCTTATTTGCAGGGTGCAGTTACATAGTCCCTTAGGTAGGACGGTTGTCTTATTAGTCTCTTTGATTTCCGTTGTATCAGCTGGCTGCAATCATGCTGAGGTAGATTGTTGTTTGGCAATGGGGCTGTTTCTGGTTCAGAGTTCACTTCTACGTCGTTGCCCACATTCTCTGCAATTCCCTGAGGTGCAACCGTCTCTCCCTCCGGCTCTGCTTCCTGAGTCTCTATCAAGCCGTCGTTTCCTTCGAACGGGTTCTCTAGGAATTCATCTTCTTCTGTACCTCCCCCCCCTCAGTTTGGTCATAGGGGAGTTGCGGACTGGCTGCTGGAAGCCACGATCGTAATTGATCGATATGACGTTTCCAAAGTTTATCGTCAAGGCATTGTACAAGGTAGGATCTGGGGCTGGTTACATGTACTACTGTCGCTTCCACGATAGGTTTTTAGCATATACCAAGTCTCCTACCTGGAAGGTACGACAGCGGCCACTGGATCCTAGTGGTTTCTCTGGTTCGTAAGCTGGGTGCAACCGGTTGAGGTGGGAGCGGAGCTTTCGTCCCATTAGCAGTTCAGCGGGAGTTTTGTTGGTGACGTTATGTGGGGTGATGTTTTGCAAGAAAAGGATTCGATTGACCTTGTCATCAATGTTGTCACAGTCTACCTTCTGTAAGGTTTTCTTCACAAATTGGACCATGCGTTCTGCTTTGCCATTGGTCTCAGGGTGCGCAGGCGAGGTGAGCACATGGCGAATGCCATGGTCAGTGAGGTACTGCTCGATCGCTAGTGCGGTAAATTGAGGGCCGTTATCGGATACCAGGACGTCTGGTAATCCGTGGGTTGCAAAGAGTCTGTCTAAGGTTTTGATAACTGCCTCGGAGGTCATAGTCATCATGCGATGGATCTCGAGCCAATTCAAGTAGGCATCGATGGTAAGCAGGAAGGTGTGGCCTTTGGTTGGCCCTGCGAAGTCCAAGTAAATTCGGGACCAGGGTCCACGTGGTGTCTACCATTCAGTAGGCATGGCTTTTGGAGGGGCATTGCTGACTTCTTGGCATTTGGGACAAGCTTTAACCCACTGTTTGATTTGCTTGACAATGCCCGGCCACCATGCGTAGCTTCGCACAAGGGCTTTCATTCGCATGATGCCGGGGTGGCCATCGTGCAAGGTTCTCAGCAGTGCTTTCTGGAGTCGTTCTGGGATAATGACTCTATCGCCCCAGATGACACAGCCTTTCTGGGAGAAGAGCTTGGTTTGTCGAGTCTTGAAAGGTGTGAAATCATCTGATAACTGGTCCAATGGCCATCCGTGTTCTACCCTTAGGACTCATGCTAGGGTGTGGTCGCGTTTGGTTTCTCTCACGATATCTCGGGCGGTTAGTGGTGGTGAGTTGAGTGCCTCAATTTGCAATGTGGTTACCGTTGGTGCAGGATCGTTGAGAGTCTCTGGAAGCGGTGCTCGGCTCAATGCGACGGCGTGGGGAATGGCCTTCCCCAGGCGGTATTGCAGCCAATAGTTATAAGCAGCTAAGAATTCTGACCATCGGGTCATCCTAGGGGATAATATGTAGGAAGTCGGCTTATCTCCAGCTATTATCCCCAATAATGGTTTGTGGTCAGTCACAATAGTAAAAGCCCGGCCATACACGTATTCGTGGAATCTTTTCACATCTGAGACAATTGCGAAGGCTTCTTTATCGATTTGTCCATAGTTTCGCTCAGTTTTTGAAAGAGTCTTTGAAAAATATGCAACAGGGGCTTCATTCCCATTAGGCAGTACATGACTCAAAATGGCACCTACCCTGAAAGGTGATGCATCACATGTTATAACTAACGGCAAAGTCTCGTTATACTGCATGAGTACAGAGTCAGAAGTGAGCAGTTTTTTAACATTTCGGAATGCCTGTTCTTCACGGTAACCCCATAGCCAATTTGCTTTTTTATTTAACAACCAGTGTAATGGTTCAGCAACCGTTGCTTTGTGCGGCAAAAATACATTATAAAAATTGATGAGGCCTAGGAACGCCCGGAGATTGGCCTTGTTTCATGGCCTGGGAGCGTTTTTGATCGCTTTTAGTTTACTTTCGGTTGGGTGAATGTCCTGGCTATCAATCAGGTACCCTAAAAACTCAACACTGTCAGTACACAATTTACATTTGTTTTTTTTAACCTTAAGACCGGCCTCTTGGAATTTTTTTAGGACTAATTTTACCCGGTCCTGTAAGATTTTTTTTGTAGGGGCTGCAATTAATACATCGTCAAAATAGGGGACCACGCCCTTAATTCCTTGCAATAACCTTTCCATAAGGCTCTGAAAAATCCCCGGGGCTACACAAACTCCGAATTGCAGCTGGGTAATTTAAAGGCACCTCGGTGCGTCACAATAGTTTGGGCCTGTGACGTTTTTTCATCTACTGATAATTGCTGATATGCCTGAGCTAAATCTAATTTAGCGAAGACTTTCCCGCCCCTCAGGGAATGGAGGAGATGCTGCACCACCAGAACTGGATACGCGTTCTGTTGCAGGGCGTGGTTCAAAGTGGCCCGGTAGTCCCCACAAATTCGGATTGACCCATCTGGCTTAATGGGTGTTACAATTGGGGTTTCCCAAGGGGAGTGATCGATGGGCTCTAACACCCCCTGAGCTATCAGTTTGTCGAGTTGTTCGTCGATTTTCGATTTTAAGGCAAATGGAACTCGACGGGGCTTTAGATGGATGGGAGCTATTTTTGGATCTAGATTGAATGAAATTGGGGTCCCCTTGTACTCGCCTAAGCTGACTCGGTTTATGCCGGCCACTTCAATGCCGAGTGGCGCGAACCATAGGAGGCCCAGTAGGCTAGGCCTATCTCTATCGATGACCGTTAAAAGTAAGTATGCTGTGTGCTTCTTGAAGGAGACTTGGACTCGGCAGCAACCGATGATGGGGATTCGATTCCCTTGGTAGTCCTTGAAGATGAGACATTGGGAGCGGAGATCTTGGCATTGAATTGTGGGGATGAGTTGCTTGAGTGTCTTCCAGGACACCATCGAGAGGGACGATCCCAAGTCGACCTCCATGTGGCAAGGCTGGTTCTCAATGGCTACTGTGACTCGGATTTTCTTAGTGTTCAAGGCTGAGGCGTGACCGATAGTGATAGTATGGTGAGCCTCTTCTCTCTGCAAAGCTCGATTTCTGTAGGAGTAGTTTACTGGCTCTCGCCGTACAGGACAGTTTCCTGTCGATTGGCGATAGTTAGCCCCTTTTAAGGCCTGGCTGGGTCCTGGCAAGCTGCGGCAGAACCGTCCAATGTGGCCTCGTTTCCCGCACTCATGGCAGAATGTGTCGCGGAATTTGCATTCGGACCTGGCATGGTTGGTTCCGTAGCCAGCGCAAGCGTGTAAGGACTTCGGGTGATGGTCCCGGTCAGACCGCAGTCGATGGACCCCTTCTTTGTCACTGTCTGACGACGAAGAGAGGTCCTCGTGGTGCGTTGTCACAAGCTTCCTTTCTGAACTAGGTGAGATGTCGCTGGCCATTGGTGGTACCGGAGCGCGGTTTCAGCATAATTGTGCAGCCGACTTCCTGGTTGCTTCTGCTGCAGTAGCATCGGCGATGGTATCGGCAAGGCTGATGTCGCCTTTCACCATCAGCTTGCTTTGGACGCCTGGTGCATCTAGTCCCAGAACTATGCGATCTCTTAGTGCTTCTTCTAAATCGGCAAATCTGCAGAGGCCTCCCAAATTTTGGAGGTCTGCTATGAAGTCGGCCATGCTTTCTCCCTTCCTCTGGCTCCTCTGATAAAACTCGTGGCATCTCACGAGCGTAGGCACGGTTGGGGCGTAGTGGTCTCATAGGATAGGTTCGAGGTTGTCCCAATCCATGGCCTTCACTTCTCGGGGTTTGGCTAGTGCTTTAGCCATCTTAAATACGGTTGGACCACAATGCGTTAGAAACACCGCCCATTTCTTCCCGGCTGTGGCGTCCTTTAAGTTGTTCATCTCTAAGAACATTTGGAAGCGATCCATGTAAGACTCCCAGTTTTCCTGTGCTGGATTGAACAGAGTGGGTGGTACGATGCCACCGGACATGGTTTCGTTGTTGGCGTCATCTGTCACATGCTCGGTGTTCTTCGAAGTTTCGTTGGTTCAGATATCTCCATATCCCATCCTCGTCGCCAGTATTAAGTTTTGAGCATGGGCGAGAAAGAATGGAGACAAGCCTCTGAACGGTGAACTTCAGCTCTTTATTTACATTGTGACTTCTCACTCAATAGCAGTTAAACTCGCCTTATATAGGCAAACCCTGTAACTTTTAACCAATAACGAGCTAGGAGCGCTAGCTCTTATAACCAATAGGAACTCTCTGTTAAGGGCCAATCGGATTCCCCGGGACGGGCTAATCCGATCTGGCCGCTTAACAGCCAATCAGAAGTGCAGGGCCAGAATCCTGCACTTAACTCCAAACTCACACTTTATTAAATCTTTATGCATACACAACAGAAAGCGTTGGCTTCTCTCTGTCCCCAGTGCCGGGGGGGGGCTTTTTATCTAAGAGCCTATGAAGGGGTTCAGCTACAGAGGCCTTGTGAGGTAGGAAAGATGCATAAAAATTCAGAAGCCCTAAAAAGGCCTGCAATTCAGTTTTGTTAGAGGGTGTGGGTGCCTTGTGGATGGCTCTAACCTTAGTTTTTATGGGGTGAATTCCAGAGGCATCAATTCGATAACCAAGGAAGTCCACTTGCTTGGTGGCAATGGTGCATTTGTCTTTTTCAGTTTAAGCCCATTTAGCCTAAATCTGTCAAGGACCGACCTGACTCTGAGTAATAATTTTGTTCTGTTGGTGGCAGAAACTAAAATGCCATCAAAGTATGGAACTACCCCCGGAAGACCCTGGAGGATTCTCTCCATGAGGGACTGAAAAATGCCTGGGGTCACACTGACCCCAAATTGTAAACGTTTACATCTAAAGTTGCCACTGTGTGTAACTATAGTTTGCAAGTCAGCAGTGTGTTGGTCCATAGGAAATTGCTGATATGCTTGGGACATGTCTAACTTTGAAAAAATTGTACCTGGTTCAAAGGAGTGTAGCAAGTGTTGGATTACAGGTACTGGGTATGCAATAATTTGGAGAAAACGGTTCAGGGACGTTTTATAGTCAGTGCAGATTCTCACGGTGCCATCTTTTTTAAAGGGGGTGACTTTGGGCGTTTCCCACTTGGCGAAATCTACCTTCTCCAGCACTCCTTGTTTAATAAGTTTATCTAATTCTGCATCCAATTTAGGCCGAATGGCAAAAGGTACCCTTCGCGGTTTTAAACGAATTGGGGTGGCTTGGGGGCCCACATCGAACGAGATAGGGGTGCCAGAATAACAACCTAGTTCACTACTGAAAACATCAGAGTAGTCCCTGAAAAGGGAATCTACTTCAGAATTTACCACAGAGTGAAACCCTATAATGTTAAGGCCTAGGGCAGGGAACCAATCTAGTCCTTGCAAGCTAGGAAGGGCACCATCTACAACCACCAGTGGCAAGTGTCCTCTAAAGTTCTGGAATTGAATGAGGAATTTGCCCTTACCCAGGACTGGAATGGTCTTTCCCTGGTAGTCTTGAAGAGTCAGGTGGCAGTTGAGCAGCTTCTTTTAGAGCGAAGGTAGCAATTTCTTCAGGGTGGTCCACGAGATGATGGAGAGGGCAGATCTGGTGTCTACCTCCATCCAGCAGGGTTTACCTTCTATAAAAAGAGAAATGCTTATTTTGTTAGACCTAGGGGTGATATTGTCTGCGTGGTAACATGTGTAGCAATCTTCAACTTGCCTTTGGAAGGAGGCAGCAGCCTGAGGTCTTTGCATGGAGGTCTGATCAGCTTGGCAAACCCTGGCTATGTGCCCTCTCTTCTGGCAGTTTAGACAGATAACGTTTCTGAATCTGCAAGTTGATCTGCGGTGGTTACCCCCACAGCTCATACAATTGGGTTGCTGTCTGGTTGTTTTTCTTAGGTAGCTCTGTGGGGCGGGGTCTTGGACGTGTGAGGCAGTTTATTTCAAGAGGTTCCTCTTCTTGGGAGACCTCATTGTAGTGAATGGTAGAGTGCCCTTGCCTTAAGGGGTCCCCCTGAATCTCAGCTGCTGATATCTCTGATAACTCAGCAGCATGAGCCTCCTCAATAGCTAAGGCCAGGGTTAAATCTTTTTTAGCAAGTAAACACCTCTGTAGCTTTAGGTCCTTAACTCCTCCCACAATTTGGTCAAGCAACATGTCCTCAAGGTAATCCCTAAACCGACAGTGTATGGCAGCTGCCATGCTTAAGGCTGCCATGTACTGACTCATAGTTTCCCCTTCAGCTTGAACTCTCCTCCTAAAAGCCAATCTCCTAGCTATCTGAGAGGGTCTGGAGAATAGTGATTTGCCAGGATTTCCTTCAACTCATCCCAGCCTTTATAGAGTGCGGGGACACTAGTGCAGAGGCTGTATCAAAAACTGTAGCCTCAGGGAGAAGACGGAGTTCCGTTTTGGTGATACAGCTGCGATCTCAGGGCTCTGAGATCGCAGCCGATATTTTCACCCCTGGTCAGTACCAATGAAACTAAACCATCCTGTAGAGGTGGTGATCGTGAAGGGCATAGTCTCAGGATCCCAGGGATATCGCAAAATCTCTGGTTTGATCTGGGAGAAGCCCTTTTGCTGGCGGTGGAGAGGCAGCCTCCATAGCTGCTGAAGTCGGGACAGCTCCGGAAAGAAAGTGGCTGGAAATGAAAGTGTGTCGGCTGGGTGAGAAACTTCTTTTGTGTTGTAAATTCACTGAGATTTGAAAGGGCACGCTGAATAGAGAAGAAACCTGTGAGATTTTTTTTTGACAAAAACTGTTTGAGCGGCGTTTTTTAAAGTGATGTCAAATTGAGGCTTGGATTTTTTTTTTTCTTACTTTTTTGGGGGGGACTTTAGTGTGACTTTGTAGGTAACCGAATTGAATTTTCTCTTACATATATTTTTATGCTCCTTTTGATTTTTTAATTTTCTTTTAGGATAGAGGCTCCCTTTGGCTATTTTTTTTTGTATAAATTATCCTTTTTTTTCTGGCTGGGGGGGAAGAGTATTAAGAAACTTTGTAACACTGCCAACTAGAGGCTTGAAAATATTTTATTTGAATTGGAGAGAACTGTAAGAAGACTCCTTCTCAAAGACATTTTAATGTGATAAGATAGAGGGAGAGCAGAGCAAAATATTATTACAGGTAATTTCCTGGACTCTTATCAATATTTCAACACTTGAGCCTTGGCTTTGAAGCTGGTGGAGAAGAGAGTCATAATAAGAGCCTTGGATAATTAAATAAAGTGCAGTGTGCATATATATATATATATATATATATATATATATATATATATATATGTGTGTGTGTGTGTTTTCTTAAGTTTTCGCGGGTACTTACATGTCTGATATTCAGCTTTGTTCGGGTATTTTCCTGCACTCACAAACAAAAAAATCTCCACACCACAAGCCAGGCAAACACCTGGGCAGAAACAGATCCCCACTGATACCTCCAGCTCAAACACACCCCAACCAGGCACCCAGATGAAACCCAGCTTCCTAACTAATGATAGCCGTCCATTTACCCGAAGCCAAGCTGCACTAAAGGCCTCCAATAAAGAAACACAATGTTGCCAGCCAATCAAGATACAAAAAGAGCCCCCCACAAAAAAAGACAGAAGATATTAGTAGCAGAACACAGCAAACTCCAAGACCAATAAACACAGACCAAGACTCTCAACCAATCAGGAGGAAGAAAAAACCATTCTGACACAGCAATAGGCTGCCCCAAATTTAAATCTGAAACCACTGTAAAAGTTTGACTCATAGACAAACACCATACAGAAGCCTGATGATGGCAGATGAGATTCTGCTGAAACGTTGTTACAACTTTAAAAGCACCACGTGGGAAAAACCTGCACTCACAAACAAAAAAATCTCCACACCACAAGCCAGGCAAACACCTGGGCACAAACAGATCCCCCCTGATACCTCCAGCTCAAACACACCCCAACCAGGCACCCAGATGAAACCCAGCTTCCTAACTAATGATAGCCGTCCATTTACCCGAAGCCAAGCTGCACTAAAGGCCTCCAATAAAGTAACACAATGTTGCCAGCCGTGTCAGAATGGTTTTTTCTTCCTCCTGATTGGTTGAGAGTCTTGGTCTGTGTTTATTGGTCTTGGAGTTTGCTGTGTTCTGCTACTAATATCTTCTGTCTGGTTTTTTTTGGGGGGGGTCTCTTTTTTTATCTTGATTGACTGGCAACATTGTGTTACTTTATTGGAGGCCTTTAGTGCAGCTTGGCTTCGGGTAAATGGACGGCTATCATTAGTTAGGAAGCTGGGTTTCATCTGGGTGCCTGGTTGGGGTGTGTTTGAGCTGGAGGTATCAGGGGGGATCTGTTTGTGCCCAGGTGTTTGCCTGGCTTGTGGTGTGGAGATTTTTTTGTTTGTGAGTGCAGGCTTCCAAATGATTGAGAGCCTGGTGGAATCATCTCTTCTGTTCATGCTTTCTGGTCTTTTTTCAATCTCTATGGCTTCTCTGATGATTCTGTGGCTGGGATTTTCTATGGTGGCTAGGGTTTTGGTGCCATTGAAGGTGATGTTATGACCTGTGGCTTCCATGTGTTGGACGAGTGAGGAAGTGTGTTCCAGCTTTTTGACTGCATTTTTGTGTTCATCCAGGCGGGTGCTTATTCTTCTATTGGTCTGTCCAATGTATGTGGCCGGGCATGATGCACAGGGGACTTCATATATGCCTTGGTTTTCCAGGTCAATTTTGTCTTTGGGGTTCCTGAGGATGGCTGCTATTTTTCTGTCTGTTTTGAAGGCAGTCTTGATGTGGTGTCTGTATAGAATCTTACTAATTTTGTCTGTAGTGCCTCTTATGTAGGGCAGGACAGCTGTTCCACAGGTCTGTTCATCTTCTGGGTCTCTATTATGTCTCAGTGTGTTTTTGTGGATCAAGTTGGTGATATTGCTCTTGTGGAAGCCGTTGGCTGTCAATATTTTAGTCAGGGTGCATAGTTCAGTCTTAATGTGTGTCTTGTCTGCCAGGCGTTTGGTTCTGGTAATTAGTGCTTTAGCCACGGAGTTTATCTGTGCTGGGTGGTGGTGGGATTGGGCGTTGAGGTAGCGGTTGGTGTGTGTTTTCTTCTGGTATATGGTGTGTCCTAGTGTGCCATCTGTTTTCTTGTAGATTAGTACATCTAGGAATGGTAGTTGTTTGTTTGTTTCTGTTTCCATGGTGAACTTGATTTTGGGGTGTGCGCTGTTTAGGTGTGTTAGGAAGTTATTCTTGTCCATGGGGCCAAATCACGAATGTGTCATCGATATATCTTAACCATAGTTTGGGTTTGAATATGGCATTAGCCAGGGCTCTGGATTCAAATTCTTCCATGAACAGGTTTGCAATGACAGGTGACAGTGGTGATCCCATGGGGGCTCCTTCAATTTGTTTGTATCTTTGTCCTTTGTATATGAAATATGTGTTGGTTAAGCAGTGTTCTGTTAGTTCCATGAGGTGTTTAGCTGGTTGGTATTTATTTTTGATGATTTCGAGGGTCTCTTTTATCGGGACTTGAGTAAATAGTGAAACCACATCAAAACTTACAAGCAGATCTTCTTGCTCCACGTGTAGATCTTTGATCATTTCCAAGAAGTGGTATGAGTTTTGTACATGAGAAGCTGCTGTTTCAGCATGGGGCTGTAGCTCTTTTGCTAGGTGTTTAGCCAGGTTTTGTAGTGGTGCTCCTCTGGAGCTGACTATGGGTCTGAGAGGTATGCCTTCTTTATGTATTTTTGGGAGGCCGTATAGTTTGGGGCATCTGGAAGATTTCTCTCTGGGTATGATCGTGTGTTGGATCTCTTTGCTTATGTGGCTGGTTATAATTTTCTTCTTGGTTAATTGTTCCAGATATGTGGTTGGGTCTGTGTTTATGGGTTTGTATGTGGAGTCTTGGAGTAGGTCTGTCAATTTAGTTTCATAGTCTTTTCTGTCCATTACCACAGTGGCATTCCCTTTATCTGCTGGGAGGATGATTATGCTGCTGTCTCTTTTCAGGGTTTGTAGCGCTTTAATTTCATTTTGCTGTAAGTTGCTTTTGGGTGGTTTGCTTGTGCATAGAATGTTGGTAACTTGGTGTCTTATTTTATCAGCTTCATCTATATTTAATTTAGTTAGGCTGGATTCTACTGCACATATGATGGATTCTGTGGGGATTTTTTGGGGTGCTATAGCATAATTGAATCCTTTGGTTAGGACTTCTGTTTCTGTTTTGGTGAGTTCTCTGTTGGAAACATTGTACACTAATTGTTTCAGGTGTTGTTGTGAGTTGTTGGGAACCCCAAAGACAAAATTGACCTGGAAAACCAAGGCATATATGAAGTCCCCTGTGCATCATGCCCGGCCACATACATTGGACAGACCAATAGAAGAATAAGCACCCCCCTGGATGAACACAAAAATGCAGTCAAAAAGCTGGAACACACTTCCTCACTCGTCCAACACATGGAAGCCACAGGTCATAACATCAACTTCAATGGCACCAAAACCCTAGCCACCATAGAAAATCCCAGCCACAGAATCATCAGAGAAGCCATAGAGATTGAAAAAAGACCAGAAAGCATGAACAGAAGAGATGATTCCACCAGGCTCTCAATCATTTGGAAGCCTGCACTCACAAACAAAAAAATCTCCACACCACAAGCCAGGCAAACACCTGGGCACAAACAGATCCCCCCTGATACCTCCAGCTCAAACACACCCCAACCAGGCACCCAGATGAAACCCAGCTTCCTAACTAATGATAGCCGTCCATTTACCCGAAGCCAAGCTGCACTAAAGGCCTCCAATAAAGTAATACAATGTTGCCAGCCAATCAAGATACAAAAAGAGACCCCCCCCAAAAAAAACAGACAGAAGATATTAGTAGCAGAACACAGCAAACTCCAAGACCAATAAACACAGACCAAGACTCTCAACCAATCAGGAGGAAGAAAAAACCATTCTGACACAGCAATAGGCTGCCCCAAATTTAAATCTGAAACCACTGTAAAAGTCTGACTCACAGACAAACACCATACAGAAGCCTGATGATGGCAGATGAGATTCTGCTGAAACGTTGCTACAACTTTAAAAGCACCACTATTATGACGTGGGAGAATACCCGAACAAAGCTGAATGCCAGACATGTAAGTACCCGCGAAAACTTAAGAAGACAAATATCAAACCTCTACGGGGAGGGAATAAACAGCCAGATCAAAACCTACGAGAAACTGGAAATTAAAAGAGCAGTAATAATATGTGACCTCCAATTCCTACGCAGCTGCAGAGAAAACAATACTACACCAACCTGCTTCAAATTAACATTTCATCAAAGCACAGCAGCCACTAAACATATCCTGAAAAGAACTGAAATGGCTCTACTAAGGAACGAGCTCCACAGTAAGAGATTCCAATTACATCAGTTAAACAAAGATTTGCTAGCACTACACCTGGAATTGAGCAGCAAAATCCACCCTCTACTTTGGGACAATATAAAACAAGTTACAACTTGGAGAGCTGAATCTGCAAACATTTACAAACAGGAAAAAAATTAAAGAAATTAGAACATGACAAGAAAACCCCCAACAACTCACAACAACACCTGAAACAATTAGTGTACAATGTTTCCAACAGAGAACTCACCAAAACAGAAACAGAAGTCCTAACCAAAGGATTCAATTATGCTATAGCACCCCAAAAAATCCCCACAGAATCCATCATATGTGCAGTAGAATCCAGCCTAACTAAATTAAATACAGATGAAGCTGATAAAATAAGACACCAAGTTACCAACATTCTATGCACAAGCAAACCACCCAAAAGCAACTTACAGCAAAATGAAATTAAAGCGCTACAAACCCTGAAAAGAGACAGCAGCATAATCATCCTCCCAGCAGATAAAGGGAATGCCACTGTAGTAATGGACAGAAAAGACTATGAAACTAAATTGACAGACCTACTCCAAGACCCCACATACAAACCCATAAACACAGACCCAACCACATATCTGGAAAAATTAACCAAGAAGAAAATTATAACCAGCCACATAAGCAAAGAGATCCAACACACAATCATACCCAGAGAGAAATCTTCCAGATGCCCCAAACTATACGGCCTCCCAAAAATACACAAAGAAGGCATACCTCTCAGACCCATAGTCAGCTCCAGAGGAGCACCACTACAAAACCTGGCTAAACACCTAGCAAAAGAGCTACAGCCCCATGCTGAAACAGCAGCTTCTCATGTACAAAACTCATACCACTTCTTGGAAATGATCAAAGATCTACACGTGGAGCAAGAAGATCTGCTTGTAAGTTTTGACGTGGTTTCACTATTCACTCAAGTCCCGATAAAAGAGACCCTCGAAATCATCAAAAATAAATACCAACCAGCTAAACACCTCATGGAACTAACAGAACACTGCTTAACCAACACATATTTCATATACAAAGGACAAAGATACAAACAAATTGAAGGAGCCCCCATGGGATCACCACTGTCACCTGTCATTGCAAACCTGTTCATGGAAGAATTCAAATCCAGAGCCCTGGCTAATGCCATACTCAAACCCAAACTATGGTTAAGATATATCGATGACACATTCGTGATTTGGCCCCATGGACAAGAAAACCTAAACAACTTCCTAACACACCTAAACAGCGCACACCCCAAAATCAAGTTCACCATGGAAACAGAAACAAACAAACAACTACCATTCCTAGATGTACTAATCTACAAGAAAACAGATGGCACACTAGGACACACCATATACCAGAAGAAAACAAACACCAACCGCTACCTCAACACTCAATCCCACCACCACCCAGCACAGATAAACTCCGTGGCTAAAGCACTAATTACCAGAACCAAATGCCTGGCAGACAAGACACACATTAAGACTGAACTATGCACCCTGACTAAAATATTGACAGCCAACGGCTTCCACAAGAGCAATATCACCAACTTGATCCACAAAAACACACTGAGACATAATAGAGACCCAGAAGATGAACAGACCTGTGGAACAGCTGTCCTGCCCTACATAAGAGGCACTACAGACAAAATTAGTAAGATTCTATACAGACACCACATCAAGATTGCCTTCAAAACAGACAGAAAAATAGCAGCCATCCTCAGGAACCCCAAAGACAAAATTGACCTGGAAAACCAAGGCATATATGAAGTCCCCTGTGCATCATGCCCGGCCACATACATTGGACAGACCAATAGAAGAATAAGCACCCCCCTGGATGAACACAAAAATGCAGTCAAAAAGCTGGAACACACTTCCTCACTCGTCCAACACATGGAAGCCACAGGTCATAACATCAACTTCAATGGCACCAAAACCCTAGCCACCATAGAAAATCCCAGCCACAGAATCATCAGAGAAGCCATAGAGATTGAAAAAAGACCAGAAAGCATGAACAGAAGAGATGATTCCACCAGGCTCTCAATCATTTGGAAGCCTGCACTTACAAACAAAAAAATCTCCACACCACAAGCCAGGCAAACACCTGGGCACAAACAGATCCCCCCTGATACCTCCAGCTCAAACACACCCCAACCAGGCACCCAGATGAAACCCAGCTTCCTAACTAATGATAGCCGTCCTTTTACCCGAAGCCAAGCTGCACTAAAGGCCTCCAATAAAGTAACACAATGTTGCCAGCCAATCAAGATACAAAAAGAGACCCCCCCCCCCAAAAAAAAAAAAAACAGACAGAAGATATTAGTAGCAGAACACAGCAAACTCCAAGACCAATAAACACAGACCAAGACTCTCAACCAATCAGGAGGAAGAAAAAACCATTCTGACACAGCAATAGGCTGCCCCAAATTTAAATCTGAAACCACTGTAAAAGTCTGACTCACAGACAAACACCATACAGAAGCCTGATGATGGCAGATGAGATTCTGCTGAAACGTTGCTACAACTTTAAAAGCACCACTATTATGACGTGGGAGAATAGCCGAACAAAGCTGAATGCCAGACATGTAAGTACCCGTGAAAACTTAAGAAAACATATATATATATTTATATATTTATATATTTATATATTTATATATATATATATATATATATATATATATATATATATATATATATATATATATATATATATATATATATATATATATATATATATATATATATATATATATATATATTTGTGATACCCCTACTCACCAGCCTCTTTGTAAATTCCAATTCTAGTAATATTCTTATTTTTGCTTTTTATTTCAAAGGGAAAGCTCAGAGCTTTTTCTTTATTTTTCTTTTTTTCTCCTTATTTTTACTGGGATCCTTTTGCTTTTTCTATTCATGTATTTGGATCATTCTCTCTCTCTCTCTCTCTCTCTTTTTTTTTTTTTGATTATTGAGACTTCTCAACTGGATTAAGGTGTGAAGAACCTGAAGGAATTTCTTCTTTTCTTTTTGTTCTTTTTTTTCTTAATCAATATTATTATTTTTGGGTTTTTTTTCTTTCTATTTTTCATTTTTTTATGGTGGACTACTTCGTAATTGGATTAGGGTCTAGAAGAACCTGAAGATCTTTCTTTTTTTTTTTTCCTTTTTCTTCTTTGGTTTTGGGCCTTTTAGTATTGGATTTTTCCATTTTGGATTATAATTGGCTATTCTACCAGTTGGATTAAAAGTTAAAAAGAATTTGAAGATTTGGAAGCATTAAAATGAGCAGGAAACTAATATCATCTGCCATTTCTACTTCTACCTCTGCATCCCCACCAGCTGGAGGACAACGTTTAATTCAGACAATGTTGAAGCAAGATAAAGAACAAGAAAAAGTAAATTTACAGATGATTATGCAAGGAATCCAAGACCTCAAGACAAAATCAGACACCATTGAACAAAGAATAGAGAACATTGAACAAAGAATGGAGAAGACTGATGAAAAAGTGGAAAATATTAAACAAATGATGGTGAAGTATGAGGAGAGATTCCAAAAAATTGAGGAAGAAGGTAAACAAAGAGAAGATAAGATTGGAAATATTGACAGTAGATTAACAGTGGTTGAATAAGATAAAAGTGGGATGTTGAGGTGGGAGATGGAAAGGTCTGAATTTTATCTCAGATTTCAAAATATAGAAGAAGAAAAAGGAGAAAATTTGGCTGCAATAATGATAGAAATTTTGGCGGATGCTTTGGAAATTACAAAGGAAAAGATGATGGATGGAGTAGATGAGGTATATCGAGTTTATACAAGATAAGCGATGAGAAATAAATTACCAAAGGAAGTCCATATTAGATTTACCAAAAAATCCATTAAAATACAAATACTACAAGTGGTAAGAGAGAAGACATTGAAATACAAAGGCAAAGAGATTGTGGTTTTAAAACAAATATCCAGAAGAGTGAGAGAGATGAGAAGAGAATATCGATTTCTGACCAAAATGCTTCTGGAAAACGAAGTGAATTATAGATGGCTGATTCCTGAAGGATTAATGTTTACGTGGCAAGAGCAGAGACATAGAATTGACTCAATTGAGAAAGCAGAACTTTTTCATGCAGAATTTTTTGGAAGAAGAGAAGAGGAGGCAGAGAAAGAGGTCTCATTAATTGAGTTTCAAGAAAAACAACTGGAGACTGAAAAAGAGAAAGGTGCAGTAGGTGGACAGGTGGATAGCAAAGAACAGCGTGAAGTGAGATCCATGAGAGCTGTTAGACCTAAATATAAAGCATAATCATGGAAGAAAAAAAACTGATTACAATGAATATAAATGGACTCAATTCAGCTGTTAAAAGAAGGAAAACCTTTTATAAATTAGAGAAATTAAAATTTGATATAATTTGTTTGCAAGAAGTTCATATTAAAAAACAACAAGAACAATTGTTAGTACAGCCAAAACTAGGGAAAATATTTACTTCTTTGACTCAATGTAAGAAAAGAGGAGTGGTTCTATACATTAAAGAGGCTATCCCAGCAAAACTGATCTACACGGATGAAGACGGAAGAATATTAATGGTGGAAATAATGGACAATAATATAAAAATACTCTTGATTGCAATTTATGCTCCGAATGATAAACAAGAAGAGTTTTATAAAAAACTACACATGAAAATAATTGGACTGGACTATGTTAATATAATTATGATGGGAGACTTTAATGGAATTGTGGACAATAAACTGGACTATATAGCAGCAACAACAAAGCAAAATAGAAAGACTCTCCCTAAATCTTTTTTTAAAATGACAGACGAACTAACTTTAAAAGATATTTGGAGAGAAAGAAATGTTAAAGCTAAACAATATACTTTTTATTCAAATAGACATTTATCATGGTCCAGATTAGATATGATTTGGATCTCAACAAAATTAATATCCAATATTCAAGAAACAAATATTGAAACAAGTACTTGGGTAGATCATAGCCCAATGACAATTAAATGGAAGGGACAAAAAAAAAAGATCGAGATGGACATTAAACAATACTATCTTAAAGGAAAAAGATTTTATACAACGGATGGAGAAGGAATTCACTTTTTTCTTGAGAGAAAATAAAAAAGAAGATACTTCAATGCAGAATGTGTGGGATACAATGAAGGCATGTGCTAGAGGTCTGATAATAGATTATACAAGAAAAAAGAATATTAGGAAAAGGCAAACTTCTAAGACCTTGGAAGATGAGTATAAAAGACTTGAAAAAGAATTACAGAAAATTCCACAGAAAAAAGATATTAAATTGAAGCTGGATGTAATTAAACATAAAATGGAATTAATAGAGAAAGAAGAACTGGCACAGAAAATTAGAAATTCTAAACAGAATTACTTTGAAGATGCAAACAAACCAGGTAGATGGCGAGCATATAAATTGAGAAAGGAGAAGGAATCAAGAAAAATATTGAAGCTAATAGATGATCAAGGCCAAGTTTGTAATGGTAATAAGGAGAAAAATGAAATTATTCGAGATTTTTATGGGCAACTATATAAACAAGAGAATATTGATGAGGAAAAATGTGAATGTATTATAAAATGTTGCCATTAGTGTTCCTTTAAAAGACACGTACACGGAAATCAGAACCACAAAAATGCCCTGATATACAGGAAAACTTATCTTGCAAGGACACGACAACTTTAGCTAATCACGCCATAGATAACGCCCGGCTAGCTTGAAAAATCCTTGAGACATGTCAGTGATATATAGTCATGATATATGAGCTATGCATTCCCTTGTTCTGTAAATATTCTTATATGGCATAAACTGCTTATTTCTTTGTTCTTTGTACTCCTAACCCCTCCCTATCTAAAGAACACAATAAAGGAGGTTGTAGCAGAGCAATCGGGGCCGGGACCACTCCATCTGCCCCAGGCGCGATGTGCTTCCTCACTTCAAGCATCTAAATGTCTGGTGTCTTTTCTTGATGCCTAAATTCTGGTCCACCCTCGCGAGGGTCCTGCCAAAACTTAACAGACTAGAAGAAGAAGGTCTGCCGGGCCGGTCGCTCAACGCGACAGCTGGGGGCTCGTCCGGGATCCTTCATCCTTCGGTCTTCTAGTCTCACGGTGTTGCCTCTGTCTAGAGGAACACTGCCTTCACTCCTATTACTACGCACCTGGCAAAGGCTTTGTACAATCGTAAGTAATGGGCTCCCCACTTTCCAAAGTTTCGTCAGTACATAGGGACGAACTTTATGCACTTGTGAAGAAGGCTAATTCTTGTCAAAAATCTAATGGCACTACAATTTTCTCTATCTCTAAAAAATCCCTGACTAATCTTTTACTTTACATAGAAAAATATTGTCCTGTCTATCCCTCTGGAGGAACGCTCAAATCCTCCACTTGGGAGCGGATAGGAAAATATTTTCCTGATACCCCACGGGCTCCCGTGGATATTCTGACTTCCTGGAAGGCTGTTATGGCAGCCATCAACACCATCTATCCTCCCTCTTCGTCTCTAGAACCATCCTCTTCTTCCACTTCCGATCCCAAAACTACCGCCCCTCTCGCTGCCCATCTTGACTCCACTTCTCTACCTCTTCCTCCCTACCCTGACACCTCCCCCTCCCCTTCAGCCCCTGTGTCCGATTTCTCTCCACATCAACCTCTCGGAGGCACTATTACTGAACTCCTTTCCTCTCCTCTTTCTCTGGAAGTTGAAAGCCCTTCGGCTTTTCCTATGACCATTGTCCCAGGGGCGGCGGGAGGAAACGTGTATAACAACATCGAATTTAAAGTTTTGAAACAGATTAAGGACGCTGTAACCACCTACGGTCTACATTCTCCTTTCACGAGGAGGATACTTGATTCCTTAGTTACTACTAACACTGTTATGTTACTATATGACTGGAAAATGCTTTTTTCAATGCTCACGACTCCAGCTCAATATGTTGTTTGGCAATCTGAATATGAAAAAGGGGTAGAAGCAGAAATTCGAAGAGGCTTACCCGCAGGAGCCACTGCAGATCAACTATTGGGGAAAGGGCAATCCGCGACGCTAGTCCAACAACAAAATTGCCCCCATCGCAGTTTTGCCATAATTCACATGTGTGCCATGAATGCTCTTAAGCGGGTGGATGATTTGGATTCTCAGTCTTCCCAAACTTTCTTAAAAATCATGCAGGAGCCAAATGAGCCATATGCTTCTTTCATCAGCCGCCTGCAAACAGCCTTGGATAGGCAAATAGATAATTCCACAGCCAAACAAGAATTGCTCATGAAACTTGCCTTTTCCAACGCTAATCATGATTGCCAAAAAATCCTTCAACCCATGGCCAACAAACCAGGAGCAACCCTGGCTGAATTTTTGCAACTTTGTAGAATTGTGGGCACAACTTCTCATAAAATGAATGCTCTTGCCGCTGCTATCACTACCTCTTTACCTTCCTCTGTTACTGCCTCCCCCTCTGGTAATTGTGCTGCTGATGCTTTTCCCGTAGCGCGCAATGACAATTGCTTTAATTGTGGAAAACCTGGACACTTTAAAAACCAGTATCGAATGCCGGGGGGGAGGTGCACCTCATGGCCAAGCAAAAGGGCCGCCTCCTCCGTCGAAACCTAAAACTATCTGCCCCCGATGCCGTAAAGGGTATCATTGGGCTTCGCAATGCCGCAGCAATCCTCCTCCTCTTCCCCAATCTCCGGGAAACTAATTGAGGGGTTTTCAGCTAACCCCGCCACAAAGGCTGAGTTTTCCGCCACCACCTTCCCGGTAGAATTGGCCGAAGATCTTGTGTATGATGACCCTGGCGCTGTGTTTTCTCTTCCCCTTGTCATCACATTTCTTAAACACCTTCCTCCCTCTAACCCTGTTTTGCTCATTCCTAACTCCTCGTTCACAATTGAGGGCGTGGTCGCTGCTCCCTATCTGTATGATTCATCAGACTTAAAACAGCTTTCTTTGGCCGGAATAGGGGATAGATGCTTTTCTCTAAAAAAGGGGACGATCATCGCTACTCTTATACTTCTGCCCCCTTCTGACGCTCCGTCCTTGTTTGCTTTGCAGCAACCAGTGCAGGCTTCAAAACCTACTCTTACTGTCACGCTTAATGGTCGTCTTTTCGAGGGTCTGATTGATACCGGCTCTGACGTTTCCATCATCCACTCCGCCGAATGGCCCTCCTCTTGGTCCCTTGAGGAAGCATCCTCGGTGCAGGTTGTGGGCAGAGCACAGGCCGCTAAGGTCATCTCTCACTGGCTTTCTGCAGTCACTAAGCATTCTAACATCACTGCTTATCTGAAACCCTACATTTTACCCTTGCATTGCAATTTGTGGGGGCGTGACTTGCTTTCTCAATTTCATGCTTCTATCCAACTGCCATAATCACACCCATGGCTACGCAAGCATACATTGCTCCTCTTGATATTTCCCTAAAAACACCCATTCCAGTATGGGTTGATCAATGGCCACTCACTAAAGAGAAATTGCAGGCCTTACACCTTCTTGTTCAGCAGCAGTTGGATGAGGGTCATATTGAAACATCTACTAGTCCCTACAACACCCCAGTGTTTGTTATCAAGAAAAAATCCGGTAAGTGGTGCCTCCTGCAGGATCTCAGGGCTATCAATTCCATATTTCAACCCATGGGGCCGTTACAATGTGGCCTGCCCAATCCTAATCTTATTCCTGAAGGGTTTGACCTGGTCATCATAGACTTAAAAGATTGCTTCTTTTCCATACCATTGGCACAAAAGGATAGAATGCTTTTTGCTTTCACTATTCCTGAACTTAATAATTCCAAACCTACCTCGCGATACCAATGGAAAGTCTTGCCTCAAGATATGTTAAACTCACCCACAATGTGTCAATTTTTTGTAGACAGGGCTTTATGCCCCTATCGATCTCAATTTCCTGATTTTCTTGTGTATCATTACATGGATGATATTTTAATTGCAGCAAATGGCCCAAAAGGAACAATTCAAAAAACCTTTTCTTTGCTACTAAACATATTAGCACAAGCAGGACTGCACGTAGCCCCTGAAAAAATTCAAACCCAATACCCAATGCGATATCTAGGCCACAAAGTTCTGATGTCCACAGCATCTCCCCATATCCCCGCACTCACACTCCCTCAACCCACCACCTTGGTCCAACTACAACAATGTTTGGGGGTCATTAACTGGGCTTGACCATATCTTGCCCTAACAACACACATGTTATCGCCTCTGTTCCAAGCACTTGTAGGCTTGAAGAACCCAGCAGACAAAGTCATCCTATCCGAGGAACATTTGCAAGCCTTGCAACAAGTAAACAAAGCCCTGGCCACCCAGTGGGTGGACCGCGCTCTTGCAAATACACCACCCTCCCTTGCCATCCTTTCCACACACCACCTTTTAACCGCAATTGTAGTTCAACTCTCCCATACCAAACGCCTGCACATTTTAGAATGGTTACATCTCCCACACACTCCTAGAACTTCAATATTCACAAGAGCAATGCAAATGGCTTTTCTTATTGAAAGAGGAAGGAAAAGGGCTAAGGCCATGATGGGGTTGGATATATTTACATTGTATGTCCCCTTTAAGATTACCCAATGGGAACCCCTCCTACAAGCATCGACCGTTTTACAGGACGCTCTGGAAGAGTGGTGCGGTCAAGTATCATGCCACCTCCCTCCAGATCCCCGTTTACAGGTACTCAGGACCGTTCCATTTGTGCTAACCTCTCCTCTTGTTCAGCAGCCATTAAAGGAAACACTTACTGTGTTTACAGATGGATCCAAGACCATTGGAGCATGTGCATGGTACAGGGATGGCCAGTGGCATAAACGCTTGACCACTCCCTAGCCATCCACACAGCAGTCTGAATTGGCTGCCTTTATCTTGGCTCTCTCCCTCTTTTCTAATGAATCTTTAAATGTTATCTCTGATAGTTTGTATGTGACTCAAATGGTTGTACATATGTTTGATGCATATATTTCCCCTATGACCCCTCCTTCTCTAATGACACTCTTTTTACAGCTTCAAGCCTTGCTCAAAGAAAGAAAGACACCTTTATTTGTTGCCCATATTAGAAGTCACCAACAACTGCCCGGATTCCTTTCTGAAGGAAACCAAATGGCCAATGAGGCCTGCAAAGTTATGACTGCTTCCCCATGCTCTCAACCAATTTTGGCTGGGGAAAGTCATGACTATTTCCACCAAAATAGAAAGGCCTTGGTTCGACAATTTGGCATCACGAACCAAGAGGCCACTGCAATAATCCAACAATGCCCAACCTGCAGTTTACAAGCCAAGGGCATTCCTGAAGGTGTTAACCCTAGGGGTACTAAAGCCTGTGACACGTGGCAAATGGATGTCACCCACCATTCTTCCTTTGCACCCTGGAAGTACATTCATGTGTCTGTAGACACTTACTCTGGGTTTATCATGGCAACTTTGCAAAGGGGAGAAGCAACAAAAACTGTAATCAATCATTGTCTTCGGACTTTCGTAATGCTGGGATGTCCACAAAATCTCAAAACAGACAATGGACCTGCTTTTACCAGTTCTCCCTTTGCAGAGTTCTGTTGTAAGTGGACCATCACGCACACATTTGGTATACCCTTTAATAGTCAAGGACAGGCTATTGTAGAAAGGACTAATCAGACCTTGAAACAAGCCCTTGACCGGCAGATGGGGAAAAAGGCATTAGGCCCCCCGAACCTCCCGACGTTACAAAATCTCTTAAATATCACTCTATATACTCTTAACTTTCTTAATCTTACTGGGACCCCTCCCTGCACTGCAGCATCCCGTCACTTTTCTAAGCCAACAGCCCCCTCTTCCCGTCCCCTTGTCTATTTCAGACAACTTCCAGATCCACAGTGGAAAGGACCTGCACAACTTATCACCTGGGGAAGAGGTTATGCTGCCGTACAACTTCCTGACTGGGTGCTCTGGGTTCCTGGTCACTGTGTCAGGCCCTATCATGGCAAGCCTCCCAAAGATGCTCCCTGTGATCTTTTTGCTTCCCTGGACCTCTCCTGTCTCTTCACAATTTAATGCTTCTCCTAACATCATTCTGATTTTCCTGCTTCTCTTGTCCTTTCCTGTCTTTCTGAACTTTAACCTCTCCTCCAAAGAAATGGTCACAGGATATGCCTCCGCCTCCAGACCAATGCTTACCTGGTACCGACGCCTACTACGTCCCAGGGGACTTCGCCTCTGCCGATCCGTTCCAGCATCCTCCAACCAGCACCAACCGCAGACTTACACCTGGACTATCCTTGATTTTCAAGGACAAGTGCTGAACTCCACCACCAATTACACCAGGTGGCCCTGGTTCCCGCCATTGTACATGGATTTTGCCGAAATGGGTACAAGAGTCATCAAATTCAGTGACAAGAAACTACAAGCTGATGTATGGGACAAACAAGGCTCCTGATCTCCTGCCCCTGCAGACAACTACAGATTGTATTTTTGTCCATCTCATTCTACTGGATCTTCACGTGCGACATGCGGAGGGGTTGTGGATAGATACTGTAAAAAATGGGACTGTGTTTCTACGGGTCACATCTGGTGGACCCCACCTACCAAAAATGACTATTTACACATTACTAGAACTAGAGAACAAATACCATGCAATCCATGGCCGTGTTGTGGCCAAAGATTAAACCCTCTTATCCTTACCTTTACTGAGGTCGGAAAGGCACTACCACGAGCCAAATGGATGTCTGGATTCACATGGGGGGGTTGCCAGTGGGATGGGGAAAAGGATGAGGGCAACATCTTCACGGTACGCCTTTCTATTCAACTGAAAGAATATGATATAGGTCCCAATCTTAATCTTAAATCAACTTTTCTACAGAAACAGGATTCTGCCCAAAACCCACTTTTTCAATTAGTGAACTCTTCCCTTTCTTTACTCAAGGCAACCCTTAATGATTCGGCTAAAACCAATGAATGTTGGCTTTGTATTTCTGATTCACCTCCCTTTTATGAAGCAGTGGCATCGGGGGAAGCAATCTCCAATTCCACAAACGATACACTCTGCCGATGGAATACCTCCTCCATCACTATCACAGATATAATAGGCACAGGTTGTTGCATTGGTAATATACCTACCAATTATTCTCAATATTGTTACAATGCTTCTTCCAGGTATCACTGTGATGTATATCTCCCAAAAAACAGAAATTCAGCCTTACAAAAATCACCAGACACACACGGAGCCATGGACGCTCTATATACTACATCACGAGGTAACCTCACAGACCGTCTAACTGGCTATTTTTTTTATTCCTGGTAATAATTCTATTTGGGCTTGCTCCACGGGCGCCACTGCCTGTGTACATGGGGATGTTCTATTGTCAGAAAACGCTTTTTGCATACAAGTCCAATTACTTCCAAAGATTTCTTATTACCCAGGCCCTGAACTGATTACAATGTTAGAACCTCCTCAATTCCCTCTCCACCAAAAAAGAGAAATAGCCACTGCATTAATATTATCAGTACTCCTCGGGTTAGGCGCAGCAGGAGCTGCCACAGGAGTGACTGCTCTAGCTGTAGGGCATCAACAGTTAGCCACTCTCAGCTTGCAAATAGATGAAGATTTAAAACGCATTGAAACTTCCATTTCCGCCTTACAGGCTTCACTATCTTCTCTTGCAGAAGTAGCTTTACAAAACAGAAGAGGTCTGGATTTGCTCTTTCTAAACAAAGGGGGGTTGTGTGTAGCCTTAAAAGAAGAATGTTGCTTTTATGCAGACCATTCAGGTATTGTAAAAGACTCTATGGCAGAGTTAAGAAAACGCCTCAAAGACCGTGAAAACGAGAGACAACAACACAATTCCTGGTTTCAAGGCATGTTTAATTTTTCCCCATGGTTGACTACCTTACTTTCTGCATTAATAGGGCCACTTATTTTGTTTGTATTAATTTGTACCATTGGCCCTTGTATATTTGGCCGAGTGCTTCGCTTCTTAAAAAATCGCTTGAACGTGCTAGATACTGAAGTTAGTAATACCCAAAAATCTATAAATTTGTTAGCCTCTGCCCTTGCATCAACAGATCCTGCTAAGCAACCGCTACTCGGATGGTCCTCAGACACCGAGTCAGATGAAGAAACTCCTCCAAAAAGGTACTTATGTGATGGTGGTTCGGTGTGTGACATTCCCACCTTGGACGAGACCGGACCGCGGGAGCACTTTGAGCTGAAGAGCTCGTTGTCCTCCTGCGGCGCCACTCTAGAGGAACAGGATTCTCTCCTGGACCACTTTGTGCCAAAATTTAAAGAAAAGGAGGAATTGTGAATGTATTATAAAATGTTGCCATTAGTGTTCTTTTAAAAGACACGTACACGGAAATCAGAACCACAAAAATGCCCTGACATACAGGAAAACTTATCTTGCAAAGACACGACAACTTTAGCTAATCACGCCATAGATAACGCCCGGCTAGCTTGAAAAATCCTTGAGACATGTCAATGATATATAGTCATGATATATGAGCTATGCATTCCCTTGTTCTGTAGATATTCTTATATGGCATAAACTGCTTATTTCTTTGTTCTTTGTACTCCTAACCCCTCCCTACCGAAAGAACACAATAAAGGAGGTTGTAGCAGAGCAATCGGGGCCGGGACCACTCCATCTGCCCCAGGTGCGATGTGCTTCCTCACTTCAAGCATCTAAATGTCTGGTGTCTTTTCTTGGTGCCTAAATTCTGGTCCACCCTCGCGAGGGTCCCGCCAAAACTTAACGGACTAGAAGAAGAAGGTCTGCCGGGCCAGTCGCTCAATGCGACAGAAAAAGTCAAACAGTATCTACAGAATGCTAACTTACCGAAGATACCTAAAGAGACTGAAGAAATGCTAGAAAGCAATATAACAATGATAGAATTAAATGAAGCACTTAAGAAACAAAATAATGGGAAAGCACCAGGTCCAGATGGGCTTCCGGCAGAATTCTATAAAACATTTCAAGAATCATTGAGCATTCCATTGTTAGAAGTTATGAATGAAGTTATGTCAAAGAAGATAATACCCAAAACATGGTCAGAGGCTTATATTACACTTATTCCAAAAGGCTGACCCAATGCAAATTAAGAACTATAGACCTATTTCTTTATTGAATGCAGACTATAAAATTTTTCCTTCAATTTTAGCAGAAAGATTTAAAAAATATTTAAATAATTTTATCCACCCAGATCAAAATGGATTTCTGCCAAAGAGACAAATCAGAGACAATATGAGAGTAATCTTGGACACTTTGGAATACTATGAGGCTCATCCTGAAAAGCAAATGGCTTTGATATTCCTAGATGCTCAAAAGGCATTTGATAACGTGAACTGGAGATTTATGTTATTACTATTGGAACAGATGGGTTTTGCCAGAAAATTTATTCAAGCAATAGAAGCCATATACAATAAACAGACAGCAAAGGTAATGATGGAGGGAGAACTTACAGATTTTATTAATATAAGAAAAGGCACAAGACAAGGATGTCCCCTATCTCCTTTGCTATTTGTGTTGACTTTGGAAGTGTTGAATAGAAATATTAGGGATGATAAAAGCATAAAAGGAATGAAAATTAAAAAGGAAGAATTCAAACTACAATCTTTTGCTTATGACTTAGCTTTTATTCTGGAAGATCCGCTAGAAAGAGCTCCAAAGTTATTGGAAAAGATAGAGACATATGGTGATATGGCTGGTTTGAAAATAAATAAAGATAAAACAAAAATTTTGACAAAGAACATGCTACTGAGACAAAGAGAAGAACTGGCAGACCTTTTGAAAATCCAAGTTATGAATAAGGTTAAGTATCTGGGGATATATTTGACAGCAAGATGTAGCACATTAAAAGAGAATAATTATATTAAACTTAAACAACAGATAGCTACAGACTTCAAGAAATGGGAAAACTTGCAATTGTCATTAATAGGGAGAATTTCAACAATTAAGATGAATATTTTACCCAGAATTCTATTTCTGTTTCAAACAATACCAATTAGGCTTGGAAAAGGCTATTTTGAAGATTTAAATAAAATCATGTTGAAGTTTATATGGCAAGGTAAAAAAGCGAGAATAAAGCTAAAGCTTTTGCAAGATGCTAGAATTAGAGGAGGTTTTGGTCTGCCTAATTGGGAATTGTATTATCAAGCTGCAAGTTTGATATGGGTCAAAGAATGGATAACATTAAGAAAGGCTAGATTGTTGACATGAGAAGGGCATGATTTGCTGTTGGGCTGGCATGCTTTTTTATGGTATTAGGGAACTAAATTACAGGGTTATTTTAGAAGACATTATATATGGGAGTCTTTGTGGTTAAACTGGGAGAAGATAAAAAGACAATGTTATTTAAAAATTCCAGTTTGGTTATCGACTATTGAAACATTTTCCTATCCTATAATCTACAAGAAGGAACAAACAGTTAGATATGGGGAACTCTTGGATGAAAAGGGTAAACTTAAATCGATTCAAAACTTAGAGGAACAAGGTATAAGGATGAATTGTTTTCATATGCACAAATACATTCAAGGTATGATGAAGATTCTAAAACGGAGGAATTCTATGATAAACAAACTGATTTAGATAAGATCTTGATGGATACTGATGAGAAGATGATTAAAAAAATATTTGGTTATTTACTGGGAATTAAATTAGAGGAAGAACAAGTTAAAGAAACCATGATTGTTTGGGGGAAGAATTTTGGATATGGGATTGATTTAGAGAAATGGCAAAAATTGTGGTCTCAAAATTATAAAATGACAATGTCAACAGCATATAAAGAAAACTTGTATAAGATGTTTTACAGGTGGCACTTTCCCTCGACAAGAATAGCAAGAATGTTTAAGAACAAATCTGAAAAATGCTGGAAATGTCATCAGATACCTGGCTCATATTACCATATGTGGTGGACTTGTGAGGACGCTAGAAAATATTGGACTAAAATTTGCATGTGGTTGGGAAAAATGACAAAGAAACACATAGACTTGAAACCAGAGATCTTTTTATTGGGAATCTTACCTGATACATATAGTAAAGATTTGAAATACCTGATTGTAAATGTATTAATAGCAGCTAGGATTGTATTTGCTAAAAACTGGAAGAATGAGAAAATACCATTACAGGAAGAAATTATTAAGAAAATATTGGAATGTGCTGAGATGAGTAGATTGACATTTGAAATTAGAGAGCAAGAGGATAAACAATTTTATGAAATTTGGGATCTTTTTTATCAATGGCTAGATGATAAAATACGATAATAGAATATTTAGAATGTTAGACAGTAAGGAATATCTTTATTTTTTCTCTTGTCTTTGTGATTTGACACTATATTTATAAAGTGTTTTTAGGATTGATTTGGTTTGATTATATGATTTGCTACAGAATAAACTGTTTAAAGTATTGTTATCTCATAAAGCATGAATGATTAAAAGTATAGTCAAAAGTTTCTTTTTTCTTTTTAATAGCGATATCAGGATATATAAGTTTGGATTGACAATTTGAGTTGTTATGTAATATAATTGTAATTGAGACTACAAAATGAATGCACAAAACTGATGAACCAACCGACACGCTGGATGTACATATGAGAGTTGATGTTTTAATGTTTTGTTTGTCTTGTTTGTTTGTAGAAAATCAATAAAATTCTTTTCAAAAAAAAAAAAACTGTAGCCCCATAGAAGCTTAAAAAATAGGACCTTTTCCTCAGGTCAGTGGCTTCAAACAGATCGATGGTGTTTAGGAAGCATTCAAATCTGTTCATGTATGATTCCATGTCTCTGCCCATGGCTGGAAGTGAGGGAATGTCGGGTTTGAGGCCATTAGAGTGGCAACGTCGGTCTCCTCAGTTGATGAAACTTGAATTTCCACTTTTAGAAAAGCGTTTCTGACTGCACCTGTCAAAGGTCGTTTGGCTCCTCAGCTGGGAAGCTTTAAAGTTAGCGCTCTTTGGAGAGTGTCAGTGGTGGTGACTTCGTTCAGCTTGTAGCGGCTTCAGCTCTTTTCTACTGTGACTTCTGCTCAGTTGTCTTGCCTGGTCGTCTTTACTGCATCCTATCCTCATCGCCAGTGTTGTAGAGAGGCAGTTACAGAATGAGACGGAGCCAGGCTAAAGCTAACAGACTTTATTCCATTGAATAAAGGGTCGCCGCAGCTGCCGGGGCTAATTGACTGCCAGCTGGCGGTGACAGCTGATGCTGTGTGACAACTCCCTTTTATAGCCGGCTGTCAAACGACATCAATCAATGAGAGCGATCGGCACTCCCACGTAGGCGGCGGACCAGAGAGAGGACTGCTGTTAGTCTCTGAACACAGCAGTGGTGAAGTAACCTTTCACTTTGTCTGAGTAGTAAATGCTTGTTGAATTTGGATGTATCTCTGAAACCCTTTCCAGTCTTTTCCTGAATACTGTCTCACCCAAACTATCTCAAAGCTGCTGAAGGTGAATCCAGAGCAGAGGTGGTATTCAGCAGGTTCTGATCAGTTTTGGAGAACTGGTAGCAGAAATTTTGAGTAGTTCAGAGAACTGGCAAATCCCACCTCTGGGATTTGACCCCTTCCCCATCTATTCTCTGCCTCCCGAGTCCCAGCTGATTGGTTGGGTCTTCTTTGATTGCCCTGCACAGGAGAATGGAGCTGGAAAGCAGGTTAGTGGGGTAGAGAGGGAATGGGATTTTGCAGTAACCTTCCCCTGCAATGCCCAGCAAGCCACGCCCACAGAACTGGTAATAAATTTATTGAAACTCACCACTGATCCAGGCAGGAAAGTTGGAGAGAATATCCAGGCCTTCTCACATCCACTACAGACTCCACCAATTGATCCTCTGACTGGACACCTAGAAAGAAAGATGTTTCACTGATATCTCCTATATACAACAACAGCATATAGAAAAAGGAAAATGCTATACAGAGGGAAGCCTTACTTCCAATGACTCCTAGTAAGAACACCAACTTTGGCCACAGGCTCATTTTTGCTCCTTATAATGAATGCAGGGAAATTGATAGGAAAGTGCACAAATTTTGTGTTAATGGGTATTGCCTTAAAAAGTAACCTTCTGACTTCTTTAATGGGAAATTTTTGCCCTGATTTACATGTTGCTTTGGATTAAAGAACCCTCGAGACATTCAGTTGTACATTCCTTTACACATCGCAAGCATGATTTTTAAATCATGCTACACACATGCACACAAAAATAGACAGAAAAGACAGATACACACTGACAGAGAGAGTCAAGACAATCATGATTTGTTATTATGGTTCTTCCCATAGCAAGCCAGATATTTAAACTCAATTTGGCACTTTTTTCCAACTATCCTTTTAAGATAAAAGGGAAGTTTGCACTCAGTAAGTAACAACTTTAGGGTTCGGAATACTCTTTATTGGTCAAGTGTGATTGGACATACGGAGAATTTGTCTTCAGTGAATAAGCTCTCATTGTAACTATACACAACAAAGTGATAAATCATAGATCATAACTCTAAGATACAATCAAAAATCATAAGACATGAACAAGAAGTGATAAATTATAAGTTACCAATAGGAGAAGCTAGTAGGAAAGATGAGAAAGAGGAATAATAGCACCATGGCCCTACTAGAAGAGGGATAATAGCAACATGACCCTACTACACAAATAAATATTTTGAGGCATTAGACAGTGCTGTGGGACAGTGCTTGTTATAAGACAGATTGATGGCATGGGTTAAAAAAACTATATTTGTGTCTAGTTGTTTTGGCATGCAATACCCTACAGCAGCATTCTGAAGGCAGGAGTTGACACACTTTATGTCTGGAATGTGGACATTTTCCCAGATATTTTCCCAGCCCTTCTTTGTGATCAGTGCAGTATGCAGGCCCTCAATGGAAGTCAGGCTAGTTGCAATTACTTTTTCTCCAGTCCTAACTATTTGTGAATAGGATAGGCCTAAACTGTTCTTTTGCTTTGTGATATTAGTTTTGGAGAGTTGATTTATTTAGGTTGAATTTCCTGGGTTGCTAGGATTCTCATATTTCCTAAAAATAATGGACTGAATTAGCTGAGTTCCAAATCATTTAGCTGAAAGTATCCCTAACTAGTGACAACCAGATCTTCTATGCATACCTCTAATCAAAAGATACTCTTCCAGTCATATTGATATACGGATCCACATTCTTCTCTCATTCTAGAAGCCATGGTGTCGCAGTGCTTAGAATGCACTACTGCAGGCTACTTCTGCTGACTGCTGGCTGCCAGCAGTGTGGCAGTTCGAATCTCCCTGGCTCAGGGCTGGAGTGGCCAATGTCATTTGTGTTGGGAGCACCTGTGGTAGCCTGAGCAAGGGTGGGGGGATCCACTTTTGCTAGTAGTTTGTTTTGCTAGCACTCTGCCAGTGAAAATGAAGTTCAGGGGGTACCACGCAGCCCCCCGGGCTCCATTTTTTGCTCTGCTAGTGAAAAGGGCCACCAAGAAGAGTACAAATTACAAGCATTCATGGATGATTGGGTTTTTTTTAATTGAGGAGCCATTAGAATCAGGTTCAATTAATTTTTATTTTTTTTTGGAAATTTTATTTGAGTTTTCACAAAGAGAAAAAAAATACAAATAAAACATATTTTTTGAAAGCAGCATAATTCTGGGCTACATTTCTTTGTACAGACACAAATTCAGGTTCATGCTCATCTTTATATTCTATTCCATATCTTATTACTATTTTACATTTTCTGCATAGCTTCTCCCCTCTTTTAATTTTCTCAGTTTTATTTTAATTATCTCATCTCAATTCAAATCATTGTATTTATATTTTTTGTCTGTCCTGTTTCAATTATCTATTATCTTTTCTCATTGAACAAAATTTCTCCTGTATTTACTGATTGGAGTATGACACCTTTATATCTTTTCCCTAAAGTTGTAACATTCAATATAATACATAACTTCCATTTGGATTCTGCTCGGTACATTCTTAAAATACACACTGTATTCTTTAAAAAAAGAAAAAAAAATATAAATGTATATAATTAAAACAACACATTCCATTCCAATTCAATTCTATCATTAATATTAATATTCATTGAAGTCTTAACATCTTTAACATTATTTTTCAATTAAATATCATACTTCTATGGGAACAATTATAAACTTTCCATCGTTAATCCCCCCCCCCTTCACCTATATTTTATAAAACAATTAAAATGTTCCTGTTCCTTCCTAATTCAATTTTCTCATTTATTTTATTTCACTTACTTTATTCACAAACATTTCCCTAAATTACACTAACTATTTTATCCCTCATTTAAATCATACATTGTTTCCAATTTTCTAAAGTTATTTCTATTACTAATATAACAATACAATCTTATGTACCTTTACAGAATCCCTTTTTCAGTTAGATTTTCACCCATTATAGGTCCTGTTTGTCTATATCTTGCTCCGGTCCTTTGTAACTTCTTTTCCTTTCCTTCTTCCCTCTCTTCTTCTCTCTCCCCCTTTTACCCCCTTGTCTCTCTACCTCTATTTCTCTCTTCTGTATTCCCCTTTTCTGTTGCTTTCCAGTATTATACTTATTTTTTGAATTATTATTCTTTTCTTTGGTTGTTTTTTTAAGTCTTAAATTCTCCATTCTCTTTCCCCCTTTTCCTTTTTCTTCCCCACATAGAATTACTTGTTCATTAAAGATGGCTTCTTCTTTGTCCCAGTCTTCTTGTTTTGCAGTCTTTTCTTGTTATTTTTCATAGTTCCAAATCTCCATTTCTAAGAATTGAAAGACGAAGCCAAAAGAACCCTTCCCTTCTTGTGCATCTTATTTGAACTTTTTAAGTTCCATTTGCAATTCATCCAGAAGTGGTGCCATTGTATAATTTTTTAAACAACCACCCGATTGATTTTAGTCATTCAAATATAATAACCAAAAATCCAAAAATTATCAAATAATCCAAATACACACAAGCTGTTTCTTTTTTGCTCTTTTTTTCACTTTCTCTTCCTGGGGTTATTATTTAGTTGCAAAGTTTCAGTTAAAATGTATCTTTTAGAAGTCTTGTTGAAGTTTTACTGTAGATTCTTTTTAATTCCAGGCAGTCTCCTCCCTCTTCCAGATCCTGCCCTTATTCTTTTTCTCTCCCTTCTTGCTTATGTAAAAGAAAGTTTTTAATGTCCAGAAATCTTTATTATCCCTTTGGCATTTTGGTTTATTTTCAGCTTAATTGCCTATTGATGTCAACGTGGATTTTTCTGATTTCTCATTTAAGTCTCTTAGTTGTCAGTATAGGGAAGGAGAGAGAAGAAGAAAAAAAAAAAAGCCAAACCTTTCCCTTTTCACCTTCCTTCACTGCTTCCGATTCTTCTTTGGGAGCGATGTTATTTTTTGTAAGTTTAAATTCCAGGGTACCTTACTTGTTGCTTTTACAATTTAACCCGGTCAGCCAAAACTTTCACTTCTTATCTTCCTCCTGCACATTCTTTTCTGGTCGAGTTCTTCTTTGAGGTGGCCATTTCTGACCACTGCTGCAACTGTCTTCGGGAAAGGGAGTAATGGCCAGCTGGGGAGGAGAGATATGGCTCTCCTTGATCCTGCTAGCAGTCTCCTCCCTCTTCTTCACCTCTACAGGGTGGCTTAGCCCCGAAACCAGCCAGCTCGGGGCATTCCAGTGGCGAGCCCAGACAGAAACAACGCACGATCGCAGATTTCTGTCTATTGCCGAAGCCTTTCAAACGAGAAGTCAGAATCAGGTTTAATTCTGATAGAAGAATTAGAGAAATATGGCAAGGTCTCAGGACTCAAAATTAACAGAGGGAAAACCAAAATGTTGGTGAAAAATATAATATCTAAAAACAAGAAGGAGTTAGAAAGTGTAATGGGACTACATTAAAAAAAATACTTAGGAATATGGTTAACAGCAAAATGAAACACTACAAGAATCGCTGAGCATTCCACTGTTAGAAGTCATGAATGAAGTTATGATAAATAAGAAAATACCTGAAACATGGTCAGAAGCTTATATTACACTTATTCCAAAAGAAGGGGTTGACCCATTACAAATTAAGAACTATAGACCTATTTCTTTATTGAATGCAGACTATAAAATCTTTGCTTCAATCTTGGCAGAAAGGCTTAAAAAATACCTAAATAATTTTATTCACTCTGATCAGAATGGATTTTTACCAAAAAGACAGATTAAAGGCAATATGAGGGTAATCCTGGACACATTGGAATATTATGATGAGCACTCAGAAAAACAAATGGCTTTGATATTCTTAGATGCCCAAAAGGCATTTGATAATGTGAACTGGAGATTTATGTTATTATTATTGGAACAGATGGGCTTTGCTAGAAAATTTATACAAGCAATAGAAGCCGTATATTATAAGTAAACGGCAAAAGTAATGATAGATGGAGAATTCACAGACTCTATTAATATTAAAAAAAGGTACAAGACAAGGATGCCCATTATCTCCTTTGTTATTTGTATTGATCTTGGAAGTCTTAAATAGAAATATTAGAGAGGATATAAACATAAAAGGAATGAAAGTCAAAAAAGAGGAATTCAAATTGCAAGCCTTTGCGGATGACTTGGTCTTTATTTTGGAAGATCCTTTAGAGACAGCTTTAAAACTATTGGAAAAGATAGAGACATATGGTGAGATGGCTGGTTTAAAAATAAATAAAGACAAAACAAAGATTTTGACAAAGAACATGTTATTAAGGCAAAGAGAACAGCTGGCAGATTTATTGAAAATTCAAGTTACCAATAAAGTTAAATATTTGGGGATATATTTGACGTCAAGGTGTACTACATTGAAAGAGAATAACTATATTAAACTTAAACAGCAGATAGCATCCGACCTGAAAAAATGGGAAAACCTACAATTGTCATTGATAGTTAGAATTTCAACAATCAAGGTGAATATTTTACCCAGAATTTTATATTTGTTTCAAACAATACCAATTAGGTTAAGTAAGGATTACTTCGAAGAACTAAATAAAATGGTGTTGAAGTATATATGGCAAGGCAAGAAAGCGAGAATAAAATTAAAACTTTTACAGGATGCTAGAATTAGAGGAGGATTTGGCCTTCCTAATTGGGAGTTGTATTATCAAGCTGCAAATTTAATGTGGGTTAAAGAATGGATAACGTTAAGAAAGACTAGATTGTTGACATTAGAAGGTCATGATTTATTATTTGGTTGGCATGCTTTTTTATGGTATAAGGGAACTAAATCACAGGGTTATTTCAGAAGGCATTATATACGGGAATCGTTATGGTTGAATTGGGAGAAAATTAAGAAACAATGTTATTTGAAAATTCCAGTTTGGTTATCAACTATTGAAGCTTTTTCGTATCCTATAACTTATAAGAAGGAACAAACAGTTAGATATGAGGAAATATTGGATGAAAAGGGTGAACTTAAAACGATGCAAAATTTAGAAGAACAAGGTATAAAGATGAATTGGTTTTCATATGCGCAAATACATGCAAGTTATCTTAAAGATTCTAAAACAGAAGGATTTTATGATAAATTGACTGACTTAGATAGGATTTTGACAGGTACTGATGAAAAAGTGATTAAAAAATTATATAGTTATTTGTTGGAAATTAAATTAGAGGAAGAACAAGTTAAAGAAACAATGATTGCTTGGGGAAAGAATTTTGGATATGGGATTGATTTAGAGAAATGGCAAAAACTGTGGTCACAAAATTATAAAATGACAATGTCAACAGCATATAAAGAAAATTTGTACAAGATGTTTTACAGGTGGCACTTTCCCCCAACAAGAATAGCAAGAATGTTCAAGAATAAATCTGAAAATACCTGGCTCATATTAACATATGTGGTGGACTTGTGAGGAGGCCAGGAAATATTGGACTAGAATTCGCATATGGCTGGAAAAAATGATAAAGAAACACATAGATTTGAAACCAGAGATTTTTTTATTGGGAATCGTACCTGATATATATAATAAAAATTTGAAATTTTGATTGTAAATGTATTAACAGCAGCTAGGATTGTATTTGCTAAACATTGGAAGAGTGAGAAAATACCAATAGAGGAAGAAATTATTCAGAAAATATTGGAATGTGCTGAAATGAGTAGATTGACATTTGAAATTAGAGAACAAGAAGATAAACAATTTTATGAAGTTTGGGATCTTTTTTATCAATGGTTAGATAATACAATATGATAATAGAATATTTAGAAATTTAGGAAACAAAATAAAGACCAAATCATCCGCAAAGGCTTGCAATTTAAATTCCTCCTTTTTGACTTTCATTCCTTTTATGCTTGTATCCTCTCTAATATTTCTATTTAAGACTTCCAAGGTCAATACAAATAACAAAGGAGAAAATGGGCATCCTTGTCTTGTGCCTTTTTTAGTATTGATAGAGTCTGTGAATTCTCCATCTATCATTACTTTTGCCGTTTGCTTATAATATACGGCTTCTATTGCTTGAATAAATTTTCTAGCAAAGCCTATCTGTTTCAATAGTAATAACATAAATCTCCAATTCACATTATCAAATGCCTTTTGGGCATCTAAGAATATCAAAGCCATTTGTTTTTCAGGGTGCGCCTCGTAATATTCCAATGTGCCCAGGATTACCCTCATATTATCTTGAATCTGTCTCTTTGGTAAAAATCCATTCTGATCAGAGTGAATAAAGTTATTTAGATATTTTTAAAGCCTTTCTGCCAAGATTGAGGCAAAGATTTTATAGTCTGCATTCAATAAGGAAATAGGTCTATGGTTCTTAATTTGTAATGGGTCAACCCCTTCTTTTGGAATAAGTGTAATATAAGCCTCTGACCATGTTTTGGGTATCATCTTCTTTGACATAACTTCATTCATAACTTCTAACAATGGAATGTTCAATGATTCTTGTAGTGTTTTATAAAATTCTGCCGGGAAACCATCTGGTCCTGATGCTTTTCCATTGTTCTGCCTGTTGAGTGCTTCAGTTAATTCCATCATTGTTATAGTGCTTTCTCACATTTTTCCAGTTTCATCAGGTATATGAGGTAGGTTAGCATTTTGTAAATACTGTTTAACTTTTTCCTCATCAAGATCCTCCTGTTTATATAATTGTCCATAAAAGTCTCGAATGATTGCCTTTTTCTCCTTATCACCATAACAAATTTGGCCTTGATCATCTATTAACTGTAATATTTTCCTTGATTCTTTCTTTTTTCTCAACTTATATGCTAACCATCTACCTGGCCTATTTGCATCTTCAAAATAGTTCTGTTTGGCACTTCTAATTTTTTGTGCCAGTTCTTCTTTCTCTGCTTGATCCATTTTATGTTTAATTATGTCCATTTTAAGTTTAATATCTTTTTTCTGTTGTGTCTTCTGTAATTCTTTTTCCAGTTTTTTATGGCCATCTTCTAAAGCTTTAATCATTTGCCTCTTCCTAATGTTCTTTTTCTTTGTATAGTCAATTATTAATCCTCTTGCATATGCCTTCATTGTATCCCAAACATTCTGTATTGAAGTATCTTCTTTTTTGTTTTCATTAAAGAAGAAGGCCAATTCTTTTTCCATCCATTGTGTAAAGTCTTTTTCCTTTAGAATAGTATTGTTTAATGTCCAGCTAGATTTTCTTTTTTGTCCTTTCCATTTAATTGTCATTGGATTATGGTCTGCCCATGTACTTGTTTCAATATTTATTTCTTGAATATTAGATAATAATTCTGTTGATGTCCAAATCATATCTATTCTGGACCACAATAAATGTCTATTTGAATAAAAAGTATATTGTTGAATTTTAGCATTTCTTTCTCTCCATATATCTTTTAAATTTAATTCATCTGTCATTTTGAAAAAGGATTTAGGGAGAGTTTTCCTATTTTGTTGTGTTGTTTTTACTGTGTAGTCCAGTTTGTTGTCTACAATTCCATTGACGTCCCCCATCATAAGTATATTAACATAGTCCAGTTCAATTATTTTTATATGTAGTTTTTTATAGAATTCTTCTTGTTTATCATTCGGGGCATAAATTGCAACCAAGAGTATTTTTATATTATTATCCACTATTTAAACTATTAATACTCTTCCATCTTCATCAGTATAAATCAGTTTATCTGGAGTGGTTTCTTTGATGTACAAAACCACTCCTCTTTTCTTACAATGAGTCAGAGAAGTAAATATTTTCCCTAACTTTGGTCGTGTCAATAATTGTTCATGTTGTTTTTTAATGTGTACTTCTTGCAAGCAAATTATATCAAAATTTAGCCTCTCTAATTTATGAAAAATTTTCCTTCTTTTAGTAGCTGAATTCAGTCCATTTATATTCATGGAAATCATTTTTTTTTCCTCCCATGGTTATGCTTTATATTTAGGTCTAACAGCTCTTGTGGATCTTATTTCATTTTGTTTTTTGATCTCCATTTGTCCACCTATTGCGCCTTCTTCCTTTTCCATCCCTATTTGGTCCTCTTCAGATGCAGTTAAAATATTCTCTTTTTCTATTTCCATTTCTCTTCTTTTGAAAAATTCCTTATAGAATATTTCTGCTTTCGTAATTGAATCAATTCTGTGTCTCTGTTCTTGCCATGTAAACATTAATCCTTCTGGAATCAGCCAACTATAATTCACCTCTTTCTTCAGTAGTATTTTGGTCAGGAATCGATATTCTCTTCTAATCTCTCTCACTTTTCTTGGTACTTGTTTTAAGACCAGGATCTCTTTGTCTTTATATTTCAACCCCTTCTCTCTTACCACTTGTAATATTTGGTTTTTAATAGTTTTTTTGGTGAATCTAACATGGACCTCTCTTAGTAATTGGTTCCTCGTTGCATATCTTGTGAAGATTCAATATATCTCATCTACTCCATCCATCATCTTTTCCTCTGTTATTTCCAAGACTCCAGCCAAAATTTCAATCATTACTGCTGCCAAGTTTTGTTCTTTTTCTTTCTCGATATTTTTAAATCTAAGATAAAATTCTGACCTGTCCATCTCCCACTTCAACATCCCACTTTTTTCTTGTTCGACCATTGTTAATCTGTTATCGATATTTCCAATTGTATCATCTCTTTGCTTGTCTTTCTCTTCTATTTTTTGAATTCTCTCATCATGTTTCACCATCATTTGTTGAACATTTTCAAATTTTTCATCAATCTTTCCAATTCTTTGATCAATACTCTCCATTATTTGTTCAATACTCATTTTAAGCTCTTGTATTCCTTGCATAACCATCATTAAATCCACTTGCGCTTTAACTTGCTTCGCCATTGTTGAAAGTCGTCCTCCAGATGACGGGGAGACAGGAGCAGAAGTTGAAATGCCCGAAGGTAAAATTTTCTTACTCATTTCGATAACTCAGGGTCTTCTGGGTCTTTTAATCCAATTAGTAAGGTAGCCAATTATAATCCAATTAAGAAAAAGGAAAACACCATAAAAAATAAAAAACAAAACCAATAATAAGTAAAAAGCCTAAAATTAAAAAGGAAAAAATTCTTCAGGTTCTTCAAAACCTTAATCCAATTGTGTAATACTCAATTATAATTCAAAAATAAAAATTAAGAATAAAGAGAAAAAAGGAAACAAAATAAAGCCCAATAATATAAGAAAGTAATAAACAAAGAAAAAGGGAAAAAAAAGAAGAGTTCTTCAGGTTCTTCCCACCTTAATCCAATTGAAAGACCTCAAAAAATAAAAAGTAGCCATAAAAATAAGTCAAAAATAGAGATGGAGGCAGACATCCCTATGGAAAAAAAAAAAGCGAAAAAAGGATATTCTGAGACTTCCCCTTTAAAAAAAAATAAAAGTAAAAATAAAATAAAATAAAACAAAAAATAAGTATAGCATCCGATCTGAAAAAATGGGAAAACCTACAATTGTCATTGATAGGTAGAATTTCAACAATTAAGATGAATATTTTACCCAGAATTTTATACTTGTTCCAAACAATACCAATTAGGTTAGGTAAGGATTACTTTGAAGAATTAAATAAAATTGTGTTGAAGTATATATGGCAAGGTAAGAAAGCGAGAATAAAATTAAAACTTTTACAGAATGCTCGAACTAGAGGAGGTTTTGGCCTTCCTAATTGGGAGTTGTACTATCAAGCTGCAAACTTAATGTGGGTTAATGGATAACATTAAGAAAGGCTACATTGTTGGCATTAGAAGGCCATGATTTATTATTGGGTTGGCATGCTTTTTTATGGTATAAAGGAACTAAATCACAGGGTTATTTTAGAAGGCATTATATACGGGAATCGTTATGGTTGAATTGGGAGAAAATTAAGAAACAATGTTATTTGAAAATCCCAGTTTGGTTATCAACTACTGAAGCTTTTTCGTATCCTATAATCTATAAGAAGGAATAAACAGTTAGATATGGGGAAATACTGGATGAAAAGGGTGAACTTAAAACGATGCAAAATTTAGAAGAACAAGGTATAAAGATGAATTGGTTTTCATATGCGCAAATACATGCAAGGTATCTTAAAGATTCTAAAATAGAAGGATTTTATGATAAATTGACTGACTTAGATAGGATTTTGACAGGTACTGATGAAAAAGTGATTAAAAAACTATATAGTTATTTGTTGGAAATTAAATTAGAGGAAGAACAAGTTAAAGAAACAATGATTGCTTGGGGGAAGAATTTTGGATATGGGATTGATTTAGAGAAATGGCAAAAATTGTGGTCACAAAATTATAAAATGACAATGTCAACAGCATATAAAGAAAATTTGTATAAGATTTTTTACAGGTGGCACTTTCCCCCGACAAGAATAGCAAGAATGTTCAAGAATAAATCATAAAAGTGCTGGAAATGTCATGAGATACCTGGCTCATATTACCATATGTGGTGGACTTGTGAGGAGGCCAGGAAATATTGGACTAGAATTTGCATATGGCTGGAAAACATGACAAAGAAACACATAGATTTGAAACCAGAGATTTTTTTATTGGGAATCTTATTGATATATATAATAAAAACTTAAAGTATTTGATTGTAAATGTATTAACAGCGGCTAGGATTGTATTTGCTAAACATTGGAAGAGTGAGAAAATACCATTAGAGGAATAAATTATTAAGAAAAGATTGGAATGTGCTGAAATGAGTAGATTGACATTTGAAAATAGGGAACAAGAAGATAAACAATTTTATGAAATTTGGGATCTCTTTTATCAATGGTTAGATAATACAATATAATAATAGAATATTTAGAAATCTAGGAAATAACGAATATATAATTTTTCTTGGTTTTGATAATATTTTTAGAATATTTTATGAAGATAGTTTTGGTATGATTCTATGATCTGTTATAAAATAATTTAATTCAATTATAGTTATCTCGCTTAAGTATGAATTAGTAAAATTATAGTCAAATGATTGTTTAATAATGATATTAGGATACTTAACTGATGATTGATAATGTGAGTTATTATGTAATGTAATTGTTTTGATGACTGTGAAATGAATGCACAGAAAGGAGAGGTAAACCGACCGATACACTGTAAATTTATGAAGAATTATGATTTTTTATGTTATGTTTTATGTTTTGTGTGTTTTAGTTTGTCATGAAAATCAATAAAACTTTTTATCAAAAAAAAAAAAGATTTGGAAAAATGGCGGATGTTACTATTATCATTATTAGGCCAAATAGCAACTATTAAAATGAATGTTTTGCCAAAGCTTTTATATTTATTTCAAACAACTCAATAAAATTATATATGTGTGTGTGTGTGTGTGTGTGTGTGTGTGTGTTTTCTAAAGTTTTTGCGGGTACTTACATATATGGCATTCAGCTTAGTTCGGGTATTTTCCCACGTCATAATAATTGTGCTTTTAAAGTTGTTGCAATGTTTCAGCAGAATCTCATCTGCCATCATCAGGCTTCTGTATAGTGTTCATCTGTGAGTCAGTTTTACAGTGGTTTCAGATTTAAATTTGGGGCAGCCTATTGCTATGCCAGAATGTTTTTTTCTTCCTCCTGATTGGTTGGGAGTCTTGATCTGTGTTTATTGGTCTTGGAATTTTCTGTGTTCTGCTTGATTGGTGTTTCTAGTCAGCTCCAGAGGAGCACCACTACAAAACCTAGCTAAGCACTTAGCAAAACAGCTACAGCCCCATGCTGAAACAGCAGCTTCACATGTACAAAACTCACACCACTTCTTGGAAATGATCAAAGATCTACATGTGGAGCAAGAAGATCTGCTTGTAAGTTTCGACGTGGTTTCACTATTCACTCAAGAACCGATAAAAGAGACCCTTGAAATCATCAAAAATAAATACCAACCAGCTAAACACCTCATGGAACTAACAGAACACTGCTTAACCAACACATATTTCATATACAAAGGACAAAGATACAAACAAATTGAAGGAGCCCCTATGGGATCCCCACTGTCACCTGTCATTGCAAACCTGTTCATGAAAGTATTCGAATCCAGAGCCCTGGCCAATGCCATCCACAAACCCAAACTATGGTTAAGATACATCGATGACACCATGGAAAAGGAAACCTAAACAATTTCCTAACACACCTAAACAACACCCCCCACCCCCAAAATCAAATTCACTATGGAAACAGAAACAAACAAACAAGTACCATTTCTAGATGTACTAATCTACAAAAAAACAGATGGCACACTAGGACACACCGTATACCAGAAGAAAACACACACTAACCGCTACCTCAATGCCCAATCCCACCACCACCCAGCACAGATAAACTCCGTGGCTAAAACACTAATTACTAGAACCAAACGCCTGGCAGACAAGACACACATTAAGACCGAACTATGCACCCTGACTAAAGTACTGACAGCCAACGGCTTCCATAGAAGCAAAATCACCAGCTTGATCCACAAAAACACATTGAACCATAATAGAGACCCAGAAGATGAACAGACCTATGGAACATCTGTCCTGCCCTACATAAGAGGTACTACAGACAAAATAAGTAAGGTACTACACAGACATCACATCAAGACTGCCTTCAAAACTGACAGAAAAATAGTAGCCATCCTTAGAAACCCCAAAGATAAAATTGACCTGGAAAACCAAGGCATATATGAAGTCCCCTGTGCATCATGCCCGGCTACATACATTGAACAGACCAATAGAAGAATAAGTACCCGCCTGGATGAACACAAAAATGCAGTCAAAAAGCTGGAACACACTTCCTCACTAGTCCAACACATGGAAGCCACAGGTCATAGCATCAACTTCAAGGGCACCAAAACTCTAGCCACCATAGAAAACCATAGCCACAGAATCATCAGAGAAGCCATAGAGATTGAAAAAAGACCAGAAAGCATGAACAGAAGAGATGATTCCACCAGGCTGTCAATCATTTGGAAGCCTGCACTCACAAACAAAAAAATCTCCACACCACAAGCCAGGCAAACACCTGGGCACAAACAGATCCCCCCTAATACCTCCTGTTCTGTCCTTGATTAACATACTCGAGATCCCCACGCTTTGATTGGCCAAAGTGCGGGGCTCTCCGATTGGTCAGGCGAGCCGCACCGATTGGCTCGCTAAGAATCTCCCGCGATTGGTCCATTCGGACCGTGGGAGATTCAAAGCAGTGCCATTGGCCGCGGCCGCGGCGGCGAAAGGAATAAAAGCCGCGGGCTTTTTTCCTTTCGCCAGTTCGGTTCCAACTTGCTAATAAAGAGCTTTGCAATAAGTCACCGACTCCTGGCATCATTTCACGGACACAACACTGGCGACGAAGGTGGGATCCAGACCCTGAACCGAACCACGTGTCTGACAGAAGCCAGACGAACCACCGAGATGGTGAAAATCGCACCACCCGCACCCTTCAACCCCGCCACCGAGGACTGGGAATCGTTCGCCGACCGATTCCGCATGTACCTCGAGTGCACCGGCCTAAAGGATGCCTCCGGCCGAATGAAACGCGCCGTCTTCTTGACCTACTGCGGGACCGAGGTCTTCCAGATGGCCAAAGCGCTGGCCAAACCCGCCGATGCCACCGCGATGGACTGGGACATCCTTGAACCCATACTTCGGCGGCACTACGCTCCAGAGGTACCCATCCTGATCCGGTGCAACGAGTTCTACCGGCGGGACCAGAGGTCGGGTGAGAGCTTCAGCGACTTCGTCGCCGAGCTGCGGCACCTAGGGGGGCTCTGCGAATTCGATAACCTAAACAACGCCCTGCGAGACCAAATCGTGCTCGGTTTGTGGGACCCCGTCCTCCAGAGCCGGCTGATGGCCAAGGGCAACATCAGTCTAGCAGACACCCTCACCGCAGCCTCAGCCACCAAAGCAACCCGAACTTCCGCCGACTGCATGCGCAGACCGAACCCTGGGGACCGCAGCGGAAACAACAACCCGGCGAGGTCGACCGAGCCCAAACCCGAGACGACCACCCACCAGGGCTATTTCTACTCGGCATCGGACACTTCCGATGACAAGGAGGATATCCATCGACTACAGACAGGGCGCGACCCACGGAACCGGCGAGGTTGTAAGTCGAGGACCAACTGTGTCGGCTGCGGCGGCGACCACCCCAGGTCGGAATGCCGGTTTTTCGAATCGATCTGCCGGCATTGCAACAAGAAGGGACACATCGCCCATGTCTGCTGCCTGAAGAAAATTCACAGCCTGGCACGATGGGACCAGAGCGACCGGAGGAGAGAAAGCACACCACCCCGGACCAGAGATCGCCCCTCGGACAGCCGATGGGACCGGAATGGGCGATCCTCTTGAGGCGGTGACAACCGGCGGAGAGAGGAGACCCACCAGACGGTCACCATCGGCCACGCCATTACCAACGACACCCGGAAGGTCCACGTGGAGGTAGGCACCGAGGGCCAGCCATGTAAAATGGAGGTGGACTCCGGGTCCTACCTCTCCAGGATTGCATGGCATGAGATAAAGCGCTTGGTGCCTACCCTCCAAAGGAGGAACGTAGACAGCCAGAGACTCATTGTAAAGGACTACCAGGGAAACCGCATCCCGGTAGTTGGCACCAAAAGTTTTAACATCACGTATAAGGGGCGCACCGAACGACTTCCCCTAACGATCGTCGACCGCAACCGCCCAAGCCTAATGGGACTGCAATGGTTCGCCCCGCTCGACATCGCACTCACGGGAGTCGACCACGTCACCAACGACAGCTGGGAGCAGCAACTGGCCCGGGAGTTCCAAGAGGTCTTCGACGGAAACCTAGGCAAGTACTGAGGGCCCCTTATATCTTTCGACCTAGACCCTAACGTCCCTCCAAAATGCCTGAAACCAAGGCGGGTGCCATTCGCACTGAAACCCAAGATAGACGAGCAAATTGACAAGCTCGTCAAACAAGGGGTCCTGCAGCCAATAGACCACGCCCAGTGGGAGACCCCCATAGTCACCCCGATCAAGCCCGATGGGTCGGTGAGGATCTGTGGGGACTATAAGGCCACCCTAAATGGTGCGCTGCAACAAAGCGCCTACCCCGTCCCAGTAATACAACACCTACTGCACTCACTGGGAGGGGGCAAGGTTTTCGCCAAGCTCGACCTCACCCAACAGTTGCCGGTCGACGAGCAAACGGCAGAAGCGCAGACCATCGTCACCCACCGGGGGGCATTCAAATGCAACCGACTCCAATTCAGAGTCAGCGTGGCACCGGGCATATTCCAAAGCCTAATGGAGAGACTATTGCAAGGTATCAAGGGGGTGGTACCTTACTTCGACGACGTCCTAGTGTCGGCAGCCAACCAAGCCGAACTAGAGGGTCGACTAAGGGAGGTCCTAACCAAATTTAAAGAAATCGGACTAAAAGTCAAGAGGGAGAAATGTCAGTTATGCACGGAACGAGTAGAATTCCTGGGCTACCTCCTAGACCGTCACGGCATTCACCCCACAAACAAAAAAATCAAGGCCATCAAAGAAGCCCCCACACCCAATTCAAAGACTGAACTACAGGCGTTCTTGGGGTTACTGAACTTTTACAATGTTTTCCTACTCCAAAAGGCGACGTCGGCGGAGCCCTTGCATAGGCTCCTGGACAAGGCGGCGACCTGGACTTGGGGGAAACGCGAGCAAGCCACCTTCCAAAGAACGAAGGACCTCCTCACCTCCAACGCTGTCCTCATACAATTCAATGAGACCCTACCTCTGGCAGTCACATGCGACGCATCACCCTTCGGCGTCGGCGCTGTCCTCAGCCATACCCTTCCCGACAGAAAAGAAGCGCCCATCGCATTCTTTTCAAGGACCCTCACCAAACCGGAGCGGAACTATAGCCAACTGGACAAAGAGGCTCTGGCTATAGTTGCCGCCGTAAAACGATTCCACGAATACCTCTACGGCCGGACTTTCACCATCATAACGGATCACAAGCCACTGCTGGGAACCCTTGCAGGAAACCGGGCCACCCCGAACATTCTGTCTCCCCGAATGACAAGGTGGTCCGAGTTCCTGGCAGCCTACAACTACGAACTCATACACAGACCAGGTAAGACGATCTCCCATGCAGACGCCTTAAGCCGCTCGCCGCTACCGGAACCCGACACCGACCCAGCACCCACGACGACCACCCTCAGTATAGAGATTCTACCCAACCTGCCCATAACTGCGTCAGACATTGCCCGAGAAACTAATAAAGACAAACGTCTGGCGCGGGTGCTGCATTGGGTGGAGAAAGGGTGGCCGGAAAGGGACAACGACGAGTCCGTCAAAACGTTCCGAAACCGCCAAACGGAACTCTCTTTGTTAAAATGGTGCATACTATGGGGGGACAGGGTGGTCATTCCGGTAAAGCTACAGGGGAAGGTTTTGGAACTGCTACACGAGGGGCACCCTGGCATCGTTAGGACTAAAGCCCTGGCCAGAAGTTACGCTTGGTGGCCAGGGATGGACAAACAAATAGAGGCCTGGTTAGCTAGGTGCCAACGATGCCAGGAAACTAGGCCAAGCCCACCCACAGCACCCGTCCTAAAGTGGGAAACCCCAAGGGGACCTTGGTCTAGGATCCATATAGACTTCGCCGGGCCCACAAAAGGACACACCTTCCTCATAACAGTTGACGCTTACTCCAACTGGCTGGAGGTAAGCAACATGGAGGCCGTGATCAAGGAACTCTGCAAACTCTTTGCAACACACGGCCTCCCAGACGTCGTCGTCTCCGACAACGGGCCCCAGTTCACCTCGCTGGAATTCGAAAAATTCCTAGCAGAAAGGGGCATCCGCCACGCGCTGACAGCACCGGCGCACCCGGCGGCGAACGGTACGGCGGAACGGATGGTCCAATTCACTAAAAAGACCATCTGGAAAATAGACCACGGGGAGATCCAGGAAAAATTAAACAAACTACTCTTCACACAACACATAACCCCAAATACCACAACCAATAAAAGCCCAGCCGAACTATTAATGGGCAGAAAACTAAGGTCCCCACTCAACAGGTTACACCCCACGTATAACCCGGAGAGGCCCCCAGACTCAAACAGCAAACAACGAACCTTCGCACCCGGGGACCCCGTATATGCAAAGAACCTGACGGGAGACCCGCTATGGATCCCAGCCGTCATCACACAAGCAACAGGCCCACACTCGTACCGGCTACAAACAGCAGACGGACGAGTGTGGAAACGCCACATCGACCAACTTAGGTTGAGAACTACCAACCAACAAACCACCGACACACAAACAAGCGAAACCAACCCCCACAACACAAACCAAGGGGGGAGGGAATACCCAGGGGACCGAATCCAAAGAAGAATAAACCAGCAGTACTCACCGGAAAGCAGCCATCACGACCCCTCGCCAGGAAGGAACAGCCAAGCCAGCTCGACCGACCCGGAAAGACCGAGCGGGAGTGTCGAAACCCATAGCTCAACCAACCCGGAAGGCCCAGGAGGGAGCTACGGAGAAAGGACCAGCCCGATCGACCAGCCGGTTCCCACGACGGCAGCAGGAGCAGCGGAGATCCCGACCGAACCGGCCGGGATCCAGCCTACAACTGAGTTTCGCAGGTCAAGTAGGACCAGACGGAGCCCCGCCTACCTACGTGACTACGCAACGTAAGGACTGAACCAAGAGGGGAGGGGTGTTCTGTCCTTGATTAACTTACTTGAGATCCCCGCGCTTTGATTGGCCAAAGCGCGGGGCTCTCCGATTGGTCAGGCGAGCCGCGCCGATTGGCTCGCTAAGAATCTCCCGCGATTGGTCCATTCGGACCGCGGGACATTCAAAGTGGTGCCATTGGCCGCGGCCACCGCGGCAAAAGGAATAAAAGCCGCGGGCTTTTTTCCTTTTGCCAGTTCGGTTCCAACTTGCTAATAAAGAGCTTTGCACTAAGTCACCGACTCCTGGCATCATTTCGCGGACACAACACCTCCAGCTCAAACACACCCCAACCAGGCACCCAGATGAAACCCAGCTTCCTAACTAATGATAGCCGTCCATTTACCTGAAGCCAAGCTGCACTAAAGGCCTCCAATAAAGTAACACAATGTTTCCAGCCAATCAAGATACAAAAAGAGCCAAAAAAAAAGATAGCAGATATCAGAAACACCAATCAAGCAGAACATTGCAAACTCCAGGACCAATAAACACAGACCAAGACTCCCAACCAATCAGGAGGAAGAAAAAACCATTCTGGCACAGCAATAGGCTGCCCCAAATTTAAATCTGAAACCACTGTAAAAGTCTGACTCACAGATGAACACTATACAGAAGCCTGATGATGGCAGATGAGATTCTGCTGAAACGTTGCTACAACTTTAAAAGCACCACTACTATGATGTGGTATATATATATATATATATATATATACTTGGTCTTCAGCTCTGTGCTTCTCAGAGTGATGTGAGCTTGCAGCTGCTTCTTCCTTTTAACTGCTTTTAACTGCTAGTGGGGGTGTGACTTGATTGGGTGGGGGCTTTGGGCTCCCAGATTGGGAATTATACCATAAGGCAGCAATATTTGTATGGATAGAGATTGGAACAATCTCAGAAACAAAATAATATTTACCAAAGAAGGCATGACTTACAAGGAGGGGAGCATGCCTTCCTGTGGGATAAAGAAAACAAACCATATCTATACTTTTATAGACACAGAATAAGAGACGTGCTGATACAATCATTGAGACAAATAAAAAATAAATATCTAAAAATTAGACACACAAGGAAATCTAAGGAATAGGCAGGAATTGAAAAGACGGGGAATAAAATTGGACTGGTGGACCTAAATGCAAATACAGACAAGATATAAAAAAGACAGTGAGGAATTTGGAATAGGCAATGAATTACAAAAATTAGGTAAAATTTTGATTGGCCCAGGTGAAAAATTATTATCTAAAATATATAAACACTAATTAGAAAGGGATAGAGCAGAGGAGATTGTAAAAAGATCAATGATTGCATGGGGTAGAAATTTTGGACATACTATTGATTTAGAAAAGTGGGAAAATATTTGGAATACCAATTATAAAATAATAAAATTGGCAGCTTGCAAGGAAAACCAACATAAAATGTTAGTATATGGCCTTTACAATTGGCTAAGATATACCCAAACCTAAAACCAAATTGGTGGAAGTGTGGAGGTACCTTCTTTCATTCTTGGTGATCATGCGCTAAAGTGAAGAAGTATTGGAAAGTGATTCATATGTGTTTAGAGGAATTAATTGAAGAAGTATTGGAAAGTGATTCATATGTGTTTAGAGAAAATTAATTTCATCCTGGAACTATTCCTCTTAGGAATAATAAAAAGAAATTATAACAGGAAGATAAACTACCTTATATTACATGTAGTAACAACAGCAAGAATGTCCTACACCCAGTACTGGAAGAAAAACTCCATACCTCCCGAAGATTTAATAATTAAAAAAATCTTCAAGTGCATGGAAATGGACAAATTAATTGTGGAACTAAAAGGAAAAGATCACATGGAATACAATGCAATATGAGAAACATGGTATATCTGGATTGACAATAGACATAAGAATAGAAAATGTAAATCATGTATATAATAGTTATGAGGCTATGGAAGTAGTGTGTATTGAAAAATCAGATAGGATGCATAAATGTACCATGTTTCTCCAACAATACTTTTCTAGGCATAAAGTGAAATTAAGCCCTTCCCCCCAAATTTAGGTCTATTTTAAAACATGTGAAATGGGAGGGAGGGCAGGGGGGGAATTTGCCATTAGGAGTGCCCCATGGGCAGCCACACCTCACCACCAGCCAATGGCCAATCATGGCAGAGCGCATAGAGCTCCTTATCCCCACCAAGCACCTTTGCTGCAGACCCGGGTATGGTGCTGGTTGCAGGCCAGGTCAGTGGGCAGGTGGCGGCAGCATGGATGTTGGCCTCGGTGGTGGAGGGGCATTGCAAGACCTTTGGTGCCTGCCACTGCTGCTTCCTCCGCCACCATTGCTTTCCCTTCTGCCCGTGCCACTGTCATGTTTGGAGTGCTGTGCATTCCTCCACCAGCAGCATTTCAGCCACTTCTCAGGCAGGGGAGCTACCTCCATAGCTTCCATGGTTCCTGCCAGTGCTGGCGCCTCTCTCACCAGTGCCATCTCCAACAACAGTGGCAGCAGTGGCGGAACAGACCCCGCTGCTGACAAGAACCACCAGCCTTCCCGCAGGGGCATCACTTTGCTTGACAGCGGCTGCATCAACAACATCTTGCAAGTTGGTGAGCCTTTTGAGCTTCGATGGGTGGAAGCACTGGCAGGAGGGTGATGCCATTGTTTCTCTCCCCCCCCCCAATGCCTCTCTTTGCTTCCTGCTCCAGAGCTTCGGGTCATGGTCTCATCCCCTGTATGGTCAGGTGCTCTTCTCTTGCTCCAGCACCCAAAACCAAGTGTGGACATTTTCTCCCCTATTTAAGTTTTCTTTATTCTCATTCCCTCCATCAGTTTCCTAAGAATACAGACTGGCTGGGCAGCTTCCTCCCCACCCCTCCTGGTAATTTTAAAAAGGGAATTATCTATCCATTTTGCCCTTTGAGCAGAGGCAAAGCTTTCAATCCAAACAAAAGACAAAGAGAATCATCCTACAAACTCTTAGCACCAAGCTTCCCAGAGGATTCTCCCAAAGGATCCACCCCAAAGGAGAATTCATCAGAGGATTCACCCCAAAGGAGGGGAGTGCATTTAAGGTGATTCTTGTCAGCAGTGGGGTCTATCCCTGTGCTGCTACCACTGTTATTGGAGAGAGAGGCACCAGTGCCAGCAGAAACTGTAGAAGCTACGGAGGTGGCTCCCCTGCCTGAGAAACAGCTGAAATGCTGCTGGTGGAGGAATGTGCAGCACTCCAAATGTGGCAGCAGCACGGGCAGAAGCGAAAGCAGTGGCAGTGGAGGAAGCAGCAGCTGTGGGCGCTGAAGGTCTTGCGATGTAAAGTGCCACCACTGCCCGCCTACTGCCCCACCTGCAACCAACATCATACCCGGGTCTGCAGCAAAGGTGCTTGGTGGGGATAGGGAGCCCTCAATGCTCCACCATGATTGGCCATTATCAGTAGCTGGTGGCAAAGCATGGCTGTCCATGAGGCACTCTGGGTGAGGGAGTGGGAGAAATCAAGTCATCTCCAAAAAGACAGCCTAGCCATTTTTTGGGGGGTGAAAGAAAATAAAGGCCTGGCTTTATTTTCTGAGAAACACGGTATATATATTGTCACAGTACTTTTCAATTAGTAATGGTATTACATATAAATGGAAATAAAGTGTTGAAAAAAGAAAAGAAAAGAAAAGAAAAGAAAGGAAAAGAAAAGAAAAGAAAAGAAAAGAAAAGAAAAGAAAAGAAAAGAAAAGAAAAGAAAAGAAAAGAAAAGAAAAGAAAAGAAAAGAGCCACCACACACAGCTCTCCTGAGCTCCATTTTTGCTGGCCGAGGCACTATGGCCTTTTACTTTGTTGTTTCCAGTGCAGCCCCTCGGGCCACATGTAAGCACCTCATGGGCCAAATTCAGGCCACATTCAGGCTTTGAGTTGACACCCCTGTCCTAACATATGAGTTTGTATCCATAATTTTTTTAGCTTTTTTTGTTTGTCCACCAAAAATGATAAAATGTCCCTCCGTGCGGTTTTCATTGCAAACAAAGACTTAAAATACCTTTATATAGTTTCTTTGGTGACAAAATGTACCATTTTGTAAGAATTCTTACCTTCTCCATGGGGATTGTGGCCACCTGAGGAAATATTCCGGAGATCTTTTCAATGAAGTGTTATGGAAATAACATAAAAAAATGGTCATGTCTCCAAAATAAGACAATATCTAATGGCACTTGTTTTATTCTCTACCCCTAACCCTCAGCCAGGAAGTTTTAAGTTATAACATCACCCCTCGGTGTCAAACATGAGAAGTGATTGTATTTTCTTAACCTTCCAAACAGATTTTTTTAAGCTCTAGATGTTTCTTCAATATTTGCAGGGCATCTGGATATTTAGAAAGGTTGTCCTAAAGTTTCACTTCTATTCTTCCACCTTGATACTAAATGATTTTTTTCCCAGAAGATCACCTTCTGCATTGGGAAGCTTGAAATTGGAAATGCCAAGCCATTTTCCTCACATTTCATTTTCCCCCAGCAACCTTTCCAGAAGAAAACAGCCCTAAAGTTCTCACTAGATGATGATCAATCCTCAATGAATAACTCAAGATTTGAGGCTGAATCAAGTTGAAAAGCTGCTCCGAAGAAAGGAAGGTTTTTGTTTAGCTTCAGATTCACTTCCTCTCACTGTGTCTCTCGCACACAGTAATAGACTGCTGTGTCTTCAGCTTTGAGGCTGTTCATTTGCAGATACAGCTGGCTTTTGGCATTGTCCTTGGAGATGGTGAAGCGGCCCTTCACTTTCTCAGTGTAGTAAATAGTGATGAACTTGGATGTATATTTGAAATCCATTCCAGTCCTTTCCCAGGAGCTTTTCTCATCCAGTGCATCCAGTGGTTTCCGAAGGTGAATCCAGAGGCTTGGCAGGTGACATGGAGGCAGTCTCCAGGTGTTCTTACAGTCCCTCCCGGCTCCACCAACTGATCTTTAGACTTGCCATCCAGAAAGATGTTAATGAGACCACCAGTAATACAGGAAAATTCGCTACAGAGGACTACTAATAAGAACACCAGGTTTAGGCTCAGGAACATTATTGTTCTGCTGTAATGAATGGAGGGAACTTGATGATGAAGGATTCAGGAAAGTGCACAAAGTTTTAATTGGTGTGTATAGCCTAAAAAGGAAAACCAACTGGCTCAATTAAAGGGGAAATTGTCCCTTGATTTACATGTTGCTTTATATAAAAGGGCCTCTCAGTGCATTGATCTCATAGGTTACCTACTACAGTCATGGCATGCCTGATTTTCACATAACTTTTCAGTCCCATGAAAAATAAAGGAATCTTTCTCTCTTCTCTTCTCTTCTCTTCTCTTCTCTTCTCTTCTCTTCTCTTCTCTTCTCTTCTCTTCTCTTCTCTTCTCTTCCCTCCTCTTCTCCTCTCCTCACTCTTCCCTTCTCTTCCCTCCTCTTCTCCTCTTCTTTCCTCTCCTTACTTCCCTTCCCTTCTCTCCTCTTCCTCCTTCCCTCCCCACTTCCTTTCTCTCCTCTCCTCTCCCCCCTCTCTCCCCTCCCCTTTCCTTCTCTCTCCTTTCTTCCTTTCTTTTCTACTGTGAATCTATAGAAGTAAGGGCAGGTTTACACGGGAGACATTAAAACAAAGAGTTGTGAAATTTTACCAATTTTCAGAAATGATTTGGAGAAATAGATGAACAAATTGCACATATAAATTTTGAAAGACATATATTGCAGATGGAAGATAAAAACAACAGCACTTCATGGTCCAGGAATATTTTTCCACATTCTAACTATAGAATTCTTTGGAGAATGCAAAGTGGTTTATTAGGATTTCTTAGCCCATGGCAATCCGTTGCATTCTTATTACTCCTGCTATTGATATTACTATTGACATTATAATGGGGATGTCATTTCTCATTGACTAATCCAGGATCTGGGGCTGAACAAATTTTCAGAGCTGCTCTGAAGAAAGGAATGTTTTTGTTTGGTTTTAGATTCACTTCCTCTCACTGTATCTCTTGCACAGTAATAGACTGCTGTGTCCTCTGGTTTGAGGCTGCTCATTTGCAGATACAGCTGGCTTTTGGCATTGTCCCTCGAGATGGTAAGGCGTCCCTTCACTTTGTCTGAGTAGTAGGTTTCTCTTCCATCATGAAGTATCCATGATACCCATTCCAGTCTTTTCCCAGGGGCCTCTTTCATCCAGTTCATGTTATAGGCACCAAAGTTGTATTTAGAACCTTGGCAGGAGAGATGGATGGACTCTCCAGGTCTTTTCACATACCCTCCAGATTCCACCAATTTTACCTCAGATCAGACACCTAAAATGAAAGATTCAATGATCCCACCTGTACACAAGAATTGAACTAGAAAGAACCTGAGTAGATAGGAAATAATTACCTCCAAGGACTAATTGTAGGAATAAGTTTAACCATAGGATCATTTCTGCTTCCTGTAATGAATAGAAGAGAATTGATATGAGGTGATTTGGGAAAATACACAGACTTGGTGCTGATAGCCTGTAAAAGGAAAAGGAACTGTCTCATTTAAAGAGAAAATAAGCCTCACTTTACATATTTGTTGAGATAAAGGAGTTTCTCATAACAGTGACCTCATAGTTTTCCCTACACACTCCTTACACTGGAGATTTTCATGTTTTTGTGCTAAAAAATTTAAAGATAGCTTCTTTTCTCCTCTCCTCTCAATAATGATTTCAAGGTAACAAATCATGAATATGTACTAAGAATTTGTGAAAAGAATATGTTGAAGATAGAATATTAAAAAAGAGCAGCACAGGAAAGATTTTATAGTTTTTTCTCTTTAACATGGCCTTTTGAAGAAACACAAACCTCATGCACACCAAGGCACATGGTAGAATTTAGAAGTCAGATTCTAATCAGAGAACACATAGGGAGAAAAGAACTAGTTCAGGCTTATGGATTGTTCTTTACTAATTACATTGGATTTTACCATGTTTTCCTGGAAAATAAGATCCACCTCAAAAATAAGCTTAGCCTGGTTTTTTTAAGGAGTGGGCCTAATATAAGCCCTACCCCCAAAATAGGTCTGGGGGGGATGGGTGTAGCCAGCACAAAAAGCAGCAAGAGCATGGGTGACAACGGTGTCCAGCAACATCTGCAACCTGCCAGCCTCTTGGCATAGCATAGATAAGTCTAACCATGGAGGCAGAGGTGTGGGGGGAAGACAGGTGATCTGGACATACTGCACAGCTACCTGGTTCATGGGAGGCTTGCGCAGCAGCATTGGCAGCAGGCAAAGGCATTGTGGGGGAGCCAGGAGACCTGGATGTGCTATGCCAGTTTTATGGATTGTATATATTGCTCCTTCTTGACTGCTGTTTTGTGTGGTGCTTTTTTGTGCAGTGCTTTTATTAGTTGTTAGTTGCCCAGAGTTGATTTGCCAATATAGACAGTTTTAGAAATGGAAATAATTGTAATGACAGTAATGTTACTAATACCAATACTAATAAAATACACCAAATAAGCTGTCCCTGTAGACTGAGTTGTACTAATAAACCACTCTGTATTTTCCAAATAATTAAATATGCTCTATGTTTAACAAATAACAACTACTGTAAAAATCAGATATGAATTCAGGGTGAGGATATTTTTAATACAAATTTTATTCAATGTTTTACAACAAAACAAAGAAATCAAGAGAAAGTGGTAAAGAGTTAGAAGAAAGGAAGGAAGAAGGGAGTGGGAGGGAAGGATGAAGAAAGGAAGGAAGAGATGAAACATGCAGAGGGAATGAAAAGAAATATAAAATAGAAGCCTCTGATTTCTTCTGCATCAAATATAAGTGCATGTACAATATTAATACTGACTTTATGATTATAAACAAAAGAGCCCCACTTTTTTCTATTATGCTATTTATTCTCATCATCAAAACCACAAATGATGAGTGTATTTCTTTTGTGTGTGTTTCATACAAAAAGTCTCCAAAGGATTTCCAGTCAACCTTGAATATAGATTTTGCTGGATGGAGGGTTAGGATGGGCTGAAGCAGAGGAAAAAGAGTGAGGGAGGAGGAGAGGATAAGCCACACAGCTAAGAACAATCCTGCCTCTCCACGAGACTACTCAGGAGACATGGTGAGCAAATGTAAAAACTGCTCCTTGCAAATCAGCAGCAGCACCCAAACCAAAACAATGCACGGCAAGTCCAGGCATCCTTCCTGTTTATTTCCCCCTTCTCTCTCTCTCTTGTCCCCTCTCCCTCCCTAGGAACATTAAGAGGTGTTAACCTAATCTTACGTAGCTTTTTCTCTGGTAATATCACACTAACTAGATCATACAAAACATTTGCTAGACCAATACTCGAATACAGCTCATCAGCCTGGAACCCACATTACGTATCTGATATTAACACAGTTGAGAAAGTCCAGAAATATTTCACAAGAAGAGTTCTCCATTCCTCTACTCGTTGCAGAATACCTTATGCCACCAGACTTGAAATTCTAAACCTAGAAGACCTAGAACGATGCCACCTTCAGTCCGATCTAAGTATAGTATATAAAATCATACATTGCAATATCCTACCTATCAATGAATACTTCAGCTTCAACCATAACTACACAAGAGTAAACAATAGATACGAACTCAAGGTTAATCGCACCAAACTTGACTTCAGCAACAGAGTGGTCAATGTGCAGAATACTCTACCTGACTCTGTGGTTTTTTTCCCCAAACCCCCAAAACTTTAACCTTAGACTCTCTATTATTGACCAAACCCCTTTCCTAAGAGGTCTCTAGGGGGCGTGCATAAGTGCACCAACATGCCTACCGTCCCTGTCCTATTGTTTCTTTTATTTTTCTTATATGTATCCATTTATTCATAACTATGTTTTTACTTATACTATTATCTTGTAAGCAATTGACAAACCAAATAAAATAAATAAATAAACTGTGCAGGGAGAAGGGGGAGGGCCATCAAGGGGATGCTGACAAGACACTCCCAGGGAGAGGACGAAGCAGCCCTACTATCAGAGCCCAGGCTTTGCTTCTGACTTGGAAGGAGAGGTATTTACCACATGCTCCATAAGCAAAGACAGACGGGACTGATCACATGCCTTCCCCCCTGCACCTTTGCTTCCTCCTGTTGCTTGGAGGGGCTTACCTGTGCCGCATGGTCTGCACAGCCCCAGAGCACGCTTGCCAAGGGGCCAGCAGTTTGCAGCTGCTTCCAGATACCATCAGCCCCCAAGCATGCACTTTCTACCTCCTGTGCTAGCCATGCCCACTCCACCCACCTGATGCTGTTAGCTAGGGCTTTATTTTTGGAGGGTAGGGCGTACATTGCGAATGGCATGAAAAATCATACTAAGGCTTATTTTCAGGGAAAGTTACTGTAATCTACATGAAAAAGGGCAGGTTTATACTGGAAACATCAGAACAAAGAGTTGCAAAATTTCTCTCTATTTTATTATTATTTTATTAGGTGTGGGTATGGATGTAAATTTTTTAATAAATAATAAAATAAATAAAATCCTGCCAAGGACAGACCAAGAGTCTTCAAACTTGACAGCTTTAAGACTTGCGGACTTTAACTCCCAAAATTCTTCAGCTAGCATGACTGGAGGAGGAATTCTGGGAGATGAAGTCCACAAGTCTGAAAGCTGTCAAATTTGAAGACCACTGGATAGACAATGGCTAAATGATGATGATGATGATGATGATGATGATGGTATGATGGTGATGATGATGATGATGGATGATGACAACAAGGATGATTCTCAAATAGCATTCCACTCCTAAGAAAAGTGAGAACAATTTCTTTTCTTTCTATGTTTTCAAAGGACAACAGGAGGGCAGGTTTTTTGTTTTTTTTTAATTAGGATAAGCAAAACAAAGACCTGAAAATTTTTAACTCTTCTCAAAAAACAATTCAACTTAATAGAATTAGCACGCACAAAATCCTCTTTAAAGAAAGACTGCCGGTGAAATGAGAGCACATCTTCTTTAGCAATGTAGCAAGAAAAGGGAGCTTCAAGAATCAGGGGGATTGAGTGAAAATTAATTGAGAAAGAATGAAAATTGAAGAAAGGAATTAAAAAGCTGTCTATTAAAAATATTATATTATTGCAGTATGAACTGACCAGAGTTGCTCTCAATGGCAAACTAAGCAGTGTACAGGTAGTCCTCAGTTCGCACAGAGACTGTTCAAACTTATAATGGCACTGAAAAAAGTGACGTATGACAATTTCTCACACTTACGACCATTGCAGCATCCCCAGGGACATGCGATGACAGCTAATTCACATTTATGATAGTTGCAGGTCCCTTTTTGCGACTTTCTGACAAGCAAAGTCAATGCCAGATTTACTTAACAAATTTTTCACTTAGCAACATAAACTTTGGGCTCTATTGTGGTCATACATTGAGGACTACCTGTATAAATTAATTAAATAAATAAACATTGAGAGAAACAACAGCAATTGAACTGGAAAATAATATGGGAAGAAAGCCTTCTAGGTAATTAATTGATACAATAATGGAATATATAATATGTTATAGTATGATTGATGTTATCATATTTGTTTATATATTATTGCATATATTACCAATGATGATGTTTGTATGTTAACACCTTGGACACCTAGAGAGCACGCTGCTCAACATAGAAAGGAAATGTATGATATAAAACAATAAAAAAAAATTCAAATAAATAAATAAATCTGGTCCCAATATATTGTTTGCTTTATCACAAGTCCATCACAGATGATTAAAAAGTACCAAATTTATAATTGCATTTCTAAAAAACATTTGAGAAACATTTGTATATCATTGACTGTAGATTTAACATTATGTAAGAAAGATACATGATTAGTATAGGTAGTTCTTGATCTATGACCCCAATTGAGCCCCACATTACTGTTGCTAAATGAAACATTTGTTAAATTTTGTCTCATTTTATAACCTTTTGTGCGAGAACTGTTAAGTGGATCGCTGTAATTGTTAAATTGGTAACATGGTTGTTAAGTGAATCTGGCTTCCTCATAAACACAGCTTGTCAGAAGGTCCCAAAAAATGATCATATGACCCTGGGACAATGTAACCATCATAAATATGAGTCAGTTGTCAAGCAGATGAATTTTGATCAAACAGCCATGAGTATGTTGCAAAGGTCATAACTCTGAAAAAGGATCATGTTACATTTTTGAATGCTGTTCTAACTTTAAACGGTAACAAATGAACTGTTTAAGTCGAGAATCACCTGTAAGGTAAAGATAAAGGTTCCCCCCAACCCCCCCCCCCACACACACAAACATGCTAGTCATTTCTGGCTCTAGGGGGCAGTGCTCATCTCTATTACAAAGCTGAAGAGCCAGCCTTTCCAAAGACATCTCTGTGGTCATGTGGCTAGCATGAATAAATGCTGAAGGTGCATGGAATGTTGTTACCTTCCCACCAATGTGGTCCCTATTTTTCTACTTGCATTTTTACATGCTTTTGAACTTCTAGTTTGGCAGAAGCTGGAACAAGTAATAGGAGCTCAATCTGTCATGTGGCGCTAAGGATTCAAACTACCAACCTTTCTGATTGACAAGCTCAGCATCTTAGCCACTGAGCCACCGCTTACTTATGGGTTGCAATGTTCAGCTCATCTGCTGCCATACTGCTAAATGGGTTCCCTACTGCTTACTCCAAGAACAGCTGAAAAATAAGCAACGATGGAGTGTTATTAACCTCTTTTCAGTGATGGTTTAATAAATTCAACCTTCTGTAACTAAATCAGTTGGGAAAGCTGTTCAAAGGAAAAGGTTTTTGCTTGGTGTCAGATTCACTTCCTCTCACTGTGACCCTCACACAGTAATAGACTGCTGTGTCCTCTAGTTTGAGGCTGTTCATTTGAAGATACAGCTGGCTTTTGGCATTGTCCCTGGAGATGGTGAAGCGGCCCTTGACTTTTTCTGAGTAGAACTTTCTACTAGAATCAGTATAGATGTATGCAACCCATTCCAGTCCTTCCCTTGGAGCCTGTCTCACCCAAAGCATCACATAGCTGCTGAAAGTGAATCCATAGACTTGGCAGGAGAGATGGAGGGATTCTCCAGGTCTCCTCACATCCCCTCCAGTTTCCACCAACTGAACCTCAGATTGGACACCTAGAAAGAAAAGTATTTTAAATAAGATCTCTTGCCTATAAAATGAGAGCATGGAAATAAACTCTATATAAAGAACATATTTACCTCTGAGGACTACTAGTAAGGACACCAAGTTTAACCACATTTTGCTTCCTGTAAGAAGGAATGGACATGAAAGGATTTGAGACCATGAACAAAATTTATATCGGTGGGTGCAGCCTGAAAAGGGAAGCCACATGGCTCCTCTAAAGAGGAAATTGTGTCTTGATTTGCATACTGAGTGAGATAAAAGAGTTCTCCTGTGCATTCACTCTATTCGCCTTTATGTAATTTTGCAGCCATAGGAAAGCAAAGGAAACCTCTACATTAGAGCAATTAAAAATTAATTAATTAAAACAAATTAATTAATTAAAGCTCTTCTGTTTTATTATTCTAGTAGATTTCTCTTGTGCATACAATACATGTCATTTCCTTAAATAAGAATAAGATAAGACAAATAAGACAAGATAGAAAGCCCCGCACATGGATAAGAGAACAAGCAAAAGTCTACAAAAGTAAAAATAATTGAAATGGAAATGGGCTGGCCACATAGATAGATAGGTAGATAGATAGGTAGGTAGATAGATAGATAGATAGATAGATAGATAGATAGATAGATAGATAGATAGTATTCTTTATTGGCCAAGTGTGATTGGACACATAAGGAATTTGTCATGGTGCAAATACATCTGAATACATAAAAGAAAAGATACACTTGTCATTTGTCATAAGGTACAACACTTAATGATAGTCATATGGTACAATAAGCAATTAAATCATACTAGGAAACAGTCAATATAAATCATAAGGATACAAGCGACAAAGTTACAGTCATACAGTCACAAGTGGGAGGGGATGGGTGATAAGGAGTGATGAGAAGATTAACAGCAATAGTAGTGCAGACTTTGTAAATAGCTGGACAGTGTTGAGGGAATTAGTTGGATGATGCCATTGGGGAAAAAACTTTTCTTGTGTCTAGTTGTTCTGGTGTGCTCTATAGAGTCTTTTTGAGTGAAAGAGTTGAAACAGTTTATGTCCAGGATGTGAGGGGTCTGTAAATATTTTCACAGCCCTCTTTTTGACTTGCGCAGTATATATGTTGTCGATGGAAGACAGGTTGATAGTAATTGTTTTTTTTTTCTGTAGTCCTAATTATTCTCTGGAGTCTGTGTCTGTCTTGTTGGTGCAGAAGCAAACCAGACAGTTATAGAGGTGCAGATGATAGACTCAATAATTCCTCTGTAGAACTGTAGCAAGAAGATCTGAGGTAGACTAAGAACGTCATAGAATGAATCCCACTTAATAAAAAGCATCCATGAAAGAGAGGTAAAACAAGATGGATTGATGACATCAGCAAGTATGACAGGCCCAATTGGGAAAAGAAATCTCTGGATCATATATGTCATGTGATTCCTTTTGGAATTGGGTGGACACTTCATCTGAGAGATCATCTCTTGCTGATCTCATCTACCACACTGGAACCAGGAGGCAGGGAATGTTGCTCATTCCATCTCCTAAAGAGATACAGCTGGTGGGACCCAGAAGAAGGGCTTTCTCTGTGGTGACTCCCTTTCTCCGGAACATCATCCCCCCAGAGAATAGAATGGCCCCTACTCTAACACTCTTCCAGAAGGCATTGAAGACCTGGTTCTGCCAGTGGGCCTGAGGAACCCAGAGCGAGTTGGAGCCTATTAAATGGCTGGTGTGATATGTTGTCACTGGGTTGGGGGGTGGGAGGCTATTATATTATTATTTTATTTTATTACTTTTTATTGGATATATTTTGGTGTGGGTGTGTGGGTATAAATTTTCTAACAAATAATAAAATAAATAAAATCCTGCAGTGGCTAGACAATGGCTAAGATGATAATGATGATGAGATGATGATTCTCAAATAACCTCCAAAGAAAAATGAGCTCTTTTCTTTCTGTGTATCGATAGGAGAATAGGAGGGCTGGTTTTTATTAGGGTAAGTAAAACAAAGAGCTACCAAACTTCACCTCTTTTCAAAAAAATAATTCAACACAATAGAATAAGCACACACAAAATCCACTTCATTTGCTTTATCACAACTCCATCACAGATGATAAAAATTACCTTATTTACAATTATACTTTCAACAAATTTTTGGGAACCCTTTGTATATCATTTGCAGTTTCTTGAATATTGCGTAATCATGATACATGATTTGTATAGGTAGTTCTTGACTTTCAACCTCAGTTGAGCCCAAAATTTCTATTGCTAAATGAAACATGTGTTAAGTGAATTTTGCCTCATTTTATGACCTTTTGTGCCACCGATGTTAAGTGGATCACCGAAATTGTTAAGTTGGTAAAACGGTTGTTAAGTGAATCTGGCTTCTTTATAGATTTTGATTGTCAGAGGTTCCAAAAGGAGATCCCATGACCCCAGGACGCAAGGTAACCATCATAAATATGAGTCAGTTGCCAAGCATCTGAATTTTGATCAAATGATCATGGGGATGCTGCAAAGGTCATAATGCTGAAAAAGGATCATAAGTCCCTTTTTTCAGTGCTGTTGTAACTTTTTTAAAAAAAAAATAATTTTTATTAGTTTTTTAAAAACAAACAAAACATAAAAACCTCAGCTTTCTTTCTTAAATATATACAAACAGTGTGTCGGTTGGTTTACCAGTTTTTGTGCATTCATTTCATAGTCTCAATTAGTTACGTTACATAACAACACATATTGTCAATCAAAAATTATATATCCTAGTATCACTATTAAACAATCATTAGACTATAATTTTATTCATTCATGCTTTATGAGATAACTATAATTTACTTAGTTTATTTTATAACAAATCATATAGTCATACCAAATCTATCCTAAAAACATTTTATAGATATGATATCAAATAACAAAGAAAAGAAAAATATATTTTTATATATGCATTATTATCTAAAATTCTAAATATTCTATTATTATATTTTATGTTGTTGTGCTGTTGTAACTTTTAACAGTCAGTACATGAAATATTGTAAGTTGAAAACTATGTGTGCTGCCCTCACATTTTCAGCTCATCTGCTACCGTACTGCTAAACAGGTTCTCTACTGCTTATTCCAGGAGGAGCTCATGAATAAGCAATGATGGAGTTTTATGTGCTGGTTTTCAATGATTATCATAGTCTTCTTGTAACAAGCCCATAATCCCTTGAGGGGTGGAATCTGGGCAACTGAATGAAACTAACAGAGTGTTTTAATGCCGGATGCCCTTCCTGTTGCCAATATGGAGTTTTGTTCATAGAATATATTGTCAATGTGCCCAGAGAGAGAAATATCTGCCTCTACTGAACTCAGAGCTTCCTGATTGTGAAGCTAGAGTTCCACCTTTAGGTCACCGCACCACTCCTTGCCACTTTTCAATGATTGTTTAACAAATTCAACCTTCTGTAACTGAATCACTTTGGAAAGCTGCTCAAAGGAAGAGAAGGTTTTCGCCTATTGTCACATTCACTTCCTCTCGCTGTGTTTTGACATACAATAATAAACTGCTTTATCCTTTGGTTTGAGGCTGTTCATTTGCAGATGCATCTGGATTTTGTATTGTCCCTCCACTTTGTCTTCGTAATAAATGGTAGATGGTAAATGGTATTGTGAGTGCATATACTTGGATGTATATGCGAAACCCATTCCAGGCTTTTCCCTGGGGCTTGTCTCACCCAGTACATCCAGATGTTACTGAAGGTGAATCCAGAAGCTTGGCAGAACAGATGAAGGGATTCTCCGTGTCTTCTGACATTCCCTCCAGAAACTACCAATGTAGCCTGGACAACTAAAATGAAAAGAATTTCAGTGAGCTCTCTTGCATACAAGAATTAAAATGGAAAGAAACTGAATAGGGAGGAAACAATTACAATTAACTCTGGTTACTGTTAGTAAAGAATACAAGTTTAGCCACAGGATCATTTTTGCTCTCTCTAAAGATTGGAGAGGAATTGATAGCAAAGGATTTGGAGATGTACACAAACTTTGTGTTGGTGGGTATAGCCTGGAAAGGAAAACCAACCACCTCTTTTAAAGGACAATTTTTCCCTCAATTTACATATCACTGGGTATAAATGCACCTCCTCATTGCATTTAATTGTATATTTCTTTGCACATGGATTTTGCACAGACTTTAAAAATAAGGCTCCAGTCTGAGAAACACTCAAGACCATCCTGTGTTTTATTGTGGGTGCATAGTGGGAAGGACATATTTACACTGGCGTACATAAATCAAGATGTGGCAGAATCTCCTCATTTCAACAATAGATTTTATGGTGAGAGAATGAAACCATGGGATGAAAATTCCTTAATTACCCCTGTTAGTGACCAAAAAATTTATTTGGCAAATAAACAAATGAATAAATAAATAAATAAATAAATAGCTTGATACATTCCAAGATCAGCTCTGGAATAAGCAATGATGGAACATTATCTGCTGCTTTTCAGCGATGATATACAAATTCATTCTGTGACTAAATCAGTTTGAAAAGTTGCTCAGTGGAAGAGAAGTTTTGGCCTGGTGTCAGATTCACTTCCTCTCACTGTGTCTGCCATACAATAATAGACTGCTGTGTCTTCTGGTTTGAGGCTGTTCATTTGCAGATACACCTGGCTTTTGGCATTGTCCCTGGTGATGGTAAAGCGTCCCTTCACTTTGTCTGAGTAATATATGGTAGATGAACTTGGATTTATCTGGGAAACCCATCCCAGACCTTTCCCTGGGACCTGTTTCATCCAGTACATCCAGGAGTTACTGAAAGTGAATCCAGAAGCTTGGCAAGAGAGATGGAGGGACTCTCCAGGTCTTCTCACATCCCCTCCAAACTCCACCAATGTGGCCTGGGCAGCTAAAATGAAAAGAGTTTCAATGAGCTCTCCTGCATACAAGAATTAAAATGGAAAGAAACTGAATAGGGAGGAAGCAATTACAGTACTTTTGAGAACTGCTAGTAAGGAATACAAATTTAGCCACAGGATCATTTTTGCTCTCTCTAAAGATTGGAAAGGAATTGATGGCAAAGGACTTGGAGAACTGCACAAACTTTGTGTTGGTGGGTGTAGCCTGGAAAGGAAAACCAACTACCTCCTTTAAAGGGAAACAGTGTGCCCTGATTTACATATTGCTAGGTATGAATGTGCCTCCTTGTTGCATTTCATTATATATTTCCTTGCAGGTGGCTTTGTGTCCTCTGCTGTGTCCCCTCATTTCAGGTTGTTCATTTGTAGATGCCTGGTGTTTGTCATTGTCCCTGTAGGTGATAAAGCATCCCTTCACTTTGTCTAAATATTAAATGCTAGATGTACTTGGAAACACCCATTCCGGGTGTTTTCCTAGAGTTTCTCTCAACCAGTGCATCCAGAAGCCACTGAAGGTGAGAGGATGCAGAAGATAGATGGAGGGACTTTCTGGATCTTCTGACATCCCCTCCAGATTCCACCAAGTGAGCCTGGGATCAAATGTCTAGGGAAAAATGTTTTAGTGGCATCTCCTATATGCAGAACCAACAAATAAAAGGAAACTCTACATATAGAGAAACATTGCTTGCAAGTCTATAGAGATTCTCAGTCATCCAGGTTGTCAGCATTCCAATTAACAAACTCCAAACCAATAAATTCTGAGACAAGCATTTTCTCAAAGTTCCATTTTATTAGAGTTGCCATATTAGCATATCTGGGAAAAATTGAATCTGAGAGTTTTCCCTTTCCAAAAGAATTTCAAAGATCCACCCCCTGCACCCTCCCAGCAATTAAATATCAAATGGCCCAATCATATGTTGTTCCAACAGGAGACATTCCTCCAGACACTCCTTTCCAAGTGGAGGGTTACATGGCCTTGACTTTCTGAGAAAGAATGTTACTGAGTCTAATCTTCCACCTCTCCATGAAAATCCCCCTCCCAAATTCCCAGTCAGTAAATGTGGCAGCCTTGAAGCTTCCAAGTAAAATATGGTTCCAAGGCTGACACAGGTCATGGTTGTCCCAAAGGCGCTTTCTCAAGAGGCAACTGGACTTTCTAGTTCTTTGTTGAAGACATTTCTTCTTCAGCTAAAGAAGCTCTTGGATGAGAAGTAAAATGTCTTCAAAGAAAAAACAGAAAGCCCAGTTGCCTTTTGAAAAAAAAGCATCTTTGGGACAACCATGACCTGGATGACTCCATAGATATTTAGTGTTTACCTGCAAGGTAAGAACACCAAGTTTAGCCAAAGAAACATTTTCAATCCAACTAATGAATGGAAGGAAATTGATAGGAAAGGATTCAAAAAAGTTTCAATGTTTTTTTGTTGATAGGTGTACCTTGAAAAAGAAAACCAACTGCTTCCCTTAAAGTGGAAATTGTCCCTTGATTTACATGTTACTTTGTATGAAATAGTCCCTCAGGGCATTGAACTCATAGATTTCCTTGCACACCCTTTATAAATGTGATTTTCATATAACTTTCCAGTCCTAAGAGCAGAGACATCTTCTCCTCTCCTCTCCTCTCCTCTCCCCTCCCCTCCCCTCCCCTTCCCTTCCCTTCCTTTCCCTCCCTTGTGATCAGTGTCATAAAACCTATTATACTTTGGTGGCTATTTCACTTTAGTAATGGAGAAAACCAAAGACTTGGCTTTCTTCATAATGAATTTCCTTTGTTTATTTTTAATTAAGAGTATGGAATTTGACTCAGCCTAGACATTAGTCATGAGTAAAGGAGGGATTTTTGTCTTTCTATCACTTGAGTACTTCTTCTGCTCTCAGGTCTGGTCCTTCTTCCTTGCAATTACTGGAGGTGGGCTGGCACATTTTATTTCCTTTTCAATATTTTCTCCAAAATTCAATGTGCCCTCAAATTGAATAGATTAATTAAAGGAAACATGATGACTATTTTCCAGTACTTTAGGAACTGTCCCAGAGATGAGGGGATTGACTTAATGTCCAAAGTACTGAAGGTAGGACAAGAGGTAATGTGTGGAAATTTGTTAAAGAGAGATCTAGAAGTAAGGAGAAATTTTCTGATAGTGAGAACAATTAATCAGTAGAATAGCTTGCCTCTGGGGTTGTGGGTGCTGGACAGAAATTTGCCTGGGATGGTATAAGACTCCTGCCTTGAGTAGAGTTTTGAGTAGAAGACCTCCATTCCAACCTTATTGTTCTATGTTCTATTGCCAAGCTTCAGTATAGCTTCCTCTCACGGTGACTCTAGCACAGTAATATGCAGTGGTGTCCTCTGATTTCAGGGTGTTTATTTGGAGATAAAGCATGCTGGAGGCATCTCACCAGGAGACAGTGGAATGGCCTTTCACTGAATTGACCTTCAACAATTCCCAGTGAGGATTTTAATCTCTTGAAAAGTTAAATTTGTTTGAGATCAATTGGGAGAACTTTTAAACAAATAACAGAAGATATAATCAACATTCAAGGTGAGACCATTTCTTCAAACATGGCCAATACTTGAAGGTGTTATTGCTACACCCTGGTGTAACTGTTGAGGAAGAGATGGCACACATCTTATTCCCCAGGAGATTCTTATGTTCTAGGAGGGGAAGAGATATGGAGAACACATGAATTATATTAAGGAGAGTTGCTCATTTCTAAAGTAGTACTGTATATTCCACTCATGACTTATAGTAACAAAAAAATTCTAAATTGATTTTTATAATAGTTTAAAAAAAATCATAAGATGATTTAAAGCAGAGGAACTAAAGGAAAGAATTATCCCTGTTTTACCCCCAATCTCAAAATAAAACATAATCATTCACCAAAATATTTCATATCTACATTCCTAGGGAAAGCACCTTTGAAAAAATGGTTTTAAAAAAACTATGTGCCACCATGTGTATGAGTGCTTTTTCTTAATTTGAGAGCTGCTCAGAGATAGAGAAAGTTCTTGATAGGCTTCAGATTGACTTTCTTTTGTTGTGTCTCTCACACAGTAATAGAGGAAACACAGATGTTTCCTCTTGTTTCAGGAAGTTCATTTGCAGATACAACTGGCTTTTGGCATTGTCCCTAGAGATGGTGAAGTGTCCCTTCACTTTGTCTGGGTAGTAAGTGGAAGGAGGTGAGCCATTAGTTATGCAGGCCACTCACTGGTCTTTTCCCTGGAGCCTCTCTGACCCAGTTCATCCAGTAGCTGCTGAAGGTGAAGCCTGAGGCTTGGCAGGAGAGATGGAGGGACTCCCCAGGTCTTCTCACATCTCCTCCAGACTCCACCAGCTGGATTTGAGATTAGACACCTAAAATGAAAGGAGTTTCAATGAGCTCTCCTGTACAGACAAATAGCAAATGGAAGGAAACTTTATGTAGAGGGAAACAATTACCTCTGAAAGATGCAAGTAAGAATACCAAGGTTAGCCACAGGATCATTATGGAACCCTTTAATAAATGGAGGGGAACTGACAGAAGGGGATTCAGAAACTTGTACAAATTTTGTATTGTTGGGTATATGCTTAAAAGAAAAATCAATAGACTCCTCTAAAAGGGAAATTGTGTCTTGATTTGCATATTGGTTGAGATAAAAGAGCTCCTCTGGTGTATTTATCCCATAGTTTTCCTTGCACACTCCTTATGCGGCAAGAGATCTATGAATAACTTTCCAGGCTTGTCAAAACTGAAGGTATCCTTTAATTAGAGCAATTAAACAAAAGCCTTAAAAAAGTCTCTGCTTGTTAGAATTGGTTCAAGGTTACAGAGGGTGAATATGCATTAAGAATTTTTGAGAAAGATACTTTAGGTATAGAACATGAACGGAACAGCACATATGTATAATAAAAATTTTAAAACAGGAATAATGGAATTACAGAAACTGAAGGGACCTTGGAGTATTCTAATCCAACCACCTTCTCAAGCAGGAGACCCTATACCCATGATGGTGAACCTATGGCATGCAGAGCCATTTGTGCGGGCACACAGAGCCCCAGCCAAGCTTACCTGCACAGTGCATGCACATGCCTCCCAGCTGAAATATTGGAAGTGCCAAAACAGGCCTGTTTTGGGGCCTCCAAAGGCTGCAGAGGCTTCCCTTGAGCCCCCAGGAGGGCAAGAATAGCCTCCCCTGGGTTCCAGAGGCCCTCTGGTGGCTGAAAAACAGGAACTTCTGGTGTTTCTGGAATACCTGTTTTTCGGCCTCCCGAGGCTACAGAGTTGAGCCTCTGTGGGAGAGCAAAAATGGCCTCAAACAGGCTGAAAATCAGCTGGGAGGTACTCACATCTGCAGTGCAAGTAAATGGGTGGGGTAGTGTTTTGCACACATGTGCAGGGGGACAGCGTGCATTGCATTGTGGGTGCCTGTATGCACACTCTTTCAGCACACCACAACAAAAAGGTTCGCCATCAATGCCCTATATCATTTATACATATGGTAAATATGGTACATAAAATAATAATGGTGATATATTCTCTCTGTGTGTGTGTGTGTGTCTGTGTGTCTATGTGTGTGTCTGTGTGTATCACCATCATTTTAGCTATTGTCTATTCACTGCAGGATGAAGTCCTCTTCAATATGTTTCCAACTGATACGGTAGTGTGCTTTCTATTTGCCAATTTGGACTGCAATACTTGCTGATGTCATTAATCCACCTTATTTTAGGTTTCTTCATATATGTATATAGAACAGAACAAAACAGAGCAGAGCAGAGCAGAACAGGATAAAGCTGAAAGGGACCTTGGAGGTCTTCTAGTCCAGGGGTCGCCAACCTTTTGGACCTCAGGGACCACCAAACTCTTAATTTTAAATACTGTGGACCACAGACCCTGGGAAAATTAAAAAAAAAAGTCTGCAGGAAAATTCCCCGCCTCGTTTTCCTACCGATCGATCATTCTTTATTTGGGATCACATGATACCAACTCCAGCAGAGGCTCTCTCTTTCCTTGGCTTCATGCAAGGAAAACAGCAGAAGCAGCAGAAATCTTTCTTTCTTTCCCCCAAATTCTGCCAGAAATGAATCTTTGCTGGTGCAGCCTTTTGGAGCAGGATGCTTGCACAGTCCCAAAGATTCATTTCTGTCAGAGTTTGGGAGAGAGAAACAAAAACTTTTGCTGCTTTCCTTGCATGCAGCCAAAGGCAGAAGAAGAAAGAAGTGGAAAGAAGCAGCCCAGTGGCCAGGCAAGGCATGTGGGACAAGTCCCCCCCACCCTTTCCCCCCTCCCCTCACTACCTTATGTTGTTCTCAATGCAAGTGACACAAGCCTTGTGTTCCCATGGGCCATGTGGGTGGTGCAGCCTTGTGTTTATGCACAGCCTGGATTAATTGCTTTTGGGGGGGGGTGCTCTGGGGTGAGATTTCTCTGTGGCTCACCAAAATTTTCTTGCAGATGACCAGTGGTCCCCCGCCCACTGGTTAGTGACCACTTTTCTAGTCCAGCCCCTTGCTCAAGCAAGAGCCCCTAAAACTCTGATGGCAAACCTATGGCATGTGTACTGGATGTGACATGTAGAGCCATCTCTCTGGGCACACCAGCCATCACCTGTTGCTTTTCCAGGTATGGCCAGCTGGTTTTCACGCCTGCGGGCATACTGGAAACTGGAGGAGCAGTTCCCTGGCATGAATGTGTGTGCTGGGTAGCTGCTCTTCTGGTTTCCAGTGCTCCCCCCCCACCCCCACATGCATGCTCCCATTTCAGCACTCAGTACCAAAAAGTTTTGCCAACCTTTACCATTTATACATATGGTAAATATGGTACGTAAAATAATACAGGTGATATACTCTGTGTGTGTCTGTGTGTCTCTGTGTGTGTGCATGTGTGTATCATACTCACCATCATTTTAGCCTTTGTGTGTCTACTGCAGGATGGAGTCCTCTTCCACACATTTCCAACTGATCCAGTACTGTACTTTCAATTTGCCAATTTAGCCTGCAATACTTGCTGATGTCGTCAATCCATCTTTTTTTTTAGGTCTCTTGTGTATATGTTTGTGCATGTGTACTGTACATACATGGTATATATTGTAGAATGGCGGTTACAAAGAGAGACGGAGCCAGGGAAAATGCTAACAGACTTTATTCAATGAACAAAGGGTCGCCGCGGCTGCCAATGGCAATCTGACAGCCAGCTGGCGGCGACAGCTGATGCCGTATGACAGCCCTCTTTTATAGCCAGCTCTCAATGGCATCAGCCAATGGAAGCGGTTGGTGCTCCCACGCAGGCAGCGGACCAGAAGGAGAACTGAAGCTCAGTTCTTAAACCTAGCACTCTTTCCCCCTGGCCACGAGCATGCGAAGTTTCGTAGCCAGGATGGCAGTTTCCGTTTGTGGCCTGATCTTCGCGGCTCCAGGGGCTTGTCTGCTGCTGCCTCGTCCTGTTCTTCCTGGGCAGTGCCAAGAGTCTGCGGAGAGTTGTCAGCTATCCTGGATCTGCCATCTGGCTGCTGCTCTGGTGAGTCCTCTTGCGGTGGTCGGTTGCTTGGGTCATTGAGCGGCTAGTAGACCGGGTCCTTTAGCGGGTCGGCTGCGGCAGGCGGTGGGTAGGCTGAGTCATTGACCATGGTTTCGGTGGCAGGCTTGCTCCAGCACCTCCTCAGCTGATCCACGTGTCTTCTCCAGATGCGGCCATCTTCTAGGAGGACTCTGTAAGCCCTGGGTCCTGTAATAGAGACTATGTGCCCTGGAAACCATAATGGGTGCCCTGCATAGTTCCTTGCATAGACCAGGTCTTGCAGGGTAAATTCCCTGGCATGGGTGTCAGAAGCCAGGGGTGAGCTGGGAGCGTAGTGGGGGTGCAACCTGAGTAGTCCTGAGGCATCTGCCCATCAAAAGTTCTGCAGGTGACTTGTTGGTGGATGGGCATGGAGTGGCGTGCTGTGTTAATAGGTATGTGGGCAGCTTGGAATGCCAGTCCGCTTGGCCTAGCTTGGCCAGAACTTCTTTGACTGATCTAACAGCCCTCTCTGCCATCCCGTTGCTCGCAGGGTGAAAGGGGGCTGTGTCTGATACCCAGGTTGGCTGCGAAGATGGCAAACTCGTTGGAGCTGAATTGGGGGCCATTGTCTGAGACCAAGGTGTCAGGCAGTCCATGAGTAACAAACAGTCTGGTCAAAACCCTTGTGACCGCTCGTGTGGTGGTGGAAGGTAACAAGGCCACCTCTGTCCATTTTGAAAATGAGTCTACCACAACCAAGAATGTTTTCCCCATTATGGGACCAGCTAGGTCAATATACAACCTAGCCCAGGGTGCCCCCATACCTTCCCATCTGGTTGGTGTGGCTGTGGGTGGGGCTGCCTTCGTTGCCTGGCAGGCCTGGCACGCGTTAACCCAGTTGGTAATTTGGGCATCCAGTCCTGGCCACCAAAGTGCTAAAGCCTTCATTCTTACGATGCCCAGATGACCCTCGTGCAGTGCCCTTAAAACTGCTTTTTGCAAGGTGGGTGGAATGACTACCCTGGTCCCCCATAATAGACAGCCCTGTAGAGAAGACAACTCCTGCCTGCAGGTCCTGAATGGCAAGTATTCAGGGGTGAATTGAATATCAGGCCACCCCCTCCCCACCCAGTCCAGGACCTGGGAAATCACATAATTTTTTTGGGAGTGTGCAGTAATATCCCCAGCTGAGACTGGTAGGTCAAGTTAATTGCAGTTGAAGATTGCGTGCATGGGAGCTGCGTCCTTGACTGGTGTTGGCAGGGGGCATCTGCTGAGAGCATCTGCATGGCTCAGGTTTATTCCAGGGCGATGTACCAAAGTGTAAGAGTAAGCAGCCAGAAACAGAGTCCATCTTGTTAGGGACATAGGGTAAACATTGTTTATCCTAACTGGTTTAGGTAAAATAATAAATATGTAATCATAGTTTATAAGTTAAAGTGTCTGCAACTTTAAATATAGGAATGTAATTAAGGGAGTGGTTGTGAAAGCACTTTAAAACAAGCAAGACGACAGCTTGCTCTCTCTCTGGCTTTGATGATCCCTAATTACTGCATGGACTCAAGACTACGTTACTCGAATGGGAGAGATAAACAAAGGACTAATTTGTAAGTGAACTGACATAGGATATTTCACACGGACTTTGCTAACTGAATATCCTTGAATGGACTGACTAAATGATACATGACTAATGGACTGTTGTTTTGACTATGCTATAAATGGAATAAACTATATTTTTGATAGCACAAGCTATCTGTTATTTTTACTGTATGTTCACAAACATACAAACTTATATCACTCATTTATCTGTGTGCCTATCTGACTAATGCTGCACATTCTGTTTAGCTTGTCTCCTTAACCCTGGTTGGGGAACTCAGGCTTAACACTGGTTATGAGCCCAGTCTTAACACTGGTTATGGGCCCAGAGGATGCAAAGTCAGTTTAACTAGGATAAAACAGATTTATGTAAAAAGTGAGAGTTTGTGTTGTTATACATTTCAGTAAACAGACAGCTGTGTTTTATTAATTATAGTTTTATATCCATATAAGAAAACATGGCACAAGTCAATCTACAAAGTTTGTCCCTTATATCCAAGTTGGATGGAACAAACTATGTATCAAGGTCTATGAAATGTAGTCTGCTTCTACGAAGAGAAGGTCTGTGGAAGATAATTGAAAATCCACCAAACGTAGAAGAATGGGATCCAGAGGATGATGAAGATAGACTAAAGATAGAAGAATTTATGCATAAAAATGAACAAGCTATTTGCATAATAGGTTTAACATAAACTGACCACCAACTTGTTCATATCCATGGAGAGCAAACGGCTGTTGGGTGTTGGCAGAAGCTGAAGAGGATTTATGTTTGAGATAACATTGGTGCTCACATAAATCTTACACGGAAGCTTTTCAGGATGCATCTCCAGACGAATGGTGATATGCTTAGTCATTTGAAAACTATGCAAAGCATTTTTCAAGAACTGCACGAGAAAGAGCTTATTTTCTCTGAACTACACCAAGTCTACATAATTCTATCTTCACAAGATGAAAGTTATGACAACTACGTCACTTCCCTTGAAATTTTGCCAAAGGAAAGTTTAACTTTAACTGATATAACTGGCAGATTGATTGAAGAGGCCAGAAGAAGCCTTGAAAGAGACCAGTTAAGGAGGGAACAACCTCAAAAAGAAGATAATGAATCTCCTACTGCATACGCAATTAAAAAGTGTTTTAATTGTGGAGGAAGAGGACATTTGGCAAGATTTTGTAAAAAAGCAAAGCGCCAAAATGCTGGCCAGAATACTAAAAGTCATCAAAAGATAAATAAAGATTTAGAGTTAGCCATGTATACTAACGGAGCTGTAAAAAATAATTTATGGGTGGTTGACAGTAGAGCATCCCACTGTATAACAAATGATAACAAAAATTTTATTAAAATGTCCAAGAATACACAGCAGATATCGTGAGCCAATGGCTGGAAACTGAAAGCTAAAGGTCAAGGTATGCATATTGTTCTTTTATAAAAGAATGTAAAAATGTTATATGTACCACAACTTAAGTTTAATTTAATTTCAGTCAGAATTTTGGTTAAACTAGGATATGTAGTTACCTTTAAAGGAGATAACTGCATAATTGAAAAAGAAGATAAGAAAATTACTGCATCTTTAAGAGGTGAATTATATGTGTTAAATGATAATGGTTTAGAGGTGGCTAACACGGTTTATGATAATAAGAAACCTCATGATGAATGTATTCACTTGTTACATCGAAGGCTAGGGCATTTAAATTTTAAAATGCTTAAGAAAACTGTTGAATTATCTAAGGGAATAAGTTTGAAACCTTGTAATAAGTATTTGCAATGTAATGCTTGTAATCAAAGCAAAGGCAGGGTCACACCGGCTAATAGAGTTGATGGATTTACTACCAAAGAGCCTTTAGAAGTAGTATTTGCAGATTTAATGTCTGCTCTTTTTTTCCTATAGTCCACTATAACCTCCTTGGTCTTCTTAAATAGAAGATTATTATTTTTGCACCAAAGGGATAGCTGTAATACCTCATCCCGATATGCAGACTCATCATCCCCAGAAATAAGTCCTACAAGCGTAGTATCGTCTGCAAATTTCATTATCCTATTGTTGGGATGTTTATTTGTGCAATCAGATGAATAATTGGAGAACAAAAGTGGACTAAGGACACAACCTTGTGGAGTGCCAATGCTAAGTGTCTTGACAGTAGAAATATAGTCATTCAATTTAACTCTTTGTGGACGATTTGTTAAAAAGTCCAATATCCATAAGCAAATAGAATCTGGAAAATCTAGATCTTTAAGCTTAGCTATTAATCTGTGTGGCATGATGGAATTAAAAGCAGAATTAAAATCTGTGAACAACATTCTTACATAATTCCCCGGTGTTTCCAAATGGGATAAGGCCATGTGAAGCACAGTGATAATTGCATCCTCGGTTGATCTATTTTTTTTGTAAGCAAACTGAAGCCCATCAAAAAAATCGGGAAGGCAGGAGATAATATAATTTCGAACTAGCTACTCAAAGCACTTCATTAAGATAGAAGTTAGTGCCACCGGCCTATAGTCGCTCGGACTATTTGTGGGCAACTTTTTAGGCAGTGGAACGATGGTGGAAGCCTTGAGACAAACAGGAACCACACATTGTGTCAAGGATCGATTAAAAATTCCGGTCCATACCCCAGCTAACTTTTCAGCACAATCTGTTACCATCCGACCAGGAATTAAGTCGGGCCCAGCTGACTTTCTGGAATTAACCGCCTTCATTGTCTGCCTCACATCCTGCTCATTCACAATGAAGGGGAGGCTCTGCTGAGTAAATGATGGCAAAGGGACAGTTTCGGTTTGATGGATTTCAAATCGAGCAAAAAAGTTGTTCAACTCCTCAACCACCGCCGCACTACCATCCGCAGAGACCTTTTTTGTGTTATAGTTCATTAGTTGTTGAACCCCCTGCCAAACCCGCCTCATGTCATTACTGAGAAAGCAATCTTCAATTCTCCTCTTGTATTCGGCCTTAGCCTGCTTAATGCCTCTCCTCAAGTTCGTTCTTGCAGCACTATAATCCAGATCATTCCCAGATTTAAAAGCCTTGTTTCTTGCATACAACAAGCGTCTAACCTTCCCGGTCATCCAAGGTTTTTGATTAGGATAAACCCGCATTCGTTTATCCAGGGTGACAGTATCAATACAGTGTGCCATATACCCTAACACCGCAGCCGTGTGATCGTCGAGATCAGGATGATCAAAAACTTCCCAGTTTGTCTGTTCAAAGCAGTCCTTTAGCTGCTCCATTGCTCCCTCTGGCCAGCTTTTCACCGTCTTGACTACCGACCCTGCCTGTTTTCTCAGAGGAATATACTCCGGGGCTAAAAGCAGGGACAAGTGATCCGACTGGCCCAGATGTGGTAATTGTAATACCCTGTATCCATTTGCAATATTCGTGTAGACCTTATCCAAGGTGTTCGACCCCCTAGTAGCACACCTTATGTGTTGATGGAATTTAGGGAGGACCACATGAAGATCTACATCAGGGGTAAGGAACGTTGGCTCTTTTATCACTTATGGACTTCAACTCCCAGAATTCCTGAGGGAGCCATAAAAGGTTCCCCATCCCTGGCCTACTGGTTTTTTCAGTTGTGAGGGAAATCAATTTTTGACTTGAATGGGACTGTTTAATATACAAATGTAGGACATACAAAGAATATATATAAAAATATGTCCTACATTTGTATATTAAACAGTCCCATTCAAGTCAAAAATTGATTTCCCTCACAACTGAAAAAACCAGTAGGCCAGGGATGGAGAACCTTTTATGGCTCACTCAGGAATTCTGGGAGTTGAAGTCCGTAAGTGATAAAAGAGCCAACGTTCCTTACCCCTGATCTACATTATTAAAATCTCCTGCAATAATGTATACAGCATCTGGAAATTTGCTTTGCAAGTTGCCGATTTCATCACCCAGGAAGCCCAAAGCCAAATCTACATTTGCATCCGGCGGAATGTAAACAGCAAGAATAATAACAATGCTGAATTCCCGTGGAAGATAGAAAGGTCTGCATCTAACAGACAGATATTCCAGCTCCAAAGAGCAGTGACGTGTTATAACCTCTGAGTTCGTACACCAAGTCTCTTTAACAAACATACACACTCCACCTCCTCTACACTTCCCCACATTCCTGTCTCTGTCCAGCCGATGTAATAAAAAACCGTCCATCTCAATAACAATGTCTGGAATGGTGGGGTTCAACCAGCTTTTCACGAACTTACTTGAAGAGACCTGCAACCTTAAATCATCCATCTTATTTGCCATGGATCTAGCATTAGTCAGAAAGAGACTTGGGAGCAGAAGCCACTTCGGGTTTTTTTTGCAGCCTGTATAAAACACCAGCCCTGCAGCCTCTTTTCTTCCCCCTCTCCCTTCGTCTCCTTTTCCTTCTCACTCTCTCTCTCACTGGAACCACAATCCACGGAAAGCTGGGGAGCCTTGCCACCTCTGACGGTATGTTATGTTTCCAAACAAACTTAGCTGTTATCTCTTGTTTGCTTTGTAGTCCAATCTTCACAAACTCACAATTGCTCTAGAGTATGTTCACCCCGCAGGAGGTATTCACAATACAAGATAATCCATACAAAAACATCCATAAAAAACACCAAGCCGAAGAGCACTGAGCTGCAGCATGTGAATGCGCGGCCATATTATAGTCCGTGTGGAACAGGTGGTTGAATGTAAGTTTCTCGGGACCATCATTACAAATAACCTGACCTGGAGTGCAAACATCGCTGCTTTAATTAAGAAGGCACAACAACGGTTGTATTTACTAAGGATTCTTAGGAAACAACAACTGGCTGAGAGTCTATTGACTACTTTCTATCGGAGTTCAATTGAGAGTATATTATCCTACTGTCTCTGTGTATGGTTCTTGAGCTGCACAGTGGCAGAGAAAAAGGCAATTCAGAGGGTGATTAAGATGGCCCAAAACATCATTGGCTGCTCACTTCCCTCTTTGGAAGAACTGTATAGGAATAGATGTAGGAGGAAGATACTTAATATATTGAATGACTCCTCTCATCCGGGACATCAGCTCTTTGAACTATTACCATCTAGAAGGAGATTTAGGGTATTAAGAACAAGGACGACCAGATTTAAGAACAGTTTTTATCCAAGTGCAGTTTTGAGTTTGAATGCAGGGTCATAAGATTTATGTGGAAGTGAATGAGAGTAATGGGGTTTTACATTTTTAAATTGCATAGAGATCATTGTATGGGCGGCTGTGTTTAGTTTTAATTTAATTTAATTTTTTTTTTCTTTTAGTGGTGTTTGTCCAGTTTTTACTTGTGGAAGAGCACCTCATTTCGTTGCACCCGCTTGCGAGTGTAATGACAAATAAACTCTATCTATCTATCTATCTATTAATAGGTTCAAAAAAACCAAGTGCAGGAGAAGCTCGATACATATTAAGTATAATGGACCACTATTCTAGATATGGGTTTTGCTATTTAATGAAGAGCAAAACTGAAACGTATCTAAATCTCTTTAATTGGATAAAATTTGCTGAAAGGAAAACTAAAAAGAAATTCGTAACTCTTATAACAGATAATGGTACGGAATTTACAAATAATAAATTCCAGAACAGACTAAGAATGTTAGGTATTCAACATAAAAAGTCTGCACCATATAGGCCACAACATAATGCCTTTATAGAGAGACGAGGCCAAACACTACAGTCAATGGCACGAACTATGATGTCTGATTCAGGATTACCTGACAATTTATGGGGAGAAGCAATAATGTGTGGTAATCATATTTTAAACACTGTGGCATGGTACAAAACCTGATTTAAGTTACATGCACACATTTGGAGCACCAGCATGGGTGCATATACCTACACAACTTAGACAAAAAGGACAGCATAGAGCTAAAATATTATTTTTTGTAGGATATAAATCTAATCATGGATCTTATAGATTCTGGGAACCAGGTACATGTAGAGTTTACACCAGTGCTAGTGCTAAATTCCTATAACATGTAGGATGGAATAGATTAGAGCAAGATTTAAATAATGGAATAATTATTGAACCCTACAAAAGGCAGAAAGATCAGATTAGTTATAAGAAGAGTCCAATGAAAGAAGAAGTCCACGAAGAGCAAATAGGACCAGAACAAGAGGAAACAGTTGATCAGGAAGAGTTAGATAATCAAGAAGAGTTAATAAATGAAAGTCCACCTGTAAGTCCTGTAATACCTAGACGTACTACACGTGTAACCAGACCACCTGATAGGTATCAAGCAAGTATAGTTTGCCAAGTAACTAAAGTTCCAACTAGTGTAGATGAACTTAGGATGTATCCTGCTAAGGATCAGGAGAATTGGCAAAAGGCAATGGAAAAAGAACTAAATTCATTAAAGTTAATGAAAGTATATGAAGATGCTAAATTACCTCCAGGAGAAAAATCCATTGGGTGCAAATGGATATTTAAAGTAAAAACTGGAAATGATGGGACTGTTACCCATAAGGCTAGGTTAGTAGCTCAAGGATTTAATCAAACTGCATCTGATTACGATGAAGTTTTTGCACCAAGTCTTAAAGCAACATCTTTAAGAGCAGCTTTAGTGTGGGCAGCTAAGAAAAACTATGTCATTAACCATTTAGATGTAGAAACTGCTTATCTGCATGCACCATTTCAGCACACTATATATTTAAGAAAACCAGTAGGTATAAAAGACAATAAAGTAAATAGTAATGATTGTTGGAAACTCAAAAAGAGTCTTTACGGGTTGAGACAATCTGGCTTTGAGTGGAACCAATATATTGTGAAAGAATTAAACAATATAGGATTTAAATCTGGTTTAGCAGATCCATGTGTGTTTAAAAGAGAAAATAATGGAACAGTGTCATTATTGTTTTTTTTTGCAGATGATATTGCTTTGATAACTAAGACTAATAATGAAGCTAATGAGATTATATCATTATTAGCTAAAAAGATAAAATTAAAGCATTTAGGTGAAATTAAAAGGTTACTAGGATTGACAATTAACAAAACAAAAAATGGATTTAAGATATCTCAAGAAGATAAAATTTGCCAATTAATTAAAACGTATAAAATGGAACTTTGTAAACCGGCAAAGACTGCAATGAATCAGGAAGTTTGCCAAGCTGATGATCAAAGTCCCAAATTTGATAAGTCCATATATCAATCTTTGATTGGTAGCTTATCATATATAAGCAATTGGTCCAGGCCTGATATAGCTTATAGTGTTAATCAGCTGGCACGTTTTAATTCAGATCCACATCAATGTCATTGGCAATCATTAAAGAGAATTTTAAGATATCTTAAAGGAACAATGAACCATGCATTGTATATAGAACCAAAGGGTGATTTGAGTCTTAGTGCCTATGCAGATGCAAGTTTTGCAACTGATATAAACACTAGAAAATCAACATCTGGGATGGCTATATTATTTGGTAAGACACTAATAGGGTGGAGGTCAATCAGACAACAGCATATCAGCTTGTCCACGATGGAAGCGGAATTTTCATGTCTGTCATTACTATGCACTGACTTAATTCTGTACAAACAGTTATTATTAGACATGGGTATAACTGTTAAAGATTCCATTATTGTGTACGAGGACAACCAGGCAGCTATAAAGTTAGCTACTAATATTGCTGTAAAAACTAGATCAAAACATACTGATTTAAGATACTTAAATGTTAGAGAATCTGTAAAGAATGGGCTAATTAAATTGGAATACTGCATGACAGAAGAAAACATTGCAGACCAATTTACAAAAGCTCAGGGAGTAATTAAGTTTAAAGAGAGTTGTAACAAATATGATTTAAAGATGTAAATAGTTATGTTAGGGATAACATTGTTTGCCCTAACTGGTTTAGGTAAAATAATAACTAAGTAATCATAGTTTGTTAGTTAAAGTGTCTGCAGCTTTAAATATAGGAAAGTAATTAAGGGAGTGGTTGTGAAAGCACTTTAAAAGAGGCAAGACTGCAGCTTGCTTTCTCTCTGGCTTTGATGATCCCTGATTACTGCTTGGAATCAAGACTGCATTGCTCGAACGGGAGAGAAAACAAAGGACTGATTTGTAAGTGAACTGACATAGGATATTCTGCACGGATTTTGCTAACTGAATATCCTTGAATGGACTGACTAAATGATACATGACTATTGGACTGTTATTTTGACTATGCTATGAACTCATAATGGAATAAACTATATTTTTGATAGCACAAGTGTATCTGTTATTTTTACTGTATGTTAATAAACATACAAGCTTAGCTCACTCATTTATCTGTGTGCCTATCTGACTAACGCTGCACATTCTGTTTAGCTTGTCTCCCTAACCCTGGTTGGGGAAACCAGGCTTAACAAGTTATATTATTATATTTACCTAAAAGGGGAGAATGTTAGGGATAACATTGTTTACCCTAACTGGTTTAGGTAAAATAATAAATATGTTATCATGGTTTATAAGTTAAAGTGTCTGCAACTTTAAATATGGGAATGTAATTAGGGGAGTGGTTGTGAAAGCACTTTAAAAGAAGCAAGACGACAGCTTGCTCTCTCTCTGGCTTTGATGATCCCTAATTACTGCATGGACTCAAGACTGCTTTACTCGAACGGGAGAAAGACAAAGGACTGATTTGTAAGTGAACTGACATTGGATATTCTACACGGACTTTGCTAACTGAATATCCTTGAATGGACTGACTAAATGATACATGACTATTGGACTGTTATTTTGACTATGCTATGAACTCATAATGGAATAAACTATATTTTTGATAGCACAAGCGTATCTGTTATTTTTACTGTATGTTAATAAACATACAAACTTATATCACTCATTTATCTGTGTGCCTATCTGACTGACGCTGCACATTCTGTTTAGCTTGTCTCCTTAACCCTGGTTGGGGAACTGAGGCTTAACACATCTGGTCATTCTCGGGGAGAGCACCTGTGGGGTTTGTTTGTCACCGGCTAATAGTCCTAAGAGAGGTTTATGATCTGTTACTAGCTCAAAAGAATGGCCATAGAGAAACTCGTGGAATTTTTTACAACAGCCACAGCTGCTAAGGCCTCCTTATCGATCTGACTATAGTTTCTCTCTGCAGCAGAGAATGTCCTTGAAAAGAAGGCAATAGTGCCTCAGATCCATTTGAAAGCCTGTGGCTTAATACTGCTCCTATACCAATGGGTGTGGCATCAGAAGCCAATACCAGGGGCAAATCCTTGTTAAATTGCACTAAAATAGCATCTGAAGTCAAAAGAGACTTTACTGCCTGGAAAGTGTTGGCTTCTTTCTGTCCCAGTGCCAAGGGGCCTTCTTATCTAGGAGTCTGTTAAGTTCTGAGCATGGCGCTAAGAATGGAGATGAGCTGGTAAAATGGTGAACTTCAAACTCTTTATTAACATGGTGTGACAGCTCAGCTCAATGGCTGAAACGGCCCCCTTTATCTAGGCAAACTCTTAAGTATTTAACCAATGAAACACAGGGAGCGTTAGCTCCGTTAACCAATAGGAGAGGCTCGTTAATAGCCAATCGGATTCTCCTGAACGGACCAATCCGATGTCGCTATTATCGGCCAATCAGAAGTGTAGGGCCAGAACCCTGCACTTTACCTCAAGCTCTCATAATCTTTATTAAACACATTTATTGATTCACAACACCCCTTCCCCCCGGGTTCCATTTAAGGGGTGCGGTTACGTAGTCTTTGAGGTAGGCCAGTTGTTTTGTTTGTCTATTTGATTTACGTTGTATGCCCGGTATACGGCTACAGTCTTGTTGAGTTAGGATGTTCTCTGGTGAAAAGGGTGCCTCTATTTCTGCATTCAAACTTCCATTGTCGCTAATGTTCTCGGCATCTCCCTGAGGCGAATTCATCTCCGATCCTTCTACACGTGTTGCCTCTGCGCGGTCATCACTGCCACTTTAGCTTTCAGCTGTTTCAAAATCATCTTCCTCGGTATCTCCTCCCCCTTCAGTTTGGGAGTTAGGGGACTCAGAGATCCCTGACTGTAGCCTTGAATGCAGCTGATCAATAAGGCGCTTCCATATTCTATTGTCGCGACATTTCATGCGGTACGATCTGGGGCCGGTTACTTGGACCACAGTTGCCTCTACCCACAATGGATCGCCTGAAAAGTTCCTGGCAAAAACCAAGTCACCTACCTGGAAGTTACGGCATCTCCCGCTGGATCCGTGTGGTTTCTCAGGTTCATACAATGGGTGCAGACGGTCGAGGTGGGACTGGAGTTTCCGCCCCATCAATAACTCGGCGGGAGTTTTGTTGGTGACTCTGTGTGGAGTGATATGCTGTAAAAGGAGTATCCAGTTAATATTGTCTTCGATATTGCCATAGTCCATTTTATGTAAGGTTTTCTTGACGAATTGTACTATGCGCTCGGCCCTTCCATTGGCCTCAGGATACACCGGCGAAGTCAGCGTATGGTGAATACAGCGGTCCGCCAGGTACTGTTCAAAAGACAGCATGGTAAATTGGGGCCCGTTGTCAGATACCAGAACGTCTGGTAGTCCGTATGTTGTAAATAGTCTTTCTAGTTTCCTGATGACCGCTTCGGTTGTTGTATTTCTAATTTTATGGATTTCAAGCCAGTTCAAGTAGGCTTCCACTGTTAATAAGAATGTGAGGCCTTTGGTAGGTCCCGCAAAGTCCAAATGAATACGGGACCATGGTCCCCTTGGTGTTTCCCATTCGGTTGGGGTTGCTTTCGGTGGGGCATTGCTTACTTCCTGGCATTTGTGACAAGCTTTTACCCAAGTCTCAATCTGCTTATCAATGCCTGGCCACCATGCGTAGCTACGTGCGAGGGCTTTCATGGGCACGATACCGGGGTGGCCAACATGCAAGGTTCTTAGTATCGCTTGTCATAACCACTCTGGGACAACAACTCTATCACCTCAGATAATGCAGCCCTTCTGGGAAAACAGTTCCATTTGTCGATTCTTGAATGGGGCGTAGACGTCAGGTATCTGGTCCAATGGTCATCCACGCTCGACCCAGCTAAGGACTCGTGCTAAAATGGGGTCACGTTTTGTTTCCATCGCAATATCTTGGGCTGTTAATGGCGGTGTTCGAAGTGTCTCAATCTGCAGAGTTGTAACTGTCGGAGCAGGGTCATCAATGGTCTCTGGAAGCGGTGCACGGCTCAATATGTCGGCATGGGGAATGGCCTTCCCCCGGGCAGTGTTGCAACTTATAATTATATGCAGCCAAGAATTCTGACCAGTGAGTCATTCTGGGAGATAATATGTAAGGGGTTGGCCTATCTCCCGCTATTATTCCCAGCAAAGGTTTGTGGTCAGTCACTATAGTAAAAGCTCGGCTGTACACGTACTCATGAAATCTTTTGACAGCAGACACAATAGCAAGGGCTTCTTTATCAATTTGACTGTAATTGCATCCTGCTTTTGAAAGCGTCTTTGAGAAATAGGCAACAGGGGCTTCACTTCCATTTGGCAAAACGTGGCTCAAAATGGCACCCACTCCAAATGGTGATTCATCACACGTGATTGTTAAAGGCAAAGTCTCGTTATACTGCATCAACACAGCATCAGAAGTCAATACTTTTTTCACATTTCAAAATGCCTGCTCCTATCTGTGTCCCCATACCCAGATTGCTTTTTTGTCCAATAGACGATGTAGGGGTTCGGCTACGGTTGCTTTGTGAGGCAGGAAAATGTTATAAAAATTGATAAGGCCTAGAAACGCCTGGAGGTCGACCTTATTTTGGGGTTTGGGGGCATTTTTGATTGGCCTAAGTTTGCTATCGGTGGGGTGAATGCCATGACTATCAATTAAATATCCTAAAAATTCTACACGATCCATACATAGTTGACACTTATCCTTTTTAACTTTGAGACCTGTGTCTTTGAATCTCTGTAGAACCAACCTCAAGCGATTCCTCAGAATTTTCCGAGTTGGGGCAGCAATTAACACATCATCAAAATATGGGACAATGCCTTTTATCCTTTGTAATAGTTTTTCCATCAAACTGAAAGATTCCCGGGGCTACGCTTACTCCAAACTGGAGCCGGTTACTCTTAAACGCACCTCAGTGTGTAATGATTGTTTGGGCCTCTGCCATTTTTTTGTCTATGGGCAGTTGTTGGTATGCCTGGGCTAAGTCTAGTTTAGCGAAGTCTTTTCCGCCCCCCAGGGAATGGAGGAGGTGCTGCACTGGTACCAGATATGTGTTTTGCTGCAGGGCGTGGTTCAGGGTGGCTTGGTAGTCCCCATAAATTCTTATTGATCCATCCGGCTTGATGGGTGTCACAATTAGGGTCTCCCACGGAGAGTGATCGGTTGGCTCTAACACACCCTGGGCTATTAACTTATCAAGCTGCTCGTCAATTTTTGGTTTAAGGGCAAATGGAACCCGACGAGGCTTAAGGCGGATGGGAGCTACTTTTGGATTAAGGTTAAATGATATTGGGGTCCCCTTGTACTCACCTAGTTTTTATGCAAAGACGTCCTTGAATTCTTGGACGAGGTCCTCCTCCCAGTCACTGCTGCTGATTCGGTGAATGCCTGCCACTTCAATGCCCAGTGGCATGAACCATTGGAGGCCTAACAGGCTAGGCCGGTCCTTGTCGATCACAGTCAGGGGTAGGTATGCTGTAAGGTTTTTGAACGAGACCCGGACTCGACTGGATCCTATGACTGGAATCCTATTCCCCTGATAGTCTTTAAGTATGAGTCTTTGGAAATGGAGGTCTTGTCGCCGAACAGTAGGGATGAGGTGCTTGAGGGTTTTCCAGGAAACCATTGAGAGGGATGATCCTGAGTCGACTTCCATTAGGCAGGGCTGATTTTCGATGACCACTTTAACTCGGATTTTTTTGGCATCCAAGGAGGAGGCGTGACCAATAGTGATAGTTTGGTGAGCCTCTTCTTGCTTCGTGGGGCGGTTTAGGGTTCTGTTTCTGTAGGAGTGGTTGTTCCATTGGTGGTTCACTGGTTCTCGCCTTACAGGACAGTTTCCTGTCAGTTGGTGATAGTTAGCCCCCTTCAAAGGCTGGCTAGGTCCTAGGAGACTTCTACAGACCTGTCTGATATGGCCTCGTTTCCCACACTCATGGCAGAGTGTGTCATGGAATTTGCATTCGGAGCGGGGGTGGCTTGCCCCTCAACCAGCGCATGTGTGTTGGGACTTCTGGTAATGGCCCCGTTCAGACAGCAGTCGATGGACCTCTTCTTTGTCGCTGTCTGACGACAAAGAGAGGTCCTCGTGGTGGGCCATCAAAAGCTGTCCTTCTGACTTGGGTGAAATGTCGCTGGTCAGTTGGTGAACCAGAGTGCGGTTGCGGCTCATTCGGGCAGCCGACTTCCTGGTTGCCTCTGCTGCAGTAGCATCAGCGATGGTATCTTCAAGGCTGATGTCACCTTTCTCCATCAGCTTACTCTGCACGTGCAGTGCATCTAATCCCAGAACTATTTGGTCTCTCAGGGCTTCTTCCAGGTCAGCGAACCCACAAAGGCCTCCCAGGTTTCATAGGTCTGCAACGAAATCTGCAATGCTCTCTCTTTTCCACTGGTCTCTCTGGTAAAATTCATGCCGCCTTACGAGTGTTGGCATGGTCGGTGCAGAGTGGGATCTCAGTAGGGGTTCGAGGATGTCCCAGTCCATAGACCGGTCCATCTGCCGGTTTTGCCAGCACCTTGGCCATCTTGAATACGGTTGGCCCGCAATGCATTAGGAATACTGCCTGTTTCTTCCCGGTCGTGGCATCCTTCAAATTGTTGGTTTCCAAGAACATTTGGAAACGATCCATATAGGAGTCCCAGTCTTCTTGCACTGGGTCGAATGGAGCGGGTGGTATGACGCTGCCGGACATGTTTCTGCCGTTGTGCATTTCAGCCACGTGCTCGGTTATCTTCTTCGTTTTTCAGTTAGCTCTGATGTCTCCACATCCCACCCTCATCGCCAGTATTACGTACTGACCGTGGGCACGAAGAATGGAGACGAGCCGGTGAAACGGTGAACTTCAACTCTTTATTTACATGGTGTGACAGCTCAAACTCACTGGCTGTAACAGCCTTCCTTATATAGGCAACTTAGTTAGATATTCAACCAATGAAAACTAGGGAGCGCTAGCTCCATTAACCAATGAGATAGGCTCGTTAATGGCCAATCAGATTCACCTGAATGGACCAATCTGATATCACCATTTAATGGCCAATCAGAAGTCCAAGGCCAGAACCCTGCACTTGACTTCAAACTCTTGATAACTTTATTAAGACATTTATTCATTCACAACTGTAAGTATTTGAATAAGTGTCGATGAATGCCACCCATTCCATTCCTTTGCCTGGGACCTGTCTCACCCAGTATCAGCTTTAAAATTCATCTGCCACATATTTTTTTTTCCTTTTAGAGAGTTGAAAAGTTCAAAGTTATTCTGTATGTCATATTAAGTAATCCAGGGGCAGTTAATTGGTGCTCATGATTTATGTAGAAGTGGGAGGAGAGAAGGGAGGAGAGAAGGTGGATTCTGTGTAAGGCATGAAAATAATTTCACTTCGGAAATTACCCTTGACGTGCCAGATCTGTTTCTAATAAATTCAACCTTGGAGAGAGATGTCTCGGAGTGATTGATATCATGGATACTTTCTGGATGCCTTACATTTGTTTCCCAAGTCATTTTTTTTAAAGGGCTTGGCTGATACTCAGAGTTCTTTTTCCTGAAATGGAGAATTATCAACAGTCAGCTGAAGTTGGAGGTATGCAGTGGGGAGAGTATGAGGGCCCTCCCTCCAGAACATTAATTGAAGCTGCAAGCCTTTGTTTGGAGGAGATGATGGATGCTTCCAGAAAGAGGTTTCCAAAGCATTTCAACTCAAGAAGTTATTATAATCCAGAAGTAACCCAGCTGGTTGAAGAGAAATTTTCTTGAGCCCCAGGCAGATTGCTATTCTGTCTGATTGGAGGGAGAAGTCTATACAGATGCCAGTTGGAGGAAGCCAGAAAGAAGCATCAACTGACAGAGCCATGTTGCGGCCTTCGAGGCAATCTCCTCAATTTCCAGAGGGAATTTTGCCCCCTGCAGAGAGTATCCCTCCAGGGTAGGGATTTTATCCAGGCCAGGGGTGGATTCAATGCCAATGGCAGCCAGCACTAACCCAGCCCTGGTCTGAAGGGGGGTTGCCCAGATGACAGCAGCCACTTTCCCTTCATCCAACCAGGGAACCAGGCCACACTCATCTTCCTTCTGGCCCCCACAAAAGCAGCCCCAACTGGCAGCGAAGCTGCAAGGACCCCTATTCCAGAGAGGCACCACCCAGCCAGGATACAGGGGGACTACCCAGCCTACATATGCCACCAGGCCGGTTTCTTTCATTCCAGTATGACCTGAGGGGCCTGGCCTCTGCCACCTCTGCAACCATGACCCAGGCCGGACCAAATACCCTTTAAGGCCATATTTGATGGCCGCCATGAACATTTTAATTATTTTCTCACTCAAATCCGATCCCATATAGAACAATTTGGAGATCAGTAGGCCACAGAGAGAAATTTGGTTACGACCATAACAAATGGGATGAATGAAGGGATGCTTCAAATTGGGTGGTCCAACTACACAACAAACAAGCCCCCAAATTACACAATGTAAATGGATTTATTCAATTATTAAGATTCATATTTGAAAATCCAGACAGGGTAGCAGAGAATAAACAGAAGTTAATGGAAATGAGACAAGGCAAGCAACCCTTGTCAGAATTTATTTGGGACTTTAGAAGGGGCTCAAGCTACCTCATGGATTGGCCTGAAAGAATGACTTTACACTATTTTAAATATGTCTTTGATCCAGAAGTAAAGAAGGCCTGTGAAATTAGGGGAATCACAGAGACCTTACAATAGACAATTCATTCCATCCTTTGCTGAAGTTGCCCTCCCATTGACCAAGCTATTAACAAACAGGCCTGTCACCCACCAAACCAAAGCTGAGTCACCCCCTGGCTTGGACTATGGACTGTCAGAAAGCTTTTGAGACATTAAAATGCCTCTTTGCAATGGGGCCCATCCTCAAGCACCCAGACACAACCAAGCCTTTTATTGTCCAAACAGATGCAAGTGATGTAGCAGTGGCATCCATTTTGCTGCAAAAAGACTCTCAAGGCCGACTGATGACTTGCACTTATATGTCCAAAAAGCTGACAGATGCAGAGCGAAGGTGGGTGGTCTGGGAGAAAGAAGAATTTGTCGTACGATGGGCTTTATTGATTTGGAGGCATTTTCTAGAAGGGGCACCAGAGGTCTTTGAGGTAGGGACTGATCATAAGAACCTTGAGGCTCTAAAGACCCCTAGGAGATTATCGCCCAAACAAGTCCACTGGGCCCAATATTTCAAGTGATTTAACTGTAACATTAAATATATCCCCAGAGGGAAAAACATACTGGCAGACACTCTGTCCAGAAAACCTCAGTTTGACAGCCACCAAGAGGAAATAGTACAAGCCTTAATTTCAGAAGCTCAATCAGCAGGCCAAGTGACAACTCGAGCCCAAGCCAACCACAACCCCAAACACCTGGAAGATAAGCTGACTACAGAATTGAAAATGGCCCTATTGACTGACCCTTGGTTCCTGGACCATCAAACTGAGTTGGTAATGAATGATGGACTAGCTTGGAAAGGGACTAAGCTTTATGTACGCACAACCCTAAGACTACTGGTACTAAAGTGTAGCCACGACTGCTGGCTGGGAGGCCACTTCGGATTCCTAAATACCCTACATTTACTGAGAAGACAGTTCTGGTGGCCAAAAATGAAACCTGATGTTGAGGACTATGTAAAAAGTTGCCCAATTTGTGCCACAAGGAAACACAGAACTGGAAAAACCCCTGGCCTCCTGCAACAAGTTGCTAAACCAACTCAACCTTGGGAAGAGATGCAATGAACTTTATTGTTGAATTACCTAAGAGTGAAGCGAATACAATCATTTGGATTATAATTGATTTATTCTCTAAACAGGCCCATTGTATAGCCTGCAAAGGACTTCCATCTGGGAAAAAACTTGCAAAGCTGCTCGTGAAACATATCTATAGACTACATGGAGTACCTCGTAGAATAATATCAGACAGATGGGTACAATTTACTGCAAAATTTTAAAGGGAACTTCTGAAATCCATTGGTTCATCTCAAGGGTTATCCCCAATTTTCCATCCTGCTTGTAACGGAGCAGCAGAGAGGGCTAACGCCATGATTGAACAATACATTAGATGCTATGTAAATTATCAACAAGAAAATTGGGTTGAGTTATTATCTTTTGCAGAGGTTGCTTACAATGATGAAGTACATAGCAGCATGGGATTAACTCCATTCCAAATCAACACTGGAATGGATTTTATCCCAATGTCAGAGTTACCTAGACAACCTCCCTCATCCATGTCCCTAACAGAATGGATGAACTCATTAAAGAAAGGATGGGAAGATACAAAAAAAGCTTTGACCAAAGCTGCAAAAAATTATAAAAAACAAGTGGGTAAACATAGATCCCTTCAACCGCCTTTTAAAGTAGGGGACAAAGTACATTTGTTGACCAAGTATCTTAGGTTGAAACTGCCCAGTAAGAAGCTGGGTCCAAAATTCTTGGGTCCATTCCCAATTTCAAAGATAATCAATCCAGTCACTCTCCAATTAAGTCTTCCTTGAATATTGGGGAAAATTCATCCAGTATTCCATTGTAGTTTACTAAAACTAGCTACTATATCAATGATAAGACCACTGCCAATTGCTCCCCTGAAACCGTTAATGGTATAGGGGAAAACACATTATGAAATTCAAAAAATTCTCAGTTCTAGAATACACCGTGGCCGATTACAATATTTGGTCTTATGGAAAGGATACCCTCTCTCGGATGCTAGTTGGGTAAAGAGTTGGGATGTTCATGCTGATCAATTGGTTAACCAATTCCATGAGGATTTTCCCCACAAACCAAAGGGTCTTCGTGGGGGGGAGATGGGGTTAAAGACAATGTATTAACCCCTGTATCTGTTTTTTTCCCCTTTCTTTTAGGAAGAGGAGTTTTCAAGGGGGGACACCTGTCAGCTTTAAAATTCAGCTGCCACATTTTTTTTTCCTTTTAGAGAGTTGAAAAGTTCAAGGTTATTCTGTATGTTGTATTAAGTAATTCCAGTGGCAGTTAATTGGTGCTCATGATTTTAGAAGTGTAGAAGTGGGAGGAGAGAAGGGAGGAGAGAAGGTGGATTCTGTGTAGGGTGCGAAAATGATTTCACTTGGGAAATTATCTTTGACATGCCAGATCTGTTTGCAATAAATTCAACCTTGGAGAGAGATGTCTTGGAGTGATTGATATCATGGATAATTTCTGGATGCCTTACACCCAGTGCATGTAGGCACCACTGAAGGTGAATCCAGAACCTTGGCAAGAGAGATGGAGGGACTCCCTGGTCTTCTCACATCCCCTCCAGACTCCACCAAATGGACTTCAGATCGGACACCTAAAATGAAAGCAGTTTCAGTCTACTGTAAACAATAATCAAAAGGAAAAAATCCTAATGATTAAGAAATAATTACCTCTGAGCAGTAATAGAAAGGACACCAAATTTAACCACACGAACAATGTTACTCCCTTTAATGAATGGTAATGGTTAGGAGAGGATTCTGGAAAATGTAAAAACTTTATGGGTGTTGCCTGAAAAGGGAAACCCTGAGTTTAAAGAGGAAATTGTGCCTCAATTTGCATATTGCTTGGGATTAAAAGAGTCCATCAGGGTACTTGCTCAGAGTTTTCTTTGCACAAACTTTACACATATGATCTTCAAATAATGTTAAATAATAAGCTCTGTCCTCTGTTTTAAAGTTGTTCCTTTACTAATAGAGTTGGTTTAGGAAGATGGTGAGCATACCTTCCATATATCTGAGTAGTAAATAATATAAGAATGATAAACCATAGTATTCAAGTCCAAACAAGATAGAGTGGGGAGGGGAGGGAGAGAGGGAGGGAGAGAGAGAGAGAGAGAGAGAGAGAGAGAGAGATGCACACAAAGGTGGATGACAGATCTGAAGATTGAACTACAATTCCAATAAGAATTATTACTAAGTAATACAATTTTGTATTTCTAAAAATTTCTTGAGAGCACTTTGGCATTTTTGTCTTTTAGGAGGTTTTTTCCTCCCCCCCCCACTTCTCTTTATAACTACTCAAATCTATTTTCTGTGTTCAAATTTTCTGGTTTCCTCCCTTCAGTTGGAAAACAATTCCCACAGAGCTGATAGAAAGATCAGCTCCTTCCTCCTCGCAATCTGGCAGTTTTGATCCAGGGTTACTAAAATTATTTATTTAAAGGTATGTTTTTTTTTTATTCTATGGGGTGTGGGAAATCTTAAGAACCACTGATCTATATATTAACTACATTCTGCACAGCTGACCTCTTCCAAGATGGCCAACATTATTGTGGGTGATATTGCTACTCTCTGGTGTAAGTGCTAAGTAAGAAAGGGTAACATCATTATCCCCAAGATATTTGAATGTTCCAGGAGGGAAAGAGAAGTTGAAAACACATATAGTCCATGAGCCAAGACCTGAATTTTCACATATTGGTACCACCCGAGGTGACTAATAATCTTAGGTGTTTTTGGCTTCTTTTATGTCTCTAGTTTATGTTTTGATGTGATAGCCCTTGTTAACTCGTAGCTTAATCGAGGTTATCACTCTTAGAATAGATGCACCCTATGTACACGGAAAGAAAGGGTGAACACATACTCTGACAATATTCTCTATTCTGAACATCACCACGTTTATGCTAATGACCAAATATACTATCCAAAATATCTCCAGAACCCTTTCATTGTTAGTATGCATGAACAGTCTAGTCATGGGCGTCCGGAGGGAGGGGGGGGCAAGGGGGGTCATTTGCCACCACCCCCCACGTGGAAAACATCAGCTTCATCTCTTCTTATCCTTGGCAGCTGTAGGTCTGGATGATGGAAGTTAGTGTCATGCTGACCTACCATGTTCCTCAGTTGCCTCAAGTATCTACTGCGGTACTCAGATGTCAGATAGTACCTTGCCACAGCTCCACCTTTCAGGCTGAAGCCCTTGGTGCCTCCTGGTGTCTGCGTGTCTTTGTTAACCGTCTCCTCAATTGTCTGGTCCACAGGTATCCGCCCAAATGGGTTCTGACTCCCAATCTGGACAGAAAAACCTCCCTGCATGAAGTGGGCATGCACTTCAGGGTGTTCTATTGGCAGTCGAGACATTTTGGCATAGTAGTAGGTCAAGAAGCGGGCATAGTTCACCTTGTCATAGGCAAAGCACCATGGGATCATCTGCCTGATTGCTGCCAGGTGAAGCATCCAGTTGCCCTCTCTGGATGCTCGGATCAGGCACAGCATGATCTCTGCCATGTCCAAGTAGGACATCCAGAATGCAGAGAGGTTATCTGCATTTCTGAGAGACTCCAGGTAGACTTTAAACAGCTTTATTGTGTGCACACATGACTCGTTATTAAGCAGGTCTTGCAGTGCAGCCTGAGAGACACCGTCGTGGAAGCTGGCAATCTTCTTCAGGGTTTCATCAAGGTGGTGAATGTCTCTTGCATGGTGTTCCTCCAGCCATCGGAGGAATCCTTTCCAGGCAAGCCTCAATAGTGCTTCATAAACCAGCTTGTGACATCTTACTGCTCTGTTGTACTTGCGACCATCCATCACACCATTCACTGAGCCTTCTGCAATGACACCAGCTTCAACACAGAGATCCCTGAGCCCTGCATCTTGAAATCGCTTCCCTATGATGGAGAGCATATTGCAGATTGTGTGGAAGTCTCCCATCCTGACGACGATGCTGTTGAACTTGTCATGTTTCCATACTATCTCAACAGCCTTCGCATAAAGCGCCTGGTCAAAGACACAGACAATCTGGTTCAGCTGAAGGGCCTGCATGATGTGTAGGGTCCGCTCCAGCACTTCATTGACCGTGGACATGTCTGTTGCAGGAGCATTGATAGTGGGCAGGTAGCCCACAATGTCTTGGTTCACCGTGACATCATTGCGGACCATGATGTTAAACCCAGTCCAGCTGCTGACAGTCTGGTTCTCAGGGTCTGACAGTCGAGTCAGTAACCAGATAAAATTCTTCATCTTGGCTTCGTGGACCTCCTTCATGCTGTCAACATCTACAGTCTCGGTCTTTGGAGGCTGGGCTCGCTTACCAACATTGTAGGTTGGTAACATTGTTGGGGCTGGACTGATGCTCCTTTTCTTGGACTTGCTGACAGATGGGAAGAGATTCTGTGGCTTGGGGCCTGCAATCTTGGGCTGGACAGCAATGCCATTGACTCTGTGAGAAGTACCTTCTCCGCTGAGTGTCTCCTCAAGTCGGTCAATGTTATCCCATGCCAGGGTTGTGAACACACCTTGGCAGATGTCTGCTGGCAGTGGGATGTCTTCCTGTGCACGCTCCAGCTTCTGAATGCACAGTGCTGTATCGATCTCCTCAATCTGTGAATAAGAAATGCAGTGGCCCAGGCGATTGAGTGTGCGTACAAGTTCTGTATTGCCTGTCAAGGTCTTCACAGCAAATGACAAAAGTACGTGCTTGGATGGCTTTGTCTTGCCACATGTGACAGCAAATATCAGATCACTGGCAAGAGAAGTGGCAAGCCTTTGGACTCTGTCAGAAGGATCTGCACACTCACACTCTCCAGTGAGCACGGTATACAGGAATTCAGTGACAGATTCAGGAATGACATTCTGCTCTGTGTCAGGGGGCCATGTCTGGCTTACATCTTGCTTCTTAATCTGATTCCTCAGCTGCATTGCTGCTTTGGCTAGGACATCCCCAGAGTTGGCAACCCTTGCTTCGTGGAGTTCTTTCCCTAGTCTGTAGGCATGCTTGACAAGCTCATCAAATGACAAGCTCTCTGGATATATGAGAAGCTTCCCTTTCTCATCAGAAACGAAGCAAAGCGATCCTCCTATCTCACTTTCAAGTTTACGACGGACATGTTTCTTGGTTGATGGTCTGATCTGAGAAATTCCGCGAGAGTGCATGGCTTTCTCAAGTCTAGCTGTCAGATCTGTCATAGGCAGCACCTCAGGGTTGAGAATGAGTTCATTCCTGATATATAGGAATAGCTCTTCGTAGGATTGTTTCTCGGCTTCCTCGTATACTGCCTGCTCAGACTGCTCCTGCTCATCGCATGCACCAGAACTGGTGGATGCCCCTTCCTTTGTATACACTTTGTAGCACGACTTGTGGTAGTGCCCCTCTGCGGCAACAAGGTCTCTGCTTAACAACGCGAGGATTCGCTGGTCCATTTTTTGGGTTGCTGCACTGCGGATTCTGTCATCTGCACGTAACTCAACACACTGGATGATAGGTTCCCTTGTCTGTCTTCCTTTCAGGTACTTGCTTGACTTGCAGCAGAAGATGCATGTCTTGTCATACACTCTTGATGTACTCGGTGCATCCCTAGATGATCTTCTGACACCATGGACACCAGTCTGTTCTTCTGCACTCGGCCTGTCTTTAGAAAGGATGGAGTCGAGAGTCTTCTTCATGGTAAAGATGCTGCGACATTTGCGATGATACTGGATCTGCGGTATTTGGCCTTCTTCCAAGTCTTTTGCAATGTCCAGAAGTGGAGCATGTTGTCTAATCTCTGCTGCTCTTAGCAGTGTCTTCCATGAGTCCAAGTCTTTTAGTAACACGAAGGTAGACGTGTCTTCACCAGAACAATGAATAATGCAGCCTGGCCGCACTCCTTTCTTTGGCAATGCAGTGGCCTTGTCTCCACTTGAATCCATCATGTGGGCCTTAGTAGTTTGTCACAATATAACAGAGAACTGCAATTATTCAACAGTAGTCCGCATTGAGAAATTGAGTTCAAAACTCTTTGTAACGATGTTGGAAGAGAAAAAAAAAACATATTAGCAATTTACGAAATACATTTTAATTTGCTATGATGCTCTACATTTACCACAAAAAGTCTCTGCACATGATTTTAATAAATTATCAACATCAATTAGGTTTAATTCTAATGATTTACAGCTTCATTTCGCAAATATATGTGTTATCATGTGATATCACAAGGCCGCTATTCAGTCAAATTGATGGTTTCTTAAAAAACATACAAAGCTACATATCTGAAAAGGCTATCACATCTTAATGTACTTGGTATGGACCCATAAACATTTTAGTACCATTAAGATTTGGTCACCCAAGATGGTACCGATATCTGGCCTGGCCCATGGACTAATAAGGGATTTTGTTAGATCTGAGGTGGATCGGTCTGAAGGAGATGCAAGACCATCTTAGTGAGTTCAGCTCTTTATTTAGAATAAGAACAGTCTGGAGAATGTGAGCCACAGCAGCCCTTCATATAGGGCTGGCTAGCGGCTCTGCAGCCAATGGCAGCACTTTGAATCTCCCGCGATCGGCACAGCCAATTGCGGTAGATTCCTAGTGCTCCAATCACGGCCGAGGCTTTGACCAATCGGGTCGCTGTCCATCTGGACCAATCAGTTGTGAGAGTTTGGAGTAAGCTAATACAGCACACCCCTCCCCTCTTGGTTTCATTTGTCGGTGCGTCATGACATAGTTGTGCAGGTAGGCGGGGCTTCGTACCTGCCTAGTTGACCTGCGCGGTTCAGTTCTAGTGTGGTCTTCGACTGGTTCGGAGGGTTTCTCTGTGGCTCTGGTTTCTGGAGATGGAACCGCCTGGACTGGTGAGCCGGGCCTTTCTTGGTAGCTCCCTCCCGGTCTACCCAGGCTGGTTGAGCTGCTGTTCCTGATGTTGCCGCCGGATCTTTCCGGACTGGTTGAACTGGCTTGGCTGGTCCCTTCAGGTGAAGATTCTGGTGTTTCGTGTTCTGTTGGTCTTGTGTTTGCTGGTGAGTAGTGCTGGTTTATTTGTGGCTTATTTGTTCTGGGTGGGGGGTATTCTGTTTGTGCTAGGGAGTTCCCTTCGATTCTGTTTCCCGTTCCCCCCCACCTTCTAGTTTCTTGCTCGGGTGTGTGGTTTGTGGAGGCTATTCTTGACCTTAGTTGGTTGATGTGCTACTTCCAGTTTTTCCTGTCACTTGTCTCCAGTCGGTATGATAAGGGCCCGGTTATTTGCGTGATTGTTGCTGGTACCCAGAGTGGTTCCCCTGACAAGTTTTTCACATATACTGCATCCCCTATGTTAAATTGTCTGTGTTTGCTGGAAGAGCCTGGGGGTTTGTCAGGGTTGTATGTGGGATGCATTCTATCTAGCGTTGACCGTAGTTTTCTGCCCATCATTAGTTCTGCCGGGCTTCTATTTGTAGTTGCGCTAGGTGTGATATGTTGAATGAGAAGCATTTTATTGATTTTGTCTTGTATGTTGGCTGCTTCTATTTTCTGTATGGCTTTTTTTGTGTATTGGACCATGCGTTCCGCTCGCCCGTTCACTGCTGGGTTTGCTGGTGCGGTTAGTGCATGGCATATGCCCTGGCCTGCCAGAAATTGTTCAAATACTAGTGCGGTGAACTGGAGCCCGTTGTCTGACACTATCACATCTGGCAGGCCGTGTGTGGCAAAAAGTTTGCTCAGTTTCTTTATTGCCGCCTCCGTTGTGGTTGACTTCATGGTGCTTACCTCCAGCCAGTTGGAGTAAGCATCTACTGTGATGAGGTACATGTGCCCCTTGGTTGGTCCCACAAAATCTATGTGAATCCGAGACCACGGTCCTCTTGGCATTTCCCACTCATGGGTTGGGGTGGCGGGAGGATGAGGTCTGGATTCTTGGCATTGTCTGCATTTGGTTACCCAGGTTTCGATCTGTTTATCCATCCCCAGCCACCATGTATAGCTTCTGGCCAAGCTTTTCATCTTAACCATCCCTGGGTGTCCCTCATGCAGCATCCCCAACACCCTTTCTTGTAATGTTTCCAGGATTACCACTCTGTCCCCCAAGAGTATACAGCCCTTCTCAGTAAAAAGTTCAGTTTGTCTGTTTCGGAAGAGTCTGAATAGTTTGTCCCTGTCCCCTTCCGGCCATCCTTTTCCAACCCAGACTCACGTCAGCCACTTGTCTTTATTTGTTTCTCTGGCAATGTCTGGCGCAGTCACTAGTGGGTTGGATATTGTCTCTATTTGAAGTACCTTTGTCGTGGGTGCTGGGTCATCTTCCAGGTCGGGCAGGGGTGAGCGGCTCAGGGTGTCTGCATGGGGGATGTCTTTTCCCGGTCGGTGTACCAGCTGGTAATTGTATGCTGCTAGGAATTTGGACCACCTTGTCATTCTTGGTGAAAGAATGTTTGGTGTGGCCTTATTGCCTGCTAGGATTCCTAGAAGTGGCTTATGGTCTGTGATAATTGTAAAAGTCCTACCGTAAAAGTATTTGTGAAATTTCTTGATGCCGGCGACGACTGCTAGGGCCTCTTTGTCAAGTTGACTGTAGTTCCTTTCCGGTTTTGAGAGTGTCCTTGATGAGAAGGCGATGGGTGCTTCCTTCCCATCCAGTAGCTGTTGGCTGAGGATGGCGCCGATCCCGAAGGGTGATGCGTCGCAGGTTACCGTTAATGGCAGAGTCTTGCTGTACTGGATTAGTACTGCGTCAGATGTCAGCAGGTTCTTTGTGTTGTTGAAAGCGCCCTCTTTCCATGCTCCCCAGGTCCAGGTGGCTGTTTTATCTAACAGCCTGTGCAACGGTTCCGCCACGGTTGCCTTTTGAGGTAGGAAGACATTGTAAAGGTTTAACAGTCCCAAGAAAGCCTGTAGCTCCATTTTGTTTTTGGGCTGTGGTGCTTCCCTTATGGCTCTCAGTTTCTTTTCTGTGGGGTGGATTCCTTGTTTATCTAGGAGGTACCCTAGAAATTCGACCCTCTCTGCTCACAGTTGGCATTTCCCTTTCTTGACTTTGAGCCCCGAGTCTCTGAATTTCTTCAGTATCCCCCTCAACCGGGCTTCTAGTTGTTTTTCATTTTTCACAGCCACCAAGACGTCATCAAAATAGGGCATCACCCCCTCTATGCCCTGGATAAGTCTTTCCATTAGGCTTTGGAAGACCCCAGGTGCCACACTGACTGAGCCAGTTGCAACGGAAAGCCCCCTGGTGCATTACGATGGTCTGGGCTTTGGCAGTTGTGGAGTCGACTGGCAGTTGCTGGTAGGCTTGCACCAGGTCAAGCTTCGTGAAAATACAGCCTCCCCCTAGTGAGTGCAGAAGGTGCTGCACTACTGGGATGGGGTATGCGCTTTGTTGAAGCATGTGTTTTAGGGTGGCCTTATAGTCCCCACAGATTCTCACAGTCCCCTGGTTTGAGGTTGTTCATTTGCAGATACAGCTGACTTTTGGCATCATCCTTGGAGATGGTGAAGCATCCCTTCACTTTGTCAGAGTAGTCAAGAATTGAAGACCATATATATGCCACCCATTCCAGTCCTTTCCCAGGAGCCTGTCTCACCCAGTGCATGCCATAGCTGCTGAAAGTGAATCCAGAGGCTTGGCAGGAGAGACAGAGGGACTCCCCAGGTCTTCTAATATCCCCTCCAGACTCCACCAACTGTACTTGAGATTGGACTCCTAAAAAGAAAAGAGTTTCAGTGAGATCTCCCGTATACAAGAAAAGCAAATGGAAGAAAATTCTATATAGAGGGAAATAATTACCTTGGAGGGATGCCAGCAAGAACATCAACTTCAGCCATGGGGTCATTTTGGCTTTCTCTAATGAATGGAGAGGAATCGAATAGGAAATGATTTAGGAAAGTGCTCAAAATTTCTGTTGGCAGGTGTAGCCTTGAAAGTAAGACCAACTGACTCATTTACAGGGAAAATTGTGCCTCAATTTACATATTGGTTGAGATAAAAGAGCTCCTCAGTGCATTTATGTCATAGTTTTCCTTGCATGCTCCCTGCAATGGTGAACTTTCCAGCCTTGAGAAAACTGTAGGGATCCTTTAATTAGAACAATTAAAGCAAAGCCTTGGAAATGTTTGCAATGTTTCAGAATTGATTCAAGCTAACAAATGATGAATATGCACTAAGTGTGCACTCAATACACAATCTCTCTGTTGGCTGAGTTTATACAACCCCCCCCCCCCTATTTTTATTCTTCAACAAATTTAGGTTGCTCTACATTTAGCAAAGCACAAGTACAGTAACTCAAGTATATTTATATTTAAAACAGACACACAGAGACATATAGTATGTGTGTATTTATTAGAAATGTTATGGAAACAGTAGAAATTAACACAGTAATAAAGGAAAGAGAGGAAAGGAAAGGAAAACAAAAAAGAAAAAAAGAAGGAAAGGATAAAAATTCAGAAAGAGAAAATGAAAAGAAATGGGAAAAAGAAGCTTCCAATTCCAAGTACAGTACTTTAACTTTTACTTCATGCTTGCCAAAAAAGCTCATTTTTCCCTATTATCCTATTTTTTCTAATCATCAAAACCGCAAATCACGAGAAATTTATTTTTTGCATTTCATACAAATTTCATATGATTTCCATTCACTCCTGAAAATAGATTTTCTTTCTGATAAAAAAAAAAAAGCTGGTTTAGTTATCTTCCCAAATTCCTTCCTCCTTTCCAGCCGTTTCCCCATTGTGGGTGGTTTCCAGTCTTTCCATTTTAGAGCATATAATACACTCACTGAAGTTCTCATAGATAAAATGACTCTGTGGAACCATCTTGCCCCAATGGGACTACCTTGCCCCACTAGCTCCAGTCAAGGGGCCTGTAGCCAGCCCTGTCAGCCAAGGAATTTCAGTTAAAGGGGTCATGGAGAAGAGCCTTTTCTTCTGTGGCCCCAGTTTGTGGCACATTCTGCTCCCAAAAGTAAGAACTGCCTCCATTCTTTTGGCCTTGGAGAATGATATCAAAGCCTGATTTTGCCAGATAGCTTGGGGACATGAAAGGATCGTTCACTACTGGAAATGATTGACAGGGTAAGAAGAAAATCTCATTCCTATGAGACGCTGTAGCTGTTATATAATTTTATAGTTCCAATTGTAATTTAAGCAAAATTTGTCTTTTTGTCTATCATTTTTGTTATGTTTGGAGCATGGGTGCGAAGAATGGAGGCAAGCCGGTGAAACGGTGAACTTCAAACTCTTCATTTACATGGTGTGACAGCTCGAACTCAATGGCTGCTACAGCCTTCCTTATATAGGCAACTTATTAGATATTCAAGCAATGAAAAGCAAGGAGCGCTAGCTCCGTTAACCAATAAGAAAGGTTCGTTAATGGCCAATCAGATTCTCCTGAATGGACCAATCGGATCTTGCCATTTAACGGCCAATCAGAAGTGCAGGGCCAGAACCCTGCACTTGACTTCAAGCTCTTGATAACTTTATTAACACAATTATTCATTCACAACACCCCTTCCCCCTGGGTTCCATTTACGGGACGCGGTTACGTAGTCCTTGAGGTAGGACGGTTCTTTGGTTAGTCTATTTGATTTTCGTTATGCACCTGGTATTTGGCTGCACTCTTGTAGAGGTAGGGCATTGTTTGATGAAAGGGGTGCCTCTGATTCTGAGTTCGAATTTTCGTTGTCACCAACATCTTCGGTATTACCATGAGGCGAGCTCACTCCCATCTCTGGTTCCTCTTCACTTGTTTCCGTTCCGCTATCGTTCCCTTCAAAAAGATTTTCTGCTAATTGAAGTTCATCTTCCTCTGTATCTCCCCCCCCCTCAGTTTGGTCATCAGGGGACTCATAGATCCTTGACTGCAGCCTTGATCGTAGTTGATCGATATGGCGCTTCCATAGTTTATCATCGCGGCATTGCACAAGGTATGATCTTGGGCCAGTTATACGGACTACCAATGCTTCAACCCACAACGGATCATCCGATAAGTTTTTAGCGAATACCGAGTCGCCTACCTGGAAGGTACGGCATCGGTCGCTGGATCCGCGTGGTTTCTCAGGTTCGTATGCTGGGTGTAAGCGGTCGAGGTGGGAGCGGAGCTTTCGTCCCATCAGCAACTCAGCAGGAGTTTTGTTGGTGACGCTGTGCAGAGTGATATGCTGTAAAAAGAGGATTCGGTTTATTTTTTCTTCGATGTTGTCATAGTCCATTTTTTGTAGCATTTTCTTGATGAATTGTACCATGCGCTCGGCCCTTCTGTTGGCCGCAGGATGCGCAGGTGAAGTCAGCGCATGTTGAATACCGCGGTCCACCAGGTACTGTTCAAAAGACAGCGCGGTAAATTGGGACCCGTTGTTGGATACCAGAATGTCTGGTAATCCGTGGGTTGCAAACAGTCTGTCCAGTTTCTTAATGACCGCTTCAGTTGTTGTGTTCTTCATTTGGTGGATTTCGAGCCAGTTCAAATAGGTGTCCATGGTTAGCAAGAATGTGTGGCCTTTGGTAGGTCCTGCAAAGTCCAGATGGATACGGGATCAGGGTCCCCGTGGTGTTTCCCATTTGGTTGGGATTGCCTTTGGTGGGGCGTTGCTTACTTCCTGGCATCTATGACAAGCTTTGACCCAAGTCTCGATTTGCTTGTCGATGCCTAGCCACGACGCATAGCTTCGTGCGAGGGCTTTCATGTGCATGATGCCGGGGTGGCCAACGTGCAAGGTTCTCAGTACTGCTTGTTGGAGTCGCTCTGGGATAATGACTCTATCGCCCCAGATGATGCAGCCCTTTTGTGAAAACAACTCTGTTTGTCGACTTTTGAATGGTGCGAAGTCATCCGGTACTTGGTCCGCGTTCCACCCAACTGAGGACTCGTGCTAAGGCGGGGTCGCATTTTGTTTCTCTCGTGATATCACGGGTGGTTAATGGCGGTGTACGAAGTGCCTCGATCTGTAACATTGTCACTGTAGGCGCGGGGTCATCGATGGTCTCTGGAAGCAGTGCTCGGCTCAATGCGTCTGCATGGGGAATGGCCTTTCCCGGGCGGTATTACAGCCGATAATTATAAGCAGCCAAGAATTCTGACCAGCGAGTCTTTCTGGGAGATAATATATAGGGGGTTGGCTTATCTCCCGCTATTATTCCCAGCAAAGTTTGTGGTCAGTCACTATGGTAAAAGCTCGGCCATATACGTACTCATGAAATCTTTTGACAGCAGACACAATAGCAAGGGCTTCTTTATCAATCTGACTATAATTGTGCTCTGTTTTTGAAAGTGTCTTTGAGAAATAGGCAACAGGGGCTTCGCTACCGTTAGGCAAAACATGGCTCAAAATAGTGCCCAGTCCGAAAGGCGATGCATCACACGTGATCGTTAATGGCAAGGTCTCATTGTACTGCATCAGTACAGTGTCAGAAGTCAGTAGTTTTTTCACATTTTGGAACGCCTGCTCTTCTCTATGTCCCCATACCCAAATTGCTTTTTTGTCCAACAAATGATGTAAAGGTTCAGTGACAGTTGCTTTGTGCGGCAGGAATACGTTATAAAAATTGATAAGGCCTAGAAACGCCGGGAGATCAGCCTTAGTTCGGTGTCTGGGAGTGTTTTTTATTGCTCTCAATTTGCCATTGGTAGGGTGAATTTTACCTGATATATATAGTAAATATTTGAAATACCTGATTGTAAATGTATTAACAGCAGTTAGGATTGTATTTGCTAAAAATTGGAAGAATGAGAAAATACCATTACAGGAAGAAATTATTAAGAAAATATTGGAATGTGCTGAGATGAGTAGATTGACATTTGAAATTAGAGAGCAAGAGGATAAACAATTTTATGAAATTTGGGATCTTTTTTTTATCAATGGCTAGATGATAAAATACGATAATAGAATATTTAGAATGCTAGACAGTAAGGAATATTTTTATTTTGCTACTTTGTTAGTACTTTGTTATTTAACATTATATTTATAAAGGGTTTTTTAGGATTGATTTGGTATAATTACATGATTTGTTACAGAATAAACTGTTTAAAGTATTCTTATCTCATAAAGCATGAATGATTAAAAGTATAGTCAAAAATTTCTTTTTTTTTAGTGATATTAGGATATATAAGTTTGGATTGACAATATGAGTTGTTATGTAACATAATTATAATTGAGACTACAAAATGAATGCACAAAACTGATGAACCAACTGACACACTGGATGTACATATGAGAGTTGATGTTTTAATGTTTTGTTTGTCTTGTTTGTTTGTAGAAAATTAATAAAATCTTTTTCAAAGAAAAAAAATTGATAAGGCCTAGAAAACGCCTGGAGGTCGGCCTTATTCCGGGGTCTGGGAGCGTTTTTTATTGCTCTCAATTTGCTATCGGTAGGGTGAATGCCCTGACTGTCAATTAAATACCCTAAAAATTCGACACGATCTGTACACAGCTTACACTTATTTTTCTTCACTTTAAGACCTGCGTTTTTGAATTTCTGGAGGACCAATTTCAAGCGATCCCGTAAAATTTTTGAAGTAGGGGCAGCGATTAACACATCGTCAAAGTAGGGGACAATGCCTTTAATCCCTTGTAATAGACTTTCCATCAGGCTCTGAAAGATCCCCTGGGCTACGCTCACTCCGAATTGGAGTCATGTACATTTAAAGGCACCTCGGTGAGTCACGATCATCTGTGCCTGTGCCGTTTTTTCATCTACCGGCAGTTGCTGATATGCCTGAGCTAAGTCTAGTTTAGGGAAGACTTTTCCGCCCCCCAGGGAATGGAGGAGGTGCTGCACCACCGGTACCAGATATGCGTTTTGCTGCAGGGCATGGTTCAGGGTGGCTCGATAGTCCCCACAAATTCTTATTGACCCATCCGGCTTAATGGGTGTCACGATTGGGGTCTCCCAGGGAGAGTGATCGGTTGGCTCTAACACCCCCTGGGCTATTAACTTATCAAGCTGTTCATCAATTTTCAGTTTTAGGGCAAATGGAACTCAACGAGGCTTAAGGCGGATGGGAGCTATTTTTGGATTAAGGTTAAATGATATCGGGGTCCCCTTGTACTCGCCTAGTTTTTCTGCGAAGATGTCCCTGAATTCTTGGATGAGGTCCTCCTCCCAGTCACTCCTGCCGATTCGGTTAATGCCTGCCACTTCAATGCCGAGTGGTGTGAACCATTGGAGGCCTAACAGGCTAGGCCGGTCCTTGTCAATCACAGTCAGGGGTAAGTACGCTGTACGGTTTTTGAACGAGACCCGGACTCGACTGGATCCTACGACTGGATCCTACAACTGGATCCTATTCCCCTGATAGTCTTTAAGTATGAGTCTTTGGTAATGGAGGTCTTGGTGCCGGATAGTAGGAATGAGTTGCTTGAGGGTCTTCCAGGAAACCATCGAGAGAGATGATCCCGAGTCGACTTCCATTTGGCAGGGCTGATTTTCGATGGCCACTTTAATTCAGATTTTCTTGGCATCCAAGGAAGAGGCGTGACCGATAGTGATAGTTTGGTGAGCCTCTTCTCGCTTCGTGGGTCAGTTTAAGGTTTGGTTTCTGTAGGAGTGGTTCACTGGTTCTCGCCTTACAGGACAGTTTCCTGTCGGTTGGCAATAGTTAGCACCCTTCAAGGTCTGGCTGGGTCCTAGGAGGCTTCTACAGACCCGTCCGATGTGGCCTTGTTTCCCACACTCATGGCAGAGCGCGTCGCGGAATTTGCATTCGGACCGGGGATGGCTGGCCCCACAACCAGCGCATGGGTGTTGGGACTTCTGGTAATGGTCCCGATCGGACCGCAGTCGATGGACCTCTTCTTCGTCGCTGTCTGATGATGAAGAGAGGTCCTCATGGTGGGCCGTCAAAAGCTGTGCTTCTGACTTGGGTAAGATGTCGCCGGTTGGTTGGTGTACCGGAGCATGGTTTCGGTGCATTTGGGTAGCCGACTTCCTGGTTGCTTCTGCTACAGTAGCATCAGCGATGGCATCAGCAAGGCTGATGTCGCCTTTTGCCATCAGCTTACTCTGCACGTTTAGCGCATCTAATCTCAGAACTATTCGGTCTCTCAAGGCCTCTTCCAGGTCGGTGAACCCGCAGAGGCCTTCCAGGCTTCGGAGATCCGCAACGAAATCGACAATGCTCTCTCTTTTCCGCTGGTTTCTTTGGTAGAACTCGTGCCGCCTTACAAGCGTTGGTACGGTCGGTGCATAGTGGGCCCTCAGTAGGGTTCGAGGACGTCCCGGTCCATTTCCTTTACTTCAGCCAGTTTTGCTAGTGCCTTGGCCATCTTGAATACGGTTGGCCCGCAATGTGTTAGGAATACCGCCCATTTCTTCCCGGTCATGGCATCCTTCAAATTATTGGTTTCTAAGAACATTTGGAAATGATCCATGTAGGACTCCCAGTCTTCTTCCGCTGGGTCGAATGGAGTGGGTGGTATGATGCCACCGGACATGGTTCCGCCGTTGTGTGTTTTCAGCCATGTGCTCGGTTATCTTCATTGTTCAGTCAGCTCTGATGTCTCCAAATCCCACCTTCATCACCAGTGTTATGTTTGGAGCATGGGTGCGAAAAATGGAGACAAGCCAGTGAAACAGTGAACTTCAAACTCTTTATTTACATGGTGTGACAGCTCGAACTCAATGGCTGCTACAGCCTTCCTTATATAGGCAAATTATTAGTTATTCAAGCAATGAAAACCAGGGAGTGCTAGCTCCCTTAACCAATAAGAAAGGCTCGTTAATGGCCAATCAGATTCTCCTGAACGGACCAATCTGATCTAGCCATTTAACAGCCAATCAGAAGTGCAGGGCCAGAACCCTGCACTTGACTTCAAGCTCTTGATAACTTTATTAACACAATTATTCATTCACAACAATTTTCATAGGCTGAAAAGCAGCATCTATCCCAGGGCTGTGGTTCTGTTGAATTCTACTGTATAGTGCAGTGTTGGTGCAGTGTTGGGGTTTTTCAATTCAATGTGTGGCATGTGATGAATGTCTGTTTGTGTTTATTTTTATGGTCATGATGTGCACTGAAGATGATGTTTGATTTCATTGTGCGAGATGCCATGACAATCAAACTAATTTTATTGTTTGACAGTTGTTCATGGTTGCCTTATCATTGAGAGGAGCAGCAGATGAATTCAACAAGCAAGCAAATAATAAAAACAAAATCCCATGACTTTTCTTCTAATTTCCTGTCCATTTGTCCCCAAAAGAATACCTCTCTGGTTTCAGATGTATGTTAGCTTTTAAAAATTTCTGGATTACTGTGTGTATTTTTATCCATGAATTTTAGCTGTTTTATATGCCTGCTTCTCATGACCAATTGTGCCTTCATGTTGTTATCATGTATAGAAAAACATGAAGTATCTTTCCAGATTCTGTTGAAATATCTCCCTCTCCCTCTTTTTCTCATTGATCTGTCTGTGTCATGGTGAGGATTATATCCTTTTGAGATGTGAACTTTTTCATGTGAACTTTTCACTGAACAATAACATAAATATTGTCATGCTTAAAACACCTACTATGAGACAATATCTAATGAGAAGTGTTCTTCTCTACCCCACCCCCACTGGGCACATAAGCCATGGGGTTTCATGTGACAATATTGCCCCCCCCCAGTGCAAATGTGTGGAAATGGGGCCACATCTTCCTATCTGAGGAAGTTGCTTAGGTCCAGATGTTTCCTCAATATTTGTATGGCAGTTTAGACATTTAAACAGATGATCATATAGTTTCATTCACTGCCTTCTGCCATAGTACTAAAGGTCTACAATTCATTCAGTGTAGTAGTGTTTTTTGTTGTTTCCTATGAAGCCAGCTCACTTTATAAATAGGGAAAGTGAAACTGGAATATTCAAGCTATTTTCATTATTTTACATTTTCTTCTAGCAAACTCTCTAACTGGACCTAGAACAAAAGAGTCAGAAAGTTTTCACCCAAAGGTGATCAATTATCAATGAGTTATTGGGATATGGGATAGGAGGGAAGGAATGGTAGAGTAGGACAGGGAAAGGAAAGGAGAGTTGAGAGAGGAGAGGAGAGGAGGAAAGGGGAGATGAGAGAAGGGGAGAGAAAAGATGGAGAGGAGAGCGGAGAAGAGGGGAAAGGAGAGGAAAGGAGGGGAGGAGAGAGAAGAAGAGGAGAGGGGATGGGAGAGAGAGGAGAGGAGAGGGAGAGGAGAGGAGGAGAGAGGAGAGGGGGAGAGAAGAGAGAAGGGGAGAGAAGAGGAGGACAGAGGAGAAAAGAGGAAGGGAGAGGAAGGGGGAAAAAGGAGAGGAGGAGCCTTATATTCTAGTTTCTGCCCCCTTCCTTGGTTTCACACCACTTAAATTATTAAGAGTTTCAGGGCATCCTTATTTTGTTGCATAATTACCTTTCTACTCATACAGGAAGGTATTATTTTAAACATATTTAAGCTTTCAAATTTTTTTCTTTCTTCTTCTCCCTCTCTCCCCCTCCCTCCCTCCTTCTTCTTTCCTCCCCCTGGGTATAGAGAGGGGGGGGAGGGGGAGAGAGAGAGAAACAGAAATATAGATATATGGACACAAAGGTGGAAGGCATCAGATCTGAAGACTGATCTCACATCCAATAAAAAAAGAAAGAGGTCTAACTAAGAAATACAATTTTGTATCTCGAAAGATTTATTGACAGCACTTCACCATATGTTTTAGGAGTTTCTCTCTCTCTCCCCCCCTCCCTCTCCCTCCCTCTTTCTAACTAGTCAACTTTATTTTCTTCTTTCATTTTTTTTTGTTTCCTCTCTTCATTTGGAAAACAAACCCCATAGAGCTGACAGAAAGATCAGCCCCTTCCTCCTGGCAATCTGACATCTTTCTAAAATTCCTCTTATTGAAAAATACAGCCTTCTGAGGCTGATTTGACTTGCAGAGCTGTTCAGCCGCCCAGGATCGGAGGCTTCACTTCTCGAAACTTTGGGCTTGGGCAACCAACCTAGCCTTATGGGTAACAGTCCCATCATTTCCAGTTTTTACTTTAAATATCCATTGGCACCCAATGGATTTTTCTCCTGGAGGTAATTTAACATCTTCATATACTTTCATGATGAGGTTTCTTATTATCATAAACCGTGTTAGCCACCTCTAAACCTTTATCATTTAACACATATAATTTACCTCTTAAAGATGCAGTAATTTTCTTATCTTCTTTCTCAATTATGCAGTCATCTCCTTTAAAGGTAACTACATATCCTCGTTTAACCAAAATTCTAACTGAAATTAAATTAAACTTAAGTTGTGGTACATATAACATTTTTACATTCTCTTTTATAAAAGAACAATATGCTATACCTTGACCTTTAGCTTTCAGTTTCCAGCCATTGGCTAACGATATCTGCTGTGTACTCTGGGACATTTTAATAAAATTGTTGTTATCATTTGTTATATAGTGGGATGCTCCACTGTCAACCATCCATAAATTATTTTTTTACAGCTCCGTTAATATACATGGCTAACTCTAAATTTTTATTTATCTTTTGATGACTTTTAGTATTCTGGCCAGCATTTTGGCGCTTTGCTTTTTTACAAAATCTTGCCAAATGTCCTCTTCCTCCACAATTAAAACACTTTTTATTGCGTGTGCAGTAGGAGATTTTCTTTTTGAGGTTGCTTCCTCCTTAACTGATCTCTTTGAAGTCTTCTTCTTGCCTCTTCAATCAATCTGCCAGTTATATCAGTTAAAGTTAAACTTTCCTTAGGCAAAACTTCAAGGGAAGTGACGTAGTTACCATAACTTACATCTAGTGATGATAGAATTATGTAGACTTGGTGTAGTTCAGAGAAAATAAGCTCTTTCTCATGCAGTTCTTGAAAAATGCTTTTCATAGTTTCCAAATGACTCAGCATATCACCATTCGTCTGGAGATGCGTCCTGAAAAGCTTCCGTGTTAGATTTATGTGAGCACCAACGTTATCTCGGACATAAATCCTCTTCAGCTTCTGCCAACACCCAACAGCCGTTTGCTCTCCATGTATATGAACAAGTTTCTGGTCAGACAGTGTTAGTCCTATTATGCAAATAGCTTGTTCATTCTTTTGCTTAAATTCTTCTATCTTTTGTCTATCTTCCTCAATCTCTGGATCCCATTCCTCTATGTTTGGTGGGTTTTCAATTATGTTCCACAGACCTTCTCTACGTAGAAGTAGACTATATTTCATAGACCATGATACATAGTTTGTTCCATCCAGCTTGGATATAAGGGACAAACTTTGTAAATTGACTTGTGCCATGTTTTTCTTCTATGGATATAAAACTATAATTAATAAAACACAGCTGTCTGTTTACTGTAACGTGTAACAACACAAACTCTCACTTTTTACATAAATCTGTTTTATCCTAGTTAAATTGATTTTGCAGCCTCTGGGCCTATAACCAGTGTTTAGCCAGGGCCCATAACCAGTGTTAAGCCTGGGTTCCCCAACCAGGGTTAAGGAGACAAGCTAAACAGAATGTGCAGCATTAGTCAGATAGGCACACAGATAAATGAGTGAGATAAGCTTGTATGTTTATTAACATACAGTAAAAATAACAGATACGCTTGTGCTATCAAAATATAGTTTATTCCATTTAGAGTTTACAGCATAGTCAAAATAACAGTCCATTAGTCATGTATCATTTTAGTCAGTCCATTCAAGGATATTCAGTTAGCAAAGTCCGTGTAGAATATCCAATGTCAGTTCACTTACAAATCAGTCCTTTATCTCTCTCCCGTTCGAGTAAGGAAAAACGCAGTCTTCATCCAGTAATTAGGGATCATCAAGTCAGAGAGAGTAAGCTGACATTCCTTGCTTCTTTTATGGTGCTTTCACAACCACTCCCTTAATTACATTCTTTTTTTAAAGTTGCAGACACTTTAACTTATAAACCATGATAACATATTTATTATTTTACCTAAACCAATTAGGGTAAACAATGTTATCCCTAACAATTTTTCTTTTCTTTGGTTGTTTTTTTTTAAATCTTAAATTCTCCATTCTCTTTCCCCCCTTTCTTTTTCTTCCCCACATAAAATTACTTGTTCATTATAGATGGCTTCTTTTTTGTCCCAGTCTTCATGTTTTGCAGACGTTTCTTGTTGTTTCTCATAGTTCCAAATCTCCATTTCTAAGAATTGAAAAACAAAGCCAAAAGAACCCTTCCCTTTTTGTGCATCTTCTTTGTACTTTTTAAGTTCTATTTTCAATTCATCCAGAAGTGGTGCCATTGTATCAATTTTTAAACAACCACCCGATTAATTTTAGTCATTCAAATGTAATAACCAAAAATCCAAAGATCACCAAATGATCCAAATACACGCAATCTGTTTCTTTTTACTCTTTTTTTTTTACTTTCTCTTCCTAGGGTTGCTGTTTAGTTATAAAGTTTCAGTTAAAATGTATCTTTTAGAAATCTTGTTGAAGTTTTACTGTAGATTCTTTATAATTCCAGGCAGTCTCCTCTCTCTTCCAGATCCTGCCCTTATTCTTTTTCTCTCCCTTCCTGCTTGTGGAAAAAAAAATAGTGTCCAGAAATATTTCTTATCCCTTTGGCATTTTGTTTTATTTTCAGCTTAATTGCTTATTGATGTCAAAGCGGATTTTTCTGATTTCTTATTTAAATCTCTTAGTTGTCCATATAGGAAAGGAGAAAGAAGGAAAAAAAGCCAAACCTTTCCCTTTTCACTTTCCTTTGCTGCTTCTGACTCTTCTTTGGGAGCGATGTTATTTTTTTGTAAGTTTAAATTCCAAGGTACCTTAGTTGTTGCTTTTACAATTTAACCCAGTCAGCCAAAACTTTCACTTTTTATCTTCCTCCTGCACATTCTTTTCCAGTCAAGTTCTTCTTTGTGGTGGCCATTTCTGACCACCGCTGCAACTGCCTTCGGGAAAGGGAGTAATGGCCAGCTGAGGAGGAGAGAAGCGGCTCTCCTCAACCTTGCTGGTTGTCTTCTCCCTCTTCATCACCTCTACAGCGTGGCTTAGCCCTGCAACCAGCTGGCTCAGGGCACTCCAGGGGCGAGCCCAGACTGAATCTGCACACGATCGCGGATTTCTGTCTGTCGCCGAAGAGACTTCAAACCGGAAGCCCTCAGGAAATGTCCATCATGCTTTTTGTTTGGAGTACAAAGGAGAAAATGCAGGCTTACTCAGGTGGAAAGCTGATTGCCAGGGTTTGAGATTCCGGTGCTCCTCAATGGGATGAGCTCCCGTTACTTGCACCAATTCCTGCGTATCTAGCAGTGGTAAAGCATGCAAATGTCAGTAGATAAATAGACATCACTTCAGTTGGAAGTAACAGTATTCTGTGCACCTTGCATATAATCCTGCTGGCCACATGACCATACAAATCTTTGCACAATGCTGGTTCCCTCAGTTAAAATATGGAGATGAACACTGTCCCCTAGAGTCAGACACAGCTAAATGGGGGGGGGGGACATTTACCTTTAAGTAAAGAAAGATAGGGTTCTAGAAAGAAATGATGCCTTGAAATTTATTTAATAACTATGTTAGAGACCAAGCATGAAAAAGGTGGTAGACCTGAATTCAAAATATTTGCCCCACAACTATTCCCTTGACTGTGTTGTTTTGAAGGAATGCAAAAGAACAATACACAAGAAGCCAGAAGGCACAATTTGAAACCCACAGATGAATTGTCTAGTGCCAAAGTAGTCTCAAAGTCTCAAATCAACTTCACTGAATATCTTATAAAGGTGATTTTGAAATGCCATAAGAATAGTCAAGGATCAGCTTTTTCTTTTGAAATTTATTGTGCATACAAAGGGCTTTACATAAGTCTTTTGGTTAAGACTAAGGAAAGTAGTTCTAAACAACAAAGAGAAAGCATGGACTTATAATTTTTTAAACAGAAATGTTAGAGACATAACTTAAACATGGTTAATCAGTTCAAATGGTACAACTAAGTTTGTTTTTGTACAAAAGAGCTTAATCAACAGTGTATTGTCTGAGTCAATTCACTTTTACAAAACAATAATAGTTATGTTAGTAATAATAGTAGTAATAATCATTATATCATGTGTTTTCATATCCAGGTTTTCCATGGAAGAAACTCACATAAACTGCATACGCAGTAAGACATAAATCACAATTTGTAAGGACCAGAATTTGCAAGGTCACAATTAAACCAGTCACATCATAACTTCATATTGTACCATCTCTCAGGAATCCAAGAAGAATGTGATGTTTTCTACTTTGCAAAGATTTCAGATGTCTCCAGTTTGCAGGGCACATCTGTTTTGAACTCAGACATGGCTTTAAATAGGAAATTGTGATCTCTTGAGAAGGGGCATTCACTTGGGACTGATTTGGTGAATTTTTAAATATACCAGATGGAAAAGCTCTGCCCTAGAAATGAGATATTATTTGTACACAGTGGGTTGATTTCCATGCCCTTGCTATCCAAGCAACTGTGTGAGAATAGCACCCTTCAGATAAAACCTGAACAAGGGAGGCATGCACCAAATTGTGAGAATCCTAAGATTTCAAAGAAATCCCCAAATATCTATTCAGAGTTTTGCAGCGAGAATTCAGCTCTAGAAAAATAAACACAAATAGCTGATGCTTCATTAAACATTTTGTTATGTTCTGAGCGTGGGCGGTAAGAATGGAGATGAGCTGGTGAAACGGTGAACTTCAAAACTCTTTATTAACATGGTGTAACAGCTCAGCTCAATGGCTGCAATGGCCCCCTTTATATAGGCAAGCTATTGAACCTTTAACCAATGAAAACCAGGGAGCACTAGCTCCATTAACCAATGGGAGAGGCTCATTAATAACCAATCAGATTCACCTGAACGGACCAATCTGATGTCGCTATTAATGGCCAATCAGAAGTGCAGGGCCAGAACCCTGCACTTAACTTCAAGCTCTTAATAACCTTTATTAAACACGTTTTTATTCATTCACAACACATTTTACAAACTTTTTTACAAACCATTTGTAGATTTCTCAAACAGAAGCAGTTACAAGTAACTTCAGTAGCACAGAGAACAGATATCAGTTTCATTTTAGTTCAGCAAGCAAGCACAGGAGAGAAGCAGTTTCATTTCAATAGACAGACTCAGAGCTTAATATAGAACCACACCTAGATTACTTCTAGTTTCAGTTCCCAAACAATTTTCATCAGCTGACTTAGTTGCTTTGCCTAGTCATTGGCTGATCTTGTTCCCATGCTCTATTCCAGCTCATGAATATACTCTGAAAATATCTTATGTGAAATGGGCAGTTTTTGCTTTGCTTCAGATTCATTTCCTCTCACTTTGTCTCTAGCACAGTAATAGAAAGCTGTGTCTTCAGCTCTGAAGATCATTTGTAGATACAGCTGGCTTTTGGCATTGTCCCTGGAGGTGGTGAAGTGCCTCTTCACTTTGTCTGAGTAGTAGGTTTCTCCTCCATCATAACGTATCCATGCTACCATAATATATCCAGTCCACTCCCAGGAACCTGTCTCACCCAGTTCATATCAAAGCCACCAAAGCTGAAACCAGAACCATGGCAAGAGAGATAGAAAGATTCTCCAGCTCTTCTCAGGTCCCCACCAGATTCCATCAACTGGGTCTGAGATCGGACACCTAAAAAGAAAGGAATTTCAGTGAAGTCTCCTATATATAAGAATTAAAATGTGAAGAAGTTGAATAGGAAGAAAACTTTAGAATTACCTCTGCTAGTAAGGACACCAAGTTTAGCCACAGGATCATGGTAGTGTTCAGCAGGTTCCGACCAGTTCTGGAGAACCAGTAGTAGAAATTTTGTGTAGTTCAGAGAACTGGCAAATACCACCTCTGACTGGATATTTTACAGTATCCTTCCCCTGCCATGCCCATCAAGCTACATCCACAAAACTGGTAGCAGAAAAATTTGAATCCCACCACTGATAGAGATCTTTTCAAGGGGAAATTATACCCTAATTTACACATTGCTTTGGATAAATTGCCCCTTGATGAATTCATTTATAGATTTATTTGCAGACACATGTGATTTTTTTTCTCTGAGTTAATAAGACATGTTTACAGTAACAAAGACTTGAAAAAAATTCAACTTCTGAAAAACAATTCAAGATAACAGAGAATATACTTGCATAAGGTGTTTTTTTTTTTTAAATAAAAAGAAACAGATATAACAGGTTAGCAAATTTGAGTTTGGAAGTTTCTAACCCTTTGTTTTTTATTTCTTTCTTTATTGGGAACAGCTGATACATGAAATGTTCTCTAAGCTTTGAAGAGTGATTTGTGATCAAGAATAGCTGGGTCCATTCAACTCATAATGTTGCCAAAAAGACTCTCTGAGTTCAAAGAAAATGATAAATAACTCCTTGGGTATTATCAAAAGATTATCTTGAACTATGTTATCAGTAATAAATCCAGAGATGCTTCTGAGAGAGGATTATAATCTCTTGAGAAGTCCATTGAGGCGACTTTTAATCTTTAAATTCAAATCATATAATGACCAAATGGACCCTTCTAATTCACAGACAATGACAAATAATTCCCTTTATATTGTCTAAAAGTCTCTGTTTGAAAGAACATTGAAGCAAATAACAAAAGATACAATCAACATTAGAAATCAGGCAATATTTCTGCATAGCTCAGCTCTTCCAACATAGCCAATACAAATGCTGTACCTTATGATTCTTGACTCTTGATTAATGTATCTTTTATTTTATGTATACTGAGAGCATTGGCACTAAGATAAATTCCTTGTGTGTCCAATCACACTTTGCCAATAAAGCATTCTATTCTATTCTACAATTGAGAAAATACTACATCCTGGTCTTAGTGATGAGGAAGAGTGGTCACCATGATATTTCCCAGGAGATTCTTATGTTCTAGGAGGGGAAGAGAAGTTGAGAAAACATGAAGGATTTTAAGAAGAATTGCTTATTTCAATAATGATATATTCCACTCATGTCTTGTAACGATGAACAAATCCTACATCAAATGAATTTTCTAAATAGTTCAATAAATCATAAGAGGATTGAAGATGAAGGAATTAAAGGAAGGATTTGTTCCTGTTTTACTTCCAATCTAAAAATAAAATTAGATAATCATCTACCAAGAATTATTTAATCTCTTCATTCCTGACAGAAGAGATTTTTTTTCAAAAAAAAAAAAATGATCGAAAAAAAGTATGTGTCTCTGTGTGTATAAGTGTTTTTTAAAAAACCAGTGTTCGTGTGATAATGCATAGGCAATTAAGAATGATTTAACAAATACAACTGATTGGATCTGTACAATATAGACAGTCAAAAGCAAAAATCAGCATTTAATCAACATTCTCACAGTGGGTAGGAGGAGAAGAATGAGTCACCTTGCATTCACTAATCTGGACATATAGAAAGTAAGGAACAATTGTGGATTATCCCTTCATTTACATATATCTTTGTAGTAAGGACTACTCTTTCAATTATAGAATATAGATTTCCTTTTTAACATAACCTATACATGTTCTGACCAAGGCTTCCTGAGACCATAATTAATCACACACTTAGTCCAAACAACCCTCTTTCTATTTCAATGGCTGGGAATTATGTTTACTCCCAGCTTGTAATGAGTCCCAAACAGTCTCTCAAGGTCACTTTTCTCTCTTTATCCCCTTTGAATTGCTGGCAACAACTAAAGTGCCAAATTAACTATAAAAAGCCAAACTGAGTACAAAGTCCATACTGGGTTTCAAGGTTTAATTCGAACAGAGTAAACAAAGTTGCTTCCTGCAAAGGTTCCTGTCCCTTTGCTCCTCCTTTATGTCCTTTATGCCAATCACCTCCATGCCTTACTCCCAAGTCACCCGTTTTGTTTGAACTGTTCTTGCCTTCAGGCAGCTCTGTGCATGCACACACTAGGAATCTGCCTCACTGCTGTCAGATTCTGGAGGCTCCGGAGTCAGCACAAAACTCTCAGATGGCCCTGTCCCCCATCTCTGTATTGGATGCAGGACCCTCATCTGAGTCTTCCCCAGACTCCCAGACTGGCCCATGTTCCTCCCCACTGCTGACTCTGCTGCCATGTCCACAGATTACCAGAGGACCACAACAATACACACATAAGAATGCACACACCCACCCAGCCCTGCACACAGAAAAATAGATTATGGTGATGTCCTTATTTAGGGCAGGACAAACATTTTTATTTATAAGTAATTGACTGAATAAAATTCTTACTCTGAAATGTGGACATTATGGAGGTGATTTTCCTTTCTCTGGTCAGTTACCAAAATCTAGAGGCCTATGAGATGAGATCATAGGATTTATTTCCTTTTTTTTCCTTTTAATTTCCAGAGGTTGGTTTTTTTTAAAGAGTCCCTTATTTTAAAGTGAGTGTTGAACACATTAAGTCAAGGCAACTCTGGTTAATAGGAGAAAACAGGAAGATGATCCAAAATATACGGACAAAGAAGGTTCCTAGGACACAAGGGTTGAAATTGCCACTATTTGGCTTTAGGGGATTAAACATAGATTAATAGAGAATTAATGTAAAAGGAAGAAATTCAGATCTAAGCAGTTTGAATATAAATTGGTGGAGAAGAATGAAAAATGAAGAACACGTCGAAAAGAATGAAACTGAGGCAATTGCGCAACAGTGACAGAAACAAAGCAAACTGGTTGCAAATTAATGGAGAAAGAATTAAAAAGGAGTATTAAATAAGGAGAGTTGGTGATACAGAGAGAATGAGAGACAACAGCAATTCAAAATAATAGAAGGAAGCAATGAAAGAAATGAATCCACATTTTTCCATCGAAGGAAAATCAAACTCTTATAATTAAATGTCGCATTTTTTCTACCACCATGAAATTTCTTTTTTTCCTCTTTCTCAACCAAGTATTAACAAAATTCAATGTAGCTTCTTTCAAAATCAGCCCAATGTATTAATTCCAATATGTCACTACGGTAATGTAGAGATTCATATGGTTCTTCTCTCTTCCAGTATAGAAATTGAGAGATTTGGAGAATCCATTCATATCTCTTGTCATGGCTCTGGCTTCACCATGAGGAAGAGATTGAGTCAATTTGGAGAATTGCTCAGAGGTAATGAAAGTTCTTGATGGGCTTCAGATTCACTTCCTCTCGCTGTGTCTCTTGCACAGTAATAGACAGCCGTGTCTTCTAGTTTCAGATTGTTCATCTGCAGATACAGCTGGCTTTTGGCATCATCCCTGGAGATGGTGAAGCGGCCCTTGACTTTGTCTGAATATTGAATTATAGTTGTACCCATTCCTGCAACCCATTCCAGTCCTTTTCCTGGATACTGTCTCACCCAGTTCATCCAGTAGCTCCTCATGGTGAAGCCAGAGCCATGACAAGAGATACGAATGGATTCTCCTGATCTCCTCAAGTCCCCTCCAGACTCCACCAATTGGACTTGAGATTTAACACCTAAAAAGAAAGCTATTTCAATGAGATATCCTAAATACAATACAACAGATGGAAGGAAAATATATGTAGAGGGAAACATTTACCTCCAAGGGATGCGAGTAAGAACACCAAGTTCAGCCAAAATAACATTTTTGTTCCGTCTAATGAATGGAGGGATGGGAGAAAATATGATAGGAGAAGGTTAGGGAAAGAGCACAAAAAGTTGTGTTGGTGGGTGTAGCCTTAAAAGTTAAACCGAGTGTCTCTTTTAAAGGGGAAATTGTGCCTCAATTTACATATTAGTTGAGATAAAATAGCTCCTTGGTACATTTATCTCATAGTTTTCCTTGCACGCTCCCTGTCAGTGGTGATCTTTAAGGAACTTTCCAACTTTAAGACAACTGAAGGCAATTCAATTAACAATTAAAGCAAAGCCTTAAAAAATGTTCACCACTTTTCAGAATTGAATCAAACTAACTGATGATGTACATGAACTATTTTTTTTTCAGAAAAACACATTAGAAATAAAACATGAAAAGAGAAGGGAAGAGTTTATACTTTCCCCCCACTTTAATAGGCCATTTTGAAGAAACCCAGAAGACTTACATGCAGAGCCAATGCTTGAATGCTTTTCATTCCACAATGTTGTAAATCATTGATGAATGAAAAAAAATCACAGAGAAAAGAAACAGATCGAGCATGTGGGAGGTTCTTTACTTCTTAGATTCAATTTTAATTCGGCAGTAATATTCATTTTATATATTGCTTATTCCTAGTTGCTAATTTCTTTGGTTATTTTATAAGTTTTTGGTTGCTCAGACTTCCTTCACCATGATGGGTAACTATGCAAGTTGAAATAACAATAATGGCAACAGTAATACTAATACCATGCGTAATAAAAAAATTCCACTAAAACACTCTCTCTGTAGACTGAGTTATACTAATAAATCTCTTTGTATGGTATGGTTTCTGGACGGTGGTTGCCCTTCATCTATGCGGTGGGTTTGGGTTTGAGTCTGGTGAGGGAGATTGGTGGTGACATCATGTGTTGTTTTGGGTCCATTGTTGGTTTTCGTAGCTGGGACTCATTTGTTGATAAGGGCTAGTTTCCAAATGTCTGGTAGACAGGAGGTATCATCCTGTTTATTCATGTTATGGGGGTGTTTCTCTATTTTGATGGCTTCCCTGATTATTCTCTTGTTAAAGTGTTCAGTATTGGAGATTAATTTGGTTCCCTCAAAATTAATTTCATGTCCTGTGGCTTTAAGGTATTGGAAAAGGGAGGAAGAATTTTCTTCTTTTCTGACTGCATTCTTGTGATTGGAAAGGTGCCCCTTAATTCATTAATTATTTGCACGCACCTTATACATATGATTTTTCCCCCTCAGAGTTAGAAGCACATATTTAGTTTACAGTAAGTAAAACAAAGACTCGAACAGGGCATGAACTTGCATAAGGTCTTATTTAGGAAAACCATTAGAAACAGGATATAAAAATAAAATATATAAAAATCTGAGTTAGGAAGATTCTTAATCTTTATTTCTTTATTGGAAATAACCAATATATTAAATGGTCACTAAACTTTGAAAAATGATTCATAAGCCAGAATAGTTGGGTCTACCCAACTCACAAAGCCAATCCCAATTCATATTTTGACCAATTAGACACTCTCAATTCAAAGAGAAAGATAAATAACTCTTTTTATATTGTCCAAATATTCTGTTTGCTTTAAGATAGTTATCATAAATGAGCCACTTTGCATTCACCAATCTGGATTGCAACATATAAAAAGCGAGGAACAATTGTGTATTAATTTACAGATATCTTTGGATAAAAGAATAGTTTATCCATTCCCATTGTAGATTTTCTTTTTAACATATGCTATATGTATACAGGCAGGTGTACCTACACACAGCAAGAGAAATAGATTATGGGGAACCACCAAATTTTCCTTTTCTCCTCAATAGCTTATTCCACAAGATTTCTTCCTAGATCAGTTAAGTGAACTTATTCCAAGATCCCATTTACTCTTGGCAGAGATTTATGTGGTCCATCTCTCTTCTAGTACATGAATTCAAACATATATAACTTAATCAATTTGAATAATTGCTCAGAGGTCATGAAAGTTCTTGGCGGGCTTCATATTCACTTCCTCTCACTGTGTCTCTTGAACAGTTGTGTCCTCTAGTTTCAAATTGTTGATTTGAAGATGCAGCTGACTATGAGAATTATCACTGAAGATGGTGAAGTGCTCCTTGATTTTGTCTGAGTAGTAAATTAGAGATGTATCCATTCTTGCAAGCCATTCCAGTCTATTTCCTGGAGCCTGTCTGTTTTATTCTGTTTTATTCCTTACCCTACCTCCACTAGATGCAGGTTTCATTTGACAACATTGCCCCCCAGTGTCCAAAGAGAGAAAGGGATGCATTTTCCTACTTCTCAGAGGACATGATTCAGGTTCAGAGGTTTCCTCCATATTTGTATGGCAGTTTGGATATTTAGAAAGATGATCGTAAAGTTTCATTTTCTGCCTTCTGCCACGATTCTAAAGGGCTACGTTTAATTCAAGGTTGCTGTTGTTTTTCCCTGAAGCCACATCATTTGCAAAGAGGGAAAATGAAACTGGAATATTCAAACCACCTTCATTGTTTTATGTTTTCTTCCAGCAAGCTCGCTAACTGGACCTAGAACAAAAGAGTCCTAACATTCTCACTAGAAGATAAACTGTTTTGTCCCTAATTAGCATTCTTGAGATCCCCGCCAAAGTGCGGGGCACTCTGATTGGTCAGGCGAGCCGTGCCGATTTGCTCGCTAAGAATCTCCTGCAATTGGTCCATTCGAATTGCGGGAGATTCAAAGTGGTGCCATTGGCCGTGGCCGCCGCGGCTGAAAGAATAAAAGCCGCGAGCTTTTTCCTTTGCCCCAGTTCGGTTCCAACTTTAAATAAAAGAGCATGATTTGAAGTCACCGACTCCTGGCATCATTTCGCGGACACAACACTGGCGACGAAGGTGGGATCCAGACCCTGAACTGAACCACGTGTCCGACGAAAGCCAGACGAACCACCACGATGGCGAAAATCGCACCCCCCACACCCTTCAACCCCGCCACCGAGGACTGGGAATCGTACTCCGACCGATTCTGCATGTTCCTCGAGTGCAGTGACCTGAAGGACACCACCGGCCCCATGAAGCGCGCCGTCTTCCTGACCCACTGTGGGACCGAGGTCTTCAAGATGGCCAAGGCACTTGCCAAACCCGCCGATGTGACCGCGATGGACTGGGACGTCCTTGAGCCAATACTTCGGCAGCACTACGCTCCAGAGGTACCCATCCTGATCCAACGCAACGAATTCTACCGTCGGGACCAACGGTTGGGTGAGAGCTTCAGCGACTTCGTCGCCGAGCTACAGCACCTAGGGGGGGCTCTGTGAATTCGACAACCTGAATGACGCCCTGCGAGACAGAATCATGCTCGGTTTGTGGGACCCCATCCTCCAGAGCCGGCTGATGGCCAAGGGCAACATCAGTCTAGCAGACACTCTCACTGCAGCCACAGCCGCCGAAGCAACCCGAACATCCGCCGACCGCATGCGCAGACCGAACACTGGGGACCGCAGCGGAAACAACAACCCTGCGAGGTCAACCGAGGCCCAACCCGAGATGACCACCCACCAGGGCGACTTCCACTTGGCATCGGGCACTTCCGATGACGAGGAGGACATCCATCGCCTCCAGACAGGCCGCGACTCACGGAACTGGCGGGGTCGTAAGTCGAGGACCAACTGTGCCGGTTGTGGCGGCAACCACCCTAGGTCGGAATGCCGGTTTTTCGAATCGATCTGCTGGCATTGCGACAAGAAGGGACACATCGCCCATGTCTGCCACCTAAAAAAGAACCACAGCCCGACACGATGGGACCAGAGCGACCAGAGGAGAGAGAGCACACCACCCTGGACCAGAGATTGCCCCTCGGACAACAGATGGGACCAGAACAGAGGATCCCTGCGAGGCGGCGATAACCGGTGAAGAGAGGAGACCCATCAGACGGTCACCATCGGCCACACCATA